>OY757318.1:74590926-75790926 GCA_963583905.1 Stenurella melanura
CTGGTTCATAAAGCAACGCAAACCAGTCGAGAAGTCAACACAAGCCACTCAAGCAGAAGAGATGATTGAACTTCAACCACTGAACTGATGAGTCATCGAAACTTCGTTCGCTGGGAGATGCCAGAATGTTTAAACTTAACTGGTCCACTGTAAAAATTCGATTCTCATTTCTGATTCTGATTCTGTCTTCGACGAGGTAATGTTTAATCACCATTAAACATATATTTTTTTTAAATACCTTCCTTTTCTGTAAATTACTCATTTCGTTTAAGAAAAGTAAAAGTTTATTTTCTTACCTACATTTAAGTAGGTTTATTTAGATTACTTACTATAATAGTGTTACGGATTTCCACCTTTTTGGGAACACCCTGTATGAATCCGTGGGTTCTAAATAATTTTAACAAGAGATTAAACACTACTAACACTTTATTTAACAATTTACTGACTGTACAATACTTGTTTACTTAATAGTTAACCTCACTTTTCACTTTGTTCACTTTTATAAACTGCGCTTGTAATCGCGCCTTATATACTCCGAAATTAGCTCTAGATCAATCCAGAATATTCTCCAGCCATAATCTAGAAAAGTCCTTGGCTCTTTCTAGAGCCTTTCCAGTCACCATCAGAGGCATAGGCGTACCATCTCCTTTTCCAAGGGGGTGTAATTCATAACACTGCCCCCTCCTTAAGCCTAGATCGTCCCGATCAGGCAACTCAGAATCATCGATGTAGTTCGCCAGCCTGTCCAAATGCACGATCTTCATCTTGGACTTTTTGCTTCGTTGAATCCGATAGACATCATTAATTTGGGTAATAACAGTATACGGTCCATCCCAAGGCGGTTGAAGTTTCGGTGACCTTCCTTTCTTCCGCTGTGGGTTGTACAGCCAAACCAGGTCTCCTGCCTTGAATCCTTCTGAAATACCCTTCCGGTCGTATCGAGCCTTCATTCGGTCACTGGCTGAGGATGGTTCCGCTATATCGTTAGCCAACCTCTTGAAAGGAGCTCCGGTGTTGAACTGCTTCTTTTCACCCTTACTTCCAGTCTGTGGTCCCTTACTGGCTGCACAAATCTTGCATTTGCGACACCAAGCCTCCACATCCTGACTTCTTATCCAATAAAATCGTTCTCGTATTTTCTTCAGGGTCTTGTTCACACCGAAGTGTCCATCGGATGCCCCATTGTGCACTTCCTGAAGCACCTTCGCTACTCGACACCTGGGAATCACTAGACGCATAACCACCTTTTTTCCATCCGGGCTTTCCCATGCTCTCCGCAACAGCCCATTCCTGACACTCAGTGAGTCCCACTGCGCCCATAGTGCCTTCAGTCCCACTCTTTTGTCCGAAACATCCTTCCATTTTGGACGAGTTCCCCTTTCTTTGGCTCTCAATATAGGCCCAATTTCCACATCGTTTAGTTGCTCTTGTCTGAGCGCTTCATCTGCCCTATCATCCGGCACTTCCACCTTGACAGTGTCGACTGCTCCCTTGAACTGCAGTTTCTCCTGGTGGTAGAACTTGCAACCTTCCTTGTACCTTCTTCCGGATGAAATGTTTGCATTTCTCTCAGGTTTCGTTTTATCGTCATATCCTTGTAGTGGTGGCCTTTCTGTAATGCTCCGAAGCTGGGAAATCTTCACTTCTCTAGGGGCACCACGTTCGTTATCTGTCACAGCCTCTCTGGTACCGGCTTCCTCTGGTTTTCCCCTTGGCTTCACAGCATCTCCGGCCTTCACTCTCTCCAAGCTCCTCTGTGGACATTCAAGCTGGATATGTCCTAGTTCCCCGCACCTGTAGCATTTCATACGCCATCCACTTGGCCTTCCACTACTTTGTTTATTCTGTGTCTCTGCCCTGTTTCCAACATTCACTTTCCTCGAATTCCGCTGTCGACAATCTCGTTTGATATGTCCCATCCTGCAGCGGTTGTAGCATTTAATACCCCCACTTGGCTTTTCTCTATTTTGTTGGTTTTCCTGTCTTCTTGGAGGATTGAATTTAGCCAGTAATTGACTGAACATTTTATGTATATCGGCCAACATAGGGTTCTGGTTCTCCTTTTCTGACTGCGATTCTTCCAGCGTCATAGCCCGTACTCTTGACTTTGGAGTATCCCTATAGACGGCTTCTACCTCTAGTGCATGCACCAAGGCTTCACTACTACTTTTATGTCGGGATAGCCTGAGGACTCGTCTGATTTCCTCGTCCCTTATCCCATCTAGGAATGTCCCCACTGCCAATTGCTCTTTAAATTCTTTTGGCGCATTAGGGTATGCTAAGTGTGCCAGTCTTTCCACCGCAGCTTCAAATTCTTGCAGACTCTCTCCAGCTTTCTAAACGCGCACTTTCAGCTGGGTCTGGTATACTTGAGCAAGGTGTTGATCTCCATATCGTAGATCTAAGGCAGCTTCTAAAACTCTAAAATTCCGTTGTTGGTCTGCCGGAATTGTCTGGAGCAACTCCAACGCTTGGCCTCTTAAAGCCACGATTAATGCCTTAGCCTTCTCTTCGTCATTCCAGTTGTTAGCACTCGCTGCTGCCTCAAACTGTGTCTTGTAAGTCATCCAGGAATTTTGACCATCAAAGGAGGGAATTTTTAATTGCTGGCCTGATGACACCACTTGCTGGTTTCCTCTTGTCCTCAACTGTTGTTTAAGCTGGTCAATTTCTCCTTCTACCTGGTGCATTTTCTCTTCAACCTTGTCTACTTTTTCTTTCACTTCGCTTACTTCTTGCTCGACTTTATTTTTAAGTTCTTCAGTGATGGCAAATATGGCACTCTGTTGGCCTTCTATAATTTTCCTTAGTTCGTCTCTTTCTTTTTGTTGTTTAATGTCCAAGTCTTGCATGATTTTTCTCAATTCTTCCTGACGTCGTTTCTCTTCGTCTTGATGTCGTTTTTCTTCTTCTTGTTTTTCCTCTTGACGCTTTTGTTCTTGTTCTTCTTTTTCCTGTAGGCGTTTTTGTTCTTTTTCTTGTCGTTTTCTTTCACGTTCCTCTTTCTCTTCCTGGCGTTTTCTTTCCTGTTCTTCTTTCTCTTCCTGGCGCTTTCTTTCCTGATCCATCATCATTTTTTGCATTTGGGCCATAAAGTCCTGCATTTGTTGTTCGGATGCCATGCTTCTGGTTGTTACCGGCATATAATTATAATAAAATCAACAAAATTTATTAATCACGTCAATATCGGTAATGCAATTGTCCAGAGAAATCGCAAAACAGCACGAGAAAGTCTTTTATTTAGAGTCTTTGTCACTTAACCTCTAATTGTCCAACAAAATGTTCCAAAAATGTCTCAAAAATGCACTTAAACACTATTTTTCCTGTTCGAAAATAAACCTCGAACAATGTCCAGTAAATTAGTCCTTCCTGTGTTAGCACTAACTCCGAGAATACTGTCCCAGTCTTCTCAACACTCCCGAAAAAATCCTCTTGTCAAAATTCCGCTTCCGACACCAAAATGTTACGGATTTCCACCTTTTTGGGAACACCCTGTATGAATCCGTGGGTTCTAAATAATTTTAACAAGAGATTAAACACTACTAACACTTTATTTAACAATTTACTGACTGTACAATACTTGTTTACTTAATAGTTAACCTCACTTTTCACTTTGTTCACTTTTATAAACTGCCTTCTTAATAAACTTCCCTTCCCGCGCTTGTAATCGCGCCTTATATACTCCGAAATTAGCTCTAGATCAATCCAGAATCTTCTCCAGCCATAATCTAGAAAAGTCCTTGGCTCTTTCTAGAGCCTTTCCAGTCACCATCAGAGGCATAGGCGTACCATCTCCTTTTCCAAGGGGGTGTAATTCATAACAATAGTTATGCAGGTCAGCAGCAGGTGTAGAAATAATGCATGCTAGCTTGCATTCTGCTGATTTCATTATTTTTATTTCCTATATGTAATGTTTAATTGTTTTGATTTGTTATGCTTGTAAATTTGTATAAATAGATTTTAATTTCGATTAATAAACCAGTCTCAACAAATCTGTTGTTTCTCATTGATGTTCCCCTGTCCAAGTCATAATCATAAGGGTGTGAGGCTGCATCCTAGGGAACATTCAAATCAAGAAATAATAATTCGGCAGTTTTTCCCACAAAACTGCTAATTGTTCATTTCATTCAACTACGGCCGCACCCGCACGGCACATTAATTCCTCCAGAATTACATTGTCGTTACGTCCGTACAAGGCATATCAAATTAATCCTACATTTATAATAGTTTGAGCTAATTTTAAGTATTTTTTAAATTTAAATATTTAAGTATTTACAATTTATTATTACGGGATATTCTGAGAATCATGAAATTCGATAGCTTATTTTATTTATTAAATGGATACGCCTTTCTTGAAATTCCAAGAAGTGGTGTTCATGAATTTGTTAGGATTCTTATTATTATTATTTGTACATTATTGGGAGACATGCACTAAATTAGTGCATCTACTATTGTATGTACTTTGTCACTTTACTATTGCCATGTATTATCTTTTAGATAAATAAATGCTATTCATTCATAGTAGCTACAAAGTATAGTATATTAGGATTCTTATTATAGTTGCTATAAAAAATATAGTGAAACAGGCAGGCGCGGATCCAGCATTTTGTTGACGGGGAGGGCGATTCTTCTTTAATGGGTAAAAATAAAATAAATACATTAAAATAAAATTATTTTTGTATCAGGTTTTCCTATCTAAACTTGGCTCTAGGGGGGGGGGGGCGACACTCCCTTCGCCCCCCCCCCACCTGGAAACTGGACCCCTCTCTGTTTCAAATAATTTACCGACTAAGTAGCCGAAGCCGCCAATGGCGCTTACAAACATGTCCGCTACCCTCCTCTGTGTATGTTTTTTTCCCAGTAGGTACTATAATTCTGATTGGGTTTTAAACAACCAATCATTTTGTTATTATTTTCGTAAAGTTAAAGATTTTAGAAGGAAAAAATTTTGACAGAATTATTTAACAATTGTCTAGTTGCATAGTTGTGTATCAAATCAGTGTTCACCATCGCTTGAACTTTTTTGATTTCGTTAAAGTGTGTTGTTACGTATTTCCACCTCTTAGGAAACACCCTGTATGAATCCGTTTGTTCTAAATAATTTTAACAAGGGATAAACGACTAACACTTTATTTAATAATTTACTGACTATACAATACTTCTAAACTAACTTTTACCGATCCTTTCGTCCCTTGCCAATCTCGTGGCTCTTCTTAGTTTTGTTAGACATTTCTGTCTTAGGTCCGCTATGTCTTTTCGTCCCACCAGTATGGCATACCCTGTCTATTGTTCGTCCTTTGTGTACTTCCTTGATAGACTTCTTTCAGTATTTCTTCTAGGAATTCCACCCTTTTCTCCATCTCTATCTAGCATCCATTTCACTAGTTCTTTGAAGGCATTCCAGTCAACTGTTAGTTCACTTTTTAGCTCCATAGTGCGTTGTGTCTTATCTTTAATGTCGAATAATATGTCCCTGTGATCGCTCAGGTTCTCTGCGTCTAATACTTCCCACCCTGATATTCGCCTTGTTATGCCTTATATATTGTGTGGAGCAGGTGATGTCAATATATGATTCCACATTTCCTATGGCAAAGGTGGGTATCCTGCCATTATTATGAGATATCATATTTAATTCCGCCATCCATTGGGTGAGATACTCTCCTCTCCTATACGCAGTCGGAGAGCCTCATTGCGAGGATTTTATATTTAGATCCCCCGCCACTATGCTTTCACCTGGCATATTTCTGCATTTACCCACGATATTGTCAATCTCTTGCTTAAAAATTTCTAGGGTGACATTTGGTGATATAGCAGCAATGAATCCTGTAGTTTTTAAAGTGTACGGTTATTACCCCCTCCCCAGTTTCCAATTTAGTTACTCTTATTTGCCTATTTCTAAAATATGTAGCCACATCTTTTCTGCTGTCTGCGTAATCCAGCCTCTCCCCTCTATTACTTTCTTGTTTGGTTCTGTGACCACTAACATATCCACGTCTTTGTAGCCGTGGCAAACGCTATATCGTGCGCCACCCTTCTTCTATTTAAATTGCATTGCATTATCCTCAGGCCTTTTCTGCGGGATATCGTCTCTTGTCTTCTAGTCTAGGGTTAGAATTCATTACTCCCATAGGAACCTCCTGCCCCTGCCTTTTTGTCTTTCGTTTTAAACCAGCTTTTTACAGGTTGGGCATTTCATGCTATCAATCCTATGGCCTTCTGTTTTACAGCTTGGGCAATATTCTTTGTCTTTGCATTCTTTTGCTTTGGGTTCAGTTTTCCCGCACATCTTTTTTTCCCTAACCGACCCCTGACAGTTTCGTGCTGCGTGTCCATACTCTTGGCACTTATAACATTTAACTGATGTGTAACCCTTTCCACCACACGGTAATTTATCCATCCTATTTTAATACTCCCGGATCTAATTATGCTCATTGCTGTACTTTCGTTTATCTCAACTGTGGCATTTTGGTTTCCGCCGTATGCTGGTCTCATTGATTTGACTATAATTTCATGTCCCTTAACTCCGGCTTGTATAAATGCATCCATAACTTCTTCCTTTGTCGTAATTCCGTCTATTCCTGTAGCGTCTTTTTTTGGTTCCATCTCTCGTGATGAGTTCTTTTTTCTTCCTGGCGCCCCCCCCCCCCCATCACCGATATAATTAAGTCTCCTTCCTTGCTTTTCTTTACCGCTTTAACCCATATTTGTTTTGCTTTTTTTTTATTTCCCCTTTCACTGTTCTGAGAACGACTGCGTATTCCTTTCTATTTGATTTCACTATGACTGTTCCTGTGTTTATCGCTTTTCTATCGGGTTGTCGTTTCTTTCCCACCGTTTTCCACTCACTTTCTCTTTGTATGTATATTTTAACTTTCGTGTCCGTTTCTTTGAATACATATTCAGTTACTTTCCTCACTTCTTCGAGATTAATATTTTCTGGGGCTGGTATATTGATAGTTGGTCTTTGGTTCTTGCTCGCGAATTCTTTCAGTCTCCGCATTGCTGCCATAAAGTTGGGTATTTTACTTGTTTCATTAGCATTTTTCTGCGCAGTAATAAGCCCAAGCACGTACCTTTCTATCTTTCTGAACCCGTCGCTTTCCGGGGCCTCCGTATTGAGCTTTATGTATACCATATGCTGATCCTTCTGGTATTCGGTTGTTAGCAATTCAGCTAATTCGGGGTACCTTTCCATGTATCTCCTTTCTATTCCTTTGTCCACGCCTGTATTTTCTGCATATACTGCCAAGTCCCCCCTCTTGCTCTAGTAACGGTTTTCCCACTTTTAGGTCGGTGTTTTGAAATATTCTTTCCGGCCACGTTTGGTTCAGCAGATCTAGTAGCTCTACCTCGCTTTCTATGTTTAGCAGTTTTCTGTTCTTTTTGAGTTTTGACACCCTGTTTTTCCACAGCAACATTTTACTAAAGCATATTTGGTTATATCCTCATATTTTGGCCCAAAGAATCCACTCCTGCATTATGGCCTATTATTAATGGTCCACTCTGTATAACACAATTATCTTGATCGGTCTCGCACCACACATAATTTCTATCTATTCGAAGTTGAAAGGTTGCGCCTGCGCATTTAGATAAATGCTATCCTGCATTCAGCCTCTTTGCGCTAATGTGAACTAGTCATGTGGTGTCCATTTTGGTCGATAAAGTGTTTGGCGCGAAGCATTTAGGGAAGCAGAAATGCCAGGAGATTCCGAAGGCAATTTCCTTGAATTGCCCCCCACCACGAATTATTTGTCTGTGCTCAAAGTTAAAAAGTTGCGCCTGCACATTTAGATAGGTGCTATTTTGCATTCGGCCGCTCGGCGCTCGTGTCAACTAGCCATGTGGTGTCCATTTTGGTCCATGAAATTTGTGGCGCGGAGCATTTAGGAAAGCAGAAATGCGAGCAGATCTATAACACAATTATCTTGATCTGTCTCCCACCACACATAATTTTTATGTATTCAAAGTTGAAAAGTTGCGCCTGCGCATTTAGATAGATGCCATCCTGCATTCAGCCGCTCGATGCTAGTGACAACTTGTCATATGGTGTCCATTTTGGTTGATGAAGTTTTTGGCGCGGAGTATTTAGGGAAGCAGAAATGCAAGGAGGTTTTGGAGGCAATTGCTTTGAACTGCCCCTCCGCCACACATTATTGGTCTATGTGCTCAAACTTGAAAAGTTGGCCTGCGCATTTAGATAGGTGCTATTCTCCATTCAACAGCTCGGCGCTAGTGTCAACTAGTTATGGTTTTTGGTTTATGATATTTTTGGCGCGGAGTATTTAGGGAAGCAGAAATGTAAATAATTTATCTGCATTCAAAGTTGAAAAGTTGCGCTTGCGTATTTAGATGAGTGTATAAAATATATTTTAGCTTTTGGCGTATCTTTTAAACAATGTAAATAAAAAATCAGTAAAAGGTACATAGGTACAAAACTGTGAAAATGAAATTAAAATCCTTAAAAAGTTTTACTGGCCAAATTTCTTTTAATAACAAAATATTTTTATTTTTTATGGTCCATTTATATTTAGTCAATTTTATTTTTCTGATTTCAGAAATCTTATATTCGTTTCAACCATTTTTTTCATCTTTCGAAATCACATTAACTTGTACTTTTTGATAGTACAGTGTAGTTATTATACTACTATCCTCTATATTAGTGTGGTACTATAATTTAGTACGAAAATATCGCAATGAGAATAAATGGAAATACTGGAATGAATAACAAAAATATGTTAAGTTCCAATAAAGCTCTTTTATTTTAAAATTCCCGCCAAACGTCGTGTTTTTTGAAATTGGGGAATTTGGGTTAGTTGCTGTCAAACTATATGGAGAATTCAATTTGGCAGCCCCATGGTTTTTGCATCATTTTTATTTCGTCCGCTCACTAGTCGCTAATGGTTCAGATTGATGTTGTGTTTTAACGGTTACAAAAGAAAATACCAAAAATAGGTAAGGCTATTTAATTGATTTATTAATACATAAGTATTTAGATCGATATTTTATACTAGATAAATTTGCTGCTGCTTACTTGTAGGCTATAGCCGATAATAAATATACTACCACCACCTTATTTGGCTCTGTTAAAATTCCACGGGAGATCACCTGTAAATCTGGGTATGTACTTTTTAGTTGTTTATCATGGAGCGAACTTATTCACTTAAAAGAAGATTGTTGGTTAAACATTATAAAAAATTTAAAAGAAGAAGTACCTACCTACTCAGTGTGTTAAACGAAGTGTTAAATATGGTACCTATATGTTTTGCATAGTATGTCCTAACAACATTTTCAGGACGTCCTCTCTAGACCTACATTCGTCCCACATAAGTCCTGGGTTGGACGTCCTCGGGATACCCCGTTTTGCTGACACGGAACGTCCCTCAAACATCCTCTGTACGTTTTAGGTCGGTAAAGTACGTTCTCGGTATGTTTTCATGTCCTGTGGGTACGTTCTTGGGACATTTTTGGGACGTCCATGTGCTTAGGGAAGTGTAGAGGCACGTTTAAAAAATAAGGGGGTCCTTAAAGTGGCCCTTCTCTTTTCCCCCGGGCCCGTATTCTCTTCACGGCTCTGACTTTTCTACAAACAGTATACTGCAATACTTTACATTATACTAGCACAGGTTCTACACGCCCAGCCGACACTATCGGGAAAATAATGTCACCTCGGTGGTGCAATATTTATGTGTTGGACATGCAACTACGGAGTCCTGGGTTCGAATCCTAGCCAGGGCATTTGGTTTTTTATATTGCCGCGACGGTAGTAGTGGGCTAGACCGTGGCACAACATGTTTAGTCTGTTATCTTTCCTGAGTTCGAGTCTCAGCTGCGGTAGATGGCAAAGTCTTAAGGAATAGTTGTTGTGTTGATGTCTATGTGTACGTGTCCTAGTTGAGTGGTGGAATAGATATAGAAAAACAGATAGCCGCCAGGACATTAATATAGTAAATAAAGCGTCAAAAATAAATAAAAATAACAGGTTTACAACAAAAAAACGTGTCCGACCAATGGGATTTCATTACCGTACCCTGAAGGTTTTTGGCGTGCTGAAAACGATGCCGTAGTCCGTTTTGCACCATCACATCAGAATTTCGAGAAAACTGCTAAAAATAACTTTTTCGCCTTCGTTAAATTAATTCACTCAATATTTTGGCCTGAATTTTGCTACTCGGGGGTTTTTGGGGTCGCTGATCACGAATCTGAAGTCAGAATTTGATAATTTCTAAATTCAAGACAGCGGATCCAATAGGGCGGATGCTAAAATCCAGAAATTCAACAAAATTTGAAGATTGTGACCCAAAACTTATTACTCCAGGGGTTTTTGGGATCGCTGATCATGAGTCTAATGTAAGAAAGAATTTGAAAATTTTCAAATTTAAGATGGTGGATCAAATATGGCGAACCCTTCCTAGGCCTGCTTTTTTTATTACAGTATGTTTTATATCAAACTTCTTACTGCGAGAAAAAGTTAAATTAGGATAGAAAATAGGGTTGAGGTCAGTGTTATTATATATACTGGGTGATTGTTTTAACCTGAAACTTTCAAATATCTTTAGTAATAAGCACACTACGAAAAAATGTTTTTCAAACAAAAGTTGTAGAATTGGATGGGGGCAGTTCGGCGGTACATATCACTTTGACATTGGATAGAAGGGTTCAGGTCATTCAAGGTCAAATTCGGTTTTTAAATGGGAACCCCTATTTTTTATTGTAAATTCGAGTTGTCTGGCTAAAAACTATTTTATTTATTCGAAATATTTTTTCTGAAATTGTCATTTTTTTAGTTATTTGGCGAGGAAAAATAAAAATTTTAGAACTTTGCGAGTTGTTTACTTGAAAAAGAAGTTTGGACAGAAACTGAAAGAGGTAAAAAAGGTTTTTGCCTCTTGCAATTTTTGTCCAAATTTCTTCTTTTTCGAGTAAATACCTCGCAAAGTTCTAAAATTTCTATTTTTCCTCGCTGGATAGCTAAAAAAATGTCAATTTCAGAAAAAAAATCGAACAAAAGTAGTCTATTTTTAGTCAGGCAATCCGAATTTGTAATAAAAATTAGGAGTTACCATTTAAAAAAAGCCAATTTGACCTTGAATGACCTTAACCATTCCACCTAAAGTCAAAGTGACATATAGCGCTGAACTGCCCCCATACAATTCTAAAACTTTTGTTTGAAACATTTTTTTCGTAGAGTGCTTGTTACTCGAGATATTTGAAAATTTCAGATTAAAAAATTACCCGGTGTATATAATAATATACTGATCTCAACCCTATTTTCTATCTTATTTTAATTTTTTTGCAGTAAAAAGCTTGATATACAAATACTCTAATAAAAAAAGTACGCCTCAGAAGGGTCCGCCATATTTAATCCGCCATCTTAAATTTGAAAATTTTCAAATTCTGACTTTAGATTCGTGATCAGCGATCCCAAAATCCGCTGAGTAATAAGTTTTGTACCACAATCTTCAAATTTTGATAAATTTCTGGATTTTAGCATCCGCTATATTAGATCCGCTATCTTGCATTTAGATATTATCTAATTCTGATTTTCATTGATGATATGATTCAGATTCGTGATCAAAGACCCAAAAACGCCAGAATATTAAAATTAAGGTCAAAATATTGAGTGAATTAATTTGTGCATGAATGAAGGTGAAAAAGGTATTCTTAACACTTCTAGGTTAAGTTTTCTCGAAATCCTGACGTGATGGCGCAAAGCGGACTACGGCATCGTCTTCAGCACGTCAAAAACCTTCGGCGCCAATATTCTTGACTAAAGATGACGGTCTCGGGTGATTGGGGGTCGAACTTGAGCTCTTTGCCCCAATCATCGCTGTAGACCTGAACCAGCCTCGTAAGGGGTGGGCCTGCTTTTTTGCCTATTCTCTCCGCAAATGTGGATGGTGTAGGCGATGTTAGCAGACCTTCCCTGGTCCTGGCTGTTGAACAGATTGCCAGCTGGGTCGTTTCTTCTGGCGCTCTTCTGCCTTGGTGTTTTTTCTTCGCTGGGATGTCGGCTCCCGGGAGCGTGTTTAGTCTGTCGTGGAAGAGAACGGCTGTTGCCGAGCTCTCACGGAGTTTGGAGGGGTCTGGGGGATGTTGACTAGTCGGAAGCCCAGGGTGCCAATTTAATTGGCATCATGTGCTCTGATTTCGTCGGAAGGAAGTGTGAACTGTGTAGCTCAAGGTTGTTTGCTTGGTACCCCTGAGATCGGGTGATTTGGATGTTTTCCGTCATTGTCTCCTTGCAGCTTGGCTTGAAGGTCGGGCTGAAACAGAAAAACCGTTGTTATACTTACCCGTTATCGAGGATCTGGAGCTTCGGCCCATTGTGCCTCGGAGCGTCGTTGGGGTCGTAGTCATTTCCATGCTCTGCCGCATGGGCGCAGATTCTTTGCTCTGTCCCGGGTGACTTCAGTTACCGCGGTGTATTCCAAGTCTCTGAAGATGTCGGTGTTTCTGACAAACCATGGTGCATCTACGGCGCACCTAAGTGCGACGTTTTCCACAGCTTGTATCCTCTTCGAGTGAGTGGCTGCTTGGTATCCCCAGGCAACGGAGGTGTAGATCAGAATAGGTGCAATGAGGGTCCCGATAAGCGTGAGCTTGTTCCTCAGGTTGAGTTGGCTCTGTCTACCGATAATAAGGTAAAGTAGAGTCCTCCTCGTCCTCGCTGTCCGTATTATCGCTTCCGTGTTTTGTCCCCACGTCAGGCTTTAATCTATGATAACGCCAAGGTACTTGACGGTATCGTGCCATTGAATGTTCTCGCCGTTCTAGGAGATATGTCCTGTGGGAGTCTGCTTGCTGACTCTATTGAAGAGGATGGCTTTGCTCTTCTCCGCATTGATTTGGACTTTCTACTTGTTGCACCACTCTTCCAGAAGGGATGCAACTTCCTGGAGGTTGCGGGTGGCAACTCCATGATCTTGCGATTATGGCCATGACGTCTGCGTAAAGCGCCAAAGAGCTCCTTGCGGTTCCTGGCATGTCGGAGGTATAGATGGTGAACAGGTGGGGAGAGGGCACCGATCCCTGCGGCACGCCTGCTTCCATGGGCTTGTAGTTCAATAGCTTGTCGGCAATATTCACACGAAGTTGCCTCGGGTGAAGGTAGGATCTCACAAGCTTGACGATGCCGACAGGGTATTCTATCGACATCTTCATCAGGAGACTTCCATGCCAAACCCTGTCGAAGGTCTTAGATACGTCTAAGAAGATCGCTTCTGTGACTTGGCGGTGGTTGACACCATCCGTGATGTACTCCGTTAGACGAAGTACTTGGAGCTCGGTGGAATGTTCTGTTCGGTAGGCGAACTGCTCATTTGAGATGATCTGGAGCTCATCGGTCAGAGTTTTAAGTTTCTTCGGGATGATCCTCTCTCCTGCTTTACTCATCGCAGGTAGGATTTGTGAAAAAATCGCGTAGTCTCAAAATGGCATTGATGATGTTCACCATTGTTGCTACTCCTTTGAGAGGTAGTTTCTTGAGTACTATGTTTCCTATTTTGCCGCACCCCGGCGGGGTTTGAGGCTTCTCGGAATTTCCCTGATTTCTTCATGAGAAGTCGGGGGGATTATTTGTTCATCCGGCATGTGTCGCAGCCTTCTGACTGCGTAATTCGTGATCCCCCCAGTCCTCGTCCTCGTCGTCGATCTGGTTTTCCCTACACTGCAGTTCCAAGTTGTCCACAAAAGCCTCATCAGCTTTTTCCTGTCGAGTGTAGATAATACCATTCTCTCCATAGATGGGCGGGACTGGCTTTCGCTTGGCACCCAGAGCCTTCTGGGTAGTCCACATGCTTCTGTCCTGGGGGTCTAGCGACTCTAGGTGACGTTGCCATATGTTCTGCCTGTGCTCTTGCAGGGTTTCTCTAACTCTCCGAGTTAGGTTAGGTAGACACGACTCGACTGAAAAAAATCCTTCGAGGTACGGTAATGAAATCCTATTGGTGGGATAGCTGGAGGAAAGAATTTTATTGTTTTTCTTAATTGATAATTTAGTTATTTATCTGTAAGTTGTGCACCTGTATATATCGTCTATAAACATAAACAAAGAACTGTCATAGTTGATGGCCAAAAGTTTTGTGAACGGAAGTAGATTCTCTTCCGAAACCTTAACTGCCCATAGTTTTCATTTTCCTTTTTTAATTAATAACGTTGTTCTAGTTTATATATTTTTAGGTGTGAGACTTTCTGAAACAATCGAGTATTCAAGAACCAACCTCTGTCTGATCCTAGCGCAGAGGGTTATTCATTAAAATTTTTAAATATTTTTCAGTAGTAAAATACCCAACAAAAAGTAAGAAAAACACCTATATATGTTTTGCCCAAATTAATAAGTATTACTTATTTATTATTACATGCCATACGAAGATTTATATTCAATTCATAGGAGCAGCTAAAATATTATATATTCTACAACGCGTTATGGAATGTAATATTCCACATCGGCAAAACATGTGGGATATACCATTCTAAACGTGTTGTGAAATTTTTTTTTCGTTGAAGCACCCGTGCTACGTAAATTTGAATTACCCGCGGTAAACGCTGAGGCCATTTTTAAGATGGAGATTCGAGGCCTCTTTACGTTCGCTTCCGACGCTGGTGAGTTGAGATCGTTTACTTATTCTTTTAACGGATTTTTAACGTTTATTTCTTTAATTCTTTGGTATTTTGAATATATTTGATTGTTAAATGAGGTCATGTTATTGACTTAACGTTGCTATATTGTTATTTTTGGGAATTATTAAAGGATATTCTGTGTAATAATTAATTTTTATTGAGGCACGTGTTTGTGCAATTTCAGTATCCACTGGAGACATGTATCGATGTATCTTCGTTAACTCATTAATTAACGCGGAAATGTTGTATTTCGTGGTCGCATGACACACAATACTGTGGTGTTTTATCAATTTTTTAAATTATTGTGGACGAGGATTAAACTCGGAATATAATCAAGGGATAAATTGGAATCTTTGTTTCTTAATCGTGTGTAGACAATCTCATCTCATTAAGAGTTGAAACCAAAGTCATTTTGTCGCATTTAATTAACCTCGTGTTAGTATACCGGAAATTAAGAGATAATTTTTTATAAGTTTATTTTTCGGGAGATTAAGCCCATAATTTTTTTGCTATATTTGTTACCATATTAGTTTTTTTCAGATAATAATTCAGATATTTTCTCTCTAATTCAGTTGTGCTAAATTTTGTTACCTTTATTCAAATTTTTTGTCATAACCAGTGTCAATCAGTTTTTGACTGTTAACTAATTAAATCAAATTTTTCACCATTAACATTTTTAATAATTTGTAAAGTGTTGTAAAATTTTTGCTTATACTTATGATAATATATTATTTGTTTTGTATTTGTTTTTTATTGTTTTCTCCCCTTGATAAAGTCTACAAGAGTGTTATGTACTGAATACGCTGGCATTCAAATTATTTGTAGTTTATTAAAGTTTTGTTTGGTTAACTTGAGAATCAAATAATTATTCAAAAAAATATATAACTCTTCTCACCACAGAGTGACCCTCGACCAACGCTGAGTTAACTGGCTGCTCCTCTTTCATAGTTTCCTCGCAGCCAGCTGAGAACGTTGTGGTTGAAAATTGGCGCCTAACGTGGGGCTCGAACCCACGACCCTGAGATTAAAAGTCTCATGCTCTCATACATAGAATTTATGGTCTGGTAAACATATTGTTTTGGTTGTAGGTTAAGTCCTACGTATATAGATTTGTGGGTTAATTCCACGTATTTTGGTTTGCTTGTGGATTAATTCGACGTATTTTGGCAGGAGAATTGTTTATGGGAACATATTTTTTCCTCTATGGCGTGTGCCAGGTTGTTGCTGGTCTATAGTACAAAGTACTTAGCGGTGATTCAGGTAGTTTTCCTTTACACTTTCCATTAAGTTGAGTCATAGCTCAATTTAAATCAGTGCCTGTGTGGTTTTGCTGCTTACCGTTTTTGGCTAGGTAATTTGGTAAAATATTTTATCTTTTCTCTCTATCTTGTTTATATAGTGTTCTGAGTAATTTGTATGTCCCATCTAGTTTATTTTCATCATCATGAATTTAGTTATTGTCGTTTGATATAGTTGTTGTTTTTTATCACTATTGTTGTCTTGATGGGTAATTAAGGCATCAATTATTACCTTCCTTTAGGTTTACTCTCTAGTAGGTAATTTTTTTTTACATTTTCCTATTTAGTAGGATATTTTAATTGCCATTAGGGAACCTGCCTCGGGATGGGGATGAACTAGTTTCGATCGGACTGTCTTCAATGACAGAGGGTCAAGAAGGGTCAAGCGGACACGTAGGCAAGGGGGCTTGTTAGTCAGGAGTGGCCTAGCTCGATCGAGACACTGTTCATAGCTCCGGAAGCAGGAGTATTCCCGAACAATGGTCCTTTTTTGTCACCTGGTTGTAGCGAACATCTTGTTTTAGCAACTAACCTTCCTTTCAGCCCGATCTCAAGCCACGCCGCAAGGAGACAATGACCAAAAACCCAAACCCAAATCACCCGATCCCGGGGTATCGAGCAAGCAACCAGCTAGGTACCCCTACCCTAGCTCATGCCGGCCTCCGACGCTAAAACAAGCGTCCTTGGACGAACACAATCCTTGAGCTACACAGTCCAAAACTTCCCTCCTACGAAATCGGAGCACATGATGCCAATTAGCGCCATGGGCTCCGACTGGTCACATAGTGTAGCCACCCCTTACGAGATCGGTCCAGGTCTACAGCGATGATTGGGGCAAAGAGCTCAAGCTCGACCCCTAATCATCCGAGACCTTATTCATAATCAAGAATATTGGCGCGTTGCCATTTATTTTAATATTATGTGTTTAAGGAAAATGATGACAACGTGATATAATTTATTCTCGATTATAAATATAAGCCCAAAACAAATGTTTTTGTTAGTATATGAAAGTCGTAACCTCAACTTTGCCACTTGACTTTTGCTAGCGTTAAAAGACCTCCGGGCCATAACTGTAAAAATCTAGATTGCGCCAACCCGTATTCTGTGTTATAAGGTTTCTTCAACACACAATTTGATCGTTGGTTGAACGGTCAAATGGAGCGCTCGCTCGGTCATGGCATGAATATGTCACAGCGATAGACAGGTAGATAAACGACTGAGCGACTGCTTTTGACTGTTCAACGGACGATCAAACTCCGTGTTGGAACAAACCTGTATAGCGTAACGTTAATAGCGAATGTCATGCGCTCTCTAGCTTCAAAAACTCAAAACGTGCCAAAACAAGAGATGTTAATTCTCCAAATTAACAAGATAGGAGAGCCGGCGAAAAACCTTTTATCTTTTAGCAATGGTGCCATTGACTTTGACAATTAAATTGGAGTTACCGCGCAGTTGCCACAATGTGACAATCAGACGGAGAAGGTAACATTAAACAGAGAGTCCAATAGTGAAAAATCGACAACACTGTCCTTATTAGAACCACCGAACTCAACTGACAGTCAGAGTACAAGGTCACTAAAGAAATAGGTTGCTTCGTAACATGTCACATGAAGTGTTCCTATGTTCATATGTTGATATCTATTTAGTTAGGATAGAACTGTTCATTGACAGAATAATTTTGAATTTCTTTTCTACAAAATGAAGAAAAAGCAGCCACACGCGGCTGTCCTCGAGGTCTACACGTGAAGTAGCACTTGCCGATTTTAATTAGCCGACCTGTCTTTGTAAACTTGGTCATATTCATTTCATGGGCACCCGATAAATCCCGAAATCGTTTTTGCTGGATGTCGTGTCCCTTTAATTTGGAGTTCACAACTATCTTCGTCTATTTCGTCTTCTCCGTCTGACTGATAGGAATCTTGTTAATTTTCTAATCTTTACCAAAACCGTAATAGCGGAATCCCTTATTTTCGAGCTAATGCGCATGTACAGTATAACGTTTTACGTTTAACGTATTAGGGAATTATTGGACGTGCAATAAGGATAGGCAGTATTAAAGTAAGCGTTATTTTGACATGTACGCCTGCGCAGTTTGAACCGCAAATAAGGGATCCTTTATTAAGGATAGTGCTTGTCCTTATTTGTGAAGGAATACTGCAATGCGTTAAATTTACAGTATTTTGACATTTGGCAACTTTCAACAATACATAGATAATATAACCTATAAGTATCTGATCCGATTCCATATTGAATTTTAATAAAACAGTACACACGCACCAGAGCACAAAAGGTAGAAAAAAATATATACAAAAATTATTTATTTATTAATTTTGTAAGGTTAGGGAATGAGTGCGCAAGCGTCGAATTGCACAGAAATAATGACACGAAAAACGAAGCAGGTGTTCCAATAACTAACATTTCGTTGATAAAATAAGGATGATGCGCTAATAAAATAAAGTAGCCCCTTAATACTGCGTGGCAGTATTTGAAATTTCCAATAATTCCCTATTAGCACATTTAAGTGGCCTAAAATCTCCCTATAATAAGGAGTCGTAACGCTACTCTCAGCGATGTGACCAACCTGCCACCAAAGAGCAAGCGTCAGTGGTGGAACATAGGTACAATATGTATGCGTCAAGTTTATCAAGTTGAAGGAATGAAACAATAATAAAAAACTGGTATTTTTTACAGAAACAGCTTCATAGTAAAATTAATGAGTGCAATGGATATTACAAACAAATTGTACCTACATATAGTGAGTCTGAAAAGTATGAAAAAAATTCATTAAAATTTAAGTGGGAAACTATTGAACATGTTGATTTATTTTTTCAAGAATACATATTTTAGTATCATATTCAAATGTGTGCCCATGCATATTTGTGTCAGCAGCTAAACACTTTTCCTTTCACTGTTAATGCAATTATCACTAAGATATTATTGAGACTCGATGAATATTAAAATTCAGTTAGTTTATTTAGAATACGTAGGTACCTTGATTATTAGAGTGCTACATAAAATAAATGGAAACTTTTACTTGTTTTTCATTTACCTGCATGATAAAGAATAATGCATGATGAATTGGATAGGTAAGTATATATAGAATACATAGATTTAAGTCTATTAAAACCTCTTTGATAGAATATGAAACCAAGCTAGATACAAATCTTACCAAAATAATTTTGTTTCAAGAAACATACAAATACAGAATTTATTCTACAGAACACCGCGAACAATATACTTACGCCTATTAAAAAGTTCCATTTTGGACGCACTGTTCTATGTTCAATGAAGAAAACATAAATGAAAATTTCAATGAAATAACGTGCAAATTGCATCCTAGAAAATGATGGACTGTGCTTCTTATTATCATTTCACGCACACTGACAATTAAGTAAATAAAATGCCTACATCAAATTTAGTTAGGTACCTACTTAATGTAAAAATTGCATATATTTTTCTGTCTGTGGAACGTTACTTCCTCTATTTTCTTTTCGCAGCCACCTTTACAGCGGTATGTTAAAGTTGATACAATTATGTTTATTACATAAAGTGCATTAAATCACTTCTCAATTTTGTAAAATTTCACTCTGTTCTCTACGGTTCGTTTGCCACTAGCACTATAGTGATAGTGTCTATACCGATTTTGGTACTAGAGTCTAGCAGCTGGGGTGCTACAAACGATTTTAAATGCGCGCGCAGCACGATGCGTATTGACACAGTTTCATAATGTTACTAGTTTTCACCCTTTTAGGAAACACCCTGTATGAATCCGTGGGTTCTAAATAATTTTAACAAGGGGTAACCACTAACACTTTATTTAATAATTTACAAACTAACTTTTACAATGTTTATATTTAAATTTCGAATTTATAACCTCACTGTCGCTATTAACTTCCCTTTAGTAAAACGTCTCCTCCTGAGCCGGTAATCGCACCTTGTATACTCAGAAATTGCCTCTTGATCCATCCAAAACGCAATCAAGAATCTTCACTCTCCACACTCTAGAAAACTCTATATCCTTCTACAAGTTTCCAGTCACTCACTATTAGGCATAGGCGTATCAATCTCCAGTTTCTAGGGAGTGTAGTTCATAACACTGAATCATCGGTGTATTTCGCCAGTCTATCCAAATGCATGATCTTCATCTTGGACTTTTTGCTTCGTTGAATCCGATAGACGACGTCATTAATTCGGGTAATAATAGTACACGGTCCATCCCGAGGTGGTTGAAGTTTCAGTGACCTTCCTTTCTTCCGCTGTGGGTTGTACAGCCAAACCAGATCTCCCACCTTGAACCCTTTTGAACTACTCCTTCGGTCATATCGAGCCTTCATTCTGTCACTGGCTATGGTGATTTGGTCTCTAACTAGCTCATGGACATTCCTTAGCCGTTCACTCACTTGATCCACATAGCTGTTCACCGGAAGCCGTTCTTCGCCTGGACTTCCAAACATCAAATCACACGGCAGTCTGATCTCATGTCCAAATACTACACGAGCCGGAGTCTGTTTTGTAGTCTCGTGGATAGCAGCTCTATATGCCATGAGGAAAAACGGTATGTGGAGATCCCAGTCACGTTGATTTTTATGAACGACTTTAGAGAGATGTTCTTTCATAGTCTTATGTCACTCCACCATACCATCTGATTGCGGGTGAAGGGTTGTTGTCCGTGTTTTGTGTATTCCCAATAACTTGCAGATTTGCTGAAACACCCCTGACTCAAAGTTTCTCCCTTGATCTGAATGCAGCTCCAGGGGTACACCAAATCGACATATTAAGTTATCTACTAAGACTTTGGCGACAGTGACCGCTTCCTGGTTCAGAATTGCGTAGGCCTCCGGCCAACCACTAAAATAGTCCATGGCAACCAGTATGTACTTGTTACCATCCCTGGTTACTGGGAATGGTTCGGCTATATCGATCGCAATCCTCTCAAAAGGAGCTTCGACGTTATATTGCTTCATTGCTCCCTTACTTCTAGTCTGTGGTCCCTTACTGGCTGCACAAATTTTACAATTACGACACCAAGCTTCAACATGACGACTAATTACCCAGTAAAATCGTTCACGTACTTTATTCAGGGTCTTGTTAATGCCGAAGTGTCCACCGGATGCTCCATTATGCACTTCCTGAAGTACTTTCGGTACTCGACACCTGGGAATCACTAGACGCATAACAGCCTGCTTCCCATCCGAGCTCTCGCATCCTCTCTTTAACAACCCGTTCATAACTCTAAGTGAGTCCCACTGTGCTCACAAAGCCTTCAATCCAACTGCTTTGTCAGAAGCGATGACCAATAACTCTTTCCTGGTTACACAATAGATTCGTTCTGGTTTGGAGAGCTTCTTGCTGAAGTACTCGATCACTCTTTTCTCTCCGTTCTGGATTTGGGACAGCACACAACCAATCGAAGAATTGCTAGCATCAGTATCTAAAATAAAAAGTCCATTCCGTTGTGGGTATGCTAGCACAGGACCAGTGCACAGAGCTGCCTTAAATTTTTTCCATGCCGTTTCACACTCCGGTGTCCACTGGTACTGAACTTTCTCCTCTGTTAGCCGGTGTAATGGCTTCGCAATGTCTGCAAACCCTTCCACAGAGTGTCTATAATAAGTGCAGAGGCCAAGGAAGCTTCGTATTTCATGAACGTTAGATGGCCTTGGCCAATCTCGTACGGCAGAAATTTTGTCGGGGTCCGTTTGTATACCCTCCGAAGACACAACGTGTCCAAGGAATTTGACTTCTTTCTGAAATAGTAAACACTTCTTCGGGTTCAACTTCAGGTGTGCGTTTCTTATTCGTCCAAATACTGCTTGAAGATTTTTCAAATGTTCTGTAAAGTCTCGTCCCATAACCAGCACGTCATCAAGGTAAACCAGGCACCTCTTCCAGGTTAGCCCTTGTAGTACGAATTCCATCAATCTTTCAAAAGTGGCTGGGGCATTGCAAAGTCCAAAAGGCATCACAGTAAATTGGTAAAGACCACTGCCTGCTGAAACGCTGTCTTTTCCTTATCATCAGGATGAAGTCCCACTTGCCCGTAACTGCTCCTAAGGTCTAACGTAGAAAACCATCCTGAGCCTGCCATTGTATTTAACGTGTCATCAATCCGGGGTAATGGGTAACTGTCTTTCTTCGTCACATCGTTCAATTTTCGGTAATCGACACAAAATCTTAACGTTCCATCCTCTTTGGCAACCAAAACTACTGGTGATGACCAGGGACTCGTTGACTCCTCAATGACTCCATCCTGTAGCATCTTATCTATCATTGCCGAGGCTTCTTCTTATTTTGCTAGCGGAAGCCTCCTAGGTTGTTGTCGAATAGCGGGTGAGTCACCAGTATTTATCCGATGCTGAACTATGCCTGTTTTGGTAAGGGCCTCTGTATTCTTGACCAACACTGAACTTTCCTTTTCCAGGAACTTGATTGCCTCCCCTCGTTCATCCTTAGGTAAATGCTCCAACTGGGAACCAGCAAGGTCAAGACTTCCAGGTCTATATGCGTAGATGAATTTCCCTCTGTTTGTTCCTCACACCTTGCTACCCATGTGACTGGTTCATAGGAGCTAATCGGTTTGCCTTCTTTGATTGTCACTGAGCGAGAATTTAAATTAACGACTCTAATTGGGATTTTGTCTTTAGTCCGGGTTAAAGTTCTTGCCACAATAATATTGGTTAGGGAATTAATCGATTCGTCACCTGCAACCAGGCCAATACGGTAACCTCCAGGATTTCCTTCCAATGCAGCATCGACGATCTGTTCAGAATGAGCAGGAATCTTAATCATCCGCGTGGTCAATAGCCTTGCTTTGTGGAATTGATCGTCAGCAGTTGCCAGAATATATTCCTCATTCCCAATTTTCAAGACTCGCTCCCCTACGTCAACAATAAACCTCTGCTCTCCCATGATGTCCAATCCCAAAATGAAATCATCTGTAATGTCAGCCACAATGACCTTGTAATTGAATCTCATCCGTCCAACCTGCAGTTCCAAGTTGACTTTTCCATGGACTGCAGCCCTGTCTCCCGTGGCTGTCCGAACAATTACTTCATTTTGTCTCTTGTTAATCCGCAAGCCTGATATAAACCCTGGCCGGACTATTGATGACGTAGCGTAGCACCAGTGTCAATCGTAAACACACACTTTCTTCCATTCACATATCCGCTTGCAACAGCAAACTACTTGGAATTCTTCGTAGCTGGCAAATCTTTATTTCTCTGGGGGCACCGTGCTTCCTAGCCAGCACAGCCCTCACGGTGCTGGCTATCTCTAGTTTTCCCGTTTCTCTTCAGTATTGACAGCATTTACTCGTCGCTCCCAGTTCTGTTGTCGACAGTCTCGTTTCATATATCCAACCTTGCCGCAGTTGTAATATTTAATACCCCCGCTTGGCTTTCACTGTCTTCCTGGAGTATTCAATTTAGCCAGTATTTGAGTAAAGATTTTCTCCATCTTGGTCAACGTAGGGTTTTGGTTCTCTTTTTCTGGCTCAGATTCTTCGAGTGTCAGAGCCCGCACTCTTAACTTTGGAGTATCTCTATAGACAGCTTCTACTTCTAGTGCACGCACCAAGGCTTCACTACTACTGTTATTTCGGAATAGTCTGAGGACTCGCCTGATCTCCTCGTCCCTTATCCCATCTAGGAATGCCCCCACTGTCAATTGCTCTTTAAATTCTCTTGAGGCATTAGGATATGCTAAGTGTGCCAGTCTTTCCACCCCAGCTTCAAATTCTTGCAGACTCTCTCCAGCTTTCTGAACGTGCAATTTCAGCTGGGTCTGGTATACTTGAGCAAGGTGTTGATCGCCATATCGTAGATCTAAGGCAGCTTCTAAAACTCTAAAGTTCTGTTGTTGGTCTACCTGGAGCCACTCCAATGCTTGGCCTCTTAAAGCCACGACTAATGCCTTAGCCTTCTCTTCGTCATTCCAGTTGTTTGCACTTGCTGCTGCCTCAAACTGTCTCTTGTAAGTCATCCAGGAAGTTTTAATCGGTGGCCTGATGTTACCACTTGCTGGTTTCCTCGTTCCCTCAACTGTTGTTTAAGCTGGTTTATTTCTCCTTTGACTTCTTCTTCGAACTTGTTTACTTTCACTTTGACTTCACCAACTTCTTCGACCTTGCCTACTTCTACTTCGACCTCATTAACTTTCGTCTTTGCGCTACCCATATCTTCCTTAATCTCATTTTTTTATTTTTCCAACGACTGTAAACAAGGCATTCTGTTGCGTCTCTATAGCTTCCCTTAAGTCGTCATTTTCCTTTTGACGGCGTTTCTCCTCTTCTTGTTTTTTCTCTCGACGTCGTTTCTCTTGATCTTGTTTTTCCTCATGACGTCGTTTCTCCTCTTCTTGTTTTTCCTCTTGACGTCGTCTCTCTTGATCCTCAAGAATTTTTCTTGATCTTGATGTTTTTGTTCTTTTCTTTCCTGTTCCTCTTTCTCTTCCTGGCGTTTCCTTTCCTGTTCTTCTTTCTATTCTTGGTGTTCCTTTTCTGTTTCTTCTTTCTTTTCCTGGTGTTTCTTTTCTTGGTCCATCCTCATCTTTTGCATTTGGGTGAATAAGTCCTGTATTTGTTTTTCGGATGCCATGCTTCTGGTCGTTACCGGCATATAATTACGATAAAATCAACAACATTTCACAATCACATCAATATCGGTAATGTAAGTGTCCAAAAATCTCGAAACAGCGTGAAAAAAGTCTTATCTAGAGTGTTTATTGTCACTTAACCTCTAATGTCCAAATAAAACGTTCCAAAAATGTCTCAAAAAATGCACTTAACACTATTTTCCTGTTCGAAAATAACCATCGAACAACGTCCAGTACATCAGTCCACTGTGTTAGCACTACTTCCCGAGAATACACTGTTCAAAGCTTCTCGAACACTTCCGAAAATACCCTCTTGTTAAAATTCCGCTTCTGACGTCAGTTGTTACGAGTTTTTACTCTTTTAGGAAACACCCTGTATGAATCCGCGGGTTCTAAATAATTTTAACAAGGGGTAAACCACTAACACTTTATTTAATAATTTACAGACTAACTTTTACAATGTTTATATTTACACTTCGAATTTATAACCTCACTTTAGCTATTAACTTCCCTTTAGTAAAACGTCTCCTCCTGCGCCGGTAATCGCACCTTATATACTCTGAAATTGCCTCTGGATCCATCCAGAACACAATCAAGAATCTTCTCCCACCACACTCTAGAAAACTCTATATCCTTCTACAAGTTTCCAGTCACTTACTATTAGGCATAGGCGTATCAATCTCCAGTTTCAAGGGGGTGTAGTTCATAACAATAATATTCCAGCTAGTACACTGACATCAATTTGCCGTAATTTATTTGTCATAATATACGTCATAAGTGCCAATATAACGACGTTCAATGTACGTCTAAATGACGGTCTAATGTTGCATTCCAATGGCGTCATATCCTGACGTCACAATCACCTTGAATATGACCTTAATTTGACGAATATGGCCCCAAATAAGAACCCTTTCCATCCGTACGACCAAGGCTCAATGCTGACGTCAATATAACGTTTAATATGACCTTGATTTGGCAAATACGGGACCAAATAAAAATCATTTTTCACTTGAGAATATTATTTAATCTTTCAATTTTTATTTTTTTTTAATTATAACTATCGGTTGTTAGACCTATTTCCAATAAGGTGGCGATAAAGATGTACACTGCAGTTGTGATAGAGACACAAAATTACATGGCATATATGTGGTAAAGATTTCACATGTAGCTGTGGTACCTACATACGCGATAGAGCAAGAACATAGGAGTTATTGTGATTCAATACTAATCAATACAGCTAATATAAAGTAACTATTATAAAAGATGAAAATATAAAAAAAGGCATTTGACCGTTTACATGTATTTATACAATACCCAAAACATAAACGTAACTCAAAAATGACCATAACAACGTTTTGCCTACGACGTCTCTGCGACGTTCTAAAATGTGATGTAACTTTGACGTCATTTTTAAATCCAGTGTATGACGTCAGAAAATGACTCGAAAATAACGTCGTAACAACGTTCTGTCTACGACGCACAGCGGGAAATTTAGCACTTTTTTTGGACAAAAGTTCATTTGACTCACAGTTGTTGACCGATTTGAATAATTATTTTTTTTTAAATACTCTTGAATGATTCTCGTTTACCCTCCGATTGTTACAATTTAAATATCTATTCTTCTGATGAGCGTGTCTGACCCAATATCGGAACATTAGCGCGCTGATGTTATCATATATATAATGTAGTTAAAAGTAGCCATTATTTGAATTAAAAATGCAAAAAAGTAACAGCAATTTTAGAGCTAAAAAAGCATAAGAAGTTGGAAGTATAAGAAGCCAATGCATATGCAACCTCAAAGTTGCTTATCTGCTCCTTAATTGTAAACGCAAATACCATCTATTATGTTTTATATAGGTTGAATTTAACGTCATCTTTGAGTAAATCTTATTTTTATATTTGTTAGGCTTTTTAAAATTAATTTTATTCGTACATACAATTAATTAAACAACCTAGAGTAATAAGTTGTATATAGAAAAAATCCTGAAAACCTATGGGTTCTGATATTGGGTCAGATATGTTCATCAGAAGAATAGATATTTAAATTGTAGCAATTGGAGAGTAGACTATATAGAATCATTCACGAGTACCTATTTAAAAAAAAATATTCAAATCGCTCAAGAACTGTGCGACAAATGGACTTTTGTCCAAAAGAAGTGCTATATTTCCCACTGTACGACGTCTCTGCGACGTTTTAAAATGTGATGTAACTTTGACGTCATTTTTAAATCCAGTGTATGGCGTCAGAAAATATGACTGCGACGTACTAAAATATGACGTAATTTTGACGTCATTTATTTGGCAAATGACGTCGTAGACCGATATTGACCTTAAACTGACGTCTCATGACGGTAAATTGACGTCAGTGTGCTGGCTGGGTATGTATTTATATAATACCCAAAACATAAACGTGACTTAAAAATGACGTCATAACAACGTTTAACTTATGACATCTCTGTGACGTCCTAAAATGTAATGTAGCTTTGACGCCATTTTTAAATCCAGTGTATAACGTCAGAAAATGTCTCAAGAATGACGTCATAACAACATTCTGTCAACGAAGTCTCTGCGACGTACTAAAACATGACGTAATTTTGACTTCATTCATTTGGAAAATGACGTCGTAGACCAATACTGGCCTTAAACTGACGTCTGATGACGGCAAATTGACGTCAGTGTGCTGGCTGAGATACAGTTGGGTCACTTCCCATTATTTTTGTCCATGACCCCCCTTTTTATTCTTCTTCTTCTTTAAGCGGGGCGCCTAGAGGTCGCCGCACTCAGGCCTTGCGGCCCATTGTGCTACCGCTAACAAGTTCATGAGCTCCCCCGTACAGACCGGATTCCAGCCCAAAGGCTGAAATTCTTCCCACAGGAGAACTCCTTATTTCCTCCAGCACTGGAAAACCAGTACCGAAGTGTTTGTGCCTCAGGTTCATCAGTCCTGGGCATAAAGTGAGGACGCGGAGGAAAGTTTCCTCCTCGTCCTCGCCGAACCTGCAATCGGGGTGGTCTACCACCCCCATTGTGTGCAGGTGTTTCCTGAAAGAGCCGTGCCCGGTCAGGAGGCCCGTCACGGCTCTTATTTGCTTTCTGCTTAGACGCAGCATTTGCTTTGTTCTCTCCGGCAAGGGCTCAGAGATTAAGAGCCTCGCTTGCCGGAGTCCTGGATAGGAATCCCACAGGTCAATGAACTTGGAATGAGTCCAGTTATCTATTAACATCTTGGCATGGGTTCTAGGGTAGCCAAGAGCCGGCTCCGGGCCAAGCAGAGGTCTCCGAGAGCCCCTCCTGGCCAGAGCGTCCAAAGACATTTAGTTCGGCACGTCGCGCGTCGGTGTTCATTACTCGATTTTAAAACTGGCGCCATTCTCCTCTGTGTGCGTGGTCTTTGCGCACTCGGTCTGGTCTAGAGCATAAAAAACGAAACCAAACCAAGTCCCATTGTCTTTACATAGAGTAGATAGGGAGTGAGTCCACTGTATATTTCTCTACTGTGGTATTGATGCAAGTTCATTGTAATTAAAAGTAATTTCAAGCTTTTAGCAGTGGAACGTTTTGTTTGCAAAATTTTGGGGTAGGTCAAAGTCGTCCATTGTAAATCAGTAGGTGGTATGCGAGAAGGGCAAGGAGAACATTAGCGTTGTTTTTGCAATTGAAAATAAATTGCAAAAACGGCGAATGCTCCTTTCCCTTAGATATATATATATATATATGGATGACGATGACGCACGCACGTACAAGATCGTTTGTAGTACCCCAGCGGCTAGACTTTAGTGATTTTGGCATATACGTAATAACTATATACTATGAGCTTGGTTCGTAACTTGACGCCAAGGAAAGCCTGTCTCTCTATCCTTTAAGAGTACTCTGGGTATGGTGCGCATGCCTTAGTGACGCGAGATTGTGACCGTTCAACTGAATATAGAAGGTAAATATGGTCACAATCTAATCGGAGAAATTGGCCACATGCACATCCACTGACCAATTACAAGAGCGCGCTTGTATCGTCAGAGCGTGCGCTTTGGAACCCAAGTTCTCTATAGAGATAGAAAACTATCTCCATCTTCAGCCTCAATTCCGTACATAGAGGCTTATAGCGTATTACCAATATACAGATTCGGAAAATGCAGTTTAGGGTATAGGAATAACGATGTAATTGACCACGCCCCGCTAGTTCCATAAATCGTGAAAGCAGAGACACAATGAATTGAATTTAGTACGGCATGAACTAAGGATGGATACGGACGTAGGTAATAATTTCTATACGAAACGAGAAAATATCTCCTCATCAAAAGCGAAGAAGTTATTTGTCACATTTTTGACAAATAATTTCTTCTATTGAAAGCATTTCTGCAGTTTCTTTTTTAGCCGTAAATGCTATGGGAACAAAATAATAATTCTTATTAAAACCGAAATGGAAATAGAACATTAAAATAAAATTAAATAACCCTCAGAAACTAAAATCAACTAATAATTATCAAACAATAAATTAATGAACAAACAAACCACCTTCTTGTGCCAAACAATAGCCAAACCGATTATACAACGAACCTCTCATATCATTGAGTTGATTTGGAGTAATGCTTGCACAAAGTTGGATAAGTTTTTCCCCGTAATTCAACTAAATTATTGGCTCGTTTAAACGCACATTTGTACGCGGTTTTCTTTTAAAAAGCCCCACAGAAAGAAATCATGGGGTGCTAGATCAGGTGACCTGGGGGGCCATTTTATCATTCCACTCGTAGCTATATTAAACGATTGGGAAATGTTCCTTCCAGAAAATTTATAACAGTTAAGGTATTGTGACTTGGGCAGCCGACTTGTTGAAACCAAATGTCGTCAAAGCTGACAGGGAAGATTTTGAAGTACAGAAATTATTTGGTTTTGTAAAAACTCTAAATATTTATTGTCATTTAAATTGCCACCGATTAGCAGTGGGCCTATAACAATATGATTGTCTAAAATTCCCGTCCAAACGTTCAACTTTTGAGGATACTGAGTTCGCACAGCAACACTCAAATGTTAATTTTTTCGAGACCAATGTCGTACTACGAATGGATTGTGTTTCCCATGTAATGAAAATGATGATTCATCTGTAAACAATATATTCTTTAAGAAAGTTTCATTCTCATTTTCATTTTATTTATCATGATTTCACAAAATTCCATCCGTTTGAAATTATCCTCGGGAAATATTTGTTGCGTTGTTTGAACTTTAAAACAACTGTACCCATTTCTTTTCAAAATATTTCTTACAGTTCTTTCCTTCATGTCAACTTCATCAGCAATTTGCCTGCTAGAACAAGGTTCAACAAGTGCACAGACATTAGTTTCGCGAATTTCACGTTGTTCGCTCATTTGTTGATGACGGGGTTCGGGTTGACAGCATTTTTTACAATAATTCACGACACACCCGAAATTCTCAAATTTTTTAATAATGTATGAAATTATGCTAGCTGAGGGGATTGGTCTCTGTCTTGATATGCCACAGTAAATAAATTTATTGTGTCATCAGTGGAATGGCCTCCGAAGTACCACTTCACAATTTGCACTTTTTCTGCAATTGTATAAACACACGGCATTTTAATAACGAAATTGAGATTCTCACACGTCTAAACAGCTAGATACGCTATTAAAAGCAGAATGGGTGCGCTCGCGCTGTTCTCAACTCGTCGCGGTCAAGCGATGGACCAATGCCCTGCATTTTTCTACGACAAGGCGTGGTTTATCTCCGCAGAAACAAGTTTACGTGGGTACCTAAAACTAAGTTTGCTGAATCTGTATAGTTAATAGGTATATGGATTTTGGTCACAACTTGCCTGTGTGGCGAATATGCACTGTTACGAGTCCCCTCCATCTGTGTCTTTCCTGGACCTGGTCTAATAAGGATATACTGACAAGTGACAAAGCAGTACTATATCTGAATGATGCAAATAGGAATTCAATAAATATCCGTTTTTCAGCGAAAAGAATTCGAATAAAGGATGCATATATAGCCAAATAAAATATATAAAATGTATTTATTTAATACAGCTCTGCTTGTTGTTTACATTAACCTATATATGGTAATGGTGGTAGACCCTTTTATCTAATATCACCACACCAAATATAAAAATAATCGATTCGTCAATTCAAAAAGTTGTGAGTGCCCCTATGAGCTGGGCCACCCGGTATACGCTAGAATCTGAATTATCATAAATTAAACATACAAAAATAATTTATTCATCAATATGTTACTTTACATACAATTAGAATATACTAATTTTAATATATTCAAAATGATGGCAACATGGTCGGCGAAACGCGCGTCGATTAATAAACATTCGAGTGTAATGTTCAGGTGCTTGTGGAAACTACTTCACAGGAGGCTTATCAAACTGGAGGCCTCCCCGGGACTATTATAGTAACCACAAATACCAAAATATTTGATCATTACACTTGACTATTCGAGTAAAGACTCGAATTTCATTTTATTTGAAAATTATTATAAGTTTCAATCATCTAAAAATATAAAAAAATGGTCCGCAACTTGCACCTTTTTCTGTGCGCTATCTTTGTTCAAGTAAATGAGCGTTCGTTCCAATTAGGTATCGAGTTCCATGTAATTTTCTGTTATCATCCTTAGACTAGGAAAGATAGATGGTGAGGACTCGTAACAGCGCATAATCGCCTCGCTAACAAGTTGTGCCTAAGACGCCATTGCGGTGGTGGCACACAAACGGTAGAGAGCAAAATGAAATTTTCCAATAGAAGTGATTTATAAGTGATTTAGTGCTAATTTATGTAATGTACCTACATGATGGTATCATATTCTATAAACTACTGTAAAAATCACAGCGGGAAAAAATTGAAAGGAGTGACGCTTTGCAGGTTAAAGTATATGCAGTTTTCACTTTACCTAGTTAAATTAACTGTAGGCCTATTATTTACTTAATTATGTCCGTGTGCATGAAATGATAATGAGAAGCATAGTATATCATTTTCTGGTATGCAATTTGCACGTTATTTGATTGAAATTTTCATTCGTCTTTTCTTCATTGAATATAGAACAGTGCATCTGAAATGACACTTTTTCCATGGGCGTAGATATATCGATTATGGTGTTATATTATATACCCTAATAGCACATGGACGTCCCGAAAACGTCCCAAGAACGTACTCACAGGACATGAAAACGTCCCGAGGACGTACTCTACCGACGTAAGACGTACCGAGGACGTTTGAGGGACGTTCCGCGTCAGCAAAACGGGGTGTCCCGAGGACGTCCCACCCAGGACTTATCTGGGACGAATGTAGGTCTAGAGAGGACGTCCTGAAAACGTTGTTGGGACATACTATGCAAAACATATAGGTACCTCCCCCTCCACCACTTTTAAGGTGTATTCACAGCAGAGGGTATTTATGTTCCTTTTTGGCTTTTCTATATAACCACATTTATTCCGTTCGAAATAGAATCCAGTGATTGGATTCTATTTCGAAGGGAATAAATGTGGTTAGAAAAGCCAAAAAGATAAAAAATGACAATATAATTACCATGTACAAAAATTATTCAATTAGATTGATTTTAAAACTTAATACTTTTATTTATCAACACCAAATGACAAATTTATGCGAACATTTTATTTCTATTGTGCTATTGAAAAATAAGTTATGGCATTTGTATTTTTTTAAATTAACTTCTTACTCTATACAAATTCAAGTGTCAAGTGTCAAAAATACAATTTTTATGGGATTTAAAAGTTATATATTATAATACCTAGTACAGTATAATATAGTTATATATACATTAAGTCATATTGAATATTATAAGAAATAAGCCAAGTATGCAATAAAACGTAAGATAAATGTATATCTCACCTTTTCTTAACGTTTTGCACACTTCGTCTTTTTATAATTATCTTAGTTTATATTATTTTCTAATATTCCCTCTTTTTTGACACCCTCTCTGTTCTTTCTTTCGCCCTCTTCAATCACGATGTAATAGCCATTTCGGTGTCCTTCCAAGACTTTGAAGCGTTAGCGACTGCAGCAGCCCCTGTGCAAATAAAAGAAAAATTAACATTTCAGATGAAATCTTGGCAAAAAACATTAAGACTAATATATGCCACTTGATGGCAAGCTTATATTTAAAATAAATTGTTATAATTTTCTTGGTGTCCTATTTAAAAAAAAATCACAGTTTAAATGTGAACATTTTTTTGTTTAACTGACTTTTGCATTTGAAAGGTTCCCTTGTTCATTAAAAAATTTTAAGAACACCTCTTTATATGAATGATTGATTCTACAAATAATACCAAAGACCGAGAGAAGCAGAAATATATGTTGACTAATGCTACCGCAGATTAATAACATTATTATAAGTTTAACGTTATATTTTTTGGCAATATTATTACAGAATTCAAGTAAAGAAAATGGCTATGGGTTAAGATGCATTAGGATTTACGGTTAGAAGCAGGTTTATTAGGTTGAACATTGATGATGTATAAAAGTTTTTGTACGTACGTACAGCATAATTTCAGAAAAATATAACAAATAGGGCATATAAGTTACAAATTTGTAAATTTTCCTCAAAAAGTACCTTTATTAGTTTTTTCCTTATATTAATTTACTGAAATCCCTAAATATACTTTACAAGTTTGTTGATGTGTTCTGGCGAATGTTTCTATTACTCGGTGTATCAAACCTTACCTATTAAAAGTTTCATCACCTCCACTTGTTCATCAGAGATGTCGAACCATATAACACTTCGTTTAACACACTGCATGAGTAGGTACTTTGTTAAACAGAGTTAAATAAAACGCACACACGTCTGAAGTCGAGTAAGAACTATATTCAACTGACTACAACGGATAAAACATACATGTTGACTAACTAACGCTACAATAGAGGGCGCTACCCAATTTTAAATGTTTGGTACAGAATGCACAGAATTATAACACCCCCACTTAACAAATATTTAAAATTAAACTTATTCTACTATACCTAAATCTCTTACAAATTTGTTATGTTTAACATTACACAAACTTTTAGTTAACAAATCAGCTGGCATTTCTGCGGTTGGCAAATATTTTAACATGATTTGATTTGTAGCAACAACTTCACGAATAAAATGATATTTTATATCTATATATGCTTACTACGCTTATGAAACATATGGTTGATTGACAATTTTTGTGCTCCCATGTTATCATTGTATATTATAACACAATTGTCATTGCCTGTCAAATCATATAATAAGTTTTCATATATATAGCTTCTTTTGCAGCTTCGGATATAGCCATATATTCGGCTTCCGTGCTGGAGAGTGCTACAGTTTTCTGTTTTCGACTTTCCCAGGAAACAGGACCATTAGACAGTTGAAAACAAAAACCTGTGTACGATTTACGATCTACATCGTCGCTACCCCAATCGGAATCAACAAATCCTTGTAACCCATGTTCATTTTTAGAATATTTAATTGAATAATCAGCAGTACCTTTTAAATATCTAAGAATACGTTTAGCACAATCCCAGTGACTTTTATCATAATTATTGTTAAATTGACTTAAATAACTTAAGCTATAACTAATGTCAGGTCTTGTTAATACCGACAAGTACATGAGACTGCCTATTAATTTCTGATAAGGATATTTATTTTTGTTATCATCTGTTAAAACTGATTTCTTTAAATTCACTTTTGCCTCCATCGGAGTATGAGCTGCTTTAGCATCTTTCATATTAAATTTATTTAACAGTTTATTTATATATTCTTTTTGATTCAGCCCCCACTGAATCTATTAATTTCTGATAAGGATATTTATTTTTGTTATCATCTGTTAAAACTGATTTCTTTAAATTCACTTTTGCCTCCATCGGAGTATGAGCTGCTTTAGCATCTTTCATATTAAATTTATTTAACAGTTTATTTATATATTCTTTTTGATTCAAAATAATATTTCCACCCCTATCAAAATTAACAGTCATACCTAAACATTCTTTAATTTTACCCATATCCTTTATTTTAAATTTATTTTGCAATTCTCTCTTTAGAAAAACAGTTTCATTTATGTCGTTTGAAAAGACAAAAAAATCATCTACAAACAATGCTATTATAGAAAGTAAATCCTTTGATTTTTTTATATAAATACATGGTTCATGCGGTGACATTACATATCCAATATGACATAAAACAGTATGAACTTTCTCGTTCCAAGCCCGTGAAGACTGCTTCAGTCCATAAATGGCCTTTTTTAATTTTAAAACTTTATTTTGACTAGTTTTCATACCTTCAGGTACTTGCATATACAGGCATTCTTTTAAATTTCCATTTAAGAAAGCAGTTTTCACGTCTAGGTGATTAATGTCTAAATTTAATTTAACAGCCAATGCAAATAATAATCGTAAACTAGAGAATCTTATAACTGGAGCAAATGTTTCGTCGTAATCTACCCCAGGTTGCTGAACGAACCCTTTTGCCACTAATCGCGCACGATACCGAACTTTCCCCTCACAACTAATCTTTTTCTTGAACACCCACTTGCATGGCACTATAGTTGATGAATCATTGGGTTGATCCACTATGTCCCATGCATCGTTCTCATTGAAGCTGTCCAGTTCCTCGTCTATGGCTTGTCTCCACATTTTTGCATCTGGCCTCGATATAGCATCCTTGACACTGACTGGGTCGTCACTAGAACTGAATTCTTGCACACAAGCATAAGAGACGTAGTCCTCAAAGTGTTTTGGTTTAGCTATCGTTCTTTGGGATTTTCTTATTTCCAAGTTTCCTTGTGGCAAATCGACTACAAAGTCTTCATCACTAGTTGAATCTACCGATTCAAAATCTGTAAAACTCTGCTCAGAGAAATTACCTGGTTGATTAACTTCAGCCCCCACTGAATCTACTGATTTCTGTAGTTCAAATATTGCCTGTTTTGGTTCTTTAATAGTTTCCTCAATAATTACATCTCTACTCGTTATTATTTTCTTTTCAACAGGATCGTATAACCTATAACCCTTTATATTGTCACTGAAACCAACCAAAATCAATTTTTTAGATTTTTTATCCCATTTTTTTCTATTCTCTTTTGGAATTAGCGTCATGGCCTTGCTTCCAAAAATTCTTATTGCACTTACATCAGGTTTTCTGTTGTGCCATAGCTCGTAAGGTGTCTTCTTAATCCCGGAAACTATAGAACGGTTTCTAAGGTATACTGCAGTCGCCACAGCTTCTGCCCAAAATATCTTTTGCAAATTTGCATCATACAGCAAGCAACGAGCTTTTTCAACTATGGTACGATTCATTCGCTCACTCATACCATTCTGTTGAGGACTGTAGGGATTTGTTTGCTGATGCAATATTCCATGTTGCTTATAATAATTCCTAAATTCATTACTATCAAACTCGGTACCTTGATCACTGCGGAATATTTTAATTGTTTTTCCTCTCTGATTTTCTACATAGTTTTTAAATTCCTTGAATTTTTCAAAGGCTTCATCTTTACTTTTAAGAAAATAGACAAAAGTCATTCTAGTAAAGTCATCTTCCAATATCATAAAGTATCTCGAACCTCCAAGGGATATCTCTTCCATAGGTCCACATAAATCTGCATGGATTATTTCTAGCTCAGAACCTGCTCTATTTCCTTTATGATTAAACGGTAATCTTGTTTGTTTGCCCTCACAACAAACCTCACACAAGTCAAAGTCACTTTTAACCAAGGAACCTTTACACTCGAATCCATCAACGAGACCATTTTTCATTACGTTTAAGTCCTTGTAGTTTAGATGACCGAAACGCCTATGCCATATTTCTCCAGAAATTGCTAAACCTGCTACTAAATTTAACTGTGGCTCCTTAAATTTTAGTTTGTAAACATTATCCACTAAATTTGCTGTAGCAATCAGCTGATTTTTGCTATTGTAAATATCGCAGCCATTTACACGAAAGATCACTTTATTCTTGTTTTTAATTAGTTGACTTACTGATAGCAAATTTGTCATTAATTCTGGCACATAAAGAACATTACAAAATGTGACTGAATGTTGCTTGTCGTTAGCTATTGTCGTGATCTCTACGTCTCCTGTACATTCAACGACTAGTTTATCGTCATTGGCCACTGTAATTTCTTTTAATTTGACTTCTTTGGATACATTTTTAAGCCAGTCTTTCCTCGATGTAAGATGAACGCTACATCCCGAGTCGATATACCAATCGGATTTGTCAAATTTACCAGTTAGGAACACAGCATTAAATGCACTAGACTGATTAGATGAATCATCCTTGCTATTTCTCTTATTTTCTGGACATCGGTTCATAAAATGCCCCGTTTTTTTACATTTGAAGCAAGTAACGTCATTTTTATCTTTGTTTACTTTTCTAGTGCCGCCACCTCTGTTTCCTTTGCTAAAACCATGAGCTTTGTTCGCAAACGCGCCACCTGACTGACCTTCAGCGCCACCTAGCTGCATGTCCAGTAACTTAGACTTAATGGAATCTGCTGTGACGTCAATTCCTGCGTGTTCAATGGCGATGACCATGGGTTCAAATTTGTCGGTTAAACCGGCTAGCATCAAACTGCCAATTAACTCCTGACTCAATTTAAAACCAGATCTTTCTAACTTTTGAGAGGTGTCTATCACTTGGTTTACGTAATGTTCCATTGATTCACAATTATCAAGTCTTAATGAAATCAATTTACGTAACAACCCGATTTTACGCGCGAAACCAGAATCTTCATAAAGTTTTTTTAACTTGTCCCAGACTCCTTTGGCCGAACTAGTGTCTTTCACATGAATGTACAACGAAGGGTCTACAGTTAAAATTAGCTTCGCTTTTGCTTTGCTCACTAAAACGGTATCTGTCTCGGATCCATCTATACACTTCGATAAACCTTCTAAAACGAACACGTTTTCAACTGCAAAAGCCCAATCTGCGTAATTTTCGCGTCCCATCAACTTTGGAACACTGTTTAGATAGTTCACTGCCATCCTGGCACTCGAATCTCTCGTTACGCGTTAAAAAATTACTTTTCGCTGGACACATAACCTGTTAAACAGAGTTAAATAAAACGCACACACGTCTGAAGTCGAGTAAGAACTATATTCAACTGACTACAACGGATAAAACATACATGTTGACTAACTAACGCTACAATAGAGGGCGCTACCCAATTTTAAATGTTTGGTACAGAATGCACAGAATTATAACATACTTCTTTTCAATTTTTACTTCCCTCGCATACTGAAGGGAAGTATTGTATTTATAATGTCTAACCAACAATCTTCTTTTAAGTGAATAAGTTCGCTCCATGATAAACAACTAAAAACTACATACTCAGGTTCACAGGTGATCTCCCATAGAATTTTAACAGAGCCAAATAAGGTGGGTGGTAGTATATTTATTATTATAACCTACAAATAAGCCGCACCAAATTTATCTAGAATAAAATATTGATCTAAATACTTATATATTAATAAATCAATTAAAATAGACTTACCTGTTTTTAGTACTTTCTTTTGTAGCCGTTAAAAGTGACTAGTGCCAGTGTGCGGAAGAAATAAAAATGCAAAGAATTTATATAAATTCTTTGTAAAAATGATGCAATCAGTGTTGCTACAAGCGTCTCTCAGTTTGGTACTAGAAAAACACTATAGAGTGTACTAAATTCCAGAAAACTGTACTAGAATTATGACATTTAAGCTTTGTTTTGGTTTTGAGAAATGAAAGTCCTAGTCCTAGTATGTCATGAACATGCGCAGTTAGCGAAACAGAATACGTTTTATTAACCGCGCATGCACCAAAATAAACTTATTATTCTCGACTCTGCAACCCAATATACTACTTAACGTTTTACTGGTTGTTTACATTTAGTTCAGTACTTTACAGCCAGATAGTTAAACAATACTCATATATTTATTATATTAACATATTATTTATTATATTAACACAGATATGTAGAGATTGCCTATTTATCTAAAACTGTTAAGGGTAACAAAAATCTACGACTAGAAAAACTAAGGCACAACATTCTTTAAAAGAGTACTAGATTTGCAAGTGGAGTACTAGCGTACTTTTCCAAACATAAATGTACTAGTTCTAGTACAATTGTACTAGCAATAGCAACACTGGATGCAATGCCTGCCAAATTGAATTTCCCAGTTTGACAGCAACTGAGTAACATTACATAAGCTCTGCTTAAATATTGCGGTGAAAATGGCTGTAATATAACCGAAACTCATGAAAAAAATAGTTGAAACGAATATAAGATTTCTGAAATCAGAAAAATCAAATTGACAAAATTTAAATGGACCATGAAATATGAAAATATTTTGTTATCAAAAGAAATTTTGTTAGAAAAACTTTTTAAGGATTGTAATTTCATTTTTACAGTTTTTAATTTCCTTTTTTAATCATATCCTCATCTGCTCAAAAAAAAAACATCACTCCTAGAGGTTATTTCACAAATGTGTTTAGGTTTGTCTTGACTAGACTCTAGCAGGATGTCCTCAAAACGTTTTATTCAGAACGTTTTAGGGACGATAGCAAACGGACGTCCTTGGGACGTACCATGTAAACCCGGGACGTTCAGACCAAACGAGGACCTAAATGAACGTCCTGGGGACGTTTGGTGTTATTAGGGTAGAATGTAGAATAAATTCTGGTATGTAAGATATGAGTAAATATATTTATGATAGTGAATATTAATTGTATTATTATGAAGCTGTTTTTGGAAAAATACCAGTTTTGTATCGTTTTATTCCTTTGATGTGATAAACTTGACACCTACATATTGTACATATGTTCCGCCACTGGCGCTTGCTCTCTGGTGGCAGGTGGCTTCACCATTGGCAGTAGCGTTACGACTCCTTACAATATATATCTTTCCTACTCTAAGTTATCATCATCCATGGTAGAAGTATTATTTGTACCATGATCGTCATCTAGTGGCGTTATCACGTACTTTTGCCATCGTGAAGATAGCGAAAAGCGGTGTTCCCAACCGTTCGTACTCGGGTGCGGCATGCGAGCGCCGCTAGGTAACAACGCAAGTGAGCAGTAAGTAGCCAGCAGCAATTTGTTATCTTCTCGGCATCGCCCGTTTCCAAAAATAACGGTATAATAATACACGGTAAGTTTAAAATTTTAATGCCAATCACACCCAACAACAAAAACGCATAGAAAATATGACAATACCCTTTGAAAGTGAGTGCAGAAAGAAATAGTTGTAAAGTATAGTATTTGTCAAGCCATGACAGTGTAAATTGAAGTGCTTTTAGACTGAATTTTGACGTTAAATCTAAACTTATTTGTGAAGTGGTCGAAAAATCGCCTGGAAGTGAAGAAGTGGATTTAGTGTCTGTCGCGTCAACGTATGTACTTATTTTATATGTGATTTACAAAATGTGGGATGTGGGGCATTTAATATACTGAGCTGAAAGCAGTTCCTTCTTGGCGGTAGACACAAAAGCGCTATCAGCCTTGTTGTAGCCCTGATATGTAGACTATTCTTTAGTAGTTCATTTTTATTTAGTGTTAAATATTTGCATGTTAAAAATCTTATCATACACTTAGTTTGTGCTCCACTTACATTCTTAATTTTAACATGCTTCCTGTTGGGTTGTGGTTAATGTTAACCACTGATTAGGTTTTGCTTTTGTAGAAATTGCTCACTTACTTATCCACTGTAGGCATACTATAAGAACTGCCAAATAATTTTTTCTCTTTCAGATAGTTAAATCAAAATGCGTGAATACAAAATTGTGGTGTTAGGATCTGGAGGTGTAGGAAAATCTGCATTAACAGTGCAGTTTGTACAAGGAATATTTGTAGAAAAATATGACCCAACAATAGAAGACAGTTATAGAAAACAAGTAGAAGTCGATGGCCAGCAGTGTATGTTGGAAATTTTAGACACAGCTGGCACTGTACGTATAATATACTAATTTTTGTTCCCGCAGTGCTAACTGATTGTGTTTTTAATTTAGGAGCAATTTACAGCAATGAGAGATTTATATATGAAAAATGGACAAGGTTTCGTTTTGGTTTATTCAATAACAGCACAATCAACGTTTAATGATCTACAAGACCTTCGAGAGCAAATTCTTCGAGTTAAGGTATTTATCTTCGCAAAGTTATATTAATTATGTGACTAATTCTTAATAAGAATTTTAATCTACCTATGATTCATAAATGGTTTTCATTATTAACACATTCCAGTTCATGAACATTTTACTTTTCATTTGTCACATGGTGTTTATGTTTGAAAACACTGTCTGTCATTTGTTCTATTTAATTGTTATCCAATATAATGAATAAAACGAAATTATCTCAAGGTCAGCACTCACATCTGGATATTTCCAAACTCTTATATTTTTAGCAGGTAGCTTTATGAGCTTCAATAAAACTTCAATGTACCAGTTTCCGATAAATAAATAAACACATCTGCCTTGGTGTTGAAACGTAGCATTTAAGAGAAATTTCATCTATTGAACATAAAACTTAAATTGCGATAATTATAATATGATTGATTTGAAAGTAAGCAAACATTATATTTGTATTTAAATTTTTATTTGTACGTTGGCTATTCATTTATAAAGGGTGACCCATTTTAAATGCTGATGATATCTTGACATATGTGGATATTGGGAGTTTTCGATAAATATTCTTTCTTTTCTTTCCCCTTGCTCCGTATACAGATACTTAGTCTATTTGGAAATTAACGAGCAACAAAAGCTCATTATAAATGCAAATCTTATAAAAACCTAGTCAGGGTGCTTATTAGTAATTTCTTTCTATTATACAGGGTGGACCATTAATGATAGGCCATAGTGCAGAGCTAGATTCCAAAATATGAGGATATATAGTAAAATGTTGCTGTGGAAAGAGATACAGGGTGTCAAAATTCAAATTATGTTTTCATTTTTTTTTGCAATAACCTCTTGACGAATCTTTGCCAAATTTGCTAGAGGAACTTTTTTTATTCTAAGAAACAATAATTTATTTATTACATCATGTTAGATCATAGAGAGCGCCGCAGGACCTGTGTCTGATGAATTTTTTTCATATTTTTTTTTGACGAAACGTGGTACTTCTGACCAGAAAATCTGATGAGGACGTCATTTTTTATGTTAACAAAAGTATGTCCCAGCATGACTGCAGCTTATAAGATTGCAAAGAAGAATGATAGTCGTCTGATAAAGAATACAAAAAAATCGTATTTTCAAAATAACAATAAATTCTGATAACCCAGTAAAGACCAGCTGGCGAGTCGTAGCTGAATTATCAAACAGAAATAAAAGCCTTTCTAATATTGTTTTAAATAATGAAGGTACTATACATGATGAGCCTCAAATAGTCGCCTCGCTATTTAATGATTTTTTCATAGAGGCGCCGCATGCTACCATTAGGCAAATACCGAAATTAAACTGCGGTACGTATACACCCAGTACAGTTCAGCAGACAAATTCATTGTTTTTAAAACCATTCAGTGAAGAAGAATTGCTTAATTTATTAACAAAAAAACTTAAAGCTAAAAAGTCGTCTGGTCCAGATGATATTCCCTGCGTTATAATAAAAAAAGTAATACCTTATATTATTAAACCACTAACATATATCATTAATTTATCTTTTGAAACAGGAACGTTTCCGAATAGCCTAAAGACCGGAAAGGTGATACCTATTTTTAAAAAAAAGGATGCCCAACTATTAAAAAATTATAGGCCTGTAACCGTGCCCTCTGGACTTTCAACAAAAATTTTCGAATATTGTTATTTAGATAGGCTGGTAAATTACTTAGAAACTTTTAAAATAATTACAGAAAACCAACATGGTTTTTCTAGTGGCATGTCGACCGGCACGGTTTTTAAATAAAATTTTAGAATTCATTGATGTGGGAGAGTGTCCTGTTGGAATATTTTGTGATCTCAGCAGGGCATTCGACTGCATCAATCATAGTCTATTAATATCTTGTGGTATACGGGGTGTGTCGTTAAACTGGATAACCACATTCCTCGAAAATCGAAGACAATATGTAAGTTTAAAACATAAAAACGATAACACCGTATGCAGTGTTAATTCAGAATGTTTAAATTTAACGATAGGTGTTCCACAGGGGTCCATTTTGGGCCCTGTGCTTTTTGTTTTGTTTATTAATGATATTGATTTTTTGCCATCAACCGCACATTTCACAATGTATGCTGACGACATTTCACTGATAATATCAAATCCATCTGATATTATTTTGGAACAAAATTGTAATGCTATTTTAAAAACATTAAACCATTGGTTTTCCCATAATAGCCTGTATCCCAATACCGAAAAAAAAAGTTATCAGATTTCACGGTAGGCGAAAGGAATGTGATAATTTGAGTATTAAAATAGACAATAAAAATATTTCTAATACTGAGGACAATGTCAAGTTTTTAGGGGTATATTTGGACGAATGCCTAAATTGGAAGCATCATTGCGAAATTTTGATATCCAAAGTCTCCTCTATAGTATACCTGTTCCGAAATATTAGGGGGGTCTTATCAATAGACCAACTTATTAATTTATATTATGCCCAAGTTGATTCACGTTTAAGATATGGTATCTGTTTTTGGGGAACTCCACCATGTCTTCAAATGTATTTATTGCTCAAAAATGTGTCTTGCGATGTATATTTGGTATACCGAATACTTATACGTGCAAGTATATCTTTATAGAAAATAAAATTCTTACCTTGCCTAGCATATATATTTTCGAAGTTTGTATGTATGTTTATAAAAATAGAAATAGTTTCATTTTAAATAGTGACTACCATAAAGTCAATACAAGACAAAAAAATAAACTCCATGAACCTTGTGCCAGATTAAAAATCACAAGTGAGTCCAAGATTTATAGGCCCGAAATTATTTAACCGTTTACCGGATGACATAAAACATCAGGAAAGAGAGCATTTTAAAAAAAAACTAAAGGTGTTTTTATCAGACAAATGTTATTATTCTCTATCAGAATTTTTCTACATTTAAAGTATACTAATACACAGCAAGTTAACGTTTTTTTTTACTCTTGTCAAGTTTTGTACTGTACATTTTTCAGTGTTCCGTGTCCTCGTCTTATACAACTGTGTGTTTTACACTTACTCTTAGTATAAGCTTATATTATTTTATATTGCTTAACTAGTGTGACTTGTCTTATAGCATGTACTTGATCAAAAAAAGACCAATAAACATTTGAATTTGAATTTCCGCGTATAAAAGGTACACTTGGCAGAACTTGATAGCCGTTAAACATTGGAATAATTTTTTGAAAGACAAATTCAAATTTAATGAAGCAGTGTATTTATTGAAAAAAGTACAAAACGTAAGGGAAAACAAAATCGTAATAACAGCGTGAACTCTTTTCTCACTAATAGAATATTTTCATGGTATTGAGATAAATACATAAATCAAAAGATTGTGTAAAATAAGGATCTAATCTTATTAGAAGATCAAAAAATAACATAAATGTTGACTTAATGACATTAGTATTTATTGTATAATCTTATCCCCCACGCAAAAACCCCATTGCTGCAACTTAGAGTAAATTTTCGATATGGTGTCCACCTACTTCTATGCCTTTTCTAATTCTTTCATAACAAATTTTCTTACATTGAAAAATACATTTTCCTGTCTTTTAATAAAATTGGCTGCGTTTTGTATTTTGTCCCACAGTTCTTCTCTAGAATTGATAGTATTTGCATAGACAAGGACTTCATATGTCCCCACACATAATAATCCAAAGGATTATAATCAGGACTCCTTGGTGGCCAAGCAAACTCACTTCCTCGACCGATCCATCTGCATGGGGAAGTCTCATCAAGATAATTCGTGACTTCAATGGAGAAATGAGGGGGAGCTCCATCTTGCATAAACCACATTCTGTTCCGTATGTCTAGCATGAAAGCATGTAATATATCAGCAAGAGTATTTTCAAGAAAGAACAGATAAGACTGTCTATTTAAATTTGGAGGAAGGACAAATGGTCCGAATAACTGATCGCCGATAATACCACACCAAACGTTAATCTTAAATTCGTGCTGAAAATGCCTTTCTTTAACGGTATGAGGATTTTCTACTTCCCAGTAATGGGTATTTCTCCAGTTAAAAACACCTCGGCGAGTAAAAGTTGCTCCGTCGGTAAATAAAATGTTCTTAACAAAATTTCGATCCATGTTGTATTTATTTAGAACAAATTGACAAAATTGTAACCTTTGTGGAAGATCCCTTCGAAGTAAGTTTTGTACAGGAGTGAAGTGATATGGGTAGAAGCGTTCCTTGCGTAAGACTCTTAGAACAGATTGTTTACTCACCTCTGTTGCCGCTGATAAACGACTTGAGCTGCCTTGAGGATCTTCACCCACACGAACTAATTTCTAGTTCTTGATCTGCAGTAATTCATTTCAGTCGTCCTACACATTAACCATGTAATAGCTAAATTAAATTCTGCGTATTACGTAATTCGCAATCTTAAGTCTATAATGGATGTTGAATATCTCTTAAATATTTATTACTCACTAGCATACTCACATATTAAATATCTTATTTTGTATTGGGGTCAAGCAACAGACTTAAACAGGGTTTTTGTTCAACAAAAAAGAATATTAAGACTTATATACTCATATGCTCCGCTAGAATCTTGCAGAACGATATTCAAAACAAATAATATTCTAACAGTCACTTCCATCCTTATTTATGAAGCAAGCTTGTTTGTGAAAAACAATTTGGAATTATTTCACCAGCACAATAGTATTCATAATCACGACACAAGATTCGCCAACAATATATATATAAATAATTTTCGATTATCCCAATATAAGAAGAGTGCGCTATACACTTGCAGTACAATATACAACAAACTGCCAGAATCCCTAAAAGTTACCAATAATGTAATGAAATTCAAAAAGAAATTACATTCTTTCCTGAGCACACAATGTTTTTACTCCCTAAAAGAATTTTATGAACATAATATCACTTAAGATCTGTAGAAGAATTCACTTTTGTTGTTTTTAAATATTCGTAGTCCTCTATATGTAATTGTCTCTTTTATACAAATATACAATTATGTGTTTTTTTTCGTTTATATACAATTTTAAATAGTTATAGGTATTTCTATACAAAATAGTTAAGAATTTTTGTAACTGCTGTGACGTTTCATACCCTTGTGTAAGGCATATATGAAATAAAGTTATTATTATTTTTTTTTTTTTTTTTTTTTTTTTTTTTTTTTTTTTTCGCGTTAGCGATGCTGGACAGTTCTCCCGTGTCTCCGATATTCTCACAGGGGAAGCGCCAGCGAATTATCTACAACCACTCCCCACATCCCGCAGGGTTAGTGGTTGTAGATTCCAGAATCGTGTGCCCTAAGTAGACGCAGGGACCCTAAGACGACTGCCTTCTGCATTTGGCCTGCCAACCATTCGGCTGATTTTTGGCAGGCCGGTATGGTCTTCAATGCTGAGAGCAGCGTAGGCCTCATCCCACCGAGAACGCCGATTATCAGGACGACCATCTTGACCGAGTAGTCTGGGTATAGCGCTCGGAGCTCATACCGGAGATCTCGGTATTTGGTCCGTTTCTCCTCCTCCTTCAAGGTGATGTTTGTCTCGGCAGGTGCCGAGAACTCGATGACATACATCACCTTGGTCTGGTGGTCGAGGAGGACTATGTCAGGCTTGTTGGCTTGAATCAGCCTGACGGTCGGGAACGAGTAGTTCCAATAAATTCGGCACTTGTCGTTCTCGACAACGGACTCGATATCTCCGGGAACATAAGGCAGCACTGGTGTTTGGTCTACCTCGTACGAGTGCCGAAGATGGTAATACAGCACTCGTAAAGCCGCGTTATGTCTGTGGATGTAGGCCGAAGTCGCGTAAATCGGACATGCAGATAGTAAATGCATGAGCGACTCCGGCGCCTGATGGCAGGTCCTACAATTTAGGTCGGGGACCTCTACACCCATAACACGACTGCGGTAGACCAAGGTGTTAATGACACCATCTTGGCAGGCCACAATGAATCCCTCGGTCTCCGACTTTAACCCTGCTGACCTCAGGAATGAGAAGGTCAGCTTTGTCGATAAACCCAGTGTCTCTATGTTGTTGTAGAACACTCCATGCATGGGTCTATCGACGTGCTGCCTGAACAGATTTCTCTGCTCGGCAGCTTTAATTTGGGTTGTCAGGCGATTTGGCGGAAGCTCAGTTACTGACTGTGCATCAGCACCTCGCCTGCCTCTTCGCCTGAAGTCGAAAACGAGACCGAGATCATCTGCGGCCCTGCGTGCTGCCTTAAATAAAAATCCGCCCACTCCTACGGTTTCATGATCTCTCACTAACCGCAGGAGTGGATCTGAGCTCCTCAAGATGTTACATGCCATACTCAGCGCTACTCTGCGATGCATGCACTCCAGGCTCAAGAGTCCTCTGCCCCCCCGTTGACGTGGGAGGTACACTCGAGGAACGGACGATCTAGGATGAATGCTTCTGTGAATATGCATCATCTTGCGGGTATCCCTATCCAATTGACGCAGCTCATCTACTGTCCACTTGACTACTCCAAAGGAGTAGAGCAGAATCGGAACGGCAAGTATATTAGTCGCAGACACCTTGTTCTTTCCCGAAAGTTCGGAAGACCAAATCTTTCGAAGTCGGTGTCTGTACTTGCCGCGGAGAGTGTCCTTAATTTGTTTTACGTCCTGGATGTGATGTTGTTGCACACCCAGGTACGTGTAGGTCTCTCCGGCATCCAGATGTCTTAGGATGCTTCCGTCTGCCAGCTGCGCATCTTCAGGGAATAGCCCGCATCGCCCTCTCTTGAGGTGGACGACTGCACATTTTTCCAACCCAAATTCCATGCCAATAGCCCGCGTGTACTCTTGGACCACCCTAAGAGAGTTTTGGAGTTCGCCCTCTCCGGAGGCATACAGTTTTAGGTCATCCATATAGAATAAATGGGTGACCTTGTGCCTCCGGTTGCTGGGTGATCCACATTATTATTATTATTATTATTATTATTATTATTATTATTATTATTATTATTATTATTATACATCATTTTTATGGCAAAATGAACCCGTTTCTCCCAAACGAAGAAACTAATCTTTCAAAATCTTATGGTCTGGTTGTATTCTATTTGGATATTGAAATGAGTATCTCCTCGCTGCAGCACGTCCGCTAAAAATTTTTTGTACGTAAACACATATCCCTCATTTCTCTATTTGAAAAATTATTATGTCGAGGCATTTTAAATAAAGAAGTTAAAGAAATTAGTTCAAGGAACACAAGAACAAAATTAAATGATGTACATGACAATATTGTCTTAATGTTATTTGTGGCATTATCTTAATTTTTTTCCTTCTTCAATTCTTTGGGACTTCCTGCCACATGTATGTTTTCTTTTTAAGCGGTGCTAGGGGAATCTACAAAATATATCACAATTAACCAGTATGTTACTGGTAAATAACCTCTACGCCTGTGACGTTTACGTCAAAGGATCAGTTAGAGGTTTTTTTTTAAATAAACAACACAAAAAAATATAAAAACTTGAAATTAAATATTTCACCGACGTTTCGGAAATCTAATCTGTTTCTTTTTTCAAGGCTTTTTTTGAAAAATCTTTTTTGCTGTGTATGACAAATACACAGCTCTAAAAATGTTTGTTATATTCAATATCCATAGATACTTATATTTACATAGAACTGTTGATATAGTTAACAGTTTTTTAGTTTTTATACAATGTTAAGTTTGTGAAGTTCTTTTTTTACCTTTGGCAGCCAAGTTGTACAGACATCTACGGAACAATTCGACACGCAATTATCCTCATTCAATAATATTATCGCGGATTCTTTAATTTTTCTTTTTTTGCTATCTGCCTCTTGTTAAAATTTTTGCCAAGTGTCAGTTTATTCTATGTCCGTTCTCCCACACGTGTTCGCAGATCTTGGACCTCTGAATTTCATTTTTTCTGATATAATTTTGATGTTCGCCCAATCTTACACTAAAAGGTCTGGATGACTCACCCACGTATTGTTTGTTGCACTCACACGGAATACTGTAAATGCAGTTTTTTGAATTTTACTCGTGGTTCTTCGGTTTCGTCTTTGTCAGAATAGATCTTAAAGTGTTGCTTGTTTGAATTACCGTCCTAATATCAAATCTATCGCCGATGCGGTGCAACTTTTCGGATAATCCGGATACATAAGGAATTAACGCTGTGTAACGTTTTTCAGGTTTTTGTCATACCTGATTGTTATTTTCAATATTTATGAAAGTTTTATCGACAAAACCCCCCAGGGTATTGGTTATTAATAAGAACTTCCTTTATAAACCGCTTCTCATTGTTTAGTATTTCATCATTAGAAGAAATGATTTTGGCCCTAGCATACAAACAATTTACAACACCCCTCTTAACGTGCATCAACTGATTTGAGTTGAAATTTAAATATCTGTTGGTATGTGTTGGTTTTTTATAAACACTTGTTTCAATTGTACCATTTACTCTTTTAATTAAAACATCTAAAAATGGTAATTCATTTCTAGTTTCCTTTTCTAAAATGAATTTAATAGAAGGTTCTTTATTATTTAAATGATCCAAAGAACTATCTAGTAGCTCAATACCATGAGGCCAGATTGCAAAGATATCATCTACGTATCTCCACCAGATAACCGGTTTGCATGAACAATTTTGAACATGCCTAGTCTCAAAATCCTCCATAAATATATTGCTTAAAATCAGTGACAATGGAGAACCCATTGCCATACCGAAATCCTGCTGATAGAAATGATTTTCTAAATGAAAATAAGTTGTTTTTATACACATAGTTAAAAGTTCCATTGTCACCGATTTTAAGCCATGACATGACAACTAAAACGCAACCAAAGCACACTTTTTAATAATGTATTTATTGAAAAGTGTGCTTTGGTTATGCTTTAGTTGTCATGTACGTCATTTAATTTTGTTCTTGTGTTCCTCGAACTAACTGCTTGTTTCATTAAATTTGAATTTGTCTTTCAAAAAATTATTCAAATGTTTAACGGCAGTTTCCTCGAAAATGGTTGGAGTTACCAAGTTCTACCAAGTGTACCTTTTATATGTGGAAATGACGCCCTCGTCAGATTTTCTGGTCAGAAGTACCATGTTTCATCAAAAAAAAAAAAAATGAAAACAATTCATCATCAGATACAGGTCCTGCGGTGCCTTCTATGATCTAACGCGATGTAATACATAAATTATTGTTTCTTAGAATAAAAAAAGTTCCTCTAGCACCGAAGATCAGTCGAGAGGCTGTTGAGTTATTGCAAAAAAACGAAAAAATAATTTGAATTTTGACACCCTGTATCTTTTTCCACAGCACCATTTTACTAAAGCATATTTGGTTATAGCCTCGTATTTTGGCCCAAAGAATCTACCCCTGCACTATGGCCTATTATTACTGGTTCACCCTGTATATTCTATTATACAGGGTGATCCAGAGTCAAACCGCCAGACGTTCAGGATCGATTTTTCAGGTTAAAATACGACTTTTTCAGCTATAAAGTTCTTTTCAAAAAAGCACTCCCTCCGAGCTAGAGCGAAATGAAAAAAATTGTGAAAAATGCATCTTGTTTCATGGCATTTATTACAAAATGGTGAAGTTTTGAAAATGGACAAAAACTGCTCAAAATGACTACCACCATTTTCAGTGCAAAGCTCACACCTACAGACGACAGACCGAGCAGCTGCATGGCACTCTGCTGGTGTGATCTCCTGTGCTGTTTGAACAATCCTTTCCTGGAGGGCAACTTCGTCATTGACGGGCTCCGCAGAAAAGTTGTCCTTCATCGTACCCCATACAAAAAATTCTATAGGAGTCATGTCCGGAGAGCGCACAGGCCACGGGCGGGGGCAGTCTTGATCTTGACCTCCGATTAAAGAACAAGTCTAGATACCTAACAGTTGTCTCTCTGGTTCCTAACATAGTCACATTATATAGCCATAAAAACTAAGCCAGGCAAACCACCGCACGAACTCCAATCTTATCGACCTATTAGCCTACTTCCTATAGTAAGTAAAGTTCTAGATAGATTAATCCTGAAAAGAATGTACAAGGACCATGAATTTCTTACTCTCCTACCCAATCATCAGTTTGGCTTCCGAGAAAATCACTCCACCACCCAACAAGTCCATAGGATTATCAATAAGATTGCAATGAGCCTCGAAGAAAAGAAATACTGCAGCGCAGTGTTCCTTGACATTTCCCGGGCTTTTGACAAAGTGTGGTACTCTGGATTACTCTTTAAATTAAAAAACATCCTATCTAGCAACTATTATGTTCTACTAAAATCCTACCGAAACGATAGACATTTCTCAGTAAAATACAACGAATGCCAATCTAGTTTCTACCCAACCGAAGCAGGTGTACCCCAGGGGAGCGTCCTTGGACCCCTGCTCTTTCTAATCTATACTTCCGACATACCTGAAGCAGCAAATACTACAATAGCAACCTTCGCAGATCATGTAGCTGTACTATCAATAAATCAAAACCCAAGAACAGCATCCGAAAACCTGCAAGACCACCTAAACTCACCATAATATGGCGGACGTGGCAGCCTACACAATAGAGATATTCGTCATGGCTGTAAACGAACCAAACCGATCGTGTCCGAAACGTTACGGATTTTTGTGAAATTAAATCCGTGAATAGATCGACTAGCCAGTCAGCAACTTAGGGAATGTTTGCAATTGAAGTGCCTTAGACTGTGATTATCTCAGCAACAAACCAATAAACATTACATATCTAGGGATAAGTTCTTTGATCCGAGATCATGACCGATCCATCTTCCCGAAAAATGGTTGTGCAACCTTCGATGGATTGGTAAAGTGTAATGGGCTGGACATTCATCTAATTACAACCATTTTAACACACTTCAACTCCAATTAATCAATTCACTCAGAAATGTCAAAAGCTGTCAAAGATTGACTCAAAAAAAACTCATAAAAAATGATAGCACGCATTTCATGCAAAATTGTAGTCAACGACGAAGCTGCCCTCTGGGAAAGAATTGTTCAAGTAGCCCGGGAGATTACACCATCAGAGGGCCGTGCAGCTCCTCATGAAACGAGGCGCATTTTTCTCTCTTTCTTTCTTTTTTCTCTAGCTTAAAGGGGGTACCGTTTTTGGAAAAAACTGTGGATGAAAATCTAATTTTAACATGAAAAATCAATCCTGAACATTTGGCGATTCAATTTTGGCTCACCCTGCATAGTATCATATTACACTTTTAGAGAAAGTTTGTTCGATATACTTGTACTATGGCATTTCTACCTTCTTCAGTCTAACGGTCTGTTCTTGTCTCTTCCCACACCTCTCCTCAACAAATTTTTATTTTGATGAAAATGCTGATGAGAACTGCTTTTGTCGAACTTTTCCAGGATGTCTGAGGCTTCCGAAAATACTAACGGGAGAATCGAATCTGCTAGGATTCGCAATATAATCGATATTTTAGCTTTTAAAGCAGTAATCTAATTTTTTCAGTCTAAAAAAATACAAACAATATTTTTATGTTTATGAAATGGTTCATATAACATATACATATACATCAAAGTGTGTGTGTAAATGTCCTACTTACTTATACACACACACACCCCACATACAGGGTGATTTACTTAGGCCGTGCATTAGAAGTTTTTCAACTTGCAGTTGGATTAGAAACTTTGGAAATTTGGTTCGCAGCCATGATCGATGATTCCCGTTCTACATAAAATATTTTCAGTCCTCCAGCTATACAGGGTGTGCCAAAAGTTGGTACCAACTTTCTTATTTTAAATACAAACCTACATTTTTTTTTACATGGGTCGATTGTCCTTCTAATTCTGGATTCAGGCAACCCAGGTTATGTTAACTTATCTATTACATTCTTTGATATATGTTGACTTTTTTCAAAAAACTAATTCTCGTAGTAGTTTACAGACAAATTTGTATCTAGCAAACCATTCAAAATTGGGAAACCAAATTTGTGTAGCAGTTAGTTAGAAGTCCAGGCTAACTCATGATGTTCCATCGTTGATCCCATTATGTACCATATGGGCGCAGGCGACTTTCCAATGTCACAATCAAAAATGGTCAAAAAAATCAATTTTTTCAAATGGCACGTACTATTTTTTGACGCCATTCGAAAGAAAATTGATTTTTATGGTGAAATACTTAAGCATTCCCTATACCTGACTTCAACCTCTACCGAGTTGTTCAATAAAAATCAAAAAATGCCGAGATATGTCTTGCTTTTTCAAGTATGTCGCAGAAACAAAAGACAATCGTAACATGGATTCCTGTTTTTTCTTGCTCTCTCTCGGTCTCTCTCCCTCCCCTCTACCTCCCCCCCTCCAGACATCCTGGTTGAGTAGGGGTGTGATCCGCTGCGATCTCTCTCGTGCAGTTATAGTCTAAGATCCTGCAGCGGGTTCCTGCAGATATCTGTTTTTTCAATGAAACTTGATTTAAATGAATGATTAATGATAATGTAATACATTACTGCCAGGTATCCTAGCAAACATTGACTGCAATTACCCTTAATTAAATATATTGTAAGTAATTTGTTTTAACGAATTCCAACTATATTTTTTTTAAGTGAATACATCGTCATTTGAAAGAAAATAATGTGAAGAATGTAAAAAAAAAAATGGTTGTCACAACCTCCAAGTTGTCAGGAATGTTATTGTTAATTATTTACGCTCGTGTTTTTCAAGAAAAGATTATACTAAATTGAAGTTACATATTTTCTCTACATGATAACACATGGTTGTCTGTAAAAAAATGGCCGCAAGTTGTGGTTGCCAGTATTTGAATTAATTACTCTTGCTCTTGATGAGTGTGAGTGAGAGAGAAGAAATGAGCGTGCTGCTTCGTGTTGTAAACAAGGATACAATGTGGTGTAGTTAAAGTAATATTGTTTTTTAAAGTTTTACCTGTGAAGCGATAATTTTTGAGCATAATGGATACGTTTCCCGTATAAGGAAGGAATCATGTTTTGTTGAAAAAATCGACTATTGAATGGTCAGAGAATATCGAAGTCCTTTTATCTGTTCTTTAAATGACAATAAGGTAGTATTTTTTTAAAATTATTTTAAAAACTACTACATTTTTTCTATATAAAATGTTATCGAAACTTATAGTATTTCAGCTGCAACCATTGAGAAACAATTTATAAATATCGATATTTGTATGATCTCAGAAAAAAATCAAGTGGACCTAAGTCTGGAAACCTTTCTGACAAGAGAACATCTCTATCATTGCTGATTATCTTGAATTTTTGTGATTTTCACTCACATTCAATAGTAAAATGCACAAGTCGGTAAATAACAAAGTTTATTAAATATAATAAAATTGACAATAACAATAAAAACGGTCAAGTATCAAAAATATTCCTGCGGAGTTCGTTATAAATACAACGAAAAACCTAAGATGTGTCATTCTATTTTAATTTAATGTTTGTGACACAAAATCTGCGAGTACGAGGAAGCAGACGGGGAGAAGACGGTTAACTACTAATCTACTAAGTTTCCAAATTAATAGTAGTACTATTAATTTGGAAACTTTTGGTTGATTACTTGCAGTGGCAAGCAAGCAGTTTACAAAGTGGTTAAAGCCGTAAGACGGTAAGCAATAAAACAATGAGCGGTAAAACAGGCAGTGCTCGAATACCAGGCAATAGCAAGCAATTATCTGCAGCAATAATTATGTATAAATCAACGGTCATAAGGCAAGTCTGAAGAATTTGGCAAAACTAAATAAACCTGATACCAAATAAATAAAACGGTTATCGGATTCGGTGCGGTGTGCAACATAAGTTACATTTGGATCGGAAAATAAAACAGTTTGTAATTGGTGTCAGTTTACGGCTGAGATTATTCTGTCTGGACGGACAGACAGCTAAATTCTTTAAAGTCACTTGCTATATAATGTTTATTGAGCACACAACTGAATCGGTCGGCGGTCAGAATGGTAATGCTTCTCTGCTCTCGGTCTGGAAAGAGCTGCCTGTGAAATGAAGTCGGTTTAGAGAGTGGATAGGCGCACAGCGGGATGGATGTTGACCCTGTCAGCCACGTGATATTTTATCAAAGTTGACACGGAAAATTAGTATCAAAATATTAGAATAGTTAATTTTTCAGTATTTCTAGTTTTTGCACAAGTCCCCGGATTATAACAAATTTCTATAAATTATTTAAAGTAACAGATTTTATTTTAATAATGATAGTAAAAATACGGAAAAGTTAAAATGAAATAGACGGAAAAGTAGTTTTTATCACTCCGGCAAAATGACGAATATTTTTAACTCGTTAAATAGAAAAAGCAGTCAAAGTTAAAATAATAGGAACGGAACTATCTCCAGCACCATGAACTGTGCCAATAAGAAATGTAGAATACTGGAAAATTATCGAGAACCTTTTACTGTTTGTGATAAATCCAATGAACATTTATGTTGCCAATGCTGTAAACTGTCCGCTTCTAAATATAGAGCGGTGACTCTGAAAAAAACAAGCATTATCTATTTGTGCAACGATTGCATAATGTCTTTTCCTGTAAAAGAGGCTCTTGAAGCTGAGGCACGCAAAGCTGTATTTGAAATGGTAAAGGAGGAACTAGTAGCTCTTAAATCCTCCTCAGAAACCAAAAATTTAGAAATGATGACTTTTGATTTAGCGATATTGTCAACATAAATAGCAACACCACCGTGTCCTATTTATGTTGACAATATCGCTAAATCAAAAGTTAAAATTGCTACATTTTTGAGTAACTTTAACTCTGAGATGAATATAGAGGTTTGTGGCTTAGTTTCTCTTCTCTTCTAAGATGTTTTTGGCTAAATTGCAGGGATGTTTAAGCTTTATCAATATTCCTACCAAATTATTAAACAAACTATTACTACCCGCTATATTACTGAGGATAACATAGCAGTATTTCAGTATCTTTTATATAACACAAATTTGGATTTTATTAACAGTATGGACCCAATAAATGTTGATGAAACCTTTACAAATTTTCTGGAAATTATAGTGAATAAATTAGAGGATTCGTTTCCTCTTGAAACTAAGCAAATTACTAACAATTACAATAATATTACAAACACAGGCTGAAGGACCTCGGTCGATGGCCTTTTGATATGTATATGTATATTGTATATATCAATAAAAAGCTTTTATTATTATTATTATTATTACAAACACAAAAAAACTGGGTTACGCTCAACATCAAACGTGAAAGTGAATACCTCAAAAATTTGCATTGACTTTTAAAACGCTATAGCTCCCCTGACCTTGTTAACAGGGGCGGACTAACCGACTGCGGGGCCGTGGGCTATTAATGCTTTGGGGCCTTTCCCATCTCATAAGATAACATTTTTTTGAGATCAAGTCAGGAAGAGATAAATGAAACATGTATGCGATTGTAATATACAGTGTGACCCATTTAAGATCGTAACACCCCTGTATACCCGTTAATTAATGCTTGATTAACTACAAACTTTGGTGATAAGAAAAGATAGATGAGGTGATTCTTTAAACTCAGTAATATATGATATATGTCAGTAGCTTGCAATTTTAAGGGGGTTTGAAAAGTCGATTAAAAAAAAAAGTATTAAGTACCGATTTTTTAGAAAAAAATTGGTAAGGTTTAATCAGCATATTTAGGAACCCCCTACCATCTTCAATAAAGACCCAAGTAAGCCATGTAAACAAAAGTTATTGCAAGTGTCAATTTATTTATTATTTCTATTTTTTCTGTAACTTCTTTCTATTATGTTTATTTATTTTGTTGTAAAATCAAATCAGTCTATCACAATTACATTATTGCGATTGGTTAAATTACTGAATTACGATGCGGAAGCAGACAAGAGTAATTATATATAATTTTATATTTATTATATATACCATCAATGAGATCACCATTACAGAGCATGGTCAGAGTTATATCGTATTTGGTTTTTAGTCCGTGTTCAGCGTTCGGGGCCCTTTCAGCAGCCGGGGCCCTAGTCTTAAGCCCCTATAGCCCCCCTTTAGTCCGCCCCTGCTTGTTAACCTCTATAAGTGTACGAAACGTGAATACAACAACCATATAAGAAATGCCAAGCATGAGTATTTCTCCAATAGAATATTAAATTAATCAAATTCCAGAAAGGAAATGTGGAGGCTCATCAAATCTGAATTACATACCAACAATTCTTCTCCAGCTGATGTAAAGTTAAACATAAATGGTAAAGTCACTGACAATCCTAATGATGTCGCAGAGCATTTTGCAAACTATTTCGCTTCAGTCACTGTAGACAAAGTAAAAAAAATCACTTTGGTACTAATTTATCACATGCTTGCACTTCCTGTGAACTCAATGATCAGTCCATCTTTATTTATCTAGTTACGCCAGATGAAATAAGGCAAATTATATTTAAATTAAAAAATAAACAAGCTCTCGGTCCCGATGGACTCTCCGCTATGTTTATCAAGTATGCATGTGATTTCATCATTGTACCATTGTGCTTTTTTATCAACACATCTTTTCAATCGGGTGTTTTTTCATCCGTCTTAAAAACAGCTACTATTATCCCAATATTTAAAAAAAAATGATTCTTTGGAACCAGAAAATTACAGACCAATATCCATCTTAAGTGTGATTTCTAAAATAATAATAATAATAATAATAATACTGTTTATTGTGCAAAAGAAAATACATATTTTACACAAAAGGATGAGGTTAGCGAAGCTTTCTTCCACCTCTCCTAAAAGATTTAAAAACTAAATATTCTACTATTAAATTATAAATTATAAATATAAAAATCAAATTTTAAAATCTTATATTGTAAATGAATTAATATAAACATACACATTAAAATATATAAAATACGTATAAATATAAACGCCTACATGCTAGCTACAAATCAGTCTACAAATAACAGTTCCGAGAGGGTGTCCTAATTATTTAACATTATCTTTAATTTACTTTTGAACTGAGGTAGGGACAAATCTAAGTTGGATATAATTTTATTTAAGTACATTGGTGCTATATAAGAAAAACATCCTTCAAATTTATTGGTATGATGTTGAGGAATTGTAAATGTATCTAATCTTATATTTACATCATGTGTATTCGATCTTCTTTGAATCAAATTAAATAGATACTGGGGTGTTTTATTCTTAATTAATTTATACAAAAATATAGTGATTAGATATTGCATACGCTTTTCAACATTTAATTCATTTAATTCTCTGATATAATGGAAAAAATTGCATCTAATCGAATAATCTCATTTTTTAACTCTTTTAAAATACTGGCAGATCGCCCATGGGTTTTGCAATAATCATTCTACTGGCACTGCTACAATTCAGCGTTTGCAGTTTGTTTACAATGAAATGGACAAAGGTAACCTCATCATGGGATTGTTTTTGACCTATCACGAGCGTTTGACTCTCTCAATCTGTCGTTTATGAAAGAAAATTATTTAAGCTAGGCATTCGAGGAGTTTTTTTACAGTGGATCATGTCATATTTAACGGACAGATCTCTTCAGGTAAAAAACAACCAAACGATTTCAAAGGAACATGACGTTAGTCTTGGAGTACCACAGGGCTCGGTGCTGGGCCCTTTGATTTTTGTAAACTTACCATCATTCATATCAAAAGGAAACATCACCATGTTTGCCGGTGATAACTCCTTTGGTATATCTGCACCGAGCCTTACGGAGCTCCTCGATGATGGTATGGCTACTGCTGCAGAATTAATCTCATTAAACCTTGAGAAAACTGTGTGCATGTATTTCTCACAAAGAAGATCTTTACCTTCCAACACTCAGTTAAATTTTAACAACATGACCCTGCCATTTAGCCCGGATACAAAATTATTAGGTATTTCAATAGATACAAAACTAAGCTGGGATATTCAAATCGATGAAGTATGCAAAAAACTTAACAAAGCATATTACTGTATACGTAATTTCAAGAACTCCCTAGATACTGAGGCTTTATTGCAACTGTATTATTCAATGGCTTATTGCCATATTTCTTAGAATATTATAATGTGGGGACGTGCACAAAATTTGCAGCGAGTTTTTGTCTGCCAAAAGCGCATAATTAGATTAATTTTTAATCTTGATTTCACCATATCATGTAAAAACTCTTTTAAAAGTCACATAATATTAACGGTACCATCCATATATCTTTTTTCTTTGTTAAAGTACATTAAAAGTAACATTGATCAATTCAAAACTGTTGCCAGTTACCATAATTATAATACTCGTCATGATGACTTATTAGCTCTGCCTCATCATAATACCTCCCTGAAAAATCCCCTTATTTCTCTGATATCAGTTTTTACAAGTTACCTAGTGTGATCAAGGAGTTCAACAATTTTAACAAATTCAAATCTAGTCTCAAACAACTTTAACTTGAGAAATCTTTATACTCGTACAATGAGTTTTAATCTGTATTTGTTGTTCATTGTGTTTTATATTTACTACGTATTGTCCCACCTTGTATATTGAATTATATATTTTTTTCTTTATATTGACGTTCACATCTGTATTGTAACAGCCTAAGTGATTATATATAAATAAATAAATAAATATAATCGAATGTACGCGGAACAAGTAACGAAGGATAATAGTAATTAAATGCATTTTGGCATCGGAGAAACACTTTGTTACAGTGTTATTTCAGATTAACAAAATGCCAACAATGTATATTTAATATGTTTAGGCCGTGAATATTATTTGTATCCTGTGTATAGACATTTACTAGAAACACTCTGTAGAATAATTATAATACCGTTTTTGTCATAAAAACTGTACAATTTTTTTGGTACTATTCAGTCAGTTGATAAAAGACACTCAATCAGATCGATACGAAAAATTGTGAGCCCAAGTTTTAACGCATAAATTAGTCAGTTGTCAAATAATGTAATAATAATTATTATAATAACCGTGTGTTGTCTCGTTCCCACCCATCCTATTACCCCCTTGTCCTTTGTAAACCACGTGAGTGCAACACATGGGACGAGGGCAAGACCATCGAGAAAAGTGGTAAGTGATTTGTATAAATTGTAAACCACAACCATACAGTCTGCTAATCTCATTCCGTTAAATATATCACATTTATTGTTCCTCACGACCCAGATTGGACTTAGTTTTTATACCAATTGCTTTTTGAATGGATCTATTTGATAGCCGATTTTCGTTTTTGTGTCAGTTTTCACTCGGAGAATTGACAATTTGCCTAGTACCGTATTTATGCGTTGAAATAATAGAAATTTTGCCTAGAATCGAATCCAAATATTTATTCCTTAAGTAATTTGTTAAAATTGTGTTAGAACTTTACATTTATTTCGTTATAGTTAAGAAAATTGAAACCTAATATTCAATTTTTTGTCTTATAAAAAACTGCCTGATAATTTTATAGCACAGGAAAGTGTACTTAATTAGAGATAAATTTTGTTTTATATATAAATTTAACATCCTGCTCATATTCTTGATAAATATACCTCGAATTACATTTTTTGAAAGTAAATTTACTATTTTGATTGCATTTTGTTGCATAAAATAATCAAAGCTATACATACATTCGTGGACTTGTTTGCTAGTAAAAACAGTATACCTATTTTTTTGCGTTCTTAAAAAATTAGTTTTCAAATAAATTGCTACGCCATCTTTACAGATAAACATACCTATTCCTTTTTTTGTACATTGTAGAAGATTACTTAAATAACTATTGTTTATTAAAATTAACCCTTATTTCTTTACCGGTTTAATTTATTTATTTACACAGATATTTCATTATTGTCGAAAAATCTAAATTATTTTCAAGATGCCAAAATCAGCTGCCGAATTAAAATTAGAGAGATTAACAGCAAAATGTGAAACTTTGTTTAGACGAGTTCAGCATTGTTTTGATATTGGACAATCTTTAAAAGATGATAGCCAAAATGTTACCAAATTAGAAGATTTTAATATCCGTTATATGACTTTATCCAGAACAATGCTAGATTACCGAGAAATTGTTCAACAAATTGTTGAAGTTAAACAAGAACTTAAGCCCGACGAACCCCCTAATTATGGAATTCTTGATGCTTTCGAGGATTTATGTGATAATGTTGAATATTTCGCTAAGCTATTTATTAACCCAATTTCTCCCCTCAATCTAAATAATAGTGATAATTCTAGTACACCAAAATTAAAAATGCTTAATGTTCAATTAGTGAAATTTAATGGTGAAGATTTAACGTTATGGCCCCTATTTTGTGAAAATTTTAAACACTTATTTCATAACAAACCTAATTATTCGGATGCCGAAAAATTACATTTTTTGTTGGGTAGCTTAGAGGGTAAAGCTCTCAAAACATGCAATATTATTGAAGCAATTCCAGATAATTATGAGATCATTTGGAAACTTGCAGGACACATACCATGATAAGAAATTTTTGATGAATTTATATTTGAACCGATTGCCCAATTTTAACCTCCATACCTTGCAAGATGATGGAAAAAATGTTGATAGAGGAACTTACTACATTTTTTCTTGAAAAGGAAGTGATATCCAAAAAACAACATGGGTTTTTCCCCGGTAGATCAACAGTCTAATCTTCTGGAGTGCGTTAATTCCTGGAGTTTGTCAGTGGATAGAAATGAACCAGTAGACATAATTTATCTCGACTTCAGGAAAGCCTTTGAGCAGGTTCCTCACAATAGACTGATTAAAAAGTTGGAATTTTATGGCATAAGGGGAAATTTCTAAAGTTGGATCGAGGATTTTTTACCTGGCAGAAGCTGTAGAGGGAGAATTATCAGATGGCTACCAAATGACAAGTGGAGTTCCTCAAGGTTGTGTGCTGGACCTCGTCCTATTTAATGTCTACATCGATGACCTTATAGTAGGGCTAAAATCTGAGATATCAATGTTTGCCGATGATTCTAAAATATATAACAATCAATTAACTCACTACCAGGAGATAGTTGTTGACTTACAGAGAATTGAAGAATGGTGTACTCTATGGATGTTTGCTCTTAATAAAAACAAGTGCTGTGCTATTCATGTGGGCTCAAATAACCCCCGTCATCCGTTTTTATTAAATGGCACACCAATTAAAAATGTAGATCTACAAGAAGACCTAGGAGTCCCCATAAGTCATGACTTAAAATGGGCACTTCATATAGGAAAAATCATAAAAAAGGCAAACTCAGTCTCCTATATGGTTTTTCTAGCTTTTAGGAACATTTCACCGGACCTCCTTGAAAAAATATAAAATCTGTATTAGACCCATGCTTGAATATGCAGCACCAGTATGGAACCCATATTTCGTAAAGACATTCACGTACTAGAACAAACCCAAAGACAGATTACCAAACTTTCTCCTGTAATTCGTTGTCTAACTTACGAACAGCGCCTCTCAAAGTTGCACTTGGCAACCCTAATAGATAGACTGCTTCCTGGTGACCTAATAGAAACTTACTAAATACTTCATGGGCATTATTCAATCGATCTAGAAATTTTGTCCCTAAACACAGATAGAAGGCTAAGGGGACACAACTATAAACTAGTTAGGAACAAATTTCATAAACTATGCCGCCAGCACTTTCTCTCTAACAGAGTAAATAAAGACTGGAACTCTCTATCGAACGACTGTACGAATCAAAAGTTTAAACAGCTTTGCTGCCTAACTTAATGTAATAAAATAGTAAAGTACGGTAAAATGGCTCCAGAAGCGTTTGGACATAATTCGGCTTCAGTAGATCGACAATAGTAAAAGAAATGTTTTCCTTGAGTTTTAGCCCCCTGTCGCCAAAGGTAACCCCTGTACCCTAATAAATATAATTTTTATTCTCATTTTCATTTTGTCTATTTTTTTAAAGTATGGCGCATTGCATCTAAAAATTTGAAAAAAATTGACAATAAACTACTTATAGCAGTGTATTATTGGTAAAAATTCTGTATACGTGAATCACTGTTTTCTTGAATAAATAATTATTTGATTTCTTCAATATTTTTTTTTATACAAAAGGGGCAGAAAAATCAGTACAATATTTTTCCTCAGAAGTACTTAAATCACATCTACATTCTCCATTCTTTTCATAATAACGCACAACTTGTAAAGATAGAAATGAAAACAAAAAATTATATTTATTAAAATACAGGGGTTAGCAGTAGCGACATCGGGCTAAAACTCGAGGAAAACATTTCTTTTTATATTGTCGATCTACTGACGCCGAATTAGGTTCAAACGCTTCTGGGGCCATTTTACCTTATTCTGCATACTCATTAACCCATTAAGGACTGAATTTAAAAATTTTAGAAAAAATGTGATTAGAATATATAATTATACTAAAGATACCCCTAGAAACAATATCCAGTTGAAAATAATGTTTATGTTTTGATAGATTTAAAGATGGCGCCCGTTCCATATATGGTACGCTAGTCTTATAAGGTATGGTATAATGAAATATTAAAACAATTTTTTTTGTTCAAAAAATTTTTTATTAGAAAAATTTATAAAAACTTGATACCCCTCTACTTAGTGTGAAACTCCACAAAGCAATCTATACACAAACCAACATCACATTTTTGACATTGAGTTCGGACCGAGCTGCCTTTGTGATTTTGTCCTGCGCACCTGCAGCGTTTATTGTTCGGTACGTATTCGACCAGATGGTCTCTTGAATCGAGATGAATATCCCGATATATTTTATTATCTGCTGAGAAAGAAGCCGGTCTTCCAGATGATTTGGGTGAATTTTGATAATTTTTTAAATAGGTTTGCGCTATTTCTCTCCTAAAGTCCAACAGGGAAGTTTTTGGATTATGAATTCTATAAGTCACCCAAGCATTTTGAATTGCTGCATCTATTAACCATGTAAAAATGGACCACCACCATTTCTTGCCTCTGATACTTATTCTATAAACGTTTATGTTGGCGTCCATTTGGTCTGTGCCTCCCATAAACTCATTGTATAACTGTATGCAGCGAGGTCTTTGAATAAGTATCTTCTTTTTTTCTGCAGCCGAATATCTTTGCGCATTGGATAAAGGAAAGACTGGATGTACTGTTGTCGCAACAGTTACTACTGAATTGTCCATCCATCTACAAATTACAACAGATTTGTTTTCACAAAATGCATAATCAAATTCTCCACATTGTGCTTTTTTTAGAGTCTTGACATCTTTGATTGGACAGTTGCGAGGAACTCTGTTTTCCCGAACTGTTCCAGTACCGTTATAGCCTTGCTCTTTCAAATAAGCTAGAAATTTGACAGAGGTGAATAGGTTGTCAAAATAAAAACGATATGGGTTGGCCTGTTTTTCTTCGGGCAACTGCCCAATAAGTTGAATTAGTGGTGCTGTAGCTTTCCCAAATTTTTTTTGGTCATCTAAATTGGCGTTTGGTATAGCACCTTGATACACTTCGAAATTTATCAAATATCCATTTTTCGAATTTATGCACCAGCATTTTTACCCAAAACGTATGGGTTTACCACGTATGTACTGCTTACAGCCATGTCTTCCAAAGTATTCAATCATACTTTCGTCGTAAGAAATTTGCGAGGAGGGTACAAAATGTTTCATAAAATTAGATTTTATTTTATTTATAAGTAGTCGCAATTTAGTCATTTTATTGGTGGGGTCGAGTTTTAAATTGTCTGCGCAGTGCATAAATTTCATTATTTCGATGAATCTATCACGACGCATACCTTTATAAACATCAATATTTCTAAGATCTTCTCCGGAGTCCCAGTAACTTTTCTTTGACGGTTTTTTGTCATATCCACTTACAATCAGTATAGCCAAAAAGCACCTGATTTCTTCGTGAGTGATATTGGGGTTCGCGAAATTTTTAAAAGCAGCATATTTGGTTGACTCCTCTAGAAGAAGGTCTATAATGTCGTCCGTAATAAAGCACTGAAACATCTCAACTGGTGTCATATTTCTGTAATCTGACATATTAGGTTGTGGAAATAGCACCTCATCCGTACGATCCAAGTCCTTATGTTTTTTCCAAACATAAATTTCTTTACTCTTTGGCGTCGGCTTCGACTTCTGTCGCACAAGCAATGACAAAGGCAGATCGTCGTCTTCCTCTTCTCACAAAAGTTTCCCACTCTTGCAGCACTTTGCAAAACGACTTCTGCATTTGCTTCTAGTTGTCTTCCCGACAAATTGTCCAGTAGACCTCCAGAATCATCATCTGCAGAATCATCATCGGATAAATCTCTATTCTCTGGTGGCTCAATAAACACTTTCTGCACGGCATCATTCGGGTCAAAGCCATTCCAAAATTCGGAACTATCAAATAAATCTGCAATTTGCTGAAGGGACAACCTAAAATTGAATACAAAAATTTAATCCAGATAGGGCACCTATAAGCCTAGCGTTCCTTATAAGGAACGCGTTCAAAAACCTTGTATATCTTTTTTAAATATATTTTCTATATTTTTTAACCATTAGTAGCACAATATGTTCATTATAGAATGTTATAAAAAACGGTCATTAGTTGCTAATATATTATATAAGTTTCAAAATGGAACACTTACCCTTTACGGCACGACATTTTAGGTGTTCACGAAACAAACAGTCTAAATATACTAACTTCTTAGCCACTCGATGTTCCGTCGCCCGGTCTCGCGGCAAACATGTTTATATAGGTACTACACAACCTAAAAACATCGCTCGTAGGAGAGTTTTGCAATTTTAAATAAAATAGGGAGTGTCTCTGTAATACATTGTTTTGTGTTCCATAAATCTAACGCTAGTACTTAATGGGTTAAACGGGGTGGCCACTTTTCTCGAAAACTGAGAAAAGTCAGGGAATTTCATATTAAAGGAATTTTAAGAAATGGTCAGGGAAAAACGCCTTTATTTTAATGCATTTATATTCTTACTTGCAGTCAAAAATGTTCTATTCATTGCAAATTTTACGCGAGTCAATCGAAGTTATTTCTCGAAAAAAAAAAAAAAAAAAAAAAATGCACGACTTGGTCAACATTGGCTAATTTTTATGTTTAATTACAATTTTTATTAATATATTTTAAGAAATAGTCAATTTTTAATAATAAAATGAAATAGTTGACATTGGCTTTTGAGTTATAAAAATTAGTCAGAGAAAACTGAAGTTTATCAGTCAGGGAAGTCAGAGAAACGTCAGGGGATTTGAAAAGCAGTTTTAGGTGGCCACCCTGTATAGAGTGTAAACTTGATGGCGAATGGTAAAGACATCCAACAATATAGACTGAACTTGTGAGATCAGTTTTCAATGCTTTACAGCAGTAGTTATCTTGTAGCTTAAATGTTTTAAAATTGGAAAAATTATAATTATTATTTGTGTACAAGATGACACCACCTATAATATGTCTACTTGTTGAATCACAGCGGATATTATTGCAATTTTCAACTATTATTTAATTATCTTTAATATCAGCTGCTTTGTTCTGTTCTGTTCTAAGTAAAATTACCTTGGGATTATAACAAGTAATACTTCCTTGGATTTGATCCCGATTTTTTTTATATATGTAAATGATGTAACAGTTTGTGTTGTCTTCCTGAAAATAACCTACTAAAATGGCCAGGTAGACCTGTATCAATCAACCTTGTTTAATGCATTTAAATCTTATGAAGATATAGTAACATGCCCATGGCGGGTTCTTAACTGAAAGTTTTATACTCTTTCATTTCCAAATAAACTATAAACGTATTCTCCTTGAAATTATGATATATTTGTGTAAAATAACCATTTGACGAGATGTTCAGTCTAAACTACATCTGAAACAAACTCCACCGCACTAGCACGCCTACTCAGGTTCATCTCTACAGGGTTCGGACTCGTATGGAAAACCTGGAGAACCTGGAAAATTTAAAAATCTTTAAAAAAACCTGGAAATATCAGGGAATTTTATGAATTATATAAAAAAATCAGGGAATTATGCGTCTTGATATGGAAAACCATAGAATTTTCACTGATTCAATCCAATTCAAGAAATTATTTTATGTCAAATAAAAAATTACTTCACTAAAAAATATATGAAAATTAATATTTTTGGTTATGGAAAACCTGGAAAATTCAGGGAATTTTTTCAACTTCGCAAAGTCTGAACCCTGCTCTAGGACTGGAATGATATAACAGTCTTCCTGAAAATAACCTACTCAATGGCCAGGTAGACCTGTATCAATCGATTCTGTTTAATGCATTTAAATCTTATGAATATATAGTAGCACGCCCATGGCGGGTTCTTGCCTGAATGTTTTTTTACTCTTTCATTTCCAGATAGACTGTAAATGTGTTCATGAAATTATGATATATGTTTATTTATTTATTTGAATCATAAAGAATATTACAATACAATAAGTACAACAATATTTATGATTCTTATTCCTAAACATCAATGCGATGGAATCGGAATCTAATATCTGCACAAGTACATGCGCACATACATATATGCACATATATACACAATACATACCCACAATAATAGTGGAAGCATGATACATCAATAATATGATAACTAATATATGATCAAAATGAAAAAATTGAAAAAATTATGTGTTCATTATGTGTCTATTCTTAAATCATTCACTGACGTTTGAATAATGTACATTGGACAGTTTTGAAGTTCTGTTAAGTTATATTGAAATGTCCTACTTTTTAAGGAAATCTTCTAAAATTTTGCAATTATACTCAAAAGCGTGACCTCATGTTTATTCGGTTATTTAACAGTGTATTTAAAAAAAAAATTGATAAAATAGTTAATTATATAAAATTTAAGAATTTTCAGAAAAAAATTGGTATACCGGGTGTAACAGGATCATGGTATACCCCTCTTTTCTCATTTAGTTTTGAAGATAATTGATTGAAATTTAGGATATACTACATACATAATAAGCGACTCTTTTTGACATGCAATTGATTTCTTTTTCACTTTCGGTTTCGCCGGAAGTGACACTAACTTTCGATTTTTAAATGGAACACCCTATATATTATTGCATTTTTGAATTCTGCATAATTTTTAGAATCCAATGATGCCAAATAAGTGACATTTCAAATATCAATTTTTTTTATAATATAATTTTTAATTTTCCATTTAAGTGTGCAATGACGGTTCCGATATATTCTAAATTATCCGTGTAATGCTACAAAAATCGAAATCCCGTTAAAAACACTAAGTTACGTGATTTATGAGCAAATAAAATTCACCAAAATTGTTTTTGGGGCATATCTCATTTTTTTCAAATGGAACCATATCGGTACCGTGGTACCATTTATTAGTACTATTAATAAGGAATTTATTCATATGTCGTATTAAAATTTGCGATAAATACAAACAAAATTACAGCTAAAAGAAAATAAGAAAATACAATTTTGTTCTAATTAAATTTTAAGAAGTAACTAAGGTGGCTTTGAAAACAATGAAATATTTAGCTTGTCAAACATTTGTTGGTTTAACAATGTTTTTATTGTATCTTTAAAAATTGCTTAAAATTTTTGTTAATTGTGTTCAAAATGCCACAAATTTATACAAGAGATGAAAAAGTGGACATGTTAATTATTTATGGGGAAAGTAAAAAAAATGCAATTGCAGCTATGGGCCTTTATGGCTGAAGATATCCTGATGCACAATGTCCAGCGAAAAATTATTTGAAACTTGTTGAAAACCAATTCCGAAGAGAGCCCAACAACGATCTCGAAGAAAACTTCATTATTGACGAAGGAACGGAAATTAATGTTTTGGCCCGAATAGAACTTGATAAGACTGTTTCTTTAAGGCAAGTTGGGTTTAAATTGAACATCACCAAACAGTAAGCCGAATTTTGCACAAATACCACTATTAGTCTTTTAAATACCAATTGCACCAGCATTTGTACAAAAGTGATTACGAACTTAGAATGGAATATTGCAATTGGATTTTGTACCTATAATAACGTGCAGCCAAACAATGATTTTTTGGGACTCATTTTATTTTCAGACCCGTCAAGGTTTACAAATTTGGGATTATTTAACCGACAGAATACAAAATATTGGTCACAAGAAAACCAAAATTTATTACGGGAGGATAACTTTCGAGTGCGGCTCGGTTTCAATGTTTGGCTTGGAATAATCGGTAGTAGAATCATTGGTCCAATAATATTTGACTGGTGTCAGATACTTGAAATTCCTGGAAAATGAGATTGAGGACATTTTAGATGAGTTACCTGTAGATTTAGGACAGGAAATGTATTTCCAACAGGATGGCGCTCGTCCCCATAATTCAAGGATAATAATTGATTACCTTCAACGGAGATTCGGTGAAAACGCAATTTCGACGAATGGTCCTGTGAGGTGGCCTCCAAGGTCACCTGATTTAACGCCCCTTGATTTCTTTGTTTGTTGTTAAAAAAATATTGTCTATGCAACCACCGTTACAACCTGTGAAGACCTGGAGCTACGAGTAAGACGAAATATTAATTTAGTTATCAAGCGCAATAGATAATATTGCAAGCGTGCAATAATATTATCTTCTGCGCTTGATAACTAAATTTATATTTGATATATATTAATTCTTTTTTTTTGATAATGCTTACATTTTAGATAATTAACTGTTTTATCAAAAAATTTTTAAATACATTGATAAATAACCGAATAAACATGAGGTCATGCTATTGAAAATAATTGCAAAATTTCAGAATAAAAGATTATGAAAATATTTCCTTGTGCAAAAAATGCCGTGCTTTAGAGTAGGCAGATTTTCCAAGATATAATGGATTTAAAACTGGTATGGTCAAAATTTCCTTAAAAAGTAGGACGTTTTTCAATATAACTTAGCAAACTGTCCAACGTACAATATTCAAATTTCAGTGAATGTGAATGAACAAATAATTTTTTCAATTTTTTCCGCTCCTTCATTTCTGAGATATTCACGGTTAAAGTGAGGGGTCAATACATTTGAATCGTATGTTAGTTACATAGTTCAGACATAGGATTTACATTCTTTTATAAATAATTTTGTTACTTATTTCAAAGAGTGTTATATGTTTGAATACATTTAAAAAAAAACGGAATTTTTAGACCATTGTTATTCCTTAGATTATTAAGATAAATGTTATTTTGTAGCCGTGTATTATGATCATGAATATTCCTTATGAACTGTAATTCTGTATTGGACTTTTGCTTTTTAGGTGTTCTATAGTGTATCCAAAGCAAGTTTTAATGACTTTATTTTGAAGTGTTTGAAATTTGTTAAATAGATTACATATAAAAAGTTTTTTTTCTTTAAACTTTAAGTTGTTTCTGAGTAGCCATTGCCTATACTTGTTCGTGCCATCATTAATATAATTTTCTAAACGTTTTTGTATTAGATTTGGGTAGAGTATCATCAGCGTATGTATAATATTTTGCCATCTGTCCAGCTCTACTTAAGTTAAGAACATAAGTGAGATAAAGTAACGGTCCCAATGCTGAGCCTTGAGGGACTCCATATTTAACAACTTGCAGTTCACTTCGCTAATTTTGCTCTATGACATATTGATATCTGCCCGTCAAGAACGATCTGAACAGATTTAGATCATTTTCACGAAAACCAAGTTTTTCCATCTTTTTTATGAGTAAATTATAATCAACCACATCAAAAGCTTTTTGCAGCTCAATATAAATTACTACCACATATTTTGAATCTGAGTTACTGTAAACCTTCATTTAACATATCAAGAATAGCACATTGCGTGTTACTATTTTGTAAAAATTCATACTAAAAATTATCCAGTTACTTATATTTTAACATGAAATTTAATATTCTAACTTCTAAGATTTTTTCGATTATTTTAATATTTGTTATTGGTGTATATTGTACAAATAGATTTTTTTGTCCTTTTAAAGACTGGTACAGCTTTACCTTTTTTAAAAATTATTGTAATTATAAATATCCCCGATTGAAGAAAATTATTTATTAAATTTAATATCATAAATCAATAAGATGTCTTTTGTAGTTATAGTGTCTGGGCCTGGAGCACAGTTAACTTTTAGATCACTTACACTAGTAGCTAATGCGTCTAGAGTAACATCATCACAGTAGAAAGAGTGTACACAGGTTATGCCTTCGAGTGTAGGCAAGTTATCCATTCTTTTTCATTCATTTTTAATTGATTTGATTATATCTTCATCGATTTTCACGAAATAATCATTAAAACCATTGCTATATGTTTTGAATCAGTGATGTTTTGTTATCATTATCTTCTCATTCTGAGATAGCATGCATCTTTTGACATATTTAATGGGAACTTAAACTAAGAAGCTTGCCATTTTCACTCACAAAGTGGCTCTCTACCTACTGGTGCACCAGTCAATAAACACATTGTTGAATTATACTAACTTCGCTGCATTAGCACGCCTACTTAAGTTCAGCTCTAGGACTGAAATAATATTACAGGCTATGTCGTCTTTCTGAAAATAACCTACTAAATGGCCAGGTAGACCTGTATTAATCGACCCTGTTTAATGCAGGTAAATCTAATGAAGATATAGTAACGTGCCTATGGCGGGTTGTTATTTGAAAGTTTTTTTTACTGTTTCATTTCCAAATAGACTGTAAATGTGTTCTCCTTGAAATTATGATATATTTGTGTAAAATAACGATTGGATGATATGTTGAATCGGTCTAAACTACATTTGAAACATCGTTTCAGTATTTACATATAAAATGGGTCGCATGTGGGACACACTGTATATGAAGAATGATATAAATGTTAAATGAATGAATGAATTAACTATATTGAATTAGGAAGACTTAATATACATATAATAAAATAACTTTCTTTGAAACATATTCTTTACAGGATTTTACAAACATCAGAAAAAATAGCTATCTATGAGAACTAAAAGAAAACCTATGTGTAAAAATATTAATGAAATGTATAATTTCTTATTTGAAAATTCTCATTCAACAACTAGCATCCACAGTCCCTTACGGCCATGCAGGTTAAACTAGTATCTACATAACCCCCTATGGTATATGAAGATTCAATTAAAAATGAGAACAAATAAATAAAATGAATTTATTTACCTACCTTGTCTTAAAACATTTTTAATTCTAATGAATTACATTTCTTCTTATTGAATTGACGTTCACATTTGCATAAGTAAACATAGCTATTATAGCTAGGGAGCTGGTGGCAATACGGGTATACGATTTTATTGTAGTTAACAATAATATGGAATGAAGGTATTGATATAACTACCGAGTTTAGTTGCTGCTCATATTATTCTATTGTTTTAGTCATTGCTATAAAATTGTTCATTTATTAAAAATATAAATAAAAAAAATGGTTGGCCGAAGTCCATGCCTCTGATTTTTTTTGTAAAACTAATTGTTAACTTGCAAAAAAAGAGCGCTATTAAGTCATTTTATTGTAGTTTGAATTGGTTTTAATTGGTAGTTTTTATATCCATAAGTAGAGAAAAACATTGGCTGACGTGTACGTTGCCAATCCCAATTTACTTCAAAAAATGTCAAAGTAAGAAAATAGGCCAATCAGACAGGGTTTTTGCCTTTCAAAAGGTGGAGTAGTAGTTATATTGATATACCGGGTGAGTCAGGAATTGCGCTCGCCCCGATATTTCCTAAAATATTTGGAATAGAAAATTGAAATTTGGAGGCCTTATTACACGACTAAAATGCCATCTTTTCAATAAAAAATCAAGTTTGGTGCACATCCGGTTTGACCGTAAATGCCCACAACTTTCGATTTTTAAATGGAACACCCTATATATTTTTACATTTTTGGAATCTAGAGGAAATTTTGAATACAGTACATCCATTTTGGTCACTTTTTGATAAACATTAAAAATTTTATAAAAAAATCTATTTCTGAATCCAGAGTGCTGTGGTGCCCAAAATATATTTTAGTTTGTGTGTGTGTGTTTCAGTTTTTTAAATGGGAATTTAATCGTTCACCAACATTTTTAAATACCTCATTTTCATACGAATCTAATGATACCAAAATTTTGAAAATCCGCTCAGAAATATTTGAGATTTCAGCCAAGCTTTTAGAAACATGCGGCTAATAGATAATAGATTAGTGGGCTTTGGAAACTAAAATGGCACATTTCTGTGTAAATCTGGTAACCTAATAACATTGGAAAAATCATAGTAGCCATTGAATGTAATAAAACAATATCAGCTGTCAGACAGACTCGTGTAGTTATAGGCAATCTTGAGCTATCAAACACATAATAATTGTGAGTGCAAAGAACGTTACAATTAAGTTTAGCATAGGTATGTGGAGGTAAACACAATTACATCCACAAGGACATTTGCAATAGAATGCGACATCAGTTCGGTTTTCAGAGTTTTATTTAAATGAACATAAATATCGGGCCTATAAATAAATAAAAATCAATTCCGTTTGAACAATTAAACTTAAACTAGGTAACAGTAGGTATCTTTAAAATAATTAATATAATTAAACCATAAATTGACATTTATAGATATTGTTCAAAATGTCCACCATTTTTTTCTATACACAATTCGGCTCTGCGTACAGTTGCTTGAATGGCTCTACGCAATTCAGCCGGCGTTATTTCATTAAGAGCCTGTACTACTTTATTTTGCAGCTCTTCACGGGTATTTGAAGAAGTTTTATAAACTTTATTTTTGAAAGTGCCCCATACATAATAGTCGAGGGGTGTTAAGTCAGGTGACCTAGGAGGCCACCATATATATGACCTTGATTTGCGATAAGGCATTCACCATGCAAGTTGTTTAAATATTCCATCACTCTTCTGGAATTATGTGGGGGAGCACCATCTTGTTGGAAAAACAGATTTTGTAAATAGGCAAGAGGAAGTAAGTCAAGAAATTCTGCTGTCTGGTTTTGTAAAAAGAATAAATATCGTTCGCCAGTAAGTGTTCCATAAAAAAATATGGGTCCAATTATTCGATCTCCAAGTACTCCAAGCCAACAGTTAAACCCAAAACTTTCCTGAATGTTCCCCTGCCCTACCAACCTCGGATTTTCTTGGGCCCAGTACCTAGTATTATTTCTGTTAAACATACCTTGGTTCGTAAATCTACTTTCATCTGAATATAAAATATGAAAAGGAAAACCTGGGTTTTGTTGTACTGCATTTAAGAACCAGTTGCAATATACTAGCCTCCTGTCGTTATCATCTCCATAAAGATGTTGGTGTATTTGGTATTTATAAGACCGAAACTTATGTTTCTTTAAAATTCAGTAATCCGAAGACTGACTAATGTCGCATTCCATTGACAATTCCCTTGTTGATGTTGTTGGGTGTACCATCACAAATCCTAATACATCAATTTCTTTGTCCTCACTTACAATAAATGTTTGATGGTCATCTTGTTGATTGGGTTCGTTTCTTAATTCTTGTTCCACTCTGACAAACAAGTGTCTGCTTGGATGACGTCTGTTGGGATATCGTTGCTGATACAGTTCTGCAGCTGCAGTTGAATTTTTGAGACGCTCTCCATATATCAGTAACATATCGACCTTTTCATTTCTACTAAAATTATTCATTTTCTTTAATTTTTACTCAAAGAGATTTCCGCAACGCTTTATTTTGTGTCTGTCTGACAGCTGATATTGTTTTATTACATTCAATGGCTACTATGATTTTTTCAATGTTATTAGGTTACCAGATTTACACAGAAATGTGCCATTTTAGTTTCCAAAGCCCACTAATCTATTATCTATTAGCCGCATGTTTCTAAAAGCTTGGTTGCATTGTATTTTGGCTGAAATCTCAAATATTTCTGAGCGGATTTTCAAAATTTTGGTATCATTAGATTCGTATGAAAATTAGGTATTTAAAAATGTTGGTGAACGATTAAATTCCCATTTAACAAAACCGAATTAGTGGGTAAAAATCACATTTAAAAATTTTAAACGCCTCTAGAGAATTAAGTAATGCAATCATATTGCTCTTTTTATTTTTATAGTAACGTAGCACACAAACTAAAATACATTTTGGGCACCACAGCACTCTGGATTCAGAAATAGATTTTTTAATAAAATATTTAATGTTTATCAAAAAGTGACCAAAATGGATGTATTGTATTCAAAATTTCCTCTAGATTCCAAAAATGTAAAAATATATAGGGTGTTCCATTTAAAAATCGAAAGTTGTGGGCATTTCCGGTCAAACCGGATGTGCACCAAACTTGATTTTTTATTGAAAAGATGGCATTTTAGTCGTGTAATAAGGCCTCCAAATTTCAATTTTCAATTCCAAATATTTTAGGAAATATCGGGGTGAGCGCAATTCGTGACTCACCCGGTATAAATGATGTAACAGTTTGTGTTGTCTTCCTGAAAATAACCTACTAAAATGGCCAGGTAGACCCGTATCAATCAACCTTGTTTAATGCATTTAAATCTTATGAAGATATAGTAACATGCCCATGGCGGGTTCTTAGCTGAAGGTTTTATACTCTTTCATTTCCAAATAGACTATAAACGTATTCTCCTTGAAATTATGATATATTTGTGTAAAATAACCATTTGACGAGATGTTCAGTCTAAACTACATCTGAAACAAACTCCACCGCACTAGCACGCCTACTCAGGTTCATCTCTAGGACTGGAATGATATAACAGTCTTCCTGAAAATAACCTACTCAATGGCCAGGTAGACCTGTATCAATCGACCCTGTTTAATGCATTTAAATCTTATGAATATGTAGTAGCACGCCCATGGCAGGTTCTTGCCTGAAAGTTTTTTTGCTCTTTCATTCATCAAATTATGATATATATTTATTTATTTATTTGAATCATAAAGAATATTACAATACAATAAGTACAAAAATATTTATAATTCTTATTCCTAAACATCAATGCGATGGAATCGGAATCTAATATCTGCACAAGTACATGCACATATACATATATGCACATATATACACAATACATACCCACAATAATAGTGGAAGCATGATACATCAATAATATGATAACTAATATATGATTCAAATGTATTCACCCTTTACTTTAACCGCGAATATCTAAGAAACGGAGGTGCGGAAAAAATTGAAAAAATTATGTGTTCATTATGTGTCTATTCTTAAATCATTCACTGACATTTGAATAATGTACATTGGACAGTTTTAAAGTTCTGTTAAGTTATATTTAAGGAAATCTTCTAAAATTTTGCAATTATACTCAAAAGCGTGACCTCATGTTTATTCGGTTATTTATCAGTGTATTTAAAAAAATTTTGATAAAATAGTTAATTATATAAAATTTAAGAATTTTCAGAAAAAAATTGGTATACCGGGTGTAACCGGATCATGGTATACCCCCCTTTTCTCATTTAGTTTTGAAGATAATTGATTGAAATTTAGGATATACTACATACATAATAAGCGGCTCTTTTTGACATACAATTGATTTCTTTTTCACTTTCAGTTTCGCCGGAAGTGACACTAACTTTCGATTTTTAAATGGAACACCCTATATATTATTGCATTTTTATTTCTGCATAATTTTCTGAATCCAATGATGCCAAATAAGTGACATTTCAAACATCATTTTTTTTTATATTATAATTTTTAATTTTCCATTTAAGTGTGCAATGACGGTTCCGATATATTCTAAATGATCCGTGTAATGCTACAAAAATCGAAATCTCGTTAAAAACACTAAATTACGAGATTTATGAGCAAATAAAATCCACCAAAATAGTTTTTGGGGCATATCTCATATTTTTCAAATGGAACCATATCGGTACCGTGGTACCATTTATTAGTACTATTAATAAGGAATTTATTCATATGTCGTATTAAAATTTGCGATAAATACAAACAAAATTACAGCTAAATGAAAATAAGAAAATACAATTTTGTTCTAATTAAATTTTAAGAACTAAGGTGGCTTTAAAAACAATGAAATATTTAGCTTGTCAAACATTTGTTGGTTTAATAATGTTTTTATTGTCTTTAAAAATTGCTTAAAATTTTTGTTAATTGTGTTCAAAATGCCACAAAGGACCCCGCACGGAACATACGGAAGTTGGCCCCCGGTTAAAGTGTTTGATACTCGGGGATATTATCCAAATATCGATGTTGATCAAAAATCTCTATGGGCTCAAGGTCGGAAATTGGACGGTTTTCCAGATACCGGGGGTGTAAAGGGGGATGCTCATTTCTTGTGGGAAGTGGCCCCCGCTCCAGTAAAATTCGCTGGAATCGATATATGTCATTCCTCTCGACCTCCTGATGAAAAATTCTCAGGGGCACAAGTATGGAAAATAAACAGTTTTCTAGATATGGGAGGTGTGAAGGGGGGTGCTCATTTTCTATAGGAAGTGACCGCCAGTGAATTTCACTGGAATCGACATATGTTGTTCCTCTCGACCTGATCAAAAGTTCTCATAGACACAAGGTCGGTAAATGCACAATTTTTTCGATATCGGGGGTTGAAAGTCGACTTTGCAACCCCCGATATCTGGAAAACTGTGCATGTACTGGCCTTGTGCCCATGAGAAATTTTGATCAGGAGGTCGAGAGGAACAACATATGTCGATTCCACTGAATTTCACTGGGGGTCACTTCCTATAAAGGAAATGAGCTTTGCACCCCCCATATCTAGAAAACTGTCCATTTTTCAAACTTGTGCCCCTGAGAATTTTTATCAGGTCAAGAGGAATAACATATGTCAATTCCAGCGAATTTTACTGGACCGGTGGCTACTTCCCACAAGAAATGAGCATCCCCCTTTACACCCCCGATATCTGGAAAACCGTCCAATTTCCGACCTTAAGCCCATAGAGACTTTTGATCAACATCGATATTTGGATGATATCCCGGAGTATCAAACACTTTAACCGGGGGCCAATTTCCATATGTTCCGTGCGGGGTCCTTTATACAAGAGATGAAAAAGTGGACATGTTAATTATTTATGGGGAAAGTAAAAAAAATGCAATTGCAGCTATGGGCCTTTATGGCCGACGATATCCTGATACACAGTGTCCAGCGAAAAATTATTTTAAACGTGTTGAACACCAATTCCGAAGAGAGCCCAACAATGATCTCGAAGAAAACTTCATTATTGACAAAGGAACGGAAATTAATGTTTTGGCCCGAATAGAACTTTATAAGACTGTTTCTTTAAGGCAAGTTGGGTTTGAATTGAACATCACCAAACAGTAAGCCGCATTTTGCACAAATACCATTAGTCTTTTAAATACCAATTGCATCAGCATTTGTACAAAAGTGATTACGAACGTAGAATGGAATATTGCAATTGGACTTTGTACCTATAATAACGTGCAGCCAAACAATGATTTTTTGGGACTCATTTTATTTTCAGACGCGTCAAGGTTTACAAATTTGGGATTATTTAACCGACAGAATACAAAATATTGGTCACAAGAAACCCAAAATTTATTACGGGAGTGTAACTTTCAAGCGCGGCTCGGTTTCAATGTTTGGCTTGGAATAATCGGTAGTAGAATCATTGGTCCAATAATATTTGACTGGTGTCAGATACTTGAAATTCCTGTAGAATGAGATTGAGGACATTTTAGATGAGTTACCTTTAGATTTAGGACAGGAAATGTATTTCCAACAGGATGGCGCTCCTCCCCATAATTCAAGGATAGTAATTGATTACCTTCAACGGAGATTCGGAGAAAACGCAATTTCGACGAATGGTCCTGTGAGGTGGCCTCCAAGGTCACCTGATTTAACGCCCCTTGATTTCTTTGTTTGTTGTCGTTCAAAAAATATTGTCTATGCAACCGCCGTTACAACCTGTGAAGACCTGGAGCTACGAGTAAGACGAAATATTAATTTAGTTATCAAGCGTAATAGATAATATCATTGCAAGCTTGCAATAATATTATCTTCTGCGCTTGATAACTAAATTTATATTTGATATATATTAATTCTTTTTCTTTGATAATGCTTACATTTTAGATAATTAACTGTTTTATCAAAAAAATTTTAAATACCTTGATAAATAACCGAATAAACATGAGGTCATGCTATTGAAAATAGTTGCAAAATTTCAGAATAAAAAATTATGAAAATATTTTCTCGTGCAAAAAATGCCGTGCTTTAGAGTAGGCAGATTTTCCAAGATATAATGGATTTAAAACTGGTATGGTCAAAATTTCCTTAAAAAGTAGGACGTTTTTCAATATAACTTAGCAAACTGTCCAACGTACAATATTCAAATTTCAGTGAATGTGAATGAACAAATAATTTTTTCAATTTGTTCCGCTTCTTCATTTCTGAGATATTCACGGTTAAAGTGAGGGGTCAATATATTTGAATCGTATGTTAGTTACATAGTTCGGACATAGGATTTACATTCTTTTATAAATAATTTTATGTTACTTATTTCAAAGAGTGTTATATGTTTGAATACATTAAAAAAAACGGAATTTTTAGACCATTGTTATTCCTTAGATTATTAAGATAAATGTTATTTTGTATCCGTGTATTATGATCATGAATATTCCTTACGAACTGTAATTCTGTATTGGACTTTTGCTTTTTAGGTGTTTGTTAAATAGATTACATAAACACAGTTTTTTTTTTCATTAAACTTTTAAGTTATTTCTGAGTAGCCATTGCCTATACTTGTTCGTGTCATCATTAATATAATTTTCTAAACATTTTTGTATTAGATTTGGGTAGATGAGGACAGTATCATCAACGTATGTATAATATTTTGCCAACTGTCCAGCTCTACTTAAGTTAAGAACATAAATGAGATAAAGTAACGGTCCCAATGCTGAGCCTTGAGGGACTCCATATTTAACAACTTGCAGTTCACTTCGCTAATTTTGCTCTATGAAGTATTGACATCTGCCCGTCAAGAACGATCTGAACAGGTTTAGATCATTTTTACGAAAACCAAGTTTTTCCATCTTTTTTATGAGCAAATTATAATCAACCACATCAAAAGCTTTTTGCAGTTCAATTGCTACCACATATTTTCTTGAATCTAAGTTACTGTAAACCTTCATTTAACATATCAAGAATAGCACATTGCGTGTTACTATTTTGTAAAAATTCATACTCAAAATTATCCAGTAACTTATATTTTAACATGAAATTTAATATTCTAACTTCTAAGATTTTTTCGATTATTTTAATATTTGTTATTGGTCTATATTGTTCAAATAGATTTTTTTGGCCTCTTTAAGACTGGTACAGCTTTACCTTTTTTAAAAATTTCTGGAAATATCCCCAATTGAAGAAAATTATTTATTAAATTTAATATCATAAATCAATAAGATGTCTTTTGTAGTTATAGTGTCTGGGTCTGGAGCACAGTTAACTTTTAGATCACTTACACTACTACAGTAGTGTCGCGATAATCCGGATCAATTAAAACCAGGCTAATCCGGATTATCAAATAATCCGGATTATCAAAACATTTTAAATTCAGCTTTTAAAATTGCAAAAAAATAAATAAAAGGCTGTATTTAACAAAAGTAAGCACTGTACTTGTATAAAAAAACAAGACAAATAAAAAAGGGGATCCTATATCAAGAAAACGAAATATTAAAAATATGTAACTACATATGTATGTACATACATAATTAACATTTTCATCACTTTCTTGTACATTAATTTCATCGGCTTCATTAGAATTGTGTGGTACCCTCTTTTACAGTTTTCGGCACCGACTAAAAATAATGATTTTACTCTGATGACTTATGTGCTGTTGTTTTTCAAAAGCAATTTCCTTGAGATTTTGTAGCATCATAATCTTTTAAAGGAATGTCATTTTCTGTAGCCCACTATAAAGCAAGATTTAAGCTTTTGACAGCATCTTCATTTTTACTTCTGACCGGAGTGGCAATTTCCATCACATCATCAGTCAGCACTATCATTTGCATGAATTAAATTTTCTTGTTCAATCAATCCACATTAATTTCTTCTGCTAGTATCTTTTGTTGCATAGCATTTAAAGGGATCAAATCCTCGGAGTCATCTTCTGTCATTCTCATTTTTTGGTTTTAAAATCGTTTTCCAGCATTTTTCTAAGGAACTGGCTGGTACATTTTCCCGAGCATTGTGAAGCAAATATACAGCATGTTGTAAGTTTAAGTTCTTAAGACACTTTACAAGATCAAAGAAGAGTTACCTGAATGAATTCGGATTACAAAATCAAGCAAAATCCGGATTACAGAATACTTCAAGAGAACAAGAAGGCAATCCGGATTATAGAAGCATCCGGATTAACGCGGGATCGGATTATCGCGACACTACTGTAGTAGCTAATGCTTCTAGAGTAACATCATCTCAGTAGAAAGAGTGTACACAGGTTATGCCTTCGAGTGTAGGCAAGTTATCCATTCTTTTTCATTCATCTTTAATTGATTTGATTATATCTTCATCGATTTTCACGAAATAATCATTAAAACCATTGCTATATGTTTTGAATCAGTGATGTCATCATCATGCATTTTTGTTATCATTATCTTCTCATTCTGAGATAGCACACATCTTTTGACATATTTAATGGGAACTTAAACTAAGAAGCTTGCCATTTTCACTCACAAAATTGCTCTCTACCTACTGGTGCACCGGTCTACATAAATTAAAAGATTATTTTTGTTCCGCTCCTATGACACCTGACTATAAGCTTTAAGCTTCTATCTTTATACCTGCGGTAAAAAATCAGAGATAAGAAACATTAATTTATTAGAAGTGTTTGATAGTAACTATAAATTCCGATAAACTTCGCGTAGGTCCCCAGCCGTACTACCTGGCTCACATCGTTTCTATGTATTTATAATTTTTTATGAATTATAGAATGATGTTTTATTATATTGTATACACAAATGAGGTATCTAGCCATAGGTTTAAATGAAATGTAATGTATCTAATATTGAATAAACTGTTTAAATTGGAAAAATTGGTCAATAAACACAGTGTTGAATTATACTAACTTCATTGCATTAGCACACCTTCTTAAGTTCAGCTCTAGGACTGGAATGATATTATAGTCTATGTCGTCTTCCTGAAAATAACCTACTAAATGGCCAGGTAGACCTGTATCAATGCACCCTGTTTAATGCATTTAAATCTAATGAAGATATAGTAACATGCCTATGGCAGGTTGTTATTTGAAGGTTTTTTTACTGTTTCATTTCCAAATAGACTGTAAATGTGTTCTCCTTGAAATTATGATATATTTGTGTAAAATAACGATTGGATGATATGTTGAATCGGTCTAAACTACATTTGAAACATCGTTTCGGTATTAACATATAAAATGGGTCGCATGTGGGACACACTGTATATGAAGAATGATATAAATGTTAAATGAATGAATGAATTAACTGTATTGAATTAGGAAGACTTAATATACATATAATAAAATAACTTTCTTTGAAACATATTCTTTATAGGATTCTGCAAACTTCAGAAAAAATAACTATCTATAAGAACTAAAAGAAAAGCTATGTGTAAAAATATTAATGAAATGTATAATTTCGTATTTGAAAATTCTCACTCAACAACTAGCATCCACAGTCCCCTACGGCCATGCAGGTTAAACTAGTATCTACATAACCCCCTATGGTATATGAAGATTCAGTTAAAAATGAGAACAAATAAATAAAATGAATTTATTTGCCTACCTTGTCTTAAAACATTTTTCATTCTAATGAATTACATTTCTTCTTATTGAATTGACGTTCACATTTGCATTATAGCTAGGGAGTTGGTGGCAATACAGGTATACGATTTTATTATATTTGACAATAAAATAAATTTAAAAAATGGTTGGCCGAAGTCCATGCCTCTGATTTTTTTTATAAAACTAATTGTTAACTTGCAAAAAAAGAGCGCTATTGAGTCATTTTATTGTACTTTGCATTGGTTTTAATTTGGTAGTTTTTATATCCATAAGTAGAGAAAAACATTGGCTGACGTGTACGTTGCCAATCCCAATTTACTCCGAAAAATGTCAAAGTAATAGGCCAATCAGACCGGGTTTTTGCCTTTCAAAAAGTGGAGTAGTAGTTATATTGATATATATTGTTTAAGTCAAGGCCCTGATAAAAAACAGAAGTTTTCGACCTTGGGGGTGGGGTGAGGCACGAACCGCCATCTCAAATTAAAGATGTAAAAAATTGTTTTTTTTCAAAAAAATTCTGCAACGCTCCTAGGAGAAAAATGCAGACAAAGTTCAGAAGTATAAAATTTCCTACATTTTTTGTATATACATTTTTATTGTAAGTCTAACGTTTAAAGAGATACAGCGCCAGAGAGATGGATTTAAGAAAAAACAAATTTTTACACGTACAATATCTAAATATTGTATGCTTACAACATAACATGTTTTATATTATTTATATTATCATAACAAAGATTTGCTTCTATTGAAACAAAAAAAAATAAAGATAAATTAAATTGACGGGATAGTATTACACTGTCTAACATCATTCCTCGAAGGTAGGAAACAAGTTATTAAATTTAATGATAGGTATTCAGAAGAATTGGCTGTCAAACATGGAATACCTCAAGAGTCAGATACTTGCTGTGATACTCTTTTTATTATTTGAATATAATCCAACATTTTTTAATGAAATTTCAAGTTATAAAATTTTATGTCCCGATTAGTGGCTATAAAAATTTAAATCCCTTACAAAACTCCTGGGAGATAAAAGGGGGTTGTAGAGAGAAACTGACATGACAGAAAATTGTTTTTGTCCAAGATTAGCTTCAATGCGTCAAAATACTTTAGAAAAGTTAGATCAGAACCTTAGAACAAGATCCTTATCTTCCACTTTTTAGGGGATAAAAGGGGTGTCAGACAAAAACTGATGCGGAAGATTTTTTTTTAATATCAGAATCGGTTTCAGCTTGTCAGAAAACATGGAATAGGTTAGGTTAGGTTAATATGTGAGTGGGCTCTTGTCAGACCCTCCACTACGACCATCAGGTCTATTGTGGCTCACTCCTAATTATAGTTCACCCAACAGATTCAGCTTTTTAATAAGGCTGATAATCTTGGGTGAGAAACCATTCAGGTCCTCTGGCTCCAGTCGCCCCTTGCCAAACAGTGAGAACCTTTTCTGCCGCAGGACAGGTACACAAAATGTGTTCTGCCGTTTCATCATCCTCCAGACACAGATGGATTTCGGCATTTTCCACCAGTCCAATTCTGTGTAGGTAATGATTTAATCTGCAGTACACAGTGTATAGGTCATTTAGAGTTCTTAGGTGTAGCCTATTTAACTCTAATTGTTTTGTAGTTATTGACTTCAAGGGCTATGTAATAAACTCCTTTGAGCCAACTAAACCTGGTAGTTCCTGCCAGTGTTGAATAGTTTTAAATTCAGCCCAGGATAGGATAGCAGCCTTGGCAGAGTTAGCAGATATGCTGAGTGCCGGTTCTGGACCTATAAATTTTGTTGCCGCGCCTCCTCTGGCCAGAGAATCAGCAACTTCATTGCCTTTCATGCCAGAGTGGCCAGGTAATCCAGATCAGAGTCACTTTGTTGTTTCTGCCCAGTCGGGCAAGAGCTTCCTGGCAATTCCAAACCGTTTTAGAGTTACAACGCAGAGTTTGGCTTTGGTCTTTTGTTGCAGCCCTTTCAACCACCCAACTATGGAGGCATACACTACCATTGGTCTAATGACCATAACGTATATCCAATATATTTGTTGGGAACCAATGCCCCAAGATAAGACAGTTCTGATCAAAAGAACTGCTCCACCTTTTGTTTTTTGTCGGCCAGTGTAATTATTAAGAAACGTCGGCCAATGAAAAATCAGCATCGCAATTTCAGCCACTATTTTTTTAATGTTTCTTACATATAAAGGAAGCTTCCTGCTAAGTGGCTGATATAATAAAAGAATATAGAAGCGTTTTTTACCCCATTTTTGAAAATTCACCCCCCTTAAACGCAGCAGTTCACAGGTGACTGAAGTTTATTTTATTGTTTATCACTTTGCGAAACTCTTGATATAAGGTAACTCTAAATTTTTGAAAACCCTTAAAACACAAAGTATTCATAGAGTTACGATAATTAGTTCTTGCTTTCTGAATATTGTTTGTACCTCTCGTATTATCGTATCTTTGTTGAAAGCAATGAAATGCTGAAAATATTCAGGAACTATACGTATTACTATTTTAAATACAAAAATCATGGCAAAATAAGAATAAGAATAAAATTTATTAAAACAAATTACACAGTAAGTACATATAATTAAGTAAAGAAATTATGACATGGTGCAGCATTTGTATATGGCACCTAGGTGCGTGATGCCCCTGTATGTGCCTGTTTGATTACAGTTTTTTATAGATAGGATGTTATATGCGAAGGAAAGAGAAAAATAATAACAATAATGATAATAATAAAAACTGTACACTAAAAGCTATAACTAAAGTATATAAAATATAAGCCACAGTAATTATAATAAAAACAGTAGCATCACAGTATTTATTACACAATAAGAACAGTAAGCTAAGGAGTTCACATGTTATCTAGATGTTTTATAAAATCAGCATAGTTCATAGTGATATATGTTTTAGTACAAGTAATAAATTTTTTAATGTTTTTTATACATTTGATCTGCATGGGTAGTAAGTTGTAGAATTTGGGAGCCATGTAGTTCACAAATCTTTTGTTTATGTTTCTATTACTTGTCGGAATTTTTATGTGATAGTTTGTTTTAGTTCTGGTTTCATAAGCATGCGAGGTAATGTTTTTTAGACTGTCATTTTTATGTATAAAAGTACAGACGCTGATTATGTACAGAGTTCTCACATTAGGTACTTCTTCGTTATATAGCAGGTTCGTTGGGTAGTACTTATTTTCCTTGTTTATTATCTTTAATATTGTATTTTGAATTACGATTAGTTTTTCTAATGCATTTTTATATAGACCACCCCAGACTAATATTCCATATCTTAGCAGTGATTCAACTAGTGCCTTATAAATGTTTTGTAGTAATTTTTTTGGTAAAATTTCTCTCAGTAGATAAAATTTATGTATAAGCCCTCTGAGTTTCTTGGTTAAAGAGGTTACTTGTTCATCCCATTTCAAATTTTTATCTATAATTATGCCAAGGTATTTAGTTGAGGCAGTTTCTTTAATCTCATCTTTAAGGTTGTCAATTTTAATGGTGTTGAAATTTGGACGATTCGCTTCTGTGATAGAGAAGGCTATGTAATTCGTTTTACTGATGTTAAGTGATAATTTAAGTGTATCTAGACAATTCTTAACTTTTTTGACTTCTTCTTGTACTGTTTCTTTGGTTTCCTGCCAAGTCGCTCCGCGGAATACAAGTACCGTGTCGTCTGCATACGATATAATTTTTCCTTGTGTATTGAGATTTGTTAATGCGTTAATATATAGGTTGAATAAAATGGGACCTAGGACTGTACCTTGCGGTACGCCGATGGTTATGACTTTGGGGTCGCTTAGTGTATTTCTGATTTTAACATATTGTACTCTGCCTGACATGTATGTTTTGAAGATATCTAGCGCGGTGCCTCTTACTCCATACTTGCTTAGTATGTCAAGCAGCATGTCATGCGAGACCGTGTCAAATGCTTTGGCTAGGTCAAGGAAAACTGCAATACATTTATGATTTTCATTTAGGTTATCAGTGATTATTTTTGCCAATTCATACATCGCATCACTTGTACTAATGCCTTCTGTAAACCCGAATTGATTAGGTGATAGTATGTTGTTTGTGTTGCAGAAGTGTATGAGTCGTTCTTTTAGAGCTTTCTCAAAAATTTTGGCGAGGTTGTTTATCAAGCTAATAGGTCGAAAATTGTTAATTTCATTTTTATTCCCGGCTTTATGTATTGGTACTACTACAGATTCCTTGAAATGACTGGGCACAATTCCAGTTTTGAAAGTTATGTTTATAATATGTTGCAATGGTGATAATATGTGTTGATGTATGTGTTTTATTATCACTACTGTAATTCCATCTTTGCCTGGCGAGCTGTTGTTTTTTAAGCTGTTTATATACTTGATTATTTCATTTGTATTTACCGGCCTTAAGTACATTGAGCTATTTGGTGAAGATGTGATTTTGTAAGGTTCACTTGGTTGTGCAATGTCTTTTTGCATTTTTTGACCAATATTTGAGAAATATTTGTTACAGTAGTTTCCCATTTGTGTATCATTGTCAAAAGGTTTTTTTTGTTCATTTAAAATCTGTATATCATTATTTGTATTTTTTTTGGTTTCATTTGTAGCCTCGGAAATTATTTCATACATTTTTTTGAGATTTCTATGGTTTTCCTTAATTTTATTTGAGTAGTAATTGTGCTTTGTATCTTTTATAATTTTATTTAAGTTGTTTCGATACGCTTTGTATTCGATTTCTTTATTTGTATTATAGTTTTTTAGCAGATTTTTTTTCATTTTGTCCCGGTGTTTTATTGACGTAACTATCCCTAGGGTGATCCAAGGTTTTAATTTCCTAACTTGTTTTACCTTACTAGTTGTTTTAGTTGTAGCCAATTCTATAGCTGTTAATAGTTCATCTACGAAGATGTTTGTTGCCAATTCCGGGTCATTGGTTTCTTCTACGTTCCGCCAGTTTTTTTCGGCTATTATTTGAGTTAGTTTTTGGTAGTTAATTTTTGTATATGTATTATCAGCCTGTTTAGTCTCCTGCAGATTTTCCTTGCTTGTGATGTTTAACATAATAGGGTAGTGATCAGTTAGGTCATAGTTTATAATGAAGGCTTTGAATTTTAGGTCACTTACTTTTAACTTTTTTTTTATGAATACATGGTCAATGCATGTTAAGCTATCTTGTCGCGTGATCCCATTGACATAAGGTGAAAATCCATGAAGGGCTAAAGTTGATAAGTAGTTGTTTACATGGATTGCCATAGGGGCTTCGTTGTCTAGTATATTGATATTAGTATCGCCTATAAGTATTTCTATGTTCTGGTTATGATTTTGTTCCAAGAAATTATTGATATCCTGGATAAATTCCTGGACGTTAGTGCTAGGTGGTCTATATAATGTAGTAATACCGTAAGATATATTAAACATTTCAAAATTAATTTTAGTTACCGTTACCCCCGAGTTCCCCAATTTAGTACTTGTGATATCTGTGTTTAATTCTGATTTTATATATGTAATTAAGCCATCATTTCTGTTAAAATCTCCATTATTATAGTATGAGGTATAGCCCGGAAGGTTAAATTGTTTATAAGAGTCTAATTGAAAACATTCACCTAAAACAATTATATCACAATTATGCAAATCATATGTTTCTAAAAATACAATTAATTCATCGAAGTTTTTCTTAACACTTCTTATGTTTACGTGTAATACATTTAAAATTTTGTTTTTACTGTTTATTTTACCTAAGAGTTCTTCAGCTTCTGTTGTCTCCCATGTTTGCCCATCTTCTTCAAGTTTGTCTAGGATTTCAGTTTCTTGTTGGTGCATCGTGTTGGTTTTGTTAGTCGTGTTGACCGTAATCTAGTAGTCTAGTTTCAGCTGAGAAATAATTAAGAATAGATGTCAACATTGAAAAAGTTGGAGAAAGGCGACTTGCCTTTAAAATGACTCTCATTCCACGATTTTGCAGTTTTTGCAGCATATTTAATTTATTAAGATTGAGTAAGAATAATATTGATGCACAATAATCAAAATGCCGCTGAATAATGAAATATGTGGGTTTGGTGACTGTCAGCCAGTTGAATATTATCATTGGTACTTACATCCCAATTGTATGTTTCATATAATACCGTAATAATTATTCATCTATCACGAATATAAATAATTTTGCTATCTCAAAAATATTTAATTGATTCATCATACAGGAAGGCACAAAGTGATTGCAGGAAGTTGTGTTTTAGTATCAGGAATTTTATCTACAGTTGCCAGATTTATCATAGTTTAATGAAAAGTTTCCTTAATTGATATCATTTTTTGTTCAGTTCTGTTAGTCATTTATAAAAATGTAAATTTTCATAGTTTTTATTTCCTGATAGGTAGATATAAAAAAGCAATTTACAAGCCATTTTCGTTATCTCCTCCATAATCTTGTCGAAATAACTTGAATCGAGTACATGCACTACACATTAATTTGTTCTCTGTTGTTATCATTTAATGAGTTGTTAATAATTCCGCATTTGAGTGTTTCCTGTTCGTACAGTAGATAAACGAAATTCTCAAGTATGCAAAATTACTTTTAACTCGATTGGATACGTTATTTTAAACTGAGTTACATATTCCCGGAGATTTATGAGCCGGTATTATGTTTTAATTATGTAAATCTGAAACAACTTTAAATTATTATAAGCAATTACAAAATTACACTAAATACAGCTTAAAAAAGGATTCAAAAAAATTTTGGACTGCAGCCAAAAAACTTCATGTTCCCAATCACCAAATTTCAAATTGCGTACAAATTTAAGGAACCCTAATTTATTTAATGACCATTTTATTTCTTCATCAAACTTATCTTCCGCATTAAACGACAATATGTTAAATTATTTTGAGATTAACATCCATCCGAATGTTGAAAGTGAACTAACATTTAATTTAATAGATGAAGCATCATTATTGAGAATTATTAATTCCATCAAAACTGCTAGTGGGGTGGATGGTGTGTCAATAGTTGATATAAAATTGTGCATGCCTCGCTGTATTCCACATGTATTCCATATAATAAACCAAGTAATAATTTAAAAAGAAATTATGAATTATGGAAACACGCATTATACATTATACCAAACTTATAGCATTCTGAGTTGTAAAAGTCTCCAGCCAAGCTACGAAATGCCGTCAACAAGTGAATCTCTTTCTTTTAGACTGCATGCGGGCAATTACTTCGACGTGCGTCATTAATCTGTGTACCTCCTTTCGTCTCATTTTAATGTAGCTGTACGACAAAGATAGAGACTTACAACACTGTCGAATGTTTGGCTTGCGCTTTTGGAAGAATTGTCTTTCCACCACGGTTTCTTCAGTGACTGAACACCTGCACGTTTAACTTGAAACGCTGTAAAATCCGTTAGAGTTACGAAGACAATGGACATAAACAATTGAATTTTCTGTAAAAATGTCAGTGATAGCATATGTCTATCTTAAATACTTTTGACGAGAAGATGGTTGAAAGTCGCGCACTGGACAACTGTAAATTTTGTATTCAACTTTTAATCACTCTCACGCCTAAAATATTGAAGATAGACATATGCCACCACTGACTTTTTTATAGAAAATTTAATTCTTCATAAAATTGTCTATGTCCCTTTTTTTCATAACTCTAACGGTATTGGCAGCGTTTCGAGTCAAAAGTTCCTACGTGCAATTTTACATGTGTTTTTTTTTCACAGTAGCCGGCAATTTAGATAGGTATTAATATTAATAATGTACTATTTTGTTTGCAAGCAAGTGTACATGCCTGTTGTTCAATAAGATTTAACTAACAAGAAGTATTCAATAAGACTTCAGCCAATCCAATTTAATCAGCAATAGGATTTACTTATGTGTCCCTAATTATTTGTAACCTTGGTGGAAAAATTCTAATATTTTAAGTTCTTGTCGAACAGACGAATGTCATGTCTTTATTAGATCGAGCGCTTTTCTGTTTTACGACTTAAACTGCTATAAGTTTGGTACGGTCTATAGTTAAACCTGTTGCTAAAAACAATAATCACTGATTTTTCTGATTTTAGACAAATTAGCTTGCTATCTGTTTTATCCAAAATTTTATTAGAGATTTACATTCATTTTCAAGTCATTGAGTTAAGCAAAAATAAATTAATTTCAAATATACAATCGGGATTTAGAAAAAATCGTTCCTCATCAACAGCATTAACGCATTTAGTAAATTTTCTAAGAAGCATTGATTGTGGAAAATGTACATGTTTGGTACTATTACATTTTTCAAAGGCTTTTGATACTTTAGACCAGTGTTTCTCAAACTGTGGTACGCGTACCCTTTGAAAATTTTTAGGTGGTATGCGAATGGCGGCTAATAAATTTATATAACAGAAACCTACAAAAAATATGTAGAACAGAAATAAATAGATAGATAAAAGATAAAACTGCACAATTAATATGGTTCCGAAGCACAGACCTATTCAAAATTGTTCTTTTTTCGCCGTCAAGAGGGCACAAAGATATTCCGTATTTGTTCTTTGAAATACCTAGTCTGACCCTGTCCCTACTATAGTCACCTAAATTATATAATAATATGTATTTTTTAGAAAAGGGTATGCATGATCACTGCACAACATAAGGGGTACGTGAGATAAAAAAGTTTGAGGAACACTGCCGTAGACCATTCTATGCTACTAGCAAGACTCTATTATCTTGGTTTTTCTAAATTTACGACATTTCATGGATAATTATTTATGTGGAAGAAAGCAACCCCAACTAGCACAATTAGTCGTGGGAATGTAGCAATGACTATTGTAGGCACTTTAAAGTGTTTTGGTACTAGTCACAGGCACGTAATAGGAACGTTCCTAATACATGTTTATAACCAAAATGGGGAATATTTTTTGGTGACAATAACGTTCCAGCCACGTTCCTGGAACTTGTCTAGCTACGTTCCAATGACGTTGTTGCTCCAGAGCGGCGGCGTAGACGCCGCAACATTCAGAAAACTTTACCACACCCTACTCTTTCAAATCGATGTTGCCCCTTCTTTGTCTTGCAACTGATTTTATTATATTTATGTTTCATTCTTACATATAATTCTTGTTCTTGTTCATTTCCCTAACTTAGAAATTTAATAGAATATCAGAAGGTAATATTAGACAGCAAAACTTGTGCTATTTTTCAATGGTCTAAGAGTCACAATTAAAACGAATGCAATTTTACTGACAAACATAATGATAAAAAGTCCGAATCTAACCACGCGCCTTTAAAATTTGCATTTTTTAATGAAAATAATTTTTTTTAAATATGTAATGTCATAGGAGAATATGACACACTAGATACCGAAACCTATTTTTTATTGTTCTTCGGAACTTAACACTACTTTTTATGTATTCATTTGTTGTATTTGGTGAAGAAATGGCGATAAATTAAATTTATTAGTCAATTGTGAAATTATGGTTCGTGTGTTATAACAATGGCGTCGATAATTTTGGCCATCAACATGGCGTATTTCAGAAAATATGACCAAGGTCGTTTTCACCAAGAAATGCTACTTGAAAGTAATTGCTACTTGGCGATAGTGACGAAAACTGCAAATACGTAACTTTAAAGTTATATTTACCACAAATCTGTGAATGGAACTGTAGCATCACTTCAAAGTCGTAGCAAAGTTGTGACTACCACAAATTACCTCTTCAAAGTTGCCGCTGTGAAGTTGTGGTTACATTTTTCCCGATATTGATTCGGAACCTACGTGTTAGCCGTACGTTGAGGTATAGACTGAACGCGTTCCTAGCTTTTGCTGTTTATCATTTACCTAACTTCAAACCTATCAGGTGTCGCAATTTACATTTGTATGCAGCCATGTATCAACGACTTAATAAACATAAATCTTGTTGGTATAATATACTATTACAGTGATAGATAACATAGAAGAAAAGGTGGGTATAATAAAACTGTGTTGAAATATTAAATTTTGTTGCCTTATTTTGAACATAAAATGTTGCATAGCATAATATAGCAGCATATAATTCTAGTCTAGGTTAGGCAAAGATATTATATAGGTTAGGTTTGTTGCATTAACTTTATCTATGGTCAACATTGGGAACTACATGGTGAAATTTACTTCATGGTAAATTTCAGAGGTGATGTGCACTTTGTAGTAGCCGTACACAGTTCTGTAGGTAGCAGTAACGTCATTAACACCTATGAATATTACTTACAAGTTCCACTACTTTAAAGAAATAGTGAAGGTTCCCAGAACGTCGCGGCAACTATTAAAGCTACTTGAAGGTGATTGCAACTTTGAAGTCCCATTTGAGTGATGCGAGTTAGTCGCTGCTACTATAGTTTACCACCTTCAAGTTCTAAAAACCCGAAAGTCGTCCCACTGGTAACTACCACGTTCCCATGTACCACGAAAGCTACGTAGAAGTTGCATAACTGTAAAGTGGTAGAAACTACGAGGCAGGGACTGTAGACTTGTCAAATGAAGATATTTTTATGCCAAAGTCGTAAATTTAGTCGCAATTACGTAATGGTTACTCATACGAAGTTCCTATCTCAGTTACTGTCACTTTGGTGCTAGTTGGGACTGGAGGTCATAGATGATATGGTAGTAAAATTACATCGTATTTACGAAATTTAAATACAGGTGTGCCCCGAGGTTCCATCTTGGGGCCACTGTTGTTTACCTTGTTACGTTTCATACATTTCAGATGTAGTCATTAGTTGCCAACTATATCAATATGCAGATGACTTGTAGGTATACAAGTCATTCGATTTCCAAGATTGGCAAGATGCTGTAACTTTAATAAACCAGGACTTAAAAATGTTTTTTAAATATTCATCCAATCATAATGTCATGTATTTCCACCCTCAGGAAACACCCTGTACAAAAATCCGTGGGTTCCAAATAATTATTTATATAAATTATAATTTATACAAGGGATAAACATTAACACTTTATTTAATAACTTCTGGAAACTACACAATACTTTTTATTAAACTAAAATACACTTTTACTGGCTAAAATAATCTTTACAATGTTCATTACTTTACACTCTGTATTTACTTCCGATTTTTAACCTCACTTGTCATTTTAAAACTTCCCTTTCTCGCCGTGAATCTCGCTTTATATACTCTAAAATTGCCTCTAGATCCATCTGGAAATTTCCAATTCCTGAACAATATGGAACTCTAGATCCATCTGCAGGCTTCCAGAAAACATATTACTGGTAGCCTAACCTATGGTACTTAATTCTAGCTATATTAATCAAGGACGTCTCAGTCTCCAGTTTCTAGAGGGTGTAATACATAACAATAATTTAAAACTAAACCGTGAAAAGTTGCAAGTAATGTTGATAGGTATGTCTGTCACATTGAAGAAGCTGTCTGAGGTTTTTTATGATGTTGATATAAATAATAACGTCATTCCTATTGTGAATGTGGCAAAAAATCTAGGGCTTTGGTTAGACTGGACGTTAAATTTTGAATAATATATTTTATCTAAACTGAAATTAGCATTTAGTCGATTGAAAAAATTGTACAGGTTTGCAAAGGAAATGTCTAGCGAGTTTAAGTCAAAATTTTGCGGCTCGCATATTATTCACATTGAATATGGTGATGTTGTATATGGAAAATTAAGGTCAGCGACAGCAAAAAAGAAAATTGAAATATTTCAAATTTCATGTACGCGATACATTTACCGTATTCTGTATAGACAACATACAGGATGTCCCAGAATTGAGTTCCCGGACGGTAACCTGTGATTCCTCAGTTCATGTTGGACCAATATAACTCAAGTTACCTTTGTTTCGTCCTTTTCTAAATGTGTAGATATATTTTTTTATTTAACTGGCATTAGTAATGTTAATTTAATTTTTGTTCTTTTCGTTTATTGTAAATAGTAGTGAGATTGGTATACCTGCCAAACAGGGTCGACAGCGCCCGGAGGTAAACCGAAGCGATTAGCGAATCAATCATATATTTGACAGTGATCGCGGCACATTGCCTATCCATATTAACTTAAACTTCGAGTATTTTCAAATTAAATAATTGCTACTAAATATTACAACTATCAGTGTAGTGTACAGGGTGCCCCAAATTGCAAACTCTTGTTTTCCATGGCCAACTCTGCTAAAATGTCATTTTTAAAGAGAAATGTGTTATATTGGCAGCAAGGATGACTAGACATATCTTGACATATATATTTTTGGAAAGCTTATTTTTTTTCCTATTTTCTAAAGTCAAAGCCAACTATGGTTTTTCCATTTGAAATAACAAAGTTAGCTTTGATATCGAACAATTGAAGAGCGATATATTTTTTTTTGACAAATGCTTCTTATTCTATGTCAAAAGTGCCTGTAGAAAATTTTCACCGTTTGAAAAAATATTCACAAATAAAAAAGTTATGACAGTTTTTCGGAATCTGCCAAATGTCAATTTTTGCCGATATCTCGGAAACGGTTAGAGATATTGAAATGCTGTTTTCACCAATCGGCGCTTCACAAAAATCGAGCTCTAGGCTCATACGTCAGTTTTTCTCTACCTGGTCTGAAAATAGGAAAACCAGCCAAAATCAAGCAATTTGGGGCACCCTGTACATAAATCTTCAGCAATTCAAACAATTGGTTGGAGAGTGAAGAAGGAGCTGTCTTCCTGCCCCAGCGAACCATTCCTCTGAGTATTACGGTAAGGCACCTTTCTCATTACAGTCGCTTGTATATTTCAAAAACTAAGTTGAAATCATACAACCTTAGTCAAAAATGCATCTCTGAGGAAGCACATCCTCTTAAAGTGAGACAGAAAAAAAAACATTTTTTCCAATAATTATATATTATTAGTTATATTGAGATAAAATTTTCAAATTTTGGTGGAAGCTGTATCACTATAAGTACTCTATGTAAATTTGACAACAACCAAATATCATTTGTTTCTCAATTTTTTTTCATAATAATTAATATTTGATTGGTTATATTTTTTTAATCGCCCTGTGAAATTATGGAATACTTGAATATTTTTGCAGAACATTGAAAGGGCTGCAAAAATTATCGTTTTTTACTCCATTTGTATTTAACATTTAGGGGCCATCCATTAATGAAGGAGGAGGAGGAGGTCGATAAAAAATCATAAAATTCTACTTAAAAATTTAATGCTGTAAAATATGTGACATCACAGAGGGGGAGGATGGGTTGACTCGAATGTGACAACCTGTGACATAAGGGGAGGGAGGGGTAGAAAAGTCATGAAATTTGTGTGACGTAATTAATGGATGGCCCCTTATTCACAATTCTAGAATAAAATATTGTAATAATCAGACCTCGGATTTAGCGGCCAGATATGTCGTAAAACCAGGGTTGGCTTTAGATGACGATGTGTCAGCGCATAAAGAGTTGCATGCACGTATGAAACGATATCTTACCTTGAAACATTTTTAGTGAATTATGTAGTATCCAAAGGTAATAACGCCACTTTATAACACTCACTACAAGAGTAAAAGTATATCACTAATATCTGCTCTAAATGTTTTGAAGTTAAACTTCGGCGCTTTTCGGTAAAAATTCATTTATGTTGCGAGAAGGACCTCTCGACATCGACAGATGTAACTGGGCCATACTTAAAATATCGAAACTTTCGCAATCACCACATTCATATCGGGTGTAGCAAAGTCTACTTCTTTGCCTTGTAAAGGGTCTGTTACACCTGTCATCGCAACAAATCCGAGATTTTTTGTTAACAGAGTTGTGATTTTTTTTGTACTGTCGCAGCAATGTCTCCCTGTAATTGAAAAATATATTGTCGAAGATCGAACACAACGTTTCTTGCATCAACTATAGTAATGCCTGATGTTGGCTGATGTTGAAGGTCCCGTATGGCTAGAGGAATTCATGAGAAACATCCGTATGGTCTCCTGATTTTCTTAAACAGTTGTATCTAGAAAGGCCTGGTGTGCCTGTGAAATGGCAACTGCGTCATTTGGATTTAACTGTTGTATTACCTATTTCACATTTTCAAAATGACAGTAGTAGTACGATGCGGCCTGTAGCCAAGATCCCCATCGTGTGATAATGGACGCTGTAGGTAATGGAATATTTGGTAGAATATCGCCAAATAACTGTACACGACCTGGTGCTTTGAGAAAAACTTTCTTTACTAGTTATTAATTTATCAACATTAGTGTAGCACCTCCTAATAGTTTCAGAAGTCCTACGCAGCCCATGTGGAAAACATGTTACATGCAGTATATTCCGATATGTTTCTTTCTAAATTCTTCCAGCAGCTTTCATATAATTCACTCCATCGGTAAGGAATAATAAGAACTTATCCGTATTTTCTGCATATTTGTTACCGACCAACACACGCGACGTTATCTCTGCTAATGTTTCAGGTAATTTTCTCTCCTCCCGCACTGGTCGGATCGAATTAATACGTTGCATGTTTTCTGTGTTTGTAGTTTGCGAATTTTTAGTAGCTGTTTACAATGTAACAATATTATACGTACCTATTTGTAAAAGACAACCCTGGACTCTGGCCGCTACTTCCGAGGTATGGTAATAATAGAAAATTACAGTTTATTCTAAAAAATACATTAATAACAAATGCTCCACATGACATCCACCTGTTTTGGTACACAAATAAATTAATACTTTTAAAATTTTGTGCAATATCAACGAAAAATCAAGAATTATATTTTTTTTCTCTGTAGGTCTTAGGTGCTTGTGAAACAGGAAACCTGTCGCGTTTGAGAAACAAAAGATAATTAGTTATCAAACTTACATAGAGTACTTATAGAGATACAGAAGATACAAAATTGAGAATATTCCAAACTCTTTTTGCCTCTTCCAATTTTTGTAGAAACTTCTTCTTTTTCTTTAAAATAAATCGCAAAGTTCTAAAATTTTGATATTTCCTCGTCGGATAACTAAGAAAAATGACAATTTCAGAAAAAATGTTTCGAACAAAAGTAGTATATTTTTAGTCAGACACTCCGAATCCATTACTAAACAGTCAGTGAACGAATCTGTTTTTGCCATTTGGTTTTTTGCTACACGTGCTTAAAATTCGCCTTTTTTAACTAATTTGCTACAATTTTGCTAAATTTTTAATTTTTTCTAATTATCTTGAAAATAAACATTAAAAATTTTTTTGAATTTACTTTTTAGTTTACCTTAAATGAATGGTTATACTCAAAATTAACTATTTAAAAAATACAACATATTTTTTTCAAAATAGCCGCCTATTTTTAAACATTAATATGTATTCTTTTCAAAGTAAATATCGGAAAAAGAAAATGTACTGGAAGTACAATATTTTTACGTCTTGTACTGTTTTTTTTTTTTTCATTTAATAATAATAAATGTCTGTTAATTCCAATTAAAAATAGAAGAAGGAAATTGGCAGCTACTGGAAGCGGCTGGAATTTCCCCATCTGGTGGCTCTTTGAAGCCGAAAAGAGCACTAAATGTAATCACATCTCAACCATAACCTTTTTAGATTTTTGAAGCACTAAAGAAATCCTCTTGCAAACTTCTGCACTTTTCTCTCACTTGTGCCACAATATTAACATATTGAAATTTATTAATTGCTGTTTTTTTTCCTTCCCTTGGCTTTGGATGAACTATCAGCCAGTAGCTCTTGATTTATAATGTATTTTAGCACATGCAAACGAAACTAGTCCAGCGTGTTCTGATTTTTAATCAAATCTTTTTTCCCCATGCGGTACCCTAAAACAAAACTATACAACGTTTGTACATACTACACATACGTGTAAATGCATACATATATACAACTATGCGTACCAATTTATCCACCACTGGGGGTTCATCTTGACAACTTTATAAAGACGTCTTATGTTTCGAGCCATAGGATTGCACTGCACCACAGCCTCCTGTACTTACATGTCATGCACCTAAAATTGGCAACGCTGTAGTAGTCCGATCATTTATTTGGTGAGCGCTCGTACGCCCGAATATCAATAATTAGGAGGAAACAAAAAGAGATTTCATTAATTAAATAACTTTATGAACAATCCAATTAAATTATACATTACAATACAATTCATGCAGGTAATGTCCAGTGTTTTTAAGGTCACCATAAGGAGCGATGTTAAGCGATGAAGAAATATTTTGTAGATATAATAAATAATAATAATAAATCGCCTTTATTTATATTTCTGTCTTGGCGAAGTTCAGCAAGCTCTTCTGAGGCAGTAGATATTAAATGTTCTCTAAAATGATTATAACAAGCTGGTGAAAGAGTGAAAGCCATAAATGAAAAAATTACTAGATTGACTAGAGACTCAGTGGAGTCGGGAGTAGGTAGTAAGTACTTATTATTATTCTTTAAGTTTATTCCAAACTATTATTTGGGGCGCCAAGTAATTTCATTATATTACATACCTTACGTTCGGACTGAAATTACTAAACTTCTGGCTAAATAACCACAGAATGTAAATCAGGCTTTAATAAATCAACAACCCAAATCAAAATTAAAATACACTATATATTTATTGCACACCAAAAACATATAATAACAGTTACCGAATCAAATCATACGCTCTAAGTAAATCTCGAAAGTATATACACAGATATATCCATATACTTATCTAGGTTACGTAACAAACAGCAACAAAAAAAACCTAGAATTCCCCTGTCTCTCGAGAGAACAATCCGGGATAAAGGTAACCCCCCCCCAATCCCCATAAATAATAAAATTATCAGTCATAAAATCCTTTTATGCCCACTTATACCCACTAGGTTGTACTTATCATAGTGAAGCGGAGGCGTGAGGTTTACGCTGGGATACTATTCTGGGGCGGCAACTGCTACCAAATTTCTCCCGTCTTATTCCACCTTACAACCCAATTGAGGTATTACCATACAACTTATCCTTTAAACACAGGTACCCCTGGTCATCACCCCCGACCAGAGAAAAGTTAAAAAACGCCTAAAATGCATCATATAAAAGCATGGTAGATCAGTGTAAAATAGTATTAGATAATGTAGCGCCAATAATGGAAATATCATGTAAAACCAATCAGGTGCCATGGTATGATATTGAAGTAAAGAATAAAGCTCGGGCCAGAGATGTAGCATATTCAAATTTTATAAAAGGTAATGCTGAAAATAAGGATAGGTTTTGGACAATATATAAAAACAAAAGGAATCAGTTTGTCAACTTACTTAAAATAAAAAAAAGAAACTGTTATGAAAATAAAATTAATACCAATCAAAATGATCCAAAGTCGATGTGGAAAACGCTTAAATCTCTCATTAAAGGGAAAAATCATCAAATTAATTATTAAAACATTAAATTTCAGATAAATGGTACAAATCACTTTGCAAAAACGGAGCAAGAAGCAACTAATAAATTCAACAATTGCTTTGTGAATAGCATAGTCGAAATTTCTAATAATATTGTCTCAGTAAGCAATTGGTCTGATCAAAATCTTAATACCATACATTCTGCTTTCAATGAATTTAGATTAGTAGGTTTACATGATTTGAAAAGAATGGTAACCAATATTAAAACAAAAAATAATATTAATGGAGTTCTAACGTCTAATTTCATTAAAAACACATTTGATACAATGGGATATGCCTATCTTAATTTTATCAATACTTCCCTTGAATATGGAAATTTCCCCGAGGAGTTAAAAACTATACCAGTTTTTTTAGTTACACCAATTGAAAAAATTGAAAAAGCTGTTGTAGAGGGTGACTTCCGACCCATTAATACCCTACCTGATATTGAGAAACTGCTGGAACTATCAGTGTATGAACAGTTGCTTAATTATTTTAATTACAATAATTTATTCATGGGATATCAGTCTGGTTTTAGGCAGAACCACTCATGTGAGACAGCAGTTCAGCTGCCAATCAATAAATGGCAGCTCAGTATTGATGAAAATAAATTTGTTGTTGCTGTTTTTCTCGACTTTAAGAGAGCATTTGAGACTATCGTTAGATTAACTAAAATATTATGGTATCAAAGGTAATGTCCATAAATGGTTTCAACAGTACCTCAGTAGCAGATTGCAAGTAACAAAGATTGGTAAATCAACATCAGACCCTATAGCAAATAATATTGGGGTACCACAGGGAAGTATTCTTGGACCACTACTGTTCATAATTTACTTAAATGATATAAATAATATTGAATGTGATTTTATGAATTTATTTGCAGACGATACGTTAATATCATGTAATGGAACAGATCTTACTGAAACAGTAACTAGAATGAATGAGATATTAGATAAACTAAATACATATTTAAATATAAATAAATTAAAACTGAATGTTAAGAAAACTAAGGCTATGGTCTTGAATACACCATATAAACTAAGTATAAGTAACGTAGATGCACTCCAACTAAAGATTAATAACGAGGAAATCCAATGGGTAAAAGAAATGATCCTGAACTTAATAGTTGTTGAATACAATGTGACGAAAAGCGATCTTATGCTTTACATTTGTATTGTTTTTTAATTTTTTTCGTGGAAACCAAATCGAAATGGTGCAAGTGTAATATATCGTTGAAATCGAAATTTTAACTACTTTTTAATGATTCAATTATAAACTGTAAGTAATTATAGAATAAACAACTCGTTGTGCCAACATGACACAAAACGTAATTCGATCTCAACCAAATCCTTCTCAGATCTTCTGAAGCACTAAAGAAAGTCCCATGCAAAGTTTCATCCAAATCTGTTCAGTAGTTTCGCCGCTATCTTGCTAAAACACACACACAGACATTTTTCAAAAACCACTTATTTGGGTTCCTGGGACCTAAAACATAAAGATTTGATGTTATCTTAATTTTCGATTTTGAACCAATTTTAATAGGTAACCTCCACAAAAATTTGTTTTGGGGATGTTAAAAATACAGCTGCATAATATCACATGTTTTCTTAAGTAAAGGGCGAAGTTCAACTTATTTAGGGATAAAATATGGTATCAAGTTTCTTTTCCACTTAACCCAAAAAAAAAACAAGCTGGCTATTATACTCTTCGCCGAATTACTGCAGTTTTTGTGTAATTGTTGCACATTCTATAGAATACTCTTCACAGTTTTCTTGTAAATAATATACTTATTACTTTTTGACATTTTTTATTTAATTATAAAATATTTTTAAAAACTTTCATTTATTGATTAATTTTGTTAAAAAGCACTAGGGTTCTTCCTCTAGCTAACACTAATAGCCTAAGAGCTGGCGTGATTTTTTTCCATCATTTGTACCAAAGGATAAGCACATTAATGTAGAAATATGGTTTGGAGTGAACAAATATTGCTACGTCTGCAGCTGCAAACCGGCAGCGTTTGGCCGGAGGCGGCTACTCAAATTTTTTTTTTTTGTCAAAACTCATTGATTTGTACCACCTGCAGACTATGAAACTCAGATTTAGGAATACAATTTGACCACAAAAGTGAAATGGCAGACTATAAAGTCGGTAGCGTTTCTTAATTACAGCCAATAATAAGGTCCGCCGTGAACATCGTAGCGGTCTGTGAGTGCAAGCGAGATGAGTTCATGCTCGCAAACGCGCAGCAGACGGAGAAGGATATATTATTCGATTTAATACATTGGACGCATGTTTAGTGGCTCTGTAAATAGATTTGTATGAAAGTAAATATAAACAAACATATATTTTAACATGCAATAATAAGAAAACTAAACATTATTATGCTCTGAAATAAAAAGTATGAAAATAATATTATAATAAAAGTAAATACTTAAGAAAACACTTAAGAAAACTTTTAGTTAATTCTGGAATATCACATTCATCTTCATAAATGTGTTTTAATTCTGCTAAAAACGATTTCTTTCCCTTTAAATTTTCCAAACATTAATGTCTACCTGTATGTTTGTCGAAGTTTCAGTTCCAAATGATCTTTTCAATACTTCATTATGATAAACTCCTCATTCGAAAACCTTTTGCCAATTTTGAAAAATATCTGCTTATATACAGTGTGTCCCAGGATAGATGTAACAAAAGGTGTAATGGACCAAAAATTTTGAAATTTTGGAATGGTATTTGGGGATTGAGTCCTGCTTGTTGTAAAACTAAAGTATACCAAAAATGACTTGATTTGGTGTTCTACAGGCTGTTTTATAAGCAAAGTTGTAAAAACCACCACTAATAAAGTACCTTTATTTTTCAAAATATGAAAAAATTCCACTAAGAAAAGTTATGTAGAATGCAATTTTATACCTCTATACCAAATTTCAGGACTATAAAATAATTTTTTTGAAACTTCCCGTTTTTTGCGAATTAAGAGTTGAATTCATATTTAAAGTTCTGTAGGAGCAAATGTTAATCATCTCAAAACTAGGCTATTGGTAAATAAAAAATTGAATATACGAGATGTAAGAAGGTATAATGTTAATCGAACTAATTGTAAAACAAGAAACAATTACTAATAGAAGATTAATGAGGTTTAAAAATTATAACAAGTAATAAATGTCAAAAACATAACAGATTCAGAAACAAATTAATTATTTACCAATACAAAACAATGTTTACAATTTTTTTATTATTCGACGTAGCTACCACTCACATTCACACACATTTCGATCCTTTGCCTTAAAACTGTTTCGAATATGATCTAACGGTATCCAGTTTAGGGCATTTGTAATTCTCCGCTTCAATACTGCTACATCGTTAGGAAGTGGTTCAGTGTAAACCAACTGCTTGAGGCGACCCCATAAATAGAAATCCAATATTGATCGGTCTGGAGATCTCGCTGGCCACTTGATCGGTCCATTCCTGACAATCCAATTTTCTCCAAAATTTAAATTCAACCACCGATTAACCATTTCTGTGGAGTGGCCAGGACAACCATCATGTTGAAAATGAACTAAAGGCATATCTCTTAAAATATTTAAATGTTCTTCAGAAAGTCTTTCAAGAAGATGTAAATAAGTGTGCTGGTTTAACCTTCCCTCAATGAAATAAGGTCCAATAACTCCAACGTGATAAGAAATGGCACACCACATATTCGCTTTTTCATAATATTGTCTTCTGCAATGAATTCTAAAATTTGGATTTTCAGAAGCCCAAAACCGACAATTCTGAGATGCAACAACACCATTGGTTGTGAATGTGGATTCATCTGAGAAAATTATGGAATGGTGAAAAAATCTCTCTTCCATGATTTTTTTTTCCAATGGTCAAACAAAAATCCAACCTACGGCCGTCATCTCCCTCTTCAAGCGTATGTTTATAATTTGCTTTATATGCCCTAATTTTCTTTGCCTTGTAAATTCTTTGGAGTTCAGACTTGCTAATATTCATAGGAGCTGACCTCTCTCTTAGTGCCATCCTAGGATTTTCTATAACAGAGACATGAGCTGTAATAGCCCCCAACATTGTCTTCATCATATGCTTTTATTTTTCTTTTCATGTTAACAACACTCCAGCAGCCAGAAACTTTTTAATTATTCTCATAGCCTGAGTACGTGACAAAGCAGTGCTTGGAAATTTCAAATTATTCTGGAGAATAACGGGGCATTGGAATTTTCGCGTAATTTTTTCAGGGTAGACTAATTTGGGGTCGTAGAACACGAATCTGAAGTCGGTTTTCAATGCAAATGCATAGTTTTTCAAAAAAAAATTTTTGAAATTTTCCACCATAACACGAACTTTTTGTCAGTGTAAACACTAAAAATACCTCGATTTCGGCGGATTCGGATCGTGTATCCACAATGTAGGTGCTTTCTAGAACAATGCACTTTTTACACACTGCAAACAAATTGCTTTTTCATAATAATACATAGTATAAACAGTAATTTTATTTATCTGAATTCAGAACTCCATTATTTGACAGTTCAGCCATAAGATTGTCGCGCATGCGTGTCAAAATACTCTGAAAAGTTGGTGTCTCAAGGCACAACAAAGAAATTCATTTTATAAATACTTATTAAAATTGATAAAATAAAAAATATAATTTAAATAATAATGCTTTTATGATCATCGTCGCCAATACCAAAACCTGGTGTTTTATTAAGAAGGTTTTCAATATATGGCGTGTCCCAAATTGGTTTATTTAAAAATGGCCCGTTTTTGTTATTGCCCACTAAGGACCAGCGAGGAGTTGAGATGACGCACATACCTTGCCAGGAAAGGAAATGCTCCTTGCTCTTCTCGGATACCACCTACTGACTTTCAACCTGATTATCATTAATAAGTGGTCTCCGAGAAGGGCAAGGAACATTTGCGCCGGCGCAAATGTTCCTTGCCCTTCTCGGATACCATTTATTACTGATAACTAGGTTGAAAGTGAGTACGTGGTATCCGAGAAGAGTAAGGAGGATTTTCTTTCCTGGCAAGGAAGGTATGTGTGATCTCACCTCCCCCTGGTCCTTACTGGGCAATAACAAAACAGGACCATTTCTAAGCAAACCAACTATATATTGAAATTATTCTTAATAGACCACCAGTTTTTGGTACTGGCTACGATGATCCTAAAATCATTCTTATTTAAATTATATTTATTATTTTCTGAATTTTAATAGGTATTTATAAAATGAATTTCTTTGTTGTGCCTTGAGACACCTACTTTTCAGAGTATTTTGACACGCATGCGCGGCAATCTTATGGCAGTTATGGCTGATCTGTCAAATAATGGAGTTCTGGATAGTGATGGGTCGCTCACCTAATTTTACTGAGCCCGCTCAGTTCGTTCAGCTCACCGAGGTGAGTCGTTCATCGAGAGTCGTTCATTTGAACGACGTACTGATGTACGACGGCACTTCGTTCATTCATTCAAACTATATACTCAGACAAAGATATATGTATCGTATCAATGCAATTGCGCAGTGCTTATGTCGTATTATGTATAAATCAACAACGAGCTTTATGTGTTTAATGTTTTTATTTCATTTGGTTTATTTATTTTCTTTAAAAGTGAATTATTATTTTCTGTCATGTAAGTATGCAGAATGTTTTAAATTTGTTTTATTATAAATAAAAAAATAATTTATTTCTTACCAACTAACCGACAAAAAACTCTATACATTTATCTTTATGTTATAATTTTGCGGATAGCATGGCAAACTGAGCCGAGTTTGTGGAAGAAATGTATGAGTTAGCCTGCACTTGCGTCGTTTGTTAACGAGTGAACGACTGAACGATAACGCTACGGCAGCTCGTGATCCATTCGAAACTTCGTCAGCTCTATTACCATTCAGCACACAATGTGTGCCGTGTGCCACTCAGGCGCCAGCGCTCACTGAACTGCAGTGCGGTACGAATGGTACGGAGTCGTAATGGAGTATTGAACGAGTTGTATTTTAAATGTGAGCCGTTCGTTCACGTTCACTGAAGTGAGTCGTTCACTTTGAACGACTCGTTCATGAACGACCCATCATCACTAGTTCTGGATTCTTATTAATAATGTTACTATTTATACTATCTATTATTATGAAACAGCAATTTTTTGCAGTGCGTAAAAAGTGTATTGTTCTAAAAAGCACCTACATTGTGGATACGGTATCCGAATCGGCCGAATTCGAGGTGTTTTTAGTGTTTACACTGACAAAAAGTTCGTGTTATGGTGGAAAATTTCAAAAATTTTTTTTTGGAAAAACTATGCATTTGCATTGAAAACCGACTTCAGATTCGTGTTCTACGACCCCAAATTAGTCTACCCTGAAAAAATTACGCGAAAATTCCAATGCCCCGTTATTCTCCAGAATTACCTTAAATTGGCTTACCACTTCTCTTAGCGAGTTTTCACCTAATTTTTTATGCTTGGTTCGTTAATTTGAAACAGAAATTAAGGATAATATTGACTACGTTTGACAGATATGTCAATAATAAATGATAAATGTGTACCCACTGCTTTTCTCATAGCCTACTTGTAGCTTCTACATAACTTTAAATATTGATTCACAAAAAATAATTTCTATGCAGTTTTAATTGAATAGTTCAAAATAAAATACTAATTTAAAAAAATGGGTAGTTTCAAAAAAAGAATTTTGTATTCCTGAAATTTGGTATAGAAGTATAACATTGCATTCTAAATAACTTTTCTTAGTGGAATTTCATATTTTGAAAAATAAAGGTACTTTATTAGTGGTGATTTTTACAACTTTGCTTATAAAACACCCTGTAGAACACCAAATCCAGTCATTTTTGGAATACTTTAGTTTTACAACAAGCAGGACTCAATCTCCAAATACCATTCCAAAATTTTTCGTCTATTACACCTGTAAAATTGTTAAGAGAAAATAATAATAATTATAATAATGTATTAAACTAATAACCTAAAATAAAAATACTAAAACTAATTTTGCGATTACTTACAACACCTCTTGTTACATCTATCCTGGGACACACTGTATATTAAATATGTCCAAGAAATAGACAACTGTTTTTTGATTTTGAATTATGTTCATGTTAATAAATTCACATACAGCATTAAAACTGCCCTGATGAAGCTTACGCATCTGTACCCACGATGTAATTTTAATCCTATTTTCAAAATTTCTTACTTTCTGTTGGTACTTTACCCTACATCGACGGTGGTATACAACATACTATGATCTTTTAGTTGAGTTGCTATTTTTGTAACACTAACTAGAAATTTTTTTGTTTCGCAGGAATGCACAGCTTTTTTAAAATCCCAGAGTTTTTATTTTGCAAAATTTTTCAACACTTTCTAGTAACTCTTTTAGAATTATCATTGGTCGAATTTTCAGTAAGATCAGATTGGTCAATATTACTGACAGGGTTGTTTATTGCTATAATGTGTGTTTGGATTTCATCATCTGAAACATCTACTTGCGATTTTCGAACAGCTGAAAATGTTTTATAACGTTGCGTGTGATAATAAATTTTTTTATCATCTGTCTGGTGGCCTGCCACAACCAGGTCAACCATACGACAGAAGCTAACACAACTCCAAAGACTTGCCTGCTTAGGAGTCACAGGAGCAATACGCACGACCCCCACAGCAGCTCTGGAGGTCCTTCTGGACCTTGCGCCCCTTCACCTAGTGATTGTGGCCGAGGCTCGGAAAGCGGCTTACAGACTGGAATGCGGAGGTCAGTGGAAGAAAGGAGGAGAACAATCAGGTCACACAAGGGCCCTAGCTGATGCGATAGGAGCCCACTCACTTCTGGAGGCCAGGAGTGACGACGTGATGCCTTCCTTCTCCTTCGCACAACCCTTCGAGGTAGTCTTCCCGAAAAGGGAAGACTGGAGACAACTCGAGGACATACTCAGGCCTGCAGATATTGTCTGGTTCACAGACGGATCGAGGCTAGAGGAAAGTACCGGAGCGGGTATATTTGGGGAAAGGCCCAGGGCTGAGCTTTCCTATGCCCTGGGCAAATTCGCCACGGTATTCCAGACCGAGATCTTCGCTATTTTGGTCTGCGCACAGGAGAACATCCGAAGGAAATACTCCAATAAACACATATATATATATGTAGCGATAGCCAAGCGGCCCTCAAGGCCCTTGCATCGAATCGGACCAAGTCAAAACTGGTCCAAAACTGTAAACAGGCCCTCTGTGAACTTGGCTCATCAAACTGGGTCAGGCTTCTCTGGGTGCCTGGACACAGCAACATTGAGGGTAACGAGCGGGCCGATGCTCTGGCCAGAAGGGGCTCTCGTGAACCTCTGCTCGGTCCGGAGCCGGCTCTCGGCTACCCTAGATCCCAAGCCAAGAGGTTGATAGATAAGATAAGATAAGATAAATTTATTAATGTTAAAATTATAAAAATATACACACGTCAAAAAAAGGTTTGCACAAATTAATTTTAGAAGCATACATACATACATATAATATCACACCTACAAAGATATAATTAATTTGTATGAAACAGGTACAGTTACTAACAAACAAAAAATTTACAAGGATACAGTACAATAATATAATATCACATTCTAATATGTCCAATCTCTCTTTCAATTTCTTCTAATGAGAAAAATGCGTTTTCTAGAAAAAAGTCTTTAATTGTAGATCTGAACCTTGTTGGGATCAAAGTTTTCACGCTATTAGGTAGTGCATTATAGATTTTAATACCATAGTATTTGACACCAGTTTGTCCCCTGGTAAGTCTTGTGAATTCAGGACATATATTATCTTTATATCTGGTTTCATGTTGATGTAAATCAGCATGAGTATTAAAGTTATTTAGGTTATTATGTATATATAAGATACATTGCAGTGCATACAAACAAGGTAATGTGAGTATTTTAAGCACGATAAAAAGGTGCTTAGTATCATCTCGATACCCTATACCACCCACAATCCTTAAGGCCTTTCTTTGAAGGCCGAAAAGTCTGTGCTTGCCAGCAGAGTGGCCCCAGGCAAGAATGGCATAGGACAGTCTAGAGTGACATAATGCAAAATAGGCTGTTTTAAGCACATTGCGGGATACAGAATTTGACAGTTGTCTTAGACAATATATATTTTTTGATAACTGTTCAGCAAGATAATCGGTATGAGCATCCCAACGTAGAGATTTGTCGATGAATACTCCTAAAAATTTAGTGTTAGTTGGATTATTCGGTAGATTTCCCAAATCGCGTGTGCTTGAGATCATTTTAACTGTTTTTTCTTCATTAAGTGCTAGAGAGTTAGATGTGAACCACTTTTTGGCATTGGAGAGCGCATCGTCACTCTTCAGCATTAAGTTATGTAGATTATAATCTGACATTAGAAGTGTCGAGTCATCGGCATAAAATATACAAGTGAAATTCTTAAGTGCAAATCATTGATATAGATTAGGAATAGGACCGGGCCCAGGATTGAGCCCTGAGGTACTCCCGACTTAATATTTAACTCCTCGGATGTTATTCCGTTTAATCTGACCGTTTGTTTTCGGTTTTCTAAGTAGGACTTGATAAGTGAAATACTTGAGTTGCTGAAATTATATTTGGGCAACTTTTGAATTAATAAGTTATGTGATACACAATCAAACGCTTTGCTGAGGTCGCAAAACAATGAAGCAGAGTAGAGTCCTTTTTCAAAGCACCCTAATGTATATTCTGTAAATTTTAGTATAACATCTGTTGTTGATAAATGTTCACGAAATCCAAATTGATGTCTAAAGAGTATTTTATGTTTCTCGAGATATTCAGTTATTTGATTTTTAATGGCCTTTTCAAAGATTTTTGAGATAATTGGGAGTATAGAAATTGGCCTGTAATTGCCTACTTCCTCTATATCACCTTTTTTAAAGATTGGAACAACAGATGCAATTTTAAGTGCATCTGGAAATATGCCAGTCCTGAAACTTATGTTTATTAGTTTGGTTAAGGGAATTACAATATGATTTTTTATAGTTTTTATCAAGTCAGTATTTAGGCCATATATGTCTTTAGTGTTACTGTTTTTCAAAGAGTTAAGTATGTCTCTTACTTCATTGTATGTTACCTCACGGAAGCAGAAAGATTCAGTGAAACTAGCCTGTTCAATATAATGCAGGGGGTCAATATCTAATTTGGGGAGTCCAGCAGTAACATCTCCAGCAACATTAATGAAGAAATCGTTAAAGGTATTTGGCTCAATGTGTGATGTCTGTATAGACCTTTTCTTCCGATTTGTATTTATTATTTGCCACATGGTTTTTACAGGATTACTAGATTTTTTTATATTATTATCATTTGATTTGATTCTCTCAGTTCTTAATGCACATTTGTATCTAAATTTGAAATCATTTCTAAGTTTTTTATTATTTTATTATTTATAGATAACTGGACTCGCTCCCAGTTCATTGACCTCTGGGATTCCTATCCAGGACTCCGGCAAGCGAAGCTCCTTATCTCAGGACCCTTGCCGGAGAGAACAAAGCAATTTCTGCGTCTAAGCAGAAAGCAAATTAGAGCCGTAACAGGCCTCCTGACCGGACATGGCTCTTTTAGGAAACACCTACACACAATGGGGGTGGTTGACCACCCCGATTGCAGGTTCTGTGAGGACGAGGAGGAGACTTCCATCCACGTTCTCACTTCTTGCCCAGGACTGATGAACCTGAGGCACAAGCACTTCGGCGCTGGCTTTCCAGTGCTGGAGGAAATAAGGAGTTCTCCCGTGGGAAGGATTTCAGCCTTTGGGCTGGAATCCGGTCTGTACGGGGGAGCTCCTTAATTTGTTAGCGGTAGCACAATGGGCCACAAGGCCTGAGTGCGGCGACCTCCAGGCGCCCCGCTAAAAGAAGAAGAAGAAGAAGTGGCAACACAAAATCCATGTAGTTTAATTTATGTTTCCTTCTGGCGAGTAGCAGTTTTAGACATCTTTCATACATCTGTGGAGAAAATTTCTTTAATGGTTCTGCTGTAGGTAAAATTCTTTCATTCAAATGAATTGAGCATTGCATTTAATGAGTCATCCATAGCTTTAAACCTAAATATTGACAACATAAATACCTATCTACCCCAAAATTTGGTTAAATAATCTTACCTAATAAGTACTATCCATTAGGTGCAAAAACACAGTTGGAACGTAGGTAATGAACAGTGGAACAACGGCACTAATATAAAACAAGCTATCCATTATACCCTTCACCGATTTACTACACTTGTTATGTAATTGTTGCACATTCTATTGGATACTCTTTGCAGTTTTTTTTTGTAAATGATTAGTTTCAAACATTTTTTGTTTAGTTATAAAACAAACAGTTTTTTTTTTCATTTCAAAAATTAATTACTATTTTATTTATTGATCGATATTATTCAAAAACAATAGGGTTCTTCCTCTAGCTAACACTAACTTGCTGTGCAATTTCAATTCAATTTATTCAATTCAAAATTAACAGTTACAGATTTCTTAATGTACAATAACAACTGTGTTTGTGCAGTGTCAACGAACTCATTTAAAAACTGTTATGACTCTTCCCATTAATACACTGTGTGAATTAAAAGTTTAAACAGCTTCGCTGCCTAACTTAATGTAATAATAATAATAATAATAATACTGTCATTAATTTTTCAATAGAATCAGACTTTTCGTTCTTAAGTTATCGTGCTTACAAGAAACATGACGGACAAACAGACGGACAGATGGACGGACATTTTGAAAGTTGTTCACCAACACAGTGATATGAAAATTTTTTCTCTGCGAGTAATATTACCGGTTTAGAAATGTGCCGATTGAATGCAATATACTCTTCGTTTTGTATTTGCGAAGAGTATAATAAAACGCGAATAAAAAGACACAAATAACAAATAGAAAGCCTTTGTTGAGTATTGTGTATGTACAGGGCCTTCAATAATGACCGTAAGACACGTGACCGCAAAATGTATGCAACCCACTAAACACTGTTGGCGCGCCTGTTTAACAAAAATCCCTAAATCCAGTGGCGTTGACTTGAAAGTTTACTGTTGGATAAATTTAATTAAACCGAATATTTACGTTTTTGTAACTTTATTCTCATTGCTAAATTGGAACCAGTGTAACATTCTCTTAGATAAATACATATAATTTATTAATCTTATTGAATTTTAAAGATGTAAGTACTCATATTTACAAGTTGGAAATCTAACCTATAATTAGCGGTCTGTTTTCAACATTGAGTTAGAATCAATATTCAACAATATTGAAAAATGAAATGAATTTTAACTGAAAGAGTTTGTTAATGTTACACTGGTTCTAATGTAAAAATGTGAATAAAAACATTAAAAATATGAGATTAAACTAACAAACACGTATAATTTGAGGTTATGGGATATGATTTTTGTGTTTTTATTTGCAAACTGGTTTCGAAATCTTCAGTTTTTCATGTGATAATCTTCATGTGTCACTAATTTATCTACCGAATTTAGGAAAAGAAGTAACATCACTGGTACAGAAACCGCATGCAATTACCTGACACATTTGTAACCGCTAAAGACATTAATCTTGTTCGTTAGAGTTTAGCAGACAACAAAAGTGATACGATACATTTTCTTAATGGTAGAAACTTCAGTAAATAACTCGAAATGTCTTTTCCAATTGGTGCAAGTATTTGTTTTAAGCAAATATTTTTTTATCGATTACTTGCCACTTAGTGAACACAAAATACAACTGGCATACATTCCGGTTACTGGAGGTCCAGCGACAAACGTTCTAAATCTACAAGCTATGTCACTAGGCGTGACAAAGAAATATGATCTAATTTCTTTGTGGTCGATTAATTACCACTTAATTACAAACATACGATTGACTTACGCAGTTAGTAGAGTTCTGAGATATGTTGAACCAGCAAGGGGTCTACTTTTTATGCATGATTAGTAAATGTCAAGCTGATTTTTCGTTAAATAATTAATTTTATTTATAAATTAAGTTTGCACCACTAAGAAACATTCTTTTCTTTTTTCTTACTTACCTGAGATCTTTAGGCCTATGGCAGCAATTCCATAATAATATATACATGGTTCATCGGATAAATTGCGAAAAGTTGGGAAGAGGTTTTCCATACGAATGGTTTTTCAAGCGGGCTCCATGCTAAGATCGGTTTTATCAAAAACCAAACCTTTAAGCCAAAAGTTTTGAGAACGGATGTAGACAATCTTCCGAAACGTTAACTGACTTTAGCTTTCATATTCATTTTTTTAGTTTATAACATTGTTCTAGTTTATATATTTTTAGGTGCGAGACATTTTGTGATAAACAAGTACTCAAGAAACAACTTCTATCTGATCCGTTTGGCGGAGGTTTTTTCACTAAAATTTTCAAATATTTTCAGTGGCAAAATACCCAACAAAAAGTAAGAAAATCTGAATATTCCACAAATAAACAATTATAGACAATATAAGAAACATTCTTATATCGCCATGCTTTAAGGAATAACCATGTTTCTAGCTGTTACAAATGGTCGGGTAATTGCACGCTGGCTTCTGTACCAAACGATATGTTTTTGACATTAATAATAAAGTAGAATGGTAGGTGCCTTTTATGTCAATGAAAAAAAAAAAAAAACAACGTAAAGAGGGGAATAAGTCTTATGTCGTATGTTTCATAATTCTATTAATATGCAACTTTTTGAAACTTGCCATAGTCTACAAAAGATACAGTAAATTATTTGCAGATTTGTCAACAAATGGCTTTCAAGACCTGTATAAATGTCAACAAAAATTTACTCGTAAGAATGAAATTATTATATAGAATTCAGAATAAATTAATAACCTTTAATTCCACAAACTTCTATTATTTATCAAGTTATAATATTTAATAAGATTAATCAATACTATGAAATAATAAAACATGTTCAAAAACAATAATAAACTACATAAAATTACAAGTATTGAATCTACGTTAACAACCAATGGGTTTAATATATGAATCACAACTCGGATAGTAGGTAAAAACAGTTACTTGGAAAAAAAATATTTCATGAGAATTCTATTGCCTTTTTATAGTGTACGGTACAAAAAGTACTAATTTAGAAGATGATAAACAAATTTTAATACAGATCGATTATGAAAAATGTACAATAATTGTTCAAAATGATGGCCTTGAGCATTTAGACATATATGCACTCTTCGCTTCATATTATCAAATACATTTTTCAACTGGTCAACTGTTTACCAAAGTCAAGGGGTAGTAGTTCTTGCACAACTGTTACCTTGTAGGGATGTAAATGTAGCTTTTTTAAAGCTTTATGGGCTGTACCAACTGAAAGACCTGAAAAAGTTCAAATTCATTGATTTGTTGTTTGTAGTACCTAGGTCATTTTATAGTCGAAAAGTCAGCGATATTTTTTTCAATGTCAATTGAGCAAAAATAATTTATAATTTTTCCACCAACTTACTATTTATTAGAGGTACAACAGCCCATCCCTAAAGCCATCAGCACAAAAAAATTGTTAAACTTTTTGAAGCTATTTCTATTTATTAAACAACGTTAATACAAAAATAAATCATTACAGATGGCAAGATTATGTGTGAGTATGATAGTCAGAGAGCTGCCTATATGTTTTTGCGACAGGTAATGGGACTGTCTGCTGACCATAAAATATAATTGTTGGTAGTGTCCCAAGTCACTTAGTCAAGATTTTCAAATTTCTACGTGGCACCTTCCCGGGGTGGTGGGGGCTTTGAAGTACAGTCGGTTTATGACAGGTCCGGTAACTGTCTGCCGTTTTGATATATCAGTAGATATGATTCTGAACATACCTCCTGCAAAGTCTTACCCTCGCAAGTGGTTGCGATTCAGAGATATGTCCGAAAAAACATCATTTTGGAATTTTGCCGGATACTGTTACATGAATTGAGGCGACAGGTCCCGGTAACTGCTCAAAACCTTGTTAGCTATCTTGGGGCTCATGAGAGGGATGGGAAAATACGTTTGGCAGACACGCAAGTGGTTTTGGGCAAGTGTGGCAGCACTTTGAAAGACCGAATTTTCACAAAACTGCAATTTTTGTTAAATATTGAAAAATATGTAATAAAAATATCTGCTGGTTTTTTTTTCATATACCTAGATGTATTACAAACAATAAAAATCAAACAGCAGAAATTTGTATTCGTATAAAAAATTTTTATGCTAAAAAAACGAAAAAACATATCTATAGATAACTCATTAATACGATATGTATAGAGCTAGTTTACACTTTTACACACAATAAATATATGCAATGGGGTTGTCGTTTACAGTATATACAAATAATCTCTAGCCCCAGCCTCAAACGTTGAGCAATCCGTAAATTTGTGCAATAAACTAATTTTTTTTATTTCCTGGTTTCTTATGGGTTCCTAGCACATTTTAATCCTTTTACGACCTATATAAAAATAAATTTGTTTAATGCGACCTTATTATACAGTACCCTATAAAGAATTTGTATAAAAAAAATTACTCACTACCTACGGCCGTGACGTCAGATCGCATTACTAACACTGCAGCACAGGCCGCATATCGTTGCCTTCTACGTACTGTGTAACGTCACACACATCTGAACTGTTTTAAATGACCAGCTGAAGCTTAACGCTTTAATTATTTACTCACATTTAAAGCCTCATATTTTACATATCTCATTTTCTTACATATTTGAATATTTTTATGCAATAAAAAAAATGTGCAAGTTGTCCTTACCTATGCTGAAATGACATTGGGAAAATATTCTGAGCTCTTCGACTATTGAGAGAATCCCACTAATTTATTTTTATTCAAACTATGATTTCATGTGTAAAGCAAAAGTTTTAGCTATCAGTAGCTTAATGTAGGTAATCAAATTGACAAAAAAGTCAGAGATAAATTACCTGTTTGAGCAGATAACTTTGATACAGAGTTTGTTGGGCTTTGATCCATTCTTTCCCGAACGTCATTCATAACCACCTCAGTTAACATAGTTTTCCTCCCAGTTGGCTTTCCCTTGCAAATGCAGTGTTTTTCTGCAAAACGTTTAAGGACTATGTGCTTACGATGGCCAATGTGTCATATGGAATATTTGCATTAGGAAATTCTTCCCTAAATTGATCAATGCACGATTGAAACGAATATATCCACGATCCATCTGCGTTGCGAGATCCACTTCGAAAATGGGCCATTAAAATAAAGGCATATTGTTCCGGTGTAAAAGACATTGCAAATTGCACACGTCTGAAACATTAGAAATACACTTAACCTAAAATTATCATTCCCTTTATTATTACTTACCACCAAAAATAGCAAATGTATATTAGGTAGTTCTGAAAAGAACTGATAAATACGAAAATTACAATAGTAAAAATGATTAAAGACACTTGGAAATGAAAAAGGACTGGAAATAACGAAATAAACACTTTCCGTGCGTACGTCTATGCCCTAGAAAATAACTAGATGTCATGTCACAGATTAATAGTTTAGAGACTGCTCGAGAATTGTCAAATCGGGCGACGTTGCTTGCTTCTTAGTCTCCGTAAAGATGCAATGAGCGATCTACGTAAGATTCAACAAATTCATGATAAATCCCTAGAAAACCTGAGATAAACATGACTTATATAAAATTCAAACTAACTGGTCACGTGTCTTACGGTCATTAATGAAGGCTCTGTACAACATCTGATAATATTCCATACAAAGAGTGGGAAATGCACCGATTTGGTACAAGGTGGAGTCGATGTGCGAACATGCGTCCAATGTATTAAATGGAATAATATATTCTTCTCCTCCCGCTGTGTGTTTGCGAGCCTGAACTCATCTCGCTTGCACTTACAGACCTCTACAATGTTCACGGCGGAAGCTATTATCGGCTGTAATTAAGAAACGCTACCGACTTTATTGTCTGCCATTTCATTTTTGTGGTCAAATTGTATTCCTAAAGCCGAATTTCATAGTCTGCCGGTGGTACAAATCAAGGAATTTTTGAAAAAAAAAAAACGAATTTAAGTAGCCGTCTCCGGAAAAACGCTGCCGGTTTGAAGTGGCAAACGTAGCGATATTTGTTCATTTTAAACCATATTTCAACATTAATGTGCTTATCCTTTGGTACAAATGATGGGGAAAAAATCACGTCAGCTCGTAGGCTATAACTTACTGTCCAAATTTCAATATAATAGGACTTTTCGTTCTTAAGCTATCGTGCTTACAAGAAACGTGATGGACGGAGGGACATTTTGAAAGTTGTTCGGAATTCGATCACTAACACAATGATATGAAAATTTTTCGCAACGTTCGATACTGCCGGTTTTAGAAATGTGCCGATCGAATGTAATATACTCTCAGTTTTGTATTTGCGAAGAGTACAATTAGTACTATCTAAATTACCTAATGGAATACACATACTAAACTAAGGTACTAAATGCAATAAATAAAATTATTTATTTATTTTTTATTTAATCTTCTTTATATTAACATTCCGGTCCCGGAATTTTGTCAATAGATGTTTTAAAAATTATATAAGAAGTTTGATGAAATAAAAAAAATCATATTTTAATATTTTGTCAACTTTTAAAATGGTCGTTTTTGCGTTTTTTTCAAACATTAAATTGTTTATAAGTGAAAACGGTCAACTTTACGAAAAAATGTTTTTGTTAAAATTACCAAAAAAACCTTTTTGCAATTTGTTTAAAATAAATCCGGCAAACTCTTCCCCATTCAGGGGTATGTCCCGAACGTGAATATGCAAAAAAATCGAATGGGATGATTTTTTCATACGAAGGCGAGGTTTATAAACTGAGCACAGACAAATACAGGTGTAAATAATAAATAGACAACCCCATTTTGATGTAGAATGAGACCTTAGAACCACAAGTGCTTTTAAGGCTACATCCTTTAATTTTGAGCGGAACCTTCAATTGAAAATGTCCTCTCTAATTCTACTCTGGTGTTGGTTATTACATAGTTATGGCATCAGAATATTTTCGGATCTAGCAGGGTGAAATTAATTTAAGAAATGCTTATTGTTCAACTTTATTATTGGGGCATGCTGCTTCTCGTGACAATGTATTTAGACTACAAAGAAGGGCTGTATGAATCATTAGTGGGTTAAAATTCAGGCAAGATTGTAAAGATCCTTTTACAAAATTAAACATAATGACATTACCATCGGTCTATGTACTACAGTGTCATTTATACATCAAAGCTAATGAAGCGTTGCATCCAAAGTGAGATCAAATGCACTCGCATTTTACAAGAAATATGAATACCTAAACATAAATTATTTAAGACTCTATGATCTAGAATTTTTGAATACTAATTTAAGTCTTATTTAATTAATACATTGTATACTTATACATATTCTATCACTTTAAAAAAAAAAATTATATTTTAACATTATTCTGTACATTCTCACTTATTACAAATTTTTGGTTTCTCAGTTTGTTTGCATATTACTGTGTTTGTTTTTTGACTTGTGTAAGTACTTTTGTGTTTTTAACATCAATAAATTATATCTATCTATCTATCTATATGAAATGCTCCTATAGTTTATTTGGAGATGAAGAAGATTAACAAAAGCTCATATAAATGCCAATGACTATAGGATGAAATACAGACACAAATTGACCATCACTAAAATAGGTAGTAAACATAGTTATACAGGGTGTAATTAGTTTCATGTCATTAAAAAAAAACTGGTAATAGGGACCGACTAGACAAACAAAAAACCTGTATGACTTTTTTCTCTAGGGACACTTTGAAAAAACTGACCTGGGTTTACATTTTTAATGTTAAGGTAGGAAACTTTTTGGGAACCACTGTTTTTCAGGGTCAATGGATCAATAGTTCCGAATATTAGAAATAATGTAAAACTGTAAAACCTGACTTGTGTTCCCGCCGGTAGAAGTGCGGCACTTTCATGGGATTATGTGTACCGAACTTTTTATACCACTAATTATGAAAGTGTAAATAATTCCTTCTCTTTCGGCACAACGCAAGCATAGCATGGCCGCAGGGGTTTAAATAGGATTTGTTTACATGTGTTTTTTAATTTGGAACAAAGTTATTGTAGCTTTTATTGACGTTTATAAGAATTTATAAAATTTAAAAGTGGTTTATTAACATTTGTAACATTGTGTTAAAAGCTTAAAAAATTAGTAATTATTTTATGAAATTGGAAAATGAACAGTTAGACGTCCGAGATACGATAACAGAAAATAGTTGTGTATTTTAAGTTAGGAAAAAATCTGATTTTTTTTAACGGATTGAGCGCATAATTTTTCCCAATCCGGTATCGAAAACTAAAAATCGAGTCTTCGGTCTCTATGAAAATCAATGTAAACATTAATAGACAGATCAAAATAAGACAGCGAATAATAATAATAATAATAATAATAATAATAATCATACCTTTAATGCCCAATAGGTAACACCCAATAACTGAACAATTCTTTTGAATTTTTCACAAAAATTGTTCGAAATGACCTCCATCTCCACGTATACACATTTCGGCACATACGCACTCCGTTCAATACATTTGGTAAATTAGGATAATTTTTTATGGTTTCTATGCACATTAAAATGCGTAGTTGCAATTGTTCTAAAGTGTCAATTGGATCACGGTAAACCAGAGATTTAAAATGCCCCCAAAAATAAAAGTCCATCAGGTTTAAGTCGGGCGATCTAGCAGGCCATGGTACTGGTCCGCCACGTCCAATCCATCGTTGAGGAAACTTTCTGCTCAAAAAATTTCGAACAGCCAAACTAAAATGGACTGGCGCGCCATCGTGCAAATACCACATTCTTTTGCACGTAGCCAAGGGTACATCTTTCAGCAAATTTGGTAATGTTTGATGCAAAAAATTTAAGTATACATCACGATTTAATCTAGCAGATAATTCTATAGGTCCAGTTATTTCATTACCTCAAATTCCTGTCCACAAATTAACGCTGAACCGTCGTTGGAAATGCGCCCTTCTTATTACACGTGGATTTTCGTCTGCCCAATAGTGCATATTTTTAAAATTAAACACTCCATTTCTGGTAAAACACGACTCATCGGGGAAACACAGAACGTTTAAAAAATCCTCATTTGCCGCGTGTTTTCTTAAAATCCACCTACAAAATTGCATTTGCTCTGCAAAATCTTGAGGTTCTAGTGCTTGGACACGTTGATAGTGATAGGGATGTGAGTTCATATCTCTCAATGTCCTCCATACCACAAAATGGGATACTTCCACACGGTTCGTTATATCGCGGGTGCTTAAAGTTGGATCCTCTTCTACTAGTTCCAAAATTTGAACCTCTGCGTCAATTATCCTTTCTTCATGTTGTGAACCTCGTTCTCCTCCATGTCCATCAAGACGACCTGTTTCTCGAAGACGCTGGTCAATACCAACAAATGTACGAGCACAAGGATGACATCGATTGGGGAACGTTAAACGATAAAGTTCTTCCGCACCAGCTGCATTTCCACCACTTTCTCCATACACCAAGTGGATATCCACGAGCTCTGGATAAGTGTAATCTCCCATAATGTCCAAAATCTGCGTTTTAAAACACCACACTAAACTGTGATTTAACGTTATCAATAAAGAAAACAAAAAGAAAAACTTGGTCCAAAATCCAAAAAGTAACACAAAAAGCACGAACGAGAAGTAGTGTCTTATGTAACCAAGTAATAACGACTTGAATGATAAGTCAATCAAATAAATCTTAACATAAGTGGCACAAAGCCAATGAAGGGCTAGGTCGCGCGCCGTATGTGCGTTATTTACCATGTAAGGACACAAACTGAAATTATCACTTGAGAATATTACAAGGGAGAGTATAGCACTCCCAATAAGACAATTTGGCCGCGAAGAAGCAAAAAACATGGCGGTGTCCTCTGTCGGTCGCTTTTAACTGCTTCGTCGGCATGCTTTTTGATGATCTCTTAGACGCACCATACTTATTTGCAGGAGTATGCCAGCAGTTCTCAAACTATGTTATTAATTATTTTGTCAATTTTTGTTTATTTTTTTTCTCCAAAACTATGAGTTTTAGACCCCATGTTATATAGTTATATAGTCGTTCTTAACTGTAAAGTGTACAATAAATCTTTATTATGCTTTTGCTTACTGCCATCTCTCCTATAATATCATGTCTTGGGGTTCTGCCTCTGATCTCAGTAGAGTTTTGATTTCACAAAAAAGAATATTAAGATTAATGTTTAATTTGGACTACCGGGCAAGTTGTCGTCAAGTTTTTAAAGAATATGCAATTTTAACCGTGCCATCTATATACATTCTGAAATGTGTTTTGTTTACCAAGAGACACCTAATGGACTTTATACACCAACCCGATATTCACAGCTACAACACAAGAAATATAAACCTGCGATTGCCTACTTACAAAACAACTATGTTTCGTAAATCTCCACACTACAACTGTATCATCCTCTATAATGCCTTACCTGATGACATTAAATTATTAGGGAACTATGCTACTTTCAAAAAAGGTGTTAAATCTTTTTTAGAAGTAAACGCTTTCTACTCCGTTAAAGAATTCTTGTTTCCAGTAGGGAATTAAGGCCTGCAGCTTGGGTTTATATGTTTCATCACTTGTAGCATATTTTATTTTATAATATAACTGATTTTTATTACTGATTATTTTAATGTAACTGTTATTTATTGCTGTTTATATACATATATTCTTTTCCTGTAAATTTTTTTGTACCGTTATTTTATGACTTGCCTTTGTAACTTATGTTATGTTAATTTGTGGTTAATAAACTTATTATTATTATTATTATTATTATTATTATTATATAAGGTTTTTTTGTTTATCTTTTCGTTCCCTACCACCAGTTTTTTTTAATGACATGAAACTGATTACACCCTGTATATCACTACAATACAGTAGACAATAAAGATAATGTTACCATCAATTTCGGGGCATTTTAAGGTCCCAGGATTTCTCCAGTGGTCTCGGGATCAGATTTCTAAAACCGGTAATATCGCTCATAGAGAAAAAAAATTTCATATCACTGTGTTGGTAATCGAATTCTGAACAACTTTCAAAATGTTCATCTGTCTGTCACTGTTTTGTGTAAGCATGATAACTTAAAAACGAAAACGAACGAAGAGCCCTATTTTGAACAAATTTGATCAGTAAACAAGTTATTAATTATTTAAGTTTGAAGAAGAAACATTTTTTTATGTTTTGTTAATGAACAAAAAATGTCTAGAGTCGGGTCAAATTTAAAAAGACCGTTGTATGAATTAATATTGCACATACGTTTTCACTATCTCTTGCGCACAAACTTAAAACCATAGCCTAAAGACATTGTCAATGTATGTCTACCAAGATTCTTTCCCACTTCTTTTGAGACGGAAATATGAAATGCACACTGAGGAGTGAGAAACATAGTCCTAAGCTCGGCGATTCTCAAACTGTGTGATTTGACAACGAATATTATTTATTTCCGTGAACTAACACCACTCTAAATATGAAAAACGTCTTTATATGAAATATTTAAGTTATTTTTAGTGGTAAATAGTGGATATTCATCCGTTAAACGAACAATATTAAACCATTAATTCTTACAACTTTCTATTACGTACATAGTACACGTCTTAGAGCTGAACAAAGTAGCTAGCCTAGCTCAATCGGTAAGATGCTCGATGTAATGAATAAAAATGGGGTTGGTGGGGGATCGATCCCCAGCGCTTCTACTTTTTTTTTTATTTCATTAAGCTCTATTAAAAGTTAATAATTTTCATTCTATAATTTTATTTTATTAAACTGCGCCTCGAGTTTTGTTACAACTTTATTTTCCCCAAAAATGTGTCTTTTTTTATTTTGTCAACTAGAATTTTTATTTATTACCGCTAAAAGAATAATAATTTATTTTCGTTATTCTCATAATGATTTCAGATTTTTTTTTTTTATATGAAATATTTTATTTTTACTGACATCGTTTCCCCTACTAATACTACTATCCAACTATCCTATCCTTTCCTGGCAAGAAATGCCCAAACCTTCCCGTGTCTCTTGCTGGACTGTAGCAATATTAGTCTTTGATATCTTTTTCTGATCACTCATTGTTATTGACTGAAGTGGGCAATTCATTTTTTGTTATCAGTGTCATTTGTGCCCGAACCTATATACCTACAGTGTCCGTCGTAAAGTTGGCTACATATCGGAAAAATTTGTATTATTGAGATTTCTAAAAAATACTATATTGGAGGTTCGTTTCTTTTTTTACATGCAAATACCTTTATTCAACTAAAATACATACAGTTTTTGTCGAAACTAATCAAATATTTGTGAAATAGACACAAGAGTTTATGATTTTTCCTATAGTAATTAATGGTAGGGGTAAAATTTGCACTTTTTTATTATCCTCATATCTGCTTCAAAATCGATATATACATATATATTATATATAAACAAAGAACTGTCATGGTTGACGGCCAAAAAAGTTTTGAGAACGGAAGTAGATTCTCTTCCGAAACGTTAACTACCTATAGCTTTGATTTTCAGTTTTTAGTTCATAACATTGTTCTAGTTTATATATTTTTAGGTGCGAGACTTTTTGAAACAGTCAAGTACTCAAGAACCAACCTCTGTCTGATCCGTTTGGCGCAGAGGTTTTTTCATTAAAATTTTTTAATATTTTTCAGTGGCAAAATACCCAATAAAAAGTAAGAAAATACATATATATTAGTCGCGTCATTTTGGCATTTTACCTCAAAAAAAGGTACAGGGTCAATTGACTTCATTTTTGTGGCAGAGTTCAGAAACAGTACCTTTTATTTTTTAGCGGAAATGTTTGGTTTAAATTTTGGACCAATAATTGGCCGATATTAATGGCCAAATTTAATTTAATTAATTGAAAAATTTGTTATCATACACAATATGCCATACAATTAGACGAAAATGGTTACTCTGGGGTTTTTGAAGTCGCTGATCACCAATCTGAAGTCCGATTTGGGGAATCCAAAATGGCGGACCGGAAATCGAACCATTTTCCATAAGAAATGACAATGACTATCTTGGCCTTGAAAATCTGTGCTAGGAGGTTTTCGAGGTTGCTGATTACGAATCTGAGGTCTGATTTGGTAAATTCAAAATGGCGGATCGGAAGTAGAGTTCATTTATCAAGAAAAACTTGTATCGTTTTCGCTTTTGGACTGAAAGTGAGTACTCGGGGGTTTCTGAGGTCTCTGATAACGAATCAAAGGCCTAATTTACGAAATACAAAATGTCGGACCGGAATAACACTCCATTTCTCCTGAAAACTCGTATCATTTTCTTTTTTGGGCTGAACGGGGGGGGTGGACTCGGTGATGATTCTGATGTCCAGTTAGGGAGAATTCAAAATGGCGGAACAGAAGTAGTATATTTTTCAGGAAATACTCGTATTTTTCATACCTTCAGCCCTAAAAAGTAAAAAATACGAGGTTTTCCGAAGTGATTGACTGCTCCTCCCGTGTCCGCTATTTTGAATTTCGTAAATTGGACCTCTGATCCGTAATCAGTGACCTCAAAAACCCCCGAGTACTTATTTTCAGCCCAAGAACGAAAAAATTACAAATTTTTCCTGATAAATTGACTTTACTTCCGGTTCGCTATTTTGAATTTACCAAATCAGGCCTCGCATTCGTAATCAGCGACCCCGAAAACCCCCCAGTACAGGTTTTCAAGGACAAGATATCCTTTCTCATTCTTCTTATGGAAGATGGCCCGATTTCTGGTCCGCCATTTTGAATTTCCCAAATTGAACTTCAGATTGGTGATCAGCGACCCCAGAAACCCCCGAGTAACCATTTTCGTTTAATTTTATGGCATATTGTGTATAACAAATTTTTCAATTAATTTAATTAAATTGGTCAATTATCGGAAAAGAAATGAAACCAAACATTTCCGCCAAAAAATAAAAGGTACTGTTTTTTTAAATGCCTTTCTGAACTCTTTGCAACAAGAGTTAAGTCAATTGACCCTGTACCTTTTTTTTGAGGTTTTCAGATTTTTCATGCTAAAATAACGCGACTATATGGAGTCCTTGTTGTATTCTATATGCACTTTTTCTTCATAAAATTTACAGTCCTGTCAAACCGGTGATCACATGACATGTGTCAATATGTAATTTTTTGTTGTTGTACATGAATAAACAAACCCCAATAGAGTTTTTTAGAAATGTAAAAAATACAATTTTTTCCCATATGTAGCCAACATTATGGACACTGTATAATCAGAATTCCACTAAAATTATGAAGTTACTAAATTAATAATCTTAACATTTTATGATAATATCTTTTATTACATATTTTTAAAATTATTTAGCGATATCATTGCTGAGAACTGTTTGAGAACTACTGGTATTTCTTATGCTTTAAATAAAATCTTAGTTCAGGCGTTTTAGCGGCCATGACACACGTCAGTTTGAATTGTACCCGACTCTAAAACTAACATTATTTATGATAAACCTGTGAAGAGTATCTCATAGAATGTGCAACAATTATATAAAATGTTCAGTAAATCAGCGAAGAGTATAATGTTTAGCTCCTTTTAAGGAGGTTGAGGCGTTATAGTCCCAACCAAAAGTAAGTCGAATTCTAAATCGGAACTTTTCCATAATAAATCATTACAAAAGGTTATAAGTCGATGATACCAATAATTATTGTCATAAAGGCATAAATAAATAAAGCATTTTTTTATTATTAATTAATTATTTAAGTAGATTTAATTATTTTACTTAATGAACTAACTTTTGGATGTTTTGTCCAAACTTATTAAAAAAAAAATTTATGTAAATATCTGTGCATTTTACAAATTTGTTTCAGTAAATAATTTTAAAAAAATGAGAAGCAGTAAAAATTAAAATTAAATCGTTAAATAATCGCAAATTCAGTTAAAAATAGTTAACGAAAAGAGAAATTTGACCGTTCACAAACGTTTAATAAAGGTTTTTTTATTTATTAAAAGACTCCTAATTAAATTGAAAACAATATTAAAATCTGTGTAAAACACTGTCTTGTTTTTGTTCACTATGAGCGAATTTTTATCACACCAGTTTTTAAATTCATCTGAAATTAGGTAAGCCTTCGATTCTAGTTCCTGTACTCTATTTGCGTTAATGACCACATGTATCATCAGCATACATGAAGACATCACTCTGAGTTAGGAAAGATGGAAGGTTATTTATGAACAATAGAAACAGTAATGGTCCTATTATCGAGCCTTGTCCAATATATATCTGAAGTTAAGCAATCTAGAGAAACCAATATTTTTCTGTTTTCAAGATAGGACATGATCCAATCTAATATCTTGCCTCTTATTCCTAAGGAAGATGATTTCAGTTGCAAAACATTTGAATTTACGCAATCAAAAGCCGATGTTAAATCAAAGAACAGTCTAGCAACTTTTTTACCGTTATCAAGGTAACCATATACTTATTGGATAAACTTCAGGCTGGCTAGTTCCATAGATTTGTTAAATCTATAACTGTACTGGCTATCTGTAAATTTCTTTTCTTTCTTGTGTAATGGTATTAATTTACCTAATTTTAAAATGTTTGGATATTGTCTAAATTCAAGAGACTTATTGATCAATGTAGCAATTGTATCAGCTAATGTATGTTTGCAAATTTGAGAAGCTGCAGTAGTATTTCATCAACCCCTACAGAATTTTTATTTTACATTTTATCAATTATTCCTATTCTATATTAGTTACTGGTTTTATGAAGATTGAGGTACAGCTAATCTGTTGTGGGAGTGTGCAGAAATTTGATCGATAGGTATTAATCTGTTTTTCTAATTTCTTTTTGATGCAGGTGGAGAAGTAATTACCGAAAATATTAGCCACTTCTTGCTTATCACATATTAATTGGTTATTAACTTTTATGTTAATGTTGGTATTTTTATTTACACTTTTGCCTATTCTATTGTTTATAATTTTCCATAAGGTTTTGTTTTTATTTTCTGAGTTCATTATTTTGTCCATGTTGTGTTCAATTTTCATTTTCGATATTGAGTCAGTGATTAATTTTTTGTGTTTTTTATAGGAATGGGTAATTCATTAGAGCCAGATTGCTTGGCAATATGATATAAGAATTTTAAGTTGTTATATTCACTCATAATGTTTGGATCATAATGTTAAAGTTTTTGGTTTTAATTTCTTTTTTTGGGTATGTAACATTTATACACCACTGAATATATGTCATAAATTCATTGTAATAGTCATCTATATTTTCGCGTAACTGAAAAAAGGTCGTATCGGTTAATGAAGATAGTTTCGAAATTACTCATATTTTGCTCAGAGAATATTCTTCTCAATTCTGTAGTACTGCTTATGGAACCGGGAAGAACACTCCCTATGTTGCAAGTAACTAATTGTCCCTTGTAGTCTGACATCTGTGAGTCGATTACACAACATTACTATTTTTAATGGTAGTTACAATATAGTCAATAGAAGTACAAAAGCCATATCCACCACTTAATTCTGGTTGGTTCGTTAACAAGAGAAACAAGATTAAACGAATTTAGTACATCATGCAACATTTTTGTTTCTCCTGTCTTTTTAATACTATCTACATTGAAATCACCAGTTATGATATGATCAAAAGAAGGGATGACAAAAGGCGACTTCCGATAACTTTACACCGGTACAATAGAAGTTTTCCAGAAGCAAATCATCGTCAACCATATCGTAAGCCCAGGATAAGTTGAAATAAAGAGCAATTGAAAATTAATTATTATTGGGGCATTTATAAATATTACTCGTTAATTACTATGGATGTAATTTTATAGTTGTGTAAAGTTTTATCATTTTTTTATGTAATATTAAAGTTTTATGGCGTGACTGGCGGCTGTGATGAATTTAAAATGTTGCTATGTATGTTAATTAGGTTAATTTAGTGATGTAATTAACACATTCCACAACCATAATGGGTACTACAGTTTTTTATATTTATGGAACCAATAAAGAATTATCTATCTATACAGTGTAAACCTAAAGAAACGCACAAAATTGATATCTTTGGTATGTCATTTGTCAAAAAAATCGCCGAACAGGTCGATTTTAGTTTTGTAATTGCTGCATTTTGTCACTATACCAAAATTTATGACGTCATTTGTTTTTGAGATATGACGTCATCATAAATTTTACTTAATGGAAACAGACATTTTTGTTTACTGTTTTTGGTGGTATATTCCTTTAGCTTTCTGGTGATATGAAAAAAATTGATATTACCTAAGCCATTCCTTTGGAAAAAAATATTTTTATTGATTGATACCTTACATAAGTAATTGTAAGAAAAAAATCATCTCCATTGCTCAAATTGCGACCCTCCAACTATTTGGCATTGACCAAGACGGGTGTAGACACTTTGCACGCTGTTCTGAATCATCTCATGGGCAATTCGTCTCATCTCCAAGCCAATTCTGTCTTTCAATTCTTCTATGGTATCCGGTCTGTTAAAATACACCCTTGACTTTAAGTAACCCCAAAGAAAAAAGTCTAAGAGGGTTAAATCCGGTGAACACGGGGACCGCTCAATCGGACCTCGATGACCTATCCACCTTCCAGTAAAAGTGTCGTCTAAAAACTGACGCACTGCTATCCCAAAATGAGGTGGGGCCCCGTCTTGCTGAAACCAGAAGTTTTCAGCAGGAATATCTTCATCTTCATTGTTTGAAAACATAACTGCTAAGGCTGGCACTAACTCAACTCGCAAAAATTGTAAATACTTATCTTGTAAGAGTTTCTTCAAAAAAAAAAGGGCCCCAATAAACGATCACTAATCATACCTGCCCACACGTTTACTTTGCCTCTTCGCTGTGTCTGGGCTTCTTGAGTCCAATGAGGATTTTCGCGTGACCAATACTTACAGTTATGCTGATGTACAGTCCCCTTTAAAGAAAATGTAGCCTCATCAGAAAATACAATGTTCTTTAAAAAAATTGGGTGTTCATTGCACAAGGTCATCAACTGTTCAAAAAACTGTAAGCGCCGATCTGGATCGTCCTCATTCAATTCGTGGATTAATTGCACTTTGTATGGATGGTATTTTTCTTTTTTCAGAAGACGTACAACAGAAGTTTCACTCATGTTATGATTTAAAGCCAGCTGCCTTGCCGAAAGATGGTGGTTTTCCTCACTTTCTAGAAGAATATTTAATTTGGTTTCGTTGCTTGTGCTAGGGCGACCAGATCGAGGGAGGCCAGTTACACTGCCAGATTCATCATTCTAGCCACCAATCTTACACCACTTACAGTGGATCTATCACCATATCCAACCATTATCAAAAGTTCTACGCGTTCTCTTTCACTTAAACGTGGCATTGCATTCACTAATTTTACACTGTCTCAGAAGTGTCACAAAACTGAGGTTCCACACGCGCCAGAAATTAAAAAGTTATTGATACTTTGCACAAAAAGGCCTGTATCTGTTTGTTAAGGTGGTTGTTTTTTTATTATTTTCTTTGTTTTGTTTTTATGTCGAATGTTTTCATGCTAGTTAAAACAAAAATGTAGGCAACAAGATTTATCAGTACATAAGAAAGTGGAACATTACTCGTGAATTTGCGAAAGGTAAGCTATTTTTACATAAAATGTCATTTTTCCCAAACAATGGCTCAGGTAATATCGTTTTTTTTTTATATCACCAGAAATCTAAAGGAATATACCACCAAAAACAGTGAGCAAAAATGTCTGTTTCCATTAAAAAAAATTGATGATGGCATCATAACTCAAAAACCAATGATGTCATAAATTTTGGTATAGTGACAAAATGTAGCATTTACAAAACTAAAATCGACCTGTTTGAGGATTTTTTTGAAAAATGACACATACCAAAGATATGAATTTTGTGCGTTTCTTTAGGTTCACACTGTATATTAATACATAGATGTGCAATTGCTGTTGATGTAGATTTGTTGACTGTAAACCCATGTTGTGAGTTGTTTAATAAATTCAGTGTTTCTAAAAATTGAGTTAACCTTGCATTATGGCAAATGTTAAACAATTTGGCTAGCTGACTTTGAAAGGATGTATACAGGGTGTCTCACCGGGAACTGAATCGATCGATGTAGGGAGCCATCATTGCTGCGTATTGTAAATAGTTCGTGCTAACTTATATTAATGCTATATTTCCCTCTCAATTAAATAAAATTGTGCTTAATGTTTCGAAATAAACTTACTGACGAGGAAATTAAGCAGTTGCTCAACCGGGAACTTCAAATGGCAACAAAAAGGTACAAACAAAAAAACTAGTAAACAAAAGATAAATATTTATTGAGAATTTGATAATACTTTTGTACCTAAAAATATGGATTTCTGTAATTCCAACTCCGGTATCGCTGATCATTTCCAATTGGATGAAAATTCTATTGAATTTGACTATTTTAAAACATTCTCTGATGAAAGTTTCCTTCTGCTATAAGCGAGGAAACAAATAAATATGCAAAATCATTGAAGAATGATAAGCATATGGCATCGTTTTTTTTGTTGGGTGGATAGAGATGTATCAGACATGTATCAATTTTTGGCACTTTGTATTTTGATGGGCTTAGTAGAAAAAGGGTTATTGAAGGATTATTGTTCGATGAGTTCTATTATCGAAGATCCATTTTTTCGCAGGATATATATTTGCAAACACTTTGTGCTTTGCATTTTTCCGACAACCAAACAATGGACACAACAGATTCACTGAGACCAATCAGGCCGATCATTGAATCACTGAAAATTAAATTCAGTAATGGTTATTACCCATTTCAAGATTTAGCAGTCGATGAAAGTCTCATTCTCTGGAAGGGCCGTTTAGCATTCAAACAATATATAGCGTTGAAAAGATATAGATTTGGCGTAAAGATATTTGAAATTTGCGATTCAGAAACTGGATACACTGGGCTTTATTATTTACACCGGGGCATCAACCAATATTGAAAGAACGGAAGAATTTGGTATATACGGTGATATCGTCCTAACGCTAATGAAAGACTACCTAATCAAAAATCACCCATTTTAAGACCGGCACATAATGGGAGGTATTGACAAAGCAGACATGCAAGTCAGTTTTGTAGGATGCTCAAAAAATCACTCAAGTGGTACAAGAAGGTATTCTTTCACCTCATGGACTTAGCGATCTACAATTCATACGTAATGTATCAAATGAAAACAGGGAAAAAGCTTTGTTTAGTAATCTCAGCTTAAATGTTGTATCACAAATTATTGAACCATATGCCAAGAATCTCCGAACAATTCCAAGACCACCGACGGTTGATAACCCTACAAGGCATACGCAAAGACATTTGCCTGCTCCTATTCTTCAAATTGAAGCCCAAGAGGCACGAACCTAAAGAAGATGTCATGTGTGCAGCAACACCAAGCTACAGAAGTGCAAAAGAAAGGACGTGAGATTTATGTGTGTGGAATGTGATGTTCCACTTTACGTGCATCCATCTTTTGCAAATTATCATATGACAAAGAAGTATTGAATATTTATATATTATAATTATTAATGATTTACTTTGTTAATGTTTTTATTATTAATTTTTATTTTTAATAAAACTGACAAATAATACTCGTTTTTATACTTTATTTTCTTCTAAAAATCCCAATCGTACATTAAGTCTAGTCCCATATAGTAAGAACGTACATGTATGGTGCTCGACCTCCAATGCAAAAATCGACACTCGCCTAAAAATGGAATTAAAGGTACCGTACATCTACGGTGACCGGCCCTAAAAAGAGAATTTTTAGACAAATGCGTACGACGCCCGGTTCAACAATGTATGACTCTTAACGCAAAAGTATGGCACCGGGCCATCAATTTCGAGAATGGAAAACGTAAAACTACTGTGACTGTCATTAAAAGGTTAAATGGAACACCCTATATATTTTCGACTTCTCCAAATGGCCATGAAATTCTGAGTCGAAACAAGCCCCCTATACCTAAACCCAGCAGATTTGGAGATATTTGACGTTTTATAAAAAATTTGAAGTATGTAATGGTTTGCAAGAACCGTTATAACTCTCTTCATGTAAGAGATCCTTATTTGCTCTTTGGCATGTAGAAAGAACACAAAATGAGCTACTCTCTACAATAGAAATAAATTTCAGAATAGTATACCAAGTGTTCTGCTCTTCACGTTACATTTTTCAAATTCAAACCTCAAAAACTTTTTTAGTTCAACACCCTGTATTTTTTTACATCAAGTTGTGTGAAATTAAATTCCCCTTTTTCTGATATAGGGGTTCAAGTAACAACTTTTTGAAATATTGGCGATTTTCTTAAATGTTCAAGAATTTTTAGTAAAAATTGCCATCAACTTAGCCATGATTAGAAACAATCATTAACGTCACTCATTCTCTCATGTCAAAAAATGCCAGCACGTTTAAATTACACTCACGAAGACTTTTTAGATTTGTTTATTATTTATGGAGAATGTGATTAAATAATATCAAGAAGATGTGTAACACATTTGCTACTCGATACCCACAAGAACAGAAACCATCACCATACTGTAAAACACAATTTTAGAATATTTGTCTCTGTCAAGGCAGGAAGGAATTCTTGTAATTATTTTTTTTCGATCTGCCACACTTCCCAAAATTTTCAAAATTTTTTGTTGCATACTTTACCCTATATGGGTCGATTCAGTTCCCGGTGAGACACCCTGTATATAGATTACATATCTTTAAGTTTGTTGGTTTACAATATAGTCATTTCTTTGTCATTTTAGGGCAAGATTTCCCATCATTTCTGTATAGGCCTTTTGTGCAATGTATTTATAATATTGCAATAGATTATTTTTTATTTATTATGTCACATATGCATTTCATTAATTTCTTTCTTCTTAGGATACCGATGATGTTCCGATGGTTTTAGTTGGTAACAAGTGTGATTTGGATGAAGAACGGGTGGTAGGAAAAGAACAAGGAATCAGCCTTTCACGCACGTTCAGCTGTGCCTTTATGGAAACCTCTGCCAAAGCAAAAATAAATGTTTCCGAAGTAAGTTTATAACTAAAAGCAGCAATTTTTATGTACTTTTTATCTTTCCGTGTTCAAATATAATCTAAAATATTTAGTACAGTGTCAGACACAATGAGAACTTATTTCTCATGTTCAGCCAATTTGCACAAAATTTATTCACGAGCTCGTAAGTTTGCGCAAAAATTAGAATATTCCCTAACACTCTAATCATTAACAGGGTGGCCACTTTTCTGGAAAACAGGGGAAACCTGTAAAAGTCAGGGAATTTCATGTTGGTCAGGAAAATCAGGGAATTTGTACCAATTTGAACGTAGAATCAGAGTATTTTCAGGATTTTAAGAAATAGCCAGGGAAAAATTACTTTATTTTAATATATTTATATTCTTGCTTGTAGTCAATCGAAGTTATTTCTCGAAAAAATAAACTGCACAAACTGGTCAACATTTATTAGCTAATTTTTATGTTCGGTCACAATTTTTATTAATAAAATGTAAAAAATTGTTGAAATTGGCTTTTGAGTTATAGAAATTAGTCAGGGAAAACTGAAGTTTATCCGTCAGGGAAGTCAGCAAAATGTCAGGGAATTTAAAAAGCAGTTTTAGGTGACCACCCTGATTAAGTAGATTTTTTCCGCTTCAATTCGTTATTTTGATGTCTAAAAGTAAACTCATGTCTGTGAGTTCTAAATCAATTAAGAACCCAGGAAATCTTTTTGAAAAGAGTAGAAAAAATCATATAGTCGGGGATTTTTCTGTTCAAGTTTGTACTACATTAAAAATAGTTGTAAGAGAAAAACTATTAAGAAAATTTTGTGTAAAACGAAGAAAAAGTTGTATCTCTAATAGTTTTTAAAATGTCCTAAAATTTCCAAAGTTTATAACCGGAAAGGCAATATAAAATCGTGCTGAGCTCGGATTACCCAATTTCTTGTGGATGTTGCCCTTTGTATAAATGTTCTCATACTCAGTGATTGGAGTCTAGAAGTTGGGAGTTTTTGGAAAATTATTCAAAAATATTACCTTGGATTAATTAATTAAAATAAAACTATTTACATAGTTTCATTAAGGAGACAAAACATGTAATTCTTAAGGAAACGACCCCAATCACTCGTTCCATACAAACGACATTTCTGTTTTTAGGACGAAACTGAAGTACTTACAACCATAGTAATTTTTTTCGTTGTAGGGTTTCACTAGTTGTACAAATCCGTAAGCATATTTTTTTCAATTATTAAAAAATGATAAAAATGTAAACATTTCCTTACAAAACATTAAACGTTTTTTTGATTTTTAGTGTATGTAGTAAGGCCCTCTTCTTATTCCACAATGTGTCGACAGATGTTTTGTGGTTCATGTAAAACCCTACGACCAAAAAATTAACTGTATTCGTAAATACTGCTCATATCACAAATGTTGGTACTACAAAAATAGCTTAGGCAAAAGAGACAGAAAAGGTCTGTTTAAAAAAAAGTGCCAACAGGGATTTTTCAGCAGAAATATGTACCTCTCAGTATGAATAACTATTATACCTAAAATCCAACAGCTGATAATTAGTGCATCTATATTTAATTATAAGTTACTGAAAACGAGTTTTTGGCTTGTATAAATGTATTTTTAGGTGTACGTCCCTGGAAGAAGTTGTAGGTTTTAAAAATATCTACAAAATGAACTCAACCGCATAAAAGTCTCTTAATTAGTTTTTTAGCAAAATGCAAAATACTGCTAAAAATTACTTTCTATCATTTAATTAATTTTAACACATGTATTAATTAGTCATTTTTCATATTCCAGTTTGATTTTGATATATTGTCAATAATTCAATATTCATTATTCAGAAGTTTTCTTTAAGCGTGGCATTCCCTCCCTAGATATAAATTGACCAACATATGCGTAGATAGAATGACCAACATATGCGTAGATATAGTATAACACAATTTCAGTCTCCGCTGCCCACCCTGGTTACTAGTGATTAGAGTTTAGGCTCACACGCATAAAAATGAGCGGCAAACGACCCTGTATTAAGATTAAGCGGATTCGTAGGTGAATTTGGCGGAGGCATGCCCACCCAATTATCTAACTACCCTGCCATCCCTGACGGGCCGCCACTGAGAGATACAATTTCCGCTGAAATACCCCCGGTTAGGCTACAATGCATTACAGAAATAGCCAATACAGCTGCATCTTAAATTTGAACATGATGACATGAACAACATTCATGATACGATCACAAAAAATCATACACATACACAAACTGGCAAATTTAACGGAATGGAGGTAAATTGGCATTTTTTTCTACCTGTTTTTTCTTGTAATAAATTTGTGGAATTTATGATAGGATGTAACGTAATATCGCGGTCGAAACTAGACAATTCACTTTTTAGACAATTTTTAGAAAAATGTACAACAATGTGAGAGGAGGAAGTCTGGTCCAAATATACCCTGGCTTAAAGATGAGCAAAGACAATCCACCAAAAATAAATAATCCTTTATGTGAAGCTACCCATTTCACAATACCATTTCTTGAAGACAAGTTACATATATTTTTAGTATACATTCACCCAACAGCCAATATTGAGCAGACGATATTCACGAAAGCCGCATTATATAAATACTGTGTCATCATAGGCGATTTCAACATCAATAGGAACAAACAAAAGCAGCTTAACAATTTCCTCGAAAACTCCAATTTCACAAAAGCAAATACGCCCCCTACGTTCCACATGGCAAACAACCCAGACACAACACCAGATTTGTTACTATATACAAATAACCTTAAAAGCAACATAGAGAAAATCGAAACACACCCAGACATTGGCTCCGATCATTCAGCAATAGAAATATCCATAAATTTAAACAGGAAAATTGACGACCAAGAAGAAAAGAGAATTAACTACAACAAATGTAATATGGAAGAGGTTAACGATACTATGACAAAATACATCGAAGATACACAAAACTTACCAATGGACAAGGACAGAATCAAACAATTTAACGAAAAGTTGATGACCACAATCATGGAAAATACACCCAAAGAATGAGTGAGATATTACACATACAAACTGCCACCATATATTATTAGAATGATAAAAAACAAAAGAAAAATGTATAGAGAATATTTAAGTCAGCCAAGTGAGGATTATAAGAGACATATTAATAATTATAATAAGGACATTCAAAAACTAATAAGGCAATATAAAGAAAACAATTGGATGAAAACGTGTAACGAAATAAATAAACAACAAGGGAAAAACTACTGGCAACGAATTAAAAAACTGACTCACTACAAACCATACCAGGGGATACCTGCCCTAGAAAAAAATAATAGAACATATAATTCGGACACAGAAAAAGTACAATTATTCGCAGAACACTTCACAGAAACCTACATGGAAAACAACAACCCACAGTTCAATGATGTACAATATGAAACTGTCAATAACTGGTATGAAACATATTTCTCAGAGAACCTAGTGCCAGACGCGAAAGAAATAGATGAAGAAAGCTACTTTAAAGTACTACATAAAGGTAAAAACACTGCACCAGGATATGACAACATCAACGAAATACATCTTTATATTAAAATAATATATGAATACTGCCTTAGCCACTGCTATTTCCCACCAGAATGGAAACATGGAATCGTAATAACCATTCCCAAACCTAACACCGACCACACAAATGTTAATAACTATCGGCCCATTACATTATTATCTGTTCTGGGCAAATTTTTCGAAAAAATTGTTAAAACAATATTAGACGATGAAGTTGGACATGTTATCCCGGGATATCAATTTGGTTTTCGAGAGAAGTGTTCCACTGTACACCCCTTGACAGTTATCACATCAAACATACAAACAGCAAAACTTAGTGGTCAATGCAGTGCTGCCGTCTTTCTTGACATTCATAAAGCCTTTGACAGTGTTTGGCATCGCGGGATACTGTTCAAACTAATGATAACCAACTGCCCCAAACACTTACTTTTTCTCCTCAAAGACTACCTGAGTGAAAGGACTGTCCAAGTGAAAGTTAACAACCATCTATCGCAAAAAATTACAATTCAACAAGGTGTTCCACAAGGCTCCCCACTCTCACCCTTGCTCTACAATATATATTGCTATGATATATACAACTTTAACTTGAGACCAGAATATTTAGATCTAAATTTATACATTCTACAATATGCTGACGATACTGCACTAATAAGCCATAATAAAAATACTTTCAAGACAGTGGAAGCGCTTCAGCAATTAATGGATAGAACATTATCATGGTTCAATAAATGGAGAATGAAACCAAATCCCCTAAAGTCACAATTTATTATATTTAACCATAATGCAACCCCAAATACTCCAACACTGAATATCGATAATAACACAATATACTGCCAACCTACAATAAAATATTTGGGAGTCACAATAGACAATAAACTAAATTTTAACAAGCACACAAAATTAATTAAGAAGAAATGTATTACAAGAAGCAGACATTTCTGGAGCTTAACATATAAAAACAAAGGGATTGACAAAAAGACTGCTGCCCATATTTACTGTACGATTTGCCGACCTATATTAGAATACAGTCACCCTCTATATCTTAATACAAGAAGACCAGTCAGTAAAAACTTACAAATAGCAGAAACATCATCGTTGCGATCCATCACTAAAACCAGACATCCTAGAAATCCTCTGCATAACCCCCCTAACAACCGTCTTTACCAAATCACAGAGATTACAATAATAAACCAAAGAATATTATCCTTATCTACAAAATTTGCCAAAGAAGAACACAACATAGAAATTATTCAACCCCTCTGCAAAACAAGACAACCAGGAATACACAACCGAAGAATATATCCAGACCTAACTCTTTGGGAACACATTGTCGCACTAAACAATCAAGAATGAAAACTGAAACATGAATATATATAAATATGTACTAACTTTTTGTATTTTTTTTTTCACAGAATATAAATATGCTGTAAAAAATTAATATGTATAAATAAACCATTGTAAATATTTGTAACAGGCTGAAGGACTTCGGTCGATGGCCATTTGGTGAAACCAATAAAACACAATAAATAAAATAATAAAATAATAGAAAAATGTGTTAGTGACAAATATAACAATGTTAAGGTGCCTTTGGAGTCTACATTAAAAAAAAATATTTATTTACGGAGTGCGAAAATATTAAATAGAAAATTTCTTCTGGGCTTAACGGGAAGTACATCTGGTTTACTATGGACGAAATAATCGATGCTTACAAGTTCAAGGAAATGCTTTAGTGGATGCATTCAAGGAAGATTGTGCAATAAGCGGATACTTGATGGTCTCTAAAGTTTTAGAACCTACAAATCCTTGCACTATAGCGGATGAAGTAAATTCAAGTTTACAAGACCTTTGAGGTGACAAATATGCAGAAAATAAGGACAAGTCCTTAAAATTTCTTAGTCTGGAGTGAATAATAAGAAAGCTGGTGGAAGAATTTTGAAGGAAACATATCGGAATATACTGCATGTAACATGTTTAGCACATGAGCTTCATAGTATTGCTGAAACTATTAGGAGGTGCTACCCTAATGTTGATAAATTAATAGCTAGTGTAAAGAAAGTTTTTCCATACTCCATTACCTTCCTCCATTACAACACGATGGGGAACTTGGCTAAAGGCAGCATCGTACTATTACTGTCACTTTGAAAATGTGAAATCCGTAATACAGCAGTTAAATCCAAATAACACTGTTGTTATTTCACAGGCGCAACAGGCATTTATGCCTCCAACTGTTTAAGAAAATCTGGAGACCATACACGGATGTTTTTTACGAATTTCAATAGAAATATGGGACCTTCAATATCAGCCAACATCAGAATTTACTACAGTGGATGCAACAAATATTGTGTTCGATATTCGTCGATATATTTTACAGAGAGATGTTGCTGCGAGGGTACAAAGACAGTTCCAAATTGTTTAAAAAAAAATCCAGGATTTGTTACGATAACAGGTGTAATAGACCTGTTAAGCGGCAAAGAAGTGCACTTTGCTACACCGGGCATGAATGCGACAACTTTGCAAATATAAATGCGTTTTCAACAAAGGACACTGAAGTTTAACTTCAAAACATTTAGAACAGATATTAGTAATATACGTTTATTCTTATAATTGGCATTGAAAAATACTTGTGTGTGTTAATTCAGTGTTAAGTACGTCCCCTTATACCTCCAATTCTCTTCGAGTGAGTTTATTATAAATTGACTTTATCAAAAGCGTCTAGGTGCACCAATTTTGCAATTATTCGTGCATGCACAAAACATATCATTTATCTGACTATTTATCCCTTGCCCTAGTGTTTGCCGTTAGCTGGACGGTTGGCGCATAGGTAACCCTTTCGTTTATGGTGCGAAAGGTCCCGGGATCAAACTCCTACACTCTCTGGATTTTTTTTCTTGCATTTTGTAACGATTAATATATTTTTTCACAAATTCTTTTCTATGATTTTTTTAGGTTAGGTTAGTAGGTTTTTTTCACAAAATAACACGAAGGCGTGTACATCATGCATGCGCGAATAATTGCAAAATTGGTGTACGTAGACTCTTGTGACTTTATCAGCTTTGGATGATAAAAAATTTCAAGATAAGATATTGTTTCACACATGCATGCAAATATTTATGCGCTGACACATAACCACCTAAAGCCAACCCTGGTTTTACCACATATTCGATAGGTAATTCTGACATCTGGTCGTCATAAATATGCAGTCATCCGCAGATATAAGGGCTCGTTATTGAAAAAAGTAATCCTTGTAATTTCGCTTCATCATTAAATGTTTAAAGCAAGTTAAAATGTGCTATTCGTTTTTTATTAGGGAAAAAAAAATATGTAGGAAAAAATGCCGTTAAGCTGCGTTCCCTGTTTGCCAGTGTGTGTATTACCCCAAAAATTATAATCTTCGACTTAAGTGTATCAGCAGTGACTATTACTCTGCCAATATCTTTTTCCATTTCCTCCTCATCCTGTTTGGTAGAAATTGACTGTCGCGGACCCAACTGGATTATTTTCTCCGCCATCTTTTTTGTTTGTTTTTCTTTTTTAACTGTCAATCTGACAACTTCCAGTGTTTTCACTGAAAAACGAGCAAAGCAATGCATTTCGGTTACTATTTTATTTTTCAATCTGACAGACATATAAAAAAGATGGTCTAATTTTATTCTCGGTTCTATTGTAATGGGAGATGGTCCTATTCTTCCACTTATTATGGAACTTGAACTGCATTTTTGGAACGTATATTTGTAAACTTGTAAAATTGTTTGTTTAAAATGTACAAAACGGTGTAGCAGGCAGAGCTTTAAAATGTGCAAGAAAATTGATCCGAAGTAGAAAAATATCAGACCTTAGCAATCTTATTAAGGAACCTTAAAGGCACCAAAATCTCGTTTTAAGGTGCTATTCTGTGGAACTGACAAAAGTTATGACCATTTAAATCTAGGATTTGTACGTTTTTTCATGTGTTAAATCTTTCTTTAACAGCTCTGTTATTCCTCAGATTTTATATTGTATGCATTTTTTACGGATTATGTATTATTCTGTAGCGTATTTGGAAGAATTTAGGAAATTGTCCTACAACCCTCCAACATCTTGTAATAATTAAAATACCAACACCAGAAAACGAAAGAATTCATAGGTCCTACCCACATGATACAATCGTCATGGGATTTTCACTAAAAAACATTTTTTTTTATGAGATAGGTTCAGAATGTCATGAAACGTGTAAAATTTAAATTTGAGCAAAAAAATTTCATATCTTTCTACTTGTAAAAAAATTTTCAAAAAGTTTTGAATTTTTTTTTTTTAAATAGGTGGAGACGTGGAAATTTTAAATTTGAGCAAAAAATGTTTCCATCATATTCTATTAAAAAATATACCTATTTTAATTTAAAATATTTTCAAAATTTTTCTTTTTGAATTTTTTTTTTTATGAAATAAATTTAGAATGTCATGAAACGTGGGAAATTTCAATTTGAGCAAACAAAATTTCCCATCTTTCTAGTAAAAAAAAATTCAAAAAGTTTTGAAAATTTATTTTCTGAAATAGATTTAGAATGTCATGAAACGTGGAAATTTTAAATTTGAGCAAAAAAAATGTATCCACCATTCTTGGTATAGTAGTAAAAAAAAATGTTTGCTATTGGAATTTTTTTTTCTGAAATAAGTTTAAAATGTCATGAAACGTGGAAATTTTCAATTTGAGCAAAAAAAAATTTCCATCATATATTCTATTAGTAAAAATACAGGGTGTTTCAGTTAAAAGTCCCCAGGCCATTATCTCTAAAATTAATAAAGATATTTTATTTTTGTAAATGGCAGATGATTGATACCAAAGAAAGGTTTAAATAACGGTGATTAGAATTTTTCCTCAACAGCACACAGAGATGGCGCTGCGATGCAAAACTATTTTTTGATGGCTGGAACCTTGAAACATAAGTCATGTGATTAAACAATAATTTGTGAATAATTTTGATGGTATAGAGAATTTACAAAAAACAAGCCGTTTTGGAGTTACATGAGTTTCTTTCATTAATGCCAGTACACGTGAATTTTGATAAATCCCTATAATTTATTTATTATTTATTATAGAATATTGGTTACCAAACACTTTTTTTCAAGATAAGGAAAGTGATATAATACACTCTCATAAAATTATGTTTACCACTTCCGGCCAAACCGGAACTAACATGATGAACCAATATCCATATGTTCCTACATATTACATTTTTTTTTTTTCTAATAACGCTTCTAATAAAACGGCTCCCAAAACTTAAAGTAAGTAAGACAACAAAGAAAATACACACTAATTTAGAATGGTAATGAAAAATCTACTTAAGAGATATTAGTAGGCTTTGATTTAATTTTAAGTTTGACAGTTATTAAACAAAGTTTGTTTGTAGTTGGTGCATTTCAATCATAGTTTCAAACAGAAATAGTGTACTTAGAAACAATTCAAAGCAAATTAATCCAAATAAGGCAATAAAAAAAAAAAAAAATTTAAAAATGGTTAGATACACCAATGAAGATAAGTTAAATATGATTTTAATATACGGTGAATGCAAAAGAAATTCCCGACAAGCAAAACGATTGTTTTGTTTACGATTTCCAAATAGACCTACACCCGATAAAAAAACATTTATCATGCTGTTTAAAAATTTAAGAAACTGGGGTAGTTTTAAGAAAACTATTCGTAACAGAAATAGGCCAGTTAGAAACAATGAAAATACAGCCTTGGTGTTAAATAATGTTGTCAACAATCCTCAATGTTCTCTCCGGAAATTGGCATCGGAAACTAATCTGTCGATATCTTCGTGCCATAGAATATTAAAATCAAATAAATACCATCCATACAAATTAAAATTGATCCATCATTTAAGGCCTGGTGATTATGAACGAAGATTACATTTTCTAGCTGAATTTTCAGTTCTTTCTGAAGAATGCCCAAATTTTTTAAAAAATGTGCTCTGGAGCGATGAAAGCCGTTTTCACAACAACGGAGTTGTGAGTAAGCATAACTGCCGATACTGGTCACAAAATAATCCTAGATGGATGAGAATGACCCGAAATCAGGTAACTTTTGGAGTTAACGTGTGGTGTGGAATATTAAATTCATATATTATTGGACCATATCTATTCCATGAGATTTTAAATGGAAGAAAATATGAGATATTTTTGAGAAATGTATTGCCAGGATTATTAGAGACTATCCCTCATAACCAGGAGAATATTTGGTTTCACCAAGATGGTGCACCACCCCATAACTCAGTACTAGTCAAAGATTGTCTTAATGAAATGTACCCTCAGAGATGGATTGGTACTAATGGAGTAGTCAGATGGCCAGCACGATCACCTGACTTGACTCCATTAGATTTTTTCCTTTGGGGGTATTTAAAAAGTGTAGTGTACATTGAACCCATTGAGGATATGGCCGATTTGTATAATAAAATATATGCTGCTATAAATAGACATACGTTACAAAAAGTTTGCAATGAAGAGTTACTGAAACGGTACAATATGTGTATTCTTGAAGAAGGGAGAAATTTTGAACATTTAATATAATAAGTACCTACTAATAGGAAAGAAATTAGTTTAATTTCATTTTTAATAATATTTCGATAGTTTTTAAATGTTTGTTTATAAAACTTTTGTTTACGTTCTTTACTGAATTGTTAATATAAATTTAGCCCATTCTAAATTAGTGTGTATTTTCTTTGTTGTCTTACTTACTTTAAGTTTTGGGAGCCGTTTTATTAGAAGCGTTATTAGAAAAAAAAAATGTAATATGTAGGAACATATGGATATTGGCTCATCATGTTAGTTCCGGTTTGGCCGGAAGTGGTAAACATAATTTTATGATAGTGTATTATATCACTTACCTTATCTTGAAAAATAATGTTTGGTAACCAATATTCTATAATAAATAATAAATAAATTATAGGGATTTATCAAATTTCACGTGTACTGGCATTAATGAAAGAAACTCATGTAACTCCAAAACGGCTTGTTTTTTGTAAATTCTCTATACCATCAAAATTATTCACAAATTATTGTTTAATCACATGACTTATGTTTCAAGGTTCCAGCCATCAAAAAATAGTTTTGCATCGCAGCGCCATCTCTGTGTGCTGTTGAGGAAAAATTCTAATCACCGTTATTTAAACCTTTCTTTGGTATCAATCATCTGCCATTTACAAAAATAAAATATCTTTATTAGTTTTAGAGATAATGGCCTGGGGACTTTTAAGTGAAACACCCTGTATATTTAAAAAAAATTTCTTTGACAAAATTTTCAAATTTTTCTTTTAGATATATATTTTTTTTAAATAGATTTAGAATGTCATGAAACGTGGAAATATTAAATTTGAGCAAAAATTTTTTTGGGTATAGTAGTAGTAGTAGTGGTAAATAAATTTTCAAAAAATTTTTGCTTTTGAATTTTTTTTTTTTTTCTGAAATAGGTTCAGAATGTTCAGAAACGTGGAAATTTTAAATTTGAGCTAAAAATTTTTTCCGTCATAATCTAATTCTAATATTCTATTAGTAAAAATATGTTTTAAAATATTTTAAAAATTTTCTTTGACAAAATTTTCAAAATTTTTTTTTGGAAAATTTTTTTATGAAATAAATTTAGAATGTCATGAAACGTGGAAATATTAAATTTGAGCAAAAAAAACTTCGTTTTTCTACTGGTAAAAAAACTTCAAAAAATTTTGAACACTTTTTTTTCTGATATAGATTTAGAATGTCATGAAACGTGGAAATTTTAAATTTGAGCAAAAAAAATTTTTTTTCATTATTTATTCCGTTTAGACGGTCCACCCTGTATATTTTCCAGTGAAAGTTCAACCATTTCTTCGCTGATAGTTGCGTCAGCTACCTACCAAATTTGACTATTATCCGTCAAGTAGTTTTTTAGATAATGCACCAACAGAACGACAGACAGACTGGCGGAATTGAAAAACCTATATTTTCGTAATCTACGTGATCTGAAATGTGTAAATCAGAATCTCAGAGGGTGATTTTTTCCTTCGGTATGAGAGGGAAGTAAAAAATACTGAAGAAATCAAATAATTACACAGGCCCACAAAAAAAAAAAGTTCGGATACAGAAAGGTGAAGTACCTTCTGGTACGTTTCTCGGTGGGCTAAAATCGAATCTCAGGTCAGAACTGACTCATCACCCTTAGATATCACCCCAGCACACCCTGCACCCCCCCAAATGGTCAAATTTTTACATCATATAAAAATTTAAAATAAATATCTCATTCTACGTTTTTCGGTGTGCTAAGAACGAATCTGAGGTCATAATTTACCCATCACCCTTAGATTTCGCCCCAGAACCCCCCCAAGGGTGAAACTGTTAGTTTATATAAAAGTTGAAATAAATATCTCATTCTACGTTTTTCAGTGTGCTACAACGAATCTGGGGCCACGATTTACCCATGACCCTTAGATTTCTCCCCAGCACGCCCTAGCACCCTCCCAAATGGTGAAATTTTTATATCATCATATAGAAATTCAAAATAAGTATCTCATTTTACGTTTTTCAATGTAATTTATTAGTTTTAATTTTGCTATATCTCCCCACCCCCCTTCACCATATGGTTATATTTTGACCCTTGTAACGTTGTACCAGTATTAGGATATGACAATTTTTCATTTCCATGCGATGAAATCAGGCAACAGAATCATTCATAGAAAAAAATGCTTCTATATTAAAACATAAATAAATTTAAAATGCTTGGAAGATATACTGTATTATCGGTGTCAATATGTGACCTTAGGTAATTACCTACATATTGACACCGATAATACAGTATATCTTCCAAGCATTTTAAATTTATTTATGTGTTTTAATATAGAAGCAATTTTTTCTAGGAATGATTCTGTTGCCTGATTTCATCGCATGGAAATGAAAAATTGTCATATCCTAATATTGGTACAACGTTACAACGGGTCAAAATATAACCATATGGTGAAGGGGGGTGGGGAGATATAGCAAAATTAAAACTATTAAATTACATTGAAAAACGTAGAATGAGAAACTTATTTTGAATTTTTATATGATGATGTAAAATTTTGATCATTTGGGTGCTAGGGGGTGCTGGGGCGAAATCTAAGGGTTATTACACCGAGAACGTAGAGTGAGATATTTATTTTCAATTTTTATATAAACTAACATTTTCACCCTTTGGGGAGGGGGGGGGATTCTGGGGGGTGCTGGGGCGGAATCTAGCACACAAAAAAACCTAGAATGGGGTATTTATTTATTTATTTTTATATGATGTGAAAATTTGACCATTTGGGGGGGGGGGGCTAGGGTGTGCTGGGGTGAAATATAAGGGTGATGGGTCAGTTCTGACCTGAGATTCGTGTTTAGCACACCGGAAGGTACTTCACCTTTCTGTATCGGGCCTTTTTTTTGTGTGCCTGTGTTATTTATTCAAGAGAATAATGATTCACGTACACAGAATTCTTACCAAAAATACACTGCTATGAGTAGTTTATTGTCATTTTTTTTTTAATTTCTAGAAGCTGCACCATACTTAAATAAAAAAAATAAAAACTTATGACGCAATGTTTAGTGATGCTCACCATTGAAACTTCAATGTATCCATATTTCTTAGGCTTTATTCGTTCGAATACTGCCACTGAGGAAGAGGATGACCATCTCCAAAAAGTTGGTGACGTAACCATAATATAAACAGCAGCATTATGGTTGTTTGCCTATTTATTCATTGAAACTTAAATTGTTGACAATTTTTTTTTAAATGTTCAATTTTACTACAAACTACATATGTTATTTACGTTGATACTAAATTATATATGGCAATAAAAAAGAAATTATAGGTAAATATTCAGGATGTTCCACTTAAAATTCCCTTGGCAATTTTTTCGAAGAAGGGAAATTTTGAATTCTGTAACAAGTGTTCACTAGAAACTATAAATGACTCTGGTTTTTAGTAAAAATGACCTTGCTACAAATTGAGGTATAGGTGCGATGCAGAGAAATTTTTCGATCCCAGGAACCTTGAAGACACAATACATTGTAAGCACCTTTTTTAAGTAACAGAAATGTTTTTTTGAAATACTTTTAAAAAATGCATTTCAGAAAATAAATCCTTTTTCATGAAAATTTTGAGAAAATATAATTTTTAACATTTTTTCAAATTGATAATTGTTAATTAAACAATTATGTAGATAATTTAAATTCATTTAATTTTAAAAAGTTATGGCGATATTTGTTATTTAAACAATTATATTTCGATGAGATATTTCCAAAGCCGATGATTTTCCGAAAATTGATCATATTATATAAGTTGCTTAGAATGTATTGTTGCATCACAATGCTACCTACACCTCAATTTAGGGGCCATCCATTAATTACGTTATGCAAATTCCATTGTTTTTCTACTTCTTCTTCTTAATTTAATTTTTTTCTTAAGATGTACTTATCACATCTACATTCTCCATTTCTTTTATAATAATTAACGTACAACTTGCAAAGAGAAATGAAAACAAAAAATTATATTTATTAGGATACAGGAGTTACCTGTGGCGACAGGGGGCTACAACTCGAGGAAAATATTTCTTTTCCTATTGTCGACGTACTGACGCCGAATTAGGTCCAAACGCTTCTGGGGCCATTTTACCTTAACTTATTGTGCTATACCCTTCAAGAAAATAGTGCTGTGGTTGTATTGATGAAGGAAAAAGGAATATTTTGGAACAATTTAACCCATGATACAAAATACACAAATCTCAAATTCAAATGGTCACAACTTTTGTCTAGTACCACAGAAAAATGTCGCAAAACGAGGTTTCAGCCTTTAATACAAAGGCTCAGGTCCCATATTTTTCTACTCCAAAAAATGTTTGTTAACACTTTTGCTGCGGAAAGCGCACATGTGCATCCGGTTGGTACTTAATAACGTACATTATGCACACTTGCGCGCTCTGCTTATATGAGATTTTATAGCCTCAGTATGACTTCCGCAGTTTTAGAAAGTGTATGAATATTTCCAGGAATAACTATTAGAAAGTGCAAAAATCTTTTTCTTACCAAAGAACTGGCCAACATTTTTTTTTTAATTTTAGTTTTTAAAATTATATTTTTTCATTTATTTTATATTTTATTAAAATAAAAAAGCGTTCTATGTTAGGAAAAGTAATTTATTTAAAAAAGTATTAGGACACACAAGTCCATTCTCCGCATGGCACATTTTGTATAAATAAGTGGATCGTGCACATGCACTTCTAGAAAAAGATGAATTAACAACTATTTGGATTACAATGGCCGCAAGATCCGCCTGTTTTTGGGTAGCGGATTTCAAGCTTGGGAAAAATCTTAAAAAGGTTTAGCTAGTCTCAAATTAATCCTTATTAAAAACCAAAAGAAGCATTATTCCTGGTTTTTTGAAAACGATCAGTAATTGCCCATATCCAGGGGTTGAAATTTAAAAAATATCAATAAATCTAAAAACAATTATATTTGTATTATATCTATTAAGTCAATCTTTAAAAAGTGAAATTATGTATCTTCTATCAAGATGGGTTAAAAATTCACCCCCCATGGACCTTCAAAGGGGAAATCATCCCCAAAAAATCAAAAATATTTTTTTAAATTCTGAAAATAAAGTCATGACAAATATGAGGGGTAATAACTGAACATTTTCAAAAAACAAAGAACAGTGTCTCTCTTGGTTTTTAATAAGAATTAATTTGAGACCAGCTAAACATTTTTACGATTTTTCCCAAGCTCACAATCTGCTACCCAAAGACAGGCGAAAAAACAGCTTTTCTTGTGATCACTCTTAAGTTAATGTACGTACTTACCTGTAATATTAATGCTACCTCCGCACTCAGTGTTAATATGCTAATTAATTGGCGCAGCAAAAGTGTTAAATAATCGAGAGATAGTATGCTCTGCCCGCTGCTCTAGAATTATTGGTGATAACAGTTGATATAATAAAATGATTTAATTTCAGATATTTTATGACCTAGTTCGACAAATCAATAAAAAATCTCCAGAGAAGAAACAGAAACAGAAAAAGAAATCGATTTGTGTGCTTCTATAATTTATATTATCACTTGGAACCAAAAAGTACATTTAAAGATTTCAAGACTATATTGTTAGACAAAGTGTAAAGGCGAGGAGGCAAGTGCGGACTTAAAGTCTCTTGCAGTGAAGTTTTTTAAAGCTCTGTATATCATTCTTTTAACATTAATTTAAGTATTTGTAATAAATAAAGTTGTCAGTTAATTTTTCCACAATCAAGGTTGTTATTATATCTAGATGCAATTTTAGTGATAGAGTATTTTGAAATACTGCCAATTACGTGGTGTCAAATAGGGATAGGAATTTTGTGAATTAGTAGTACTCGTACTTCTGATTCGAGACTATCTGCCGGACAATACTTCACCAAGCATAAGCCGTATTCCTAAGATTTCTTATCCGTAGTGCCGAGGAAGTTTGCTGTATCTATTAATTGCCACATCTTTGTAAATGATTTCTTGATATGTTCTGCCACTAAACCTTTATTGTTAGGTGTAGTCATAACTCGTGGCAAGATGTGATAATAATCCTAATGGTGCTTTTCTAGTAGATAGTGATGTCCTTGGCGAGAGTTAATAAAATCTCAGAAAGGGTGCACTTTTTCGAAATGTCCAAAAGTTTTAAGTAAAAATCTACCTACATCTAAACATTAAAAATAAGACTTTATGTATAAGAACTGTGTATAATTAATTAAGTAATGACAGTTTTGTGTCAAGTTAAGTGTTTATAACCCATTAAAGAATTATTAAATGTTAGATATCTCATTAAAAATTTAAGAAACGTTTCACTATATAAATCTTATAAACGTTACAAACATCTAGTGTCTAGTGTCTTAGCCAGTATTTATCAATAATAAAAATATATATATATAATCATCAACTTCCAGAAGTTTATAATTTTCCACTTTTCCTAAAACTTATACAAACAAGATATACTCTCATTTTGACGTTGAAATTTATGATCGTTTGGATTCAATAGCAACGTGCTACACAATTTTCTCAGGAAATTACAATAATTTCAGGAAAAACTATAAAATTTTATTATATACCAGTCGTCTCTAGCAGTTTTTTAAATTAAAAATACAAAGTTGATTTGTAAAAGCTATTCTGTCGATGACTTTCCTACAACTATGACAATCTATGATGTGTTATTAATAATTTTACAGTCTTCAGTTTAGCTTTTTTACTGACTAGAGTTCATAATTTCCTTGTCGAAGGTGCTATCCAGTGTCTGTTAAAAATTCGTGTGGTGGGTGAGTCATCTAGAAACAAGTTGTCAAAATCACCCTTTTAAAACAAAACTATAATTACAGCATTTTTCCCAAAAATCAATTAATACTGTCTATATTTTTTAGTGGGCACTGTATGCAGGATGTTAATGGGCGGGGGGGGTTAAAACATGAGCTGAATCCAATATACCTCCTGGAATCCCAGGAGATTTCCTAATCTTTTTGTAGTGGTCAGTCTACTTGTAACAATACAGTATTTTAAAAACATACAGGGTTGGACTGGGAGGAATTATGTTTTTGGTCATCAAAAATCGCTTTGTGTAAAACTCTTGAGCATCATTGCTTAACTGTCTTAAAAAATGGCCACTTTTCGAGTCAAATCTTCCTTCAGTCCAGTAATACCATACCATAATATAGAATGAGGCATAGTCATAAATGTATATTTACCTTACCAAATATAGTACAAACTAGTTAGCAACATGGTAGAACACTCTGTATTGAAATTGTGTGATATTCATCATACAGTGCGATCTCCAAAGGTGTGTAAAATACCACGTTTTATCTCACGTGTGTTTTATGCAATAATTACTACATTTTAGAGCAAGGGAAGAAGAAGTACAGATCGCCCTGTATGATGGATATCGCCCAATTTCAATTGGGATTGTTCTACTGTACTGCTAACTATATATTATATTTAGTAAGATAAGCATAGATTCATGAGTACACCTTATCCTATGGTATTACTGGACATAAAAAAAAGTATTTTTTTTTACAGAGCCATTTTTTATGAGTAACCAAAAATATATTGTTTTCTCAGTATTTAAAAAAAAATACAGTATAGTTATGGGTAGATCTAACCTCTACAAATGTGTCAAAATTTAAATAACAGGATAAAATGGTTAAAATAATATGGAGGCCAAACTTTTGCCAAAAATCAGAAAACTCTCTGTATAATTGACTGTGCAAATGACAAGTGACTCCAGGGAACATATGGGGTTGTTTTGGAGTCAGCTTGATCTCCCAATAAGTTAAATAATTGTTTGAAGAGTTACTTTTCAGTAGGTCATGGGAATTCTCCGGAATGTTTACACTGCCCCAAATAATTAACATCCACAATCTACAATTTGCCAAAAACTCATCTAGATTTGCTGTAAAATCAAAGGTGTGAATGAAATCATATTAGGTAGACCCTGTCTGACATAAGCAGGCCAATTAGTAAAAATTGTTTTCATCTTCACTGTCCATGCCCGGGGAAGGGTTTTATTGGAATTAGGTGTACGCTAGATTTTTAAAAATGTAATTTATGACTATCACAATAACAAATAACGGCAACTGTATAGCCGGTTCTCCAAAAATCAACATACTATTAGTTTACCACAGTACCACTTGTAACAGTGTGTGTCTTGATGCTTTCTGTACGGTACAGTGGTCATACACATGAATAGCTTGTATGTCAACAAACTGCTTGTTTATATTTACGAGCACACCAAAGATATCCGTACTTCTACTTATATTTGAGGCATTGAGGATAATTTTTCTATGAGTGCTGTAGATGCTGTTTTTTTATTATTGCTTTGGCTCAGATGATGTATATTGTCAAAATAATGAGCAAACTTTTTTTTTTCAAAAATTGTGGAATCCCAATTCTTGAAATTTATTTTTGACATCTCGAGTAGTATGGAAAACAATATTGGGGGTAAAATTGGTTGTTGCTTAATATAAAAAAGAAACAAAACGATTTATGTACTCCTATTGTAATAAAGCAAAATGTTCATAATAAGATTCTAAAAAATTTACACAAAAATACTTTGGGTTGATTATTCGTTGGGCAATATAGTCCAAGAGGCGATTGTATGTTTACTATGTTCATTTCTGAAAAGACAAATTTTTATCAACAATACACATATTTGAAAAAAGCGCAAACATACATTAGCCCCCAGCATTGCTAGTGTCAGGGTCGGGGATCGAACCCAGTGCATGATAGACAGTGTGATCACGCATGCTCAACACTAACATGCTTTCGTGCCGGAATTTATTTATGAAAGCATAAAATTAACACCAAATTGTTGGACTCAGTGAGTAGTATTAAAATATATTGGGTTGCCTAAATAAATTTTGATCGAACTCATAGGCAACCCATTTTTTAATAATTTTTTTTAGACACTCATCGAATGAAAACAAATCAAAAAATAAATTAAAGCTTAAAACCTCCTCTCACTGAATAAAATGGGTTGCCACCTTTTAAAGTAATGTCAATGTGTTGCAACCTGCTTTTTGCATTATTTTGTTGCATGGACTATAAATTGTCATTGTAAGTAAGATTTTTTTTTAAAATCAGTTCAATTTGTAGCTCTTTAAAAAGATCAAATTTTGATCTATAAAGTAGAATCATTTTTAAATGGTTTTGGATATATGTTATGTTCTAAAGGTGCTCAAAAATCATACTGTACAGTAGAGGATCCCTGACCGTCGAATCAGGTATTTGCAAGGCAACCCTAGCGCTTTTGATTTGTTACTATAAGTAGTATCATTACTAAAAATGTTGCCCTGTCGGAAATGAGCCTAGTAAACTTTTAGTCTCCTCTCCGCCTATTAAGGTTTCCTGGAAGAAGGTTAAAAACATTTTCAAGAAATAAAGAAGATGGCCAAAATGGTACAGGGTGGTCGATCTAAACGGAAACGTTGACCGCTTTACGGTTGTACTAGGGAAAAAAATTTGAATGCTGAAAAGATGGTATTTTCTCCTGGCATTCCGAATCTGAGGTCAAAAAAACAATAGAACATCAAATGGTGAAAATATTCGCGAAAAATATGTTTTGAAAAAAAAAAACACCTTGTTATTTCTACTGGAAATGAAATGAAGTATTCAAATTCAATCTTTGGGTTCCAATTGGTCGCAAAATAGCAATGTATTTCATACTTTCTGATCAACCCTATATAATTTTAAAAAAATTCAGATTTAGATTTTTTTTCTGATTTCAACGATACTATACTATATTTGATATACTTGCTACAGATAGTTCCTGAGGTATTCGAGAAAACAGTATACAAAATTTTATTAACAACTAAGTTACTAGAGATAGTAGTCGGCTATGAGAAACATTGGTGTTGAAGCATTCCTTGCATTTCTACTACTCGGTGAACAGTATGCACCAACTTGGCTTTGGAAATTAAACATAAATATCAGCATTCAAATTTTTTTCCTACTACAACCGTAAAGCCGCTATGTCAACATTTCCGCTTAGACGGTCCACCCTGTACATGTAGATTTTAACTCTTAAGTTAAAACCTTCATTTAAATGGCTAAATAGCGGCAACAAATAAACTGTCTGTTTCTTAGTTTAAGATGCAATAATGAGCTCGACTTTCACGTTAGAACATATTTTTTGCTACTTTCGTTAGATGCAAATGTATGATGTGTTGGCTAAAATTAATGTTAATTAGTACAACAATTCTTATTTTTTTGCATACTTTCAATGTACGTTTACACTTTTAAGTTTTGTTGCAAAATTTTAAAATGCATGTTTACGATAAAAAATGCATTAATTGAAGAAAGTGTGAGTACTACAGTAAAGTGCATTAGTACATATGAAAACCTACATTTGAGATGCCAAGAACAAATTTTAAGTAATAAAAATGTTGCCATGTGGTAGATTTTTTTAATCAACAACCACTCCTTTCTATGTAATGTAATTTTTTACCCCATGTATTGTCTTCCAACATTTACACAACATAAGTTTAACTAGTTTCAAACTTAATTATTACTAATTAGTTTTCTCGTTGCTAGTGAACTCTTCTTAAGGATTTCTTCAGACAATTTTCTTGAATAGTGATCAAAAATGATTGACTGGAAACTCATCTATAGTTCCAATTTAATTAATTTTAGTCTTGAGCTGCTCAATGGCAATAGCGCAATGTATCCAGAGTCAATGGAATCACTTCCACAGTAATTCTGTTCTTAAATACCCTACTCCAATACCTCAGTAGTCGCTTTATACGATCGTCAAAAAATTATCGAAATGGACTGTATGTTGGAGACAATTTGAACCCAGGAAAGGATGTGAGGCAGGTGTTTTTTTCCTGGTGTTGAATATTAATTGATTTTTGTGAATTGTAAGGATACTGAAAAGTGTAGACTATTTAGTTAATGTGACTGTTCATTATGTTAACGAATTGGGATAAATACTGCATTTAACAAACCTAGTTTTTTTGTACGTAACGAACTTGTAAAATGTTTAAATTTTTATATACTCTACACAAAATAAAATTAGGTAAAAATAAAGAGCAATAATAATAATATGAATATAATTAGTTCATCTGCCACATGTAGTTTTAAATAGTGAATAGAGCGATGTTACTTTCTCAACCAATGCAGCTTTAAAGAATGCTTTCGAATAGAATAAACATTGAATCTCAGCTAGTGACATCACTACTAATAGTCATCAGCACATTTATTTTGATGGTAGTATGAAACCTTGTAATGTAACACATCCACTCACAACTTTATATTATTATCTAGAAAAAATTTATAATTCCTTTGTTGTATTAGCATTAAAATTGAAAATTGTGATAATCTCCTTAAATTACATTATACAAGACTTCATCGTAGCACCATACAATAACGTTTAATATTATTATGTATATTATGCATATAAAGTATATGAATCTTGTTTAATGTACTTTAAGTTTTTAGCTTATATCTCATAATGGGTGGTACAGCTAAAATGTCACTGATTTAGATTTATCAAAGTATATTTGCTGACATACATCAATTGTAAAAATTATGAGGACCAAATTTGTGTTAGATAATCATGAGATTATGTTGGAATTATCTGTATGCCGTTTCTGTTTATACGTACAGTGTCTAAACACATTCTTGTAGACTTTTTTATTGTCGATGATTCTTTATAAAAAGTTTTGCTTATCCTGTGAAGCCATAAGCAGGGTCAGATTTGTGATAAAATATACAGGGTGTTCAAAAATGCAAAACATGTAAAATTTTATTAAGCAGTGTATTTTATTTTTAACACGATCGCTTAAAAACTCGATAGTCGAGGTCGAGGAAATGAAGCAGCAAGTTGAAAAAGAATCATTGGATTTTATATTTTGGACAATTATAATCATTTTTTGACTGTTGACATTTTTGTACCTAACCGCACCCTTCTTGAGATATAAGCATTTAAAAGAAGAAAAAAGTTTGTTAAATTTCTATATTTTCTAAGAATTAGTATTTTTTATCATTAACATGAATTAAAACATGTGGACTGTACATTTTGGACAATTCTATATCTATATAAGCGTTAAAAATCTTATATTTCGCTAAGGGTGGGGTTAAGTTAAAAAAATGCTTAGAATTGTCCAAAATATAAAGTCGAATGCCCTAATTAATAATCAAAGACCAATAATAATCGTAAATACTAGTTTTTTGACAAAAAAAGCTTATATATACATTTTTTTTATTTTTAAATGCCAGTATCTCGAGAAGGGTGAGGTTAGGTAAAAAATGCTTAGAATTGTCCAAAATATAAAGTACATGTTTTAATCCATAATAAATGCCCACAAATAATCGTAAATACCAGTTTTTTTTTTTTTTTAAGGAAAGCTTAAATATACGTTTGTTTTTTTTCAAACGCTTCTATCTCGTGATAGGTGAGGTTAGATTTGTCGGAAATATACAGTCCACATGTTTTAGTTCATAATAAGCGCCCAAAATACTAGTTTTTTAAAGAAAAAAAAGCCTAAATACACTTTTTTTTAAATGCTTATATCTCGAGAAGAGTGGGGTTAGGTAAAAAATGTCAAGAGTCAAAAAATGCTTAGAATTCTCCGAAATTTTAGTTCATAATAAGCACCCAAAATACTAGTTTTTTGAAAAAAAAAAGCCTAAATACAAACGATCAAACGTTTTTTTTAAACACTTATATCTCGAGACGAGTGAGGTACAAAATGTCCAGAGTAAAAAAATGCTTAGAATTGTCCAAAATATAAAGTCTGTTTTAGTTCATATACTAGTTTTTGAAAAAAAAAAGCCTAAATATACATTGTTTTTAAACGCTTATACCTCAAGAAGAGTGAGGTTAGGTAAAAAATGTCAAGAGTCAAAAAATGCTTAGAATTGTCCAAAATATAAAATTCAATGGTTCTTTTTCAATTTAAAAAGGAATTGTTGGTGACCGGAAATAGCGAACTTCTGTCCCAGTTTACGACTGGAAATCGAAAACACCAGTTCCCATGACCCTGACTTTGTTTTGTACATCTTTAGGAACATTTTGCACCATCTCGCATAAAAATCAGGTGGGGCAGAGTCTCATGTTGGAGTTAAATGCTTCATTTCCTCAACTACAATGAGTTTATTATCTGTGAAATGTGATTAACAGCCCGTTTTTGACTAAACTCCTTGAGTTTTAAACAATTATGATAAATAAAACTTTAAAAACAAAGCAAAACAAAATAAATGCACTTTGGCTTAATAAAAATTTTCCATTTTTTACATTTTTTGAACATCCTATATATTTTATCACAAATTTGACCCCTGTTCATGGCTTCCCAGGATAACCAAAATTTTTGATAGGGAATAATATTTTCTTGAAATATCAGTGATAACAAAGTTCACAAGAGTGTAGTAACCTATCCAAGGACACACTGTATCTGTCGCACAACCCAAAAGTTGAAACGTTTTTACCTCCCTGTTAAATTATTTTTACGTAACTCTTTTTTGAGTGAGATCAAGTGTTAAAGATTCAAGTGTTTTTTATCTTGAAACATGCAATAAACAACCGCCTTATAGAGTAGACTAAAATTAAGCAAAGGAATTACAACTAATAAATATATTTAGACAAACTAAACTAAATCTTGGGTTTATTTCCTTGTGATTAGTATAATATTGAAGTAAATATAAGAACTTTTCGCAGAAAGAATCTGCTGCCATTGGTAGTCCTTCCCCCAGCTTGAAAATCGTGCCCTGCGGTGTACCAAAAATTTGACTTGTAGATATTGTTAAGTATAATTTTAAAATGTCAAACCTATAGTCGGTCTCAGTTTAGAATGCAGTTGTTGCCGTTATGAGCGGAGCACAGTTTACACAGGCACACAGAAATTCCCAAGTAAGTGGAATCCCCATCGAAGCCATATCAAGGCCATTGGTACACAAAATAAAATTTGCGGTTTAAATTCGCTTTCATTTGGGGCTATCATATAAATACAGTGAATTTATATGATTTAAATTACAGCATAAATGTTCTTATTTCATTGCAGTAAGAACATGGTTTGATAATAATTGATGTCAACTCTTTAAAAATTGTAAAAAAAATTTATATTATTTCGGATTCAAGAATGGCACTGAATATTTGTGATGCTAAGATTTATTATATATACATAAAAAATTGACAATATAAAATTGTGTATTAATATAAAGAATGTAACAAAAATTATTAACATAAACAACATGAGTTTTACTTAAAATGGTTATATTATTGAAACTTCTTCTGGGAGAATATCAAATTCATCTAAATCGGAAAATTCAGCGTCTTCATCAGATGAACCCGTATTTACTACAAATTTCAATTCCATCTATTCCACTACGTTTTCCATATTGTAGATATTTTCCTCTTCCTTTATTACGTGTTCCACGTATTTCGCCCAATTTTTCTATTAAAACTTTCTTTGATTTTATATAATACAAAAATATTCTAAAAAACATCACTTTTTTTTATTACTTAAATAACAACGTATTTCACGGACCTGGTAAAAAATCTGTTCTAATTTACTAATTTCCTCTGTGTCAACTTGGTTTGCAAATGTACCAATCGGAGACAAGGACACACATTATCTTTACAAGCACTGCATTTTAAACTGAGATAAACTATAGACAGAGTACACACTGAACTGGGGGCATCATTGCCGCCGTTTTTAAATTATACAGGATGAGTCACTATCCACATAACAAAATGATATGCAGTGTACATACATTATATATTCAATTTATGGATATGTATATCCACAAGATGGAGAAAGTATATATAATATACATCTAATGGATGTGGCATTAACATTCCTAGCATATACATTTGTCGCCGACTTCCATATCTATTTCATATCCAGTGAATGTACATAAACATAAGCAGTGTACATTCATTGGATATGAAGCACACATCATATACATAATCTCATATTTCATGAATATACTTTACATATCTCTGAAGTACTTTCCACGGACATCAAAACGCTTATTGAATACTGCACTCGACGTGTGTTGCCCCAGTCATGTTGGCATCATCGGGAGACAATTAAAAGAAACAGTTTTAATCATCTCGATGATTGGTGCAGCACGCATCGAATGAAAATGTTCAAGTGTTTTGATGTTCATGGGAGCTACTCTCTGAGGTATCCCTATAAGAGGTAATAAAAAGCAGATAGTTTAACAAGAAATATATTTTATATAAATATTTTAAACATACACAAACTTTACAAAATAACCTAAATTATTACACAATGTTTAAAATTTTCAATATTTACGTATACTTTTTTACCTTCCGGTAGTTTAACAAATTGTGAACATATATAGTATACTACTATAGTTACTCATGTGCTACATATGTGTTTAAAACATTTTCAACCATCAGTAAGTTATATAATATGAACGTATGCAATTTTTATTCACTATATTTATAAAATACATACCCAATATGACTTCACATAACAGCAAATTTTTAGGCCTCTGTCACTTTGCGCCATCTTAACCAAACACTACCTACCTACTACAATCAGTTAAATACGTTACTTGCAAATTTTCTAACCTAAAAGGGTATGTATTTACAAATCTAAAGAATTGCATTATAATAAATATAATCTTCATCATGGGAGCTTCATGCAAATGTAACAGCATAATATATAGCAATAAGCAAATATAAAATCCAGAGAATCAGAAATAGTTAACTTCCATGGCGCATCAACACTATGCATGCAACACTATAGGGCTTAATGGCTGTTGGGAACTACAATCCGTAAACAAATGATGCATGGTGCGCCGTGGACTATGCCATAAATTAGTAGCGCATGCGCATCAGATAATAAGATAAAATTCGTGCATGTGTATAACTTAATTATACCTTAATGGACATGTTATGTATAAATCATGTATATACCTCCAGCAGTATACACTGTATGACAGTAGCTGAATATGCATTTCATATCATATGTATATTTAACAATACATATTCAAATTCCAACATCTAATGCATATACTGTGGATGTACATGTCCATGAGATGTTATGTGGGTAGTGCATGGACGGTCAATATCTCCCCAATCATTTGAAATTGAATTGTCTCGGATGTAATTGTAGGAGATCAAGACTGGCATATTTGAAAATTGCTTTAAATCTAAAGGGTGTTTTACATATGGTGTAGTTTTAAAAGTAATTTTAAACTTTGCCATAATTGTTCTGAGACATTTTTTTAACATTTCAAATGGTTGAGGAAATATTGACTGTCCACGCACTAGTGGCTCACCCCGTATATCAAATTGTCAGGGCAATGTATCTTCGTAAGAGCTGATCCGATCTTCATGATCTTTTTTAAATTTAATTCAGAGGAGGGTCCCTAAGGCCGGTTTTCGGCCACCTCAATTTATGCCATAAATAAATGTATTTGATTTTTTAGCCATTTTGAACAAATATAAGTCATTTCCAGGTGAAACAAAACATTTTTACCCCTCCTTTCTGACGGTAGCTTATAGATTTTAATGCCTGCATGGTGTGGAGATTTTTTATATGAAGTTGTATTGTGATTTCTACTTTTTAATAGGTGACCTTGTCTGGTATTGTATGAGTAATTGTCTGAATTTGTTTCGAACATGTTTAAATTTTTCTTGACAAATTTAATGGTGTTTAATATATATATGTTGTGGATGGATAATTTTTGAAATGAGGTCTACAGGAATCCCTTGGTGCAATATCAAATAGTAACCCGACAAGCCTTTTCAATACTGATTTGATATTAAAGATACTTTTCAAATGCATTAATGCGAAGTATGCATAGTTTGTCTTTTTGCAAATATTTTGAATTTGCTTTTCCCTGCAAAGGCTCTTATCTATTATAGTTCCCAAGAACTTTACTATTGGTGAAAAGTTTTCATTAGATATTTCTTTGACAAGATCTTCTGAAGGTAATCTTCGCTGTGAGAAGTACACACATTCAGTTTTATCAGTATTAAAGATTAGTGTGTTACTCTAACACCAGTTTCGATACAAAAGTAGAATGTTATTTACTTGACCTTGTAGTTTTACTGAGTCCCGTGCAGAGAGCAGCATCGAGGTGTCATCAGCAAACATAACAACTAATCCCTCCTGTATAATTGCAGGGAGATCATTGACAAATAGCAAAAATAGTAATGGTCCCAGCACGGAACTTCGAGGAACTCTTTGAGTGACATAATTTTCTGATAATGTGCCATATATTTTCACATGTAATTTTCTGTCAGTCAAGAATGATTTAATAACATTTAATGCTGGACCTCTAATCCCCAGCTTTTGCCATTTGTATGCAACAAAATCAACATTCAAATTGTCAAACGCTTTGCTTAGGTCGGGAAATAAGCCAACAACATGATTTTTTTGTCAACTTCATCAAATACAAACTGCAGAAGCTGGATGGTGGCAGTTTCTATTGATTTATTTTGTAGGAAGCCATGCTGGTTTGATGTGATAATTTTATATTTAATTAAGAATGTTGATATCCTATTAAATATGAATCTTTCTAAAACCTTTGATATTGCACATAAGATGAAAATTGGTCGATAATTTTCAAAATCAAGCTCATCACCTTTCTTCAATTCTGGCAGAACTGATGCAAGCTTAAAAATATTAGGAAAATGGCCTTGCTGAAAGCATTTGTTAATTGAATATGCCAGAGGTGCTGCGACTTTCTCACATGTATACTTTAGGGCTTTACTGTATATTCCATCTACACCTGTAGCAGGCTTATCTTTTAAATTTTTTATTATGTTTATAACTTCCTCAGAGGTTGTAGGCGTCAAGAATAAGAGGAACTAATACACTCAGTCGAAATATTGTCCTTGAAATGTTCAGACGTTTTCTCTGATGCGAAAAATAATTCCCAAAATGGTCAGCAATGATTTTGGGATTTGTTTGTAGGTGTGTTGTTTATATTTATTGTTATTTTTCTGTTTTCAACATTTCTACCGAGTTGTTTATTAACCAAATTCCAAATTTCTTTTGAACTGTTTGATGCTTTCTTTACTTGTTGTGAAAAATAGTCTCTTTTGGTTTGTCTTATGTTGTTATTATATTGCTTTTTCTTGTCTTTATACAATTTCATTAGATTAAAATCATGTAATTGATTTGCTAACCAATATAAATTGTTCAATTCTTGGCTCTCTTTAATTAAATCACAGTTAAGCCAACTGCGGAGAGCCATCAAGATATTTTAGGAACAATTCGATAAAATTATCGAAATCATTGTCAATATTTTCAGAATATATGCTATCCCAATAAATAGTTGTCTAGCATTATATTTTTCAATATTTTCATCTGAAAAGTGTCTACCACGATAAAAAGTATTATTACTTTGTTTATTTATTTTAAGATACTTGCAGCAAATTATTTGAGCTGTATGATCAGCTATGCGGGGATTAAATACATAGGCTAGTTGCCTATCCTCTGGTAAATTTTTAGCTATATAATCAACGCCTGTTTTTGATGTTATATTATTTATCTTTGTTACAATGCGAGTAGATTCATTTAAAATTATTGTAAGATTAAAACATTTAAAACATGAAAGTATATTTGAACCCGATTTAGGCCCATTAATATCCTGTACTTGTCGTTCTGAAAAAAGGGGGTGGGGGGTCGTAAAATTTTCCGCTGTATCTGGAAATGACCTATTTTTATTCACAAAGCCTAAAAAAATCTAATCACTTATTTTCGTCAAAAATTGGAGGGGGCCGAGAACCGGCCTTAGGGACTCTCCTCCTTTGCATTCTTAAGAAAAATAAAAAAATGCAAGACACATTAGGATTCGTAGGGATTTTAACATTTCTATTAAAAGTTTAAAAGTGAATAAGTGTAAGAGTAGCCTATGGCTAAACTTCGCCTTAATAAAGACGTTTTATTATTATTATTATTATTATTTTTTGTTTGCTTGAAATTGTAATGTAAACATATTCAATATAGGATTTTGCAAACAGCAGAAAAAACTATGAGAACTAAAAGAAAAACTATCTTTAAAATTATTGATTTACAATCTTTGCATTCTTTCAATAACTTGAATTCTGGTTATGCTAGCAATTAAAATCTTAAAATGAATTTGTCTTTCTTATTTGAATTCTCATTCTAACAATAGTCTCCACATAATCCCCTACGGCTATGCAGAGTAAACCAGTATCCACATAACCCCCTACGGTCATGAAGATTCAGTTAAAAACGAGAACAGGCCTAAAATCAATTTATTTACATACCTCAACTTTAAGAAGGGAATGACAGATTTCATGAAAATGTAATCCTTTTAAATGAGAATTTTTCCAAAAGACGGGGTATATAAATAAATTCATGTTAGGCCTTTGTTCTCATTTTTAACTGAATCTTCATGGCCATAGGGGGTTATGTGGATACTGGTTTACTCTGCATAGCCGTAGGGGAGTATGTGGAAACTGGTGTTGGAATGAGAATTGTCAAATAAGAAAGACAAATTCATTTCAGGATTTTAATTGTTAGCATAACCAGAATTCAAGTTATCGAAAGAATGCAAAGATTGTAAATCAAACATTTTTAAAGAAAGTTTTTCTTTTAGTTCTATAGGTAGTTTTTTCTGCTATTAGCAAAATCCTATAAAGAATAAGTTTTATTTCTATTAAAAGTCCAGGAGATATCAGGGAATATCGAAAATAGGTCGAAAAGTCAGGGATTTTCACTAATTATCTGGAAATTTTAATAAAAAATGATTTGCCACTCAGAATACCATCCAATTAGAAAAAATTTATAAGTTAGTAAGAAATGCAATTTTATTTATTTATTTATTTTTACTCTAGATGATTTTCTCTTATATGAAAATAAAGGAGCTATTTAAAGAAAAATAATTTTGTTTGAATTTCAATTCATTTTGATGGTTTCATTTTATGTGCATGTCGAACTGATTATTTTTTATAGAATAGCATTTAACGAAGTTAAAAAAATTGAATGTTGTGGCGTTAATCAAGGTTCACATACTTCAAATGACCCTACTTGAGTAGGGGCATTCCTTTTTAATTTAAAGTTGAGTTTTATTTTATATGAAATAGTGAATTTTGCTTTAAATAAATTATCGACAACTCAGGGGATATTAAATTGCATTAAAATCGAATTTGCACTAATCTGCATATCTCATTTAAAATACTTAATATTTTTGCAATTTTAACTTGGCAAACGCTATTGTATAGAAAAATAGTTAGTTGTATGCATACAATTTTTCATTAAAAAATTGCAGTCTAAAAACTGCCCAAATGAAAACTGAAAAAACATTACTTAGCAGCAGTACAAGACTGCTTCTAATAGTTTTTTAAGAGCACATTTAAATAATTATATATTGTTACAAAATACATTAAACAATGAGCGTTATTTCAAAATGTGCAAAACAAATTTATTGCAACAAACCCCAGCAGAACAAATTTTAGTCTGAATAATTTATATCATTTGTATATTGCAGTTTCTGGCTTGTTGGCCTTTGTCAGTACAGACTAAGTAAATATGTTAAAAAACTCTTTTTTTTTTAAATTTATGTTTTTCACATGTTGGAATGCCACTTACAGAAATTTAAACACTAAGTGGAAAGGTAAAATTTCAATTGTGAAGTTTTTTAATTTAGTATTTGTCTCGCTAGTATTTGTTCTGAATGGAAATCTGAAATGACATAAGAAAAGGTTATGGAGATCGGATCGACCAATACAGAAATAATGTCTGTTTTTTTATTTATAATCTAAGATGGAGTGTACTTAACAATATCTTTAGGTAAATACAATAAAAAATAATGTATTGCAAAGTATCATAAAATACAATGTATAAAAAGATAAAGATACAGAAAACCGATTTAAAAATCTTACCCTAAAAGGACAAGCAGATAACTACTTTGTGAACCAACAAAAAAAGAAACAGTCCTATATATACATAAAAAATAACCTTAGAACTTTTGAAGATCTATAAAACCTAAGTCATTCGATAATAACATACTTTTTAGTTTAGTTTTTAAAGATACGAGATCTGTTTGGAATACAGCTCGTGACAATTGATGATATATATGAAAGTGAATATGAAAAAAATGACAAACGCAGCAGTACTGTGCCTTGATACCTACATCTGCACTGTTCCGTATGATTCTGCTATGGGCATTATGATGAACTTCTATTTGTTCGTATATGTACTGTAGTAGTCACATAGGATGAGGCTGCTCAAAATACGAGTTCTAGCCAAACCCTCCTCCTAAACATATAAAAACACCAATTGCAGCAAACGTGAGTGATTATGCAAAAACCAAATGCATGCGTACATAGGTGATGCATATCAATTTTGGTCAGCTCTTCCTATTTGGCGACTCTAGTAACTAGGGGTTTGAATTTCAGTAATTTTTTTAATTAAACAGGGGTAATGCAGAAATCAGCGTTCCTCTAACTGTACCATATCCGTTGACAGAAGGTGAAGGTTAGCGGATTAGATACAACTATGAATTGACTGACACCTGTAGTGCTATAAATATAGTCGACTATATCAAGGTACAGCGACTTAGATGGGCGGGACACATTGCGAGAATGAAAGGGGGCAAATCATAGGCAATAGGCACAGGGGACGACCAAAGACCTGCTGGCGGGATAACATATAAAATGATGCATAAAAATTACTTGACATAAGAAACTGACAAGAAGCAGCGAGAAGGAGGTCAGGGTCCAATGAGGGACTGTAGTACCACGGGATGAAAGTTATGTGTCTTCTAAATGGACATTACAAACAAATCATACACAACAATTTTGAATAATTTGAAGTCGCCTTGCTCACAGAATTCAAATATGTACCATATACACTATCTTCATAATTAAAAATTACCAATGTTAAAGGTTTTACAAGTGCCCTTTGTTGACAGTAAGTTGTTAAATTGATAGAGATGTCAACGTTTTTTATAAGACTACTGACAAATTTTTGATACAAGAGTGACAAATGATAATTCTGAATCAAAATACCTGAATTTTTAACGCTATTGCGAATTTCAAGCTGGAATTCGCCCAACTGAAAAACCAGATTTAAGTCATTAATCCTATTTACTTTAAACTGTGATACTAATAGAATTACTTAACTTTTGGTTGGATTCATAAGAAATCATTTTAAGATATCTTAGAGATCCGAATTCAAATTTTCAGTCGTTTGCCAAATGTCATCAGCATATAAATGCATCTTTGAATAGTGTGGAACAAACTGCACATCTAAGATAAATATATTAAACAGGAGAGGTCCTAAAACGGAGCCCTGGGGAACACCAGTGTGTGGTTGTAGTTCCTGTGATAAATTTACATCTCTCAGTTTAGTTATCTCTTTAGGATAGTTAGTTTTAACCATTCCAGTAACCATTCAAGTAAAACATCGCCGATACTATAAATTTAAATTTTTTGTTAGTAACAGTTCAAAATTGACACGGGCCTTGACCTATCTGGTAATGTTATAGGTCAAATACTTGAGGTATGATTTTCGAACTGCTAGAAGGACTACGTTATTCGCTAACCCAACCAATATTACGTTGGTTTTAATCCACCAAGTATAAAACATTTTGCGGGAATCGCCGACATGCAACGTTTAGATAAAAATATTTCGAAGGAGGAGGTCATGAAAGTGCCTTGGAATGTTGACATTGGAAAAACTGGGGAAGCTTCATATTTATAAAATAGTTTTTATCTAACATTTGTTAAACTCGTTTTAATGGATAAAATTTCAAGCTAAAGTGAAGACACATGTAATCCTAGTATAAGGTTGCAATTAAAATCGGGATACAAGTCTTCCTCACATCTGTTGATGATTGCCTTACGTGGAACTTAACATGATTATAGGAACTTAACATGATTATAGAGACTGTGATAATTATTCCCTAAATGGTGTCATCTAACTAGCTCTCTTCCTAAATTCCATTAACTGCAAAGTTAGTGGTAAAACAGGACATATTTAAAATCGTTAAGGGAAATGCCGTACCGAGGCTCTTTACTCTTATTTAATAGAATCTCTATTTTTTTACTGAAATTCGCTTAGAATTGATGTAATTTTGATGTATGGCTATTAGCTAACTAAGTTCTATGTTGCGAGATAAAAACGTTTCAACTTTTTTAATTCCACCTGTGTGTGTCGAGGGCTAATTATCTAAAACTGTCTTTGATAATTGTTTGGTGCTCTGGAATCAACCTGAAAATCTTTTATATTTATTTTTTTTTTTTTTTTTCAAAATGGTCCTTAGTAGAGTCAATGCTTTTACTTTGGAACCCACAGCAATAGATTTGATAATGACGAATTTCCTTTTAAAATAATTAATACATTACGTCATTTGAAATATTCCAGCTGTCAGATTTTATATTGTTTAAACAAAATAATTGATATAAGCATTTTTTTTTTTTTCGATGATATTTAATCAAAACTATTTTTTTTATTGAAAATTTAGTAATAGAATATTCATTATTTGCAACGAATGATGGAAGAGGTAATTATATGTGATTTTTTATTAGCGAGTGTCAAAAATAATGAATTATGTATTATGTAGTATTTAGTGTTTATTGATGTTATTGATACAATTAAGATTATTACACAAATAGAGTACAATATTTAAAATTTGTTGTATAACTTTAAGTATTAATTCTATAAAATTGATGACCAAATAAAGCAAGAAAACACAAAAGGAAATAAATTTAGACAAACTATATACATAAAAAGTTAACCTATTCCATTAATGATATTCTTGTATTTATTAAATGACAATAACTTTATGCATGGTGGAATTTTCTTGAAGAATATGGGACAGTAATAATTTGATAACATTCAGGATTTTTCCAATTGAAAATTATTTACTCGAATATTATTTTTTATTCTAGTATTAGTCTTGAAAATGACTGCTTGCTGAATATTTATTTAAATTCTTATACACAGGTATTCAAAAATGAATTTACAGGGTATTGTTAAAATATTATATTCCACAAGGGAATTTCCTACGTCTTCTTTGTAACCTAAGCCAGCAATTGTTCTCACAGCTCTTTGGTAAAAATTCTGTCTCTGTATGGTAGGAGTAGTCCCGTGCCAGAATTGTGTAAGAACAGACTTACTGAAAGAGACTGATATGCCTGCAAGCAGACATTTTTAGGTGCTATTTCAATTAAATTTTTTTATACAAATATATTTTTTAATAATCTAGTAGCCAATATATATCCAAATATACGCCCAAGAATTTTGCTTTGTCTGGGTTACTTAAGTCCTCCAGATGTCTGAGGCTAAATATAATATTTACAGTTTTAGTATCATTTAATGATAGTTTATTGCAAACAAACCGTTCACTATATATTATATTAGATTCTTTTCAGTCCAATTATTTATCCTTGTTGTATTTAGTAGAGGGTCCACGCCTTCGAAAGTTGTCAAAATCGCCAAGTAACCCATTCCAGCAAGGTAAATAATTTTTGAGCTCGCACATCGAAAGAAGGGACCTAATGGCCATCAGAAATGGCTTGTTGGACTTTTGTTGATGATTGTACAACTTCTCCACAAGAAAAGAGATGGTGGAATGTTATTTCAAGAATTCGTGTTTTTAAACGTATACCTCTCCCGAGAAAATTAACTACGTTCGATATTGATCTGATTTTTTTCATTTATATACTACTGAGATGATCGCATCTATCTGTACTAATAGAATATCAAAATCACTAACGGTTTTTTTTTCTAAATAAATCCTAAATCACAGGAACGAAATTTGTGTGTTTGAAATTTCGATGTGCGGGCAACTACATTAAATGTTCAATTTTTTTATGTATTATATGTGAATTAAATATGGTCTAAAGATCAACAAAGTTTTTGCAAAAAAAATTAGCTCAATATCTTACACAGTTTTTGAATGTCAGACTTTTAAAAATAAACCATTATTTAGATTCAGTGTGTGGCTGTTTTCTGGTATACTGCTGTTATCTCTGGCTAATTGTAATGCATCAAGATAGTGAACCAATGTATTATTGAAATTGCAACTAATATTTGCATTTTTACAATTTTACAAAAATATTGTATGTAAAATGAAACTCATTTACCTCGGAATTTATTAGATCTGTAGATTATGAAGGTGCGGTGTATATGGAGATATTATTTATTAAGTATACCTTTATTGTGACACAAATAATAAGTCATAGCATTTTACAAATATAAAGACGTACACAAAACATGTAATATATACATAAGTAATAATAATAATAATGGATAATAAGTATACACAGCTCAGTAAGCATTGACAAAGCATATAGGTGTTACTAGTAAGGATCACTGTCTGTTAAAAGTTGCTTTTTATTATTTCTGCCCTTAAAACAATTGTTAGGAAAGGCTGTACACGCAATAGAACACCAAGTGAATGAACATTTTTAGTCATACTTTACTTCACAATTCCACTTGTTATTTTTAGATCCCGTTATGGTTTTTTTGTCATCATTTGTGGTTTTATTTAGTTATTCTATATCAGATATTTAAATTTTTGTGGAATAGAGTAAATTGGACACTCAAATTTGATGTGTTTTCTTAACCGCTTCTCAAGTCGCCGAGGCAATTTATTAAAAATCCAGGATTTTGTGTTAGGTAAAGGAAGTATAGTAGAGTCTAAAACAGTTCTTGAGAATAATTTTTACAATTAAATTTATTTCGCAGTAAGTAGGGTTTGAATCTGCTTCGCTAGGTACTTTTGTTGCTAGCTGAGCTAACGGTACTAAACCACTGGACTACCGTCCACTGTAATGCTCGTTTTAAATGCAGTAAGAAAGCGTCTTTTGTAGGACTTAGCGAACGTAAAATGACCTTATGAAAAATAAATGCTGCCTTAGTAAATTTAAAGGATTTAAACTCACTACGGCCATACAGATTCACATAAGACTTTCGAGCATCTTCAATTACACGATCATCAATTGCATCGCAGTCATATCCAAAATTAGTCAAATTATTTAGGTGGCCTGTTTATTTTAAGGCAACTGTAACTGCTCATTTTTTCCCCTTCGGGAAGGACAACTGGCATGTCACACAACACATAGGCTGCCCAAAAGTTTTCTTCTTCTTCTTATTTTTCACCTAATTATTAATTTCGTGAATACCCTAAAATACCGTCTGTTGTCGTATTCCCACACAAATTTTGTGAGTTTTCTATTTTGCAAAAATTAAACATACTCTACGCAAATATCATTGTGTTCGCATCTTCATGATCGCACTTCAAATTTGATGCTACGCAGGAGGAATCCAAGTTCACATTGTGGGGCAACATATATTCTTATTTACACCAATATTAATAATAATAATAATAATCTTTATTGAAAATAGGACAAACTAATAATACATGTTTTTGACACATTCTATGTGATATAACAATTTACAACAAAATTCTTACATTTAAAAGAACTAACAAAATAAATATGAATGAATGAACTAAACAAATAGTACTTTACAAGTTACATAATACTTAAGACATTATATCCTATTTTTATTTCATTTACTTTAATCACAATCTATTCATCTATTCATAATAAATTATTTTAGTTCAGTTTTAAAGGTGTTTGATGTTGTAGCATCTTTTATAGATTCGGGTAACTCATTAAATTTTTGAAAACCTTTAAAATACAATGTATTCATAGAGTTACGACAATTAGTTCTTGCTATATGAATATTGTTTGTACCTCTCGTATTATATGTATGAATATCTTTGTGAAATGTATTTTAGATGATTCGCTTTAGTTTTGTTATTATTTATAAAGTTAGGTATTTTAATTTGGAATGGGATTTGTGTTTGTTTTGGCAAACTCATAGGATTCTGATGGTTTCTTATGTCATACCATATATTTTTTTAAATATGAAGTTTCGGTCAATTTTTATTTTTTACTTATTAACGATTTCATACTGTATTTGCAAGTTTAGATATACTGTCCTCATAAGCCAAAATTACGTAACTCAAATTGGATGTAGTTCAAAGTTTCCTTGTTATAAATGACTGACTTTCTTCAATAATCCTTAAACCATTATTTTTGCATCTGCCCCATAGAGTTATATCAAAAAATAAAATAAAGATATTTGAAAAAAAAAACTAGTGCTGAGATTAACTGCATAAAATCTAGTCTCAAAATGGGCAGTATATTACATGTAACAAATTACGCACCATAATTTAAAACCACGTATTTATAACACAGTAATGATTGTCTAATAATGTTCAGATAATCGGTGATCTACTGATCAACAGAAATGTAATACTTTCAAATTAGGTATTAGACTAATGTATATCCACAATTGCACAGAAAGAACTCTGCCGGAGCTGTCACGCTTGCACGTTATAACAAGACATTATTACGGTCGAATTTAAAAAGCTATAACTCCAAAACTGTAGAAGATATCGAGCTAATTTTTTTTGCAAAGACTTTGTTGACTTTTTGACCACATTTCATTTGCATGTAATATATAGAAAATTTAAACATTTAATATAGTTGCCTGCACGCCAAAATTTTAAACACAAATTTCGTTCCTATTATTCTGGATTTATTTAGAAAAAAACCGTAAGTGATTTTGAAATTCTATTAACATAAATAGAGATGCTTATGAATCTAGTATATAAATATAAAAAATCAGATCATTGTCGCAAATGGTTAATTTTTTAGTGAGAGGTAAACGTTTAAAAACACGAATTCGTGAAATATCATTTCGCCATCTTTTTTCCTTATAGAGATGTTGTGCAAGGGCCAATGAAAATCCTACAAGCCATTTCTGATGCCTCTAGGGACCCTCTTGCTGAATTCGTTCCCAAAAATTATTTACCTTGCTGGAATGGGTCAGAATAGTTTAAAGTCATCCGCATACAGTATTGTTTTTATGTCGTTAATTTATATAATTAATAGTAGAGGTCCTAATGATGATCCCTGTGGAACACCAAATTTAATATGTGCTCTATTTAATTGTGAGTTATTAATAGATACTACTTGGTTGCGTTTTATAAGGTAGCTACTTAAAGAACTTAAACTGTTTTCATCTAATCCATAAGAATTTTGCTTAGCAAAAAGAATATTTGGCTGGAAATAATCGAAGGTCTTTGACAGATCACAGAAAGTGTGAGTACTTTTAAATCTGTTTATTAACTTAAAGGAAATAAGTTATTGTGATAAATTCATACTCTATAGATTGTATTTTTTTTTTTTTTGTAATTTCCTGCACTTGTATTTGCTTCAAAATTTTATATATGCTTGCATCACTTATAAATAATAAAATGTTGGCTGTTTTACAAACAATTATTCAATCTCGACTAATGGACGCCACACAAACCTTAGGAAAATTGAGTTTTGGCGGAATCATCTGAATTTTTGATATATCGAAGATTTTGTCGTTCTGATCAAAAGTCTCCCTGGCCACGATACTCCATATTCAGTATTTTGGCTCCTATGGAGCACCAAAACTCCATCAAGTTACTACTTTGAGGTAGTTTTAGAGTCTGTCTCAGCCTTTATGACGTGTGTACGGCTCGAGCTACGCCTTGCTTTAATATTTTTTCTCACTCATACATATATCAAGCGGGACGCTATTTTAAACCTATGACTTTCCACTTATAAAACTTCTACAATCATACGTTCATCTCTTTCATTTTATGCGGTTAAACTCGATAATGGGCCAACGGTTGTGCCCACTCAATTAGTATAGCCGCGCGACGCGTTTTGACTGGTTGATTCGACACTGTTTGTCTCTCTCTTCAAATCATCTTAGATCATACATAATAATAATAATAATACTTTATTCAGCTTTTTGTACAAGAAAATTGTCACAGCCACGTCAATACAAAAAATTAGTAGGGTAATACATTATAATAAAAATCTTACAATAATAACATAGAAAATGTAGAAAATATAAAATAACACAGATACAAGTCATGAATTTAAAAATTTAAGACAATGACCATCACAAGCTATTCCGTTTCATTAAAAAATTCATCAATGCTATAATAAGCCTTATCCCAGAAGTAGGCAAGAATTGCTGCTTGAAAAGAAGCTATAGTGATTCTATGGTTTTTAACCTATTTGGCAGAGCATTGTATAACCGCACTGCGGTAGACAATGGTCCTCTCCTGAACAATTCCAGCCTAGCTCTTGTAGTTGCTATTATTGGGTTCCTTATATCATAATATGTTGCCCCTTCATTTAAATTAAACTTTTTTTTATTTCGTTTTATATAGATTATGGCATGATACATATATATATATACAAGGAACAGTTAGTATTTTGTGTTTCCTGAAGTAATGCTTACATGACTTACTCCTTTTCAGCTTGAACAGAATTCTAATGCAACTTTTTTGTCTTATTAATAAAGGTTTTATTTGCCCTGAACATCCCCAGACCAAAATCGAATACTTAAAATGTGAATAAATCATTGAATAATAATAAGTTCGACATATTTCAAAATCACAATTATATGAAAGGTGCCTTAGTATGTATTCCAACTTACTTATTTTATTACAAACATTGGTAATATGCGTAGTCCAATTTAAATTTTCAGTAATTGTAATACCTAAACATTTAATATTCTCAGCATTTGCTAACTGTTTATCGTCTACATAGATGGCTAGGTTGGAATTTTTACAGTTTTTTGTTTTAAAATATAGAAATTGAGTTTTGCTTTCATTCAGTTGCAGAGCATTTGATTGACACCATGCATTAACTGTATTAATTTCTTTATTTACTAACTCTTCTAGATTTTCCTCAGTATTGGAGGTTGTAATTAGGCTAGTATCATCAGCATACATAACTGTACCTGTATTTATGTCCAGTTGGTGAACTAGGTCGTTGTTGTATATTGTGAACAATAGTGGACCCAGTATCGATCCCTGTGGTACACCTTTTGTTAAATTGCTGGTAGTAGATCTACCGTTACCCTGATCACTGTTGATTTCTACAACCTGTGCCCGATTTTCAAGATAAGATTTGATCCATTCTCCTGCCAATCCTCTTACACCATATGATTTTAATTTTTTGATTAGGAGATTATGATCCACAAGGTCGAAGGCTTTGCTCGTCACAAAATAATCCCACAACCCTTAATTTTTGGTTAATAGCACTCAATATATCCTCTACTAGAGATAAGAGAGCTGTTTCGGTAGATCTTCCCTTGCGAAACCCATGTTGATTTTCTAGGATTATTTCGTACTTATTTAAAAAGGAAATTAATCGTTTTGCAACGATTTTTTCGAATATCTTGGAAATTATCGGAAGAATAGAAATGGGTCTATAATTTCGACAATCTTCTTTACTGCCTTTTTTGAAAATGGGGCATACTTTTGCTATTTTTAAGGAATCTGGAAATATTCCTGTAGTAAAGCTTAAATTAATAATGTGAGCAATAGGGGATCTAATTTCAGGGGCAATGAGTTTTATTAGTTCGCAAGGAAAATCATTTTTTTTTTCCCCTAAGGAAATGGCTTTGGGAACGTAGCCCGTATAGCCACGACAATTGTGGGTATTGCGAAAGTCATTATGTCTATTCTAACCTAATCGAGAATGAGAAAGAGAAAAAGAAGAGAAACAATCAAGGAATAAACAAGGACACACTCTTCACGCCCAGGGGTCTTTCAAGGCGACTTTATATAAACACACAAAATTGGAGACCACGGTTGGTAGGTGTTCACAACATAAGGTTAAACAATAGGATACAACTCTAAACCTACGCCAATCTATAGTTTAACTCATATCAGATATAGGAAGTCCAGTACCATTTTACCTAGTGACGGGTTTTCATTAATTAGAGCTACCATGTTTGATATATTTGTTGGGAGCATTAACGATAAGCCTGCAAAATTCGTAAGAAACCGATTAATTTCTATAGTATGATTTCCACACCGAAAGAATATGTGATTCAAATCACATATCGATATGTTGTCACATGTGCATAGAGGGGAATCTGCAAGGTGCATCTTGTAAAGATGTCTAAAATTACCATGGTTAAATGCTATTCTAGCTAAGGAAACATAGCCCGCCCTGGATAGCTTAATTGTTCTATATAAAGGTTGTTTTCTTACAATGGGATAAATCAAACCATATTTGTATTTCTTCGTTGTAAGAATGTTAGTCCAGTGAGTTTGCCATTTTTCATACATACGCTTTTTTAAAACGGATATCAAGTCCCCATAGAATACTTTCTCCACTCCTGTGAACACGTCCGTATTGGACGCTTCCTTGGCAAGTAGATCGGCTTTGTCATGCCCTTGTATACCACAAGGAAAATCATCAATACCGCGTGCACTGGTGTTTTTTAAAGTCATAATGGTGTTGTATACCTCTGTTTCATTTGTTAGTTCTAGGTACATGGTGTTAATATTTAAGTTATCCTCCACCGTGCAGCTTATTTTTATATCAGCATTAGCTGTATTTACAAAATGATCGTTGAAGTTCTCTGCAATATCTAACGGATTAGAGTATGTAACTCCATTTCTATTTATATTTTGAATGTTACAATTTTGTTTTTTAATCTTTGTTTCTTGATGAATAATGTTCCATATACCTTTTGTTTTATTGTCAGCAGTATTTATATATGTTTTATAATACAATTGTTTTGCTTTTCTTATTAGTTTTTTGTATATTTTTCTATATGTAATATAGTAGTGTTTGAACTCGTCGATTTTGCTTAAATGATATTATTCCCTTAACTTTTTTTTGCTTGTCAATAGTCCTAAGGTCATGAACTTATTACTATTTCCAACTACATTCCTAATATTACAGTATTTCATCGGAAAACAAATGTCTATATAGTACTTTAATACATTTTTGAAATTTTCTAAACAGTTATTTACAGAGATGGTTTCAGTATAAATGTCATTCCAGTTTACAGTCGATATTAACTGACAAAAAAGCTGCTTTGCGTTCTGGGAATATATTCTTCTTAGCTCAGTGAATTTTTTGCTTTTTTTATTGTTTTCTTTATGTGTTACTTCATTTGTTACCGTAAATTCTATGTACTGAGCCTTATGATCAGATAATAATGTATCGATCACACCTGAGCTGTAAAATTCTTTTCCTAGATTAATAACAATATTATCTATGACTGTTGATGAAGTTATAGTCACTCTAGTGAAGTCTTCAATAGTAAGATTCAGCCCATAAGAGGAGAATATTTGCTTAATTTTTTGTGTATTAGAAGAGTCAACAGAGAAATCAATATTGAAGTCTCCGCAGAGTACTGCTACATCATTTTTAGATTTTTTGTTTATTAATAAATTTAATGCATCTTGTAATTTATCCAGAAAAATTCTAACATCCGAATTTGGTGTTCTATACACAACACAGACAATCACATTTTCTTTGTTCTTACTCCACTTTACTGCAGTACACTCAAACACGCCTTCAGAACACAGATCCTGGATACCAGCAATAGGAGTAACATCCAGGTTATTCATAACGAAAATGCACACACCACCGTGGGAATTTTTTTTTCTGCAAAAATAATTTTCAAGTTTATAATTCTCCAGTTTGATTAGTTCAATTTCATTTTCGCAAAGCTTGTGCTCAGACATGCATAAAAAATGTGGCTTTTCTTCCTGGAGTATTACATTTAATTCTTCACATTTATTCCTAATCGATCGAATGTTCAGATGAATAATTTTCATCTCGTTTTTCTTGATAGCCTCGAAAAAACTTGTTCTTAAATCTATCTATAATTACTTTATCGCTCCAGTTATCTGGATCCATTAACATATTGCATGTCAATTCCAATTTTATAACAGACACTTCCACATGAGATATGAATTCAGCAACTTCAAGAACAAAGTGTTGATTTTTACGATTTTATATTTCTTGCTAATTGACAGCTGCCGACTGTCAATATCGTGTATTTGACATTAGACTTGAATTCAGCAACCTTATATTCACCAAACGGTAAGCGGAATCATTGGATCATTTCCTGAGCACATCACTCGCTACGGTGGATCAGTTAAGACCCCACTGAAGACAATAATAATAATAGTTATTTTACCATGATCGATGCAAATAACGTACATATGGCAAGTCAGGTACAATAGTCAATAATCAATTAAAATATTATATTATTAATAAATAATAAGTCATTAAAAACTATATATACATCACGCTTAACACGTAAAATAAAATAATATAGTCATAAGTAAATTATAGTTAACATAATAATGTAGAAACATTAATAACTATTACGAACACACCAACTATTAGAAACATAATTAAACATAAATACTTAAATTTCTGGCCGTATGGAATATAATACTAATGCAAACATAACATAATCTAATCTATTATTATGGTCTCCTCACAAATGAATTAATGGTATAATATGCATATTCAACAAGTATTTTTTTAATTTTAGTTTTATATTTTGGCAAGTGAAGATTTCAAATCTCTTCAGATAAATTGTTGAATAATATATAATTGAATTATATTGTAGCGATTATTTTAATTTAGATTTTTGTGGCGAGGAATCGCCAAGAGCTCTCCATGTCTAGTATTATATGTGTGATTGTTGTCTAGAGTATCAAATTTCTGCAAGTTGGTTTTCGCATATACTAAATATTTATATATATATAAATAGAGGGTGCCGTTAAAATTTTTTTCATGGTAAAAGTTTCCCTGCAACTTTTTCTATAATTTAGATTAAACAACAATCTAATAATCCTTTTTTGAAGTACAAAGACCCTCTACAATTGACTTGACTTTCCCCATAAGCAGAAATTAAAGGAAAGTTAGGTATTTCAATAATCAAAATATGCGTTATAAAAATGTTATAAAACTACTCAAAGTAGTAAAGTATGATGGAGCTGTGGAGCTTTGGTGCTCCATGGGAGTCAAAATACTGAATATGGAGCATCGTGGCCACGGAGACTTGTTTAGGATGACAAAAGCTACGATATTACCAAAACTTAAGGTGATTCTGCTGAAACCCAATTTTCATAGGGTTGTGTGGGGTCCTTTTGTGTGCTTATTTGACACTAATAGTGCAGTAAAAAAAGACCAAAAATACTATGAGATATGCATAGTTTTGTAACAGGAATTTTATGATTTCATACCTTTTCGGATATCACCCGGAGTATATATCTGAGCTTTGAACTCCCAAAGCCTATTTCATAAACAATTTTGTTTTTTGAACTGTTTTTCTCCAGTTCTAGAGGTCCGATCGGGACAAACAAAAACCCAAAAATCTTCTCAATTAAAATTCCAACAAATCTGTGTTGGTTTTGGGTCATTTGAGTACATACATAACTCACAAAATGGAATTAACTGGCTGAAAAGCGGTTATTTTTCAGTTTAACGCCCAGGGACATCAAGAGTTCCGATCGGCTGTAAATTTTCAGAAAATATACCTTTTGTTAAAGACAATACACCCTGAAATTATGGTGCCCAAATATTGAAGCTTGTGGACACAAATGAATTTGTTATCTGAAATTTGAATTGCCCGCCATTTTGTGCCATTAAGTCCAAAATGGATGATTTTGCTTCAAAATGTAGGTCTGAATGCCCGCTTTCCGGTGACATTAAAAAAAAATTAAAGTAATTTTGGCCACCTTTTTGGCATTTATTTAAAAACCAAATAATAACAAATGGATATTTTCGGCCATTTCAGGTAGACGAAAATCAACTTTCTTTTTTTAAAATTAAAGTTCTGATAAAAAAATTTCAAAATGGCCGAAAAAAAGCCATTTGTTGTCATTTGGTTCATAAATAAATGCCAAAAAGTTGCCAAAATTACATTAAAAGAATTTTTTTAATCTCATCAGAAAGCTGGTGTGCAGATCTACATTTTGAAATTAAAATGATCCATTTTGGACTTAATGGAACAAAATGGCGGGCAATTCAAATTTCACAGAACAAATTTGATTTATGTCCGCAAGGTTCAATGTTTGGGTACCAAAATTACAGTGTGTTTTGTTTTCAACACAAGGTATATTTTCTGAAAGTTTGAACCCGATCGGAAGTCTTGACGTCCCTGGACATTAAAATTTAAAAAAAAACGCTTTTCAGCAAGTTGATTCCATATTATACGTTATGTACGTACTCAAATGACCCAAAACCAACGCAGATTTGTTGAAATTCTAATCGTGAAGGTTTTTGGTTTTTTGTTTTTTCTGATCGAACCTCTAGAACCGGAGATATTCACCTCTTTACTTAAAAAAAACACTGTTCAAAAAACAAAATTGTTTATAAAAAAAATGCAATAGGTCTTGGAAGTTCAAAACTCAGATATATACTCCTGGTGATACCCCAGAAGGTATAAAATTATAAAATTACTGTTACAAAACTATGCATGTCAATGTCCTTCTTTTACTCCACTATAATTATTTTGAAAGTTTTAACCTCTTAATTTCATTATTTTTAATTTTAGAAGTTTTTCTCCGAGTTATTTCCATATAATTTCTCAAACTTGATTAAATTATTTGTTTTCCCCAGATTTAATAATAATAATAATGTTGTGAAGTGAAAAATAATACAAGTAAAATAATAATTATAAATATAATTATATGTAAAAATATAATTATACGGCTTATGAATTTATCATAATGATAACGTATTCCTTTTAATTTAATAAACAGACTTAAAAACGTAATTAAGATATTTTTAGCACACACTAATGATAAATCACATCTTTTTCCATCATAATAGAAAATAAACATTTTTCAATGGAAATTTTGTTGCAATTTCACTCATTGTATTATTTCTTACACTAAATTTTCAATAAAAAAATTTGTGAATATCAAAAAAACAATTGTTTATATAATTTGCTTATCATGGTTTAAACAATATAAATACTTGAGTACGACAGGCGGAATGTTTCTGAATATAACAAACAGAAAAAATCATTAAAATAGATGCTGTTGTGGGTTCCGAAGGCTTCTTTGACTATGCCTGCAATTAAGGTCGAAGATATGATTTTATATATCACACAACTATTCCCTCTGAGATATATTGTCTATCAGAGGAGGGAAATTTGAACCAAGACATGCAGGCATGTGATTAGTCACATTTCGTAACAGTCCCACTGTGTTTGGTGGAAGAACAATGAAAATATTGCCATAAATAATGTTAGTGAAGATTTTTGATAAATGAGTAGACCTTAACTACGTTCAGATATTGAAGGAGGGCGACTCCTTAGTGTATTTCAGGAAGAAAGGTTCATATGAACCCATGTCCTAGAGGGCTTAGTTTCTGGCTTATGGTGTGTGTAGTTTTATAAAAATCATTTTTATTTATATTTCAAAAACCCATTGACAATATTCCAACAACTAACTTTTGCATCCTTTACAACTTCATGACGGTGCCATGGGCATATGCAAGGGTATTCGTATCGAGTTTTTATAGGAAAAAATGGCATGCGAATTTTTTAATTTGAGAACAATTTATTAACTACCAATTAAAATAACAAAAACAGTACCTCTTATATAGTTCTTGCAAATACAAACAAGTACAATTAAAAACAGGGCAATGCAATTCTAGTCAATCCATGTTTGTAATTAGCTGTGGTTCAAAAAATACATTACCATGGTAGCAGTTCATGGATGTCCAAATCAATCTGGCTCTCTCTAATTCGAATATAACGATTATTATATAGAGGTATAGTTTTGCCATTTATTAAGCAAGCTAACCATTATACTCATCGCCGATTTACTGCACATTTTATATAATTCTTGCACATTCTATGGGATACTCCACATCTTTATAGTAAATAAAAAAATATTTGTGAAGTGTATAATGTTAATTTGTATTAACGAGTGACAGCCTTGTCTAACTGCGAGATGAATAAAAGCCGCCAAAGTTTGTTTCATAATATTGTTGCCTTTGTGGCAAATTTATTGCTGTTAAGTTGATAAGCATTGCCGAATTAGCCGGTTTTGCAATGTAACAATATTATATCATATAAATATATAAATTTAAATAGTTAATAACTTTTCTATTTATTGATCGATTTTGTTCAAAAACAGTAGGGTTCTTCCTCTAGCTAATTCTAACTTACTCTCCAGATTTCACTACAATCCGACTTCTTGTTCTTAAGTTATCGTGCTTACAAGAAACGTGACGGACGGACAGAAAGACAGATGGATGGACATTTTGAAAGTTGTTCAGAATTCGATCACCAATACAGCGATATGAAATTCTTTTCCCTACCAGCGATATTACTGGTTTTAGAAATGTGCCGATCGAATGCAATATGCTCTTCGTTTTCTATTTGCGAAGAATATAATAATATAATTTTCCCTTAATAACTTTTCTCAGTAGGAACTAAACTATATACACTGTGTGCCAGATAGATAGATAGATTTGTTTCATGTGAGATAATTACATTATATACACTCGTCAATTTTAGAAATATAAAATACAGTATAAATAAAAAAAGTACAATTAAAGTAAATGGTAGGAATAAAACTTATATCATAAAAGATTGGAACACAGAATATAGTGACTAAGTTCATGAACAATTAAAATTATATTTGCAAAGAAAATAGTAAGTTCAAATAGACTGGGAGACAAAATAATCAAAGAATTCCTGGACAGTCTAGAAAACCTTCTCTTTCAGAAAACTTTTGACCTTTTGTTAAATTTGATGGATTTCAATTTTCTCCAATCATTTGGTAGATTGTACAGTTTTATTGATAAATATCTATAGGAATTCATGTTCTTTGTTAAGCGAAAATGTGGAGCGATAATTTGTTGGTGTCTGGGTCATAGCTAGATTGAAGTTGATGCTCATGTAGTTGGTTTTGAGCATACTTAATACATTGTAATATAGGCTGATTAGTATATGTAAGTATTCCTAGTTTTTTAAAAATTGGTATACCTACATGTGTCCCTATAATTGGACCTAGCTATTATTCTGATTGCCTTTTTTGGAGTTTTAAAATTTTATGGGTATGTGACGATCCACCCCAAATCAATTGTCGATGGTTCATCACAATGTGACACAAAGCATGATATGCCATTAATATATAATTTTGATCAATCAAGGTAGTTAGATTTTTTAAGATATGTATAGTGCTAGACAGTTTTTTGACAGACTGTTGATATGAGCTTCTCATGTTAATTTACTGCCAAGAAAGAGTTCAAGACATTTTAACTGGATCGTTATTTATCAAGAGATTATGAGGGTTTAAATTAAAAATTAATGTTTGAGTTTTATCCGACTTTAGTTTCAACTTAACATTGTTAAAATAAGTCATTGCTTCTGACTGCATTTTCTTTGTTGTGATTGTAAGATGTTTTGGATCATTTCTAGTTGAAAATGTCATCAGCATGTATAACGTTTTGTAATTTATTTGATTTGAAATATTGTTTACATAGATGATGAACAGTATTGGTCATAAAATAGATCCTTGCGAAATTCCATACTTGAGAGGCGTTATGATGTAACGTTATTTTGAACTACACACTGATATCTATTAATGACATAAATTTCGACAAAAGGAAGGGCAGGTTCTCGAATGACATAACATTCTAGTTTTAACAGCAGAATTTCCGAAGAAATGTTTGTGATACAATTTATGATGTTTGTCAACGCTTTAGTTGTAGATTTTCCTTTCATGTAGCCGTGCTGGTTAGGGTTTAATAGTTTTTTAATTTGTAGATAGTTTATCAATCTGATCTTATACGCTAACTCTAATAATTTAGACATAATAGGAACAATTGAAATTGGTCTATAATTGTATACCAGAGACTTGTCACCTTTCTTAAAAATAACAGTCACTCTTGATGATTCAAGACATTCCAGGAAGATTCCCTATTCAAAGCACGTGTTTATAATAATAATAATAATAATATTGCTTTATTCTGTAAAAGGAATATTACAAGAAACGTCAATACAGTGTACAATAAAAATTATAATATTATATAAGATCTGAGACATAAGTTCTAATTTTCCATTTTAAACATATCACTATTTATACCATAAAAATCTTTGCATTTTGATGTCCTTAGCTCATCTATTAATATTCCTACTTATCCTAAGTTACTGGGTCTAGATAGAATGAGAAACAAACTTGATTTTTAGTTAACATATTTCGATATTCAGAGTTGTCATTTCCCATATTTTCTAAGATTTCATTTGCTATATTTACGAAGAACGCATTTCGATCTTCCACAGAGACTTCAGAAATTAGATTTTGTTAATTTTGATTTTGATTAATAATTGCCCATGCATCTCTTTGATTGTTCTGAGCCTTTGGTAATGTTGGTATTATGATTAATTGTTTCAAATTTTAGAGCTAGGTTGTATTCTTTTTTAAGTTTGTCACAATTTTCCTTGAAATTGTTGTTATATTTTTTAAAATCATGTAGCATCGTTAGATTATTTTTCATTATTCTAATCTTCTCAGTGTATTTAATTTTATTTTTATTTTTACTTATTTTGTATGGTCTCATGGGGAAAGATGTTTCATATGATTTTGTAATATTATTGATTAAAAATTTTTATATTTCATCAACATCACCCGTTTCAAATATGACCAATCATAGTTTGCAAGTGATTGTTTGTGTATTTCTTTAGTTAAACTGTTTATCGCTCTATAATATTGTTGTAATCGTTAGAATTATTGATATCAATTGATTCAAAATAAGAAAAACTTAGACATTCATGATTGGATAGACAAGGTTTAAAAACTTTTGTGTCACCGCACTCTATTATTTGAAAAGATATTATCTATTCTGGTTGCCGATTTTATTGTGATCCTTGTGAAATTTTTTAACATTCAATCATACCAAAGGAAAGAAAAATGTTTCTTATTTGTTGGTCATTTTCTGAGTTTCTTCAAAATCTGCGTTGAAGTCTTCACAAAAGGCAATTTTTGTATCTAGGGATAAATTGTCTAAAAAATATGTTAAATTTTGATGAAAATATGCATATCTCCATTTGGTGATCGATAGCAACATGTGATTGACTTAAACTTGGAGAGCTCTATCACACATATCTCAATGTTTATATCTTCACATAAGCTATGAGCCCATATATATTGTTTATAATCCAAACCTGCTTTGACGTAAATCGCCACACCTCCATGAATATGATTTAATCTAGCAAAATATCTAGCTAAAATATAGTTATTCAAAGCAATCTGCTCTATTTGCTCTGCAGACGACCAAATTTCGCTAAAACAAAGAACGTCATAGTAGTTTTTTTCAAAGAAATAGGTTGAATTATAATAATTTATTATGTATCCATTTAATGTTGAGGTAGAGAATTGACCATTTGTTCAGTTTTCTTTTTTTAAATATTTTCTTTGCCTATAAAACGTAAATCTTCGATTTTGTTTCCAGTTGTCTCTAGGTCCTCGAAAAAAATGTTGTCTGTATGACGATTTTAATTGTGATAAAATCACAGCTCCACAATAATTTTGCGACGTTGCAGAGAGTATAGACGATGGCAAATGGTAGGTTGACTGGGTGTCACTTATTTTGAGCAGTAACAACTTCCTGGTGAATTTCCAAGGTCTGCCATGATTCAATATAATAATAATAAAGTGTTTATTTCCATAGACTATTACAGTATTGGAATTGTCAAATACAGAGTAGTACAAAGAAAGTATACATATATATGCGTGTATATACAGATAAAGGTAAATTACACAACATTGAGAAACAGACAAACAAGCAAAGAGATGTACAACAAAGGTCTAACCAAGGTGTAACAATAAATTATATAGGGAGGAAATAAATGCCTAATATGGCTTCTTCACTTTTGATATTACATACTGGTAGGCCTTATGGAAGGAAATTCATCATGGCAGGCGTTCTACTAAACCAACTTTTTTGTTAGAAAACAATCAGTAAGTTGTTCTCAAAACTTAAAAAAGTAGCATACCATTTTTTATTTATAAAGATCTGATAAGGATAGCCAGAGGCAGATTTAAGTTTGCGCCCTAGTCCCATTTCGATTTGATCCTTGCTTGTTCTGTGACGTATACATGTTTAAAAGTGAATTATTTATTATTTGTTTGCTTATAGTAATGAAACATATTCTTTATAGGATTTTGCAAACAGCTCAAAAAAAAACTGAGAACTAAAAGAAAAACTATATGTGAAAAATATTAATGAAATCTTCGCACTCTTTCGATAACCTGACTTCTGGTTATGCTAGCAAATCAAAAAGCCTAAAATAGGTTTGTCCAATTTCTTATTTGACATTCTCATTATAACACTAGCATCCAACATAGTCCCCTATGGCTAAGCAGATTAAACTAGTATCTACATGACCCCCTACGGTATGAAGATTCAGTTAAAAATGAGAACAAAGGCCTTAAATGAAATTTATTTACCTACCTTGTCTTAAAAAAATCTTCATTCTAATGGATTACATTTTCATAAAATCTCTCTGAAACGTTTTTCGCCCTTATTCTGAACTCATCCGAAAGGCACAAAGCCACCCATAATGATACTAGTTAGCTAATAGATAGGTGAAGATCTGTTGTTTTTTTATCAGTCAATGTCAAATATAAATATTTCATACTTATTCATGGATATTGCCTTGGTTTTGCATGAAACATCGTTATGAGTGACTTTGTGCCTTTCTGATGAGCTCAGAATAAGGGCGAAACACGTTTCAAAGGCTAAGCCTTTCCAAGAAAGCGAATGAGAGATTTTATGAAAATGTAATCCATTAGACTGAAAAATTTTTTAAGACAAGGTAGGTAAATAAATTTCATTTAAAAAACAAAATAATTTGTTTTTAATAATCTTTTTATTAAATATTTTATGGTTTAAGCGCTCAATTATTTAAACAAAATAACCATACTCTTAAAATAATAATATCTTTAAAACATAGAAATGAGAGAAAAAGCTCAAAAATTTGTTCATACAGTTACCGCAGAAAAGAGAAACCAATTGATTTTTAGTCATCCCCTAAGCCTGGGCCTTAGCTTAATTCCACCACTGAGGATACCCATGCCATTGTCAAAGTTTTAAATAAATGCAAATATTGCACTAGAGGTACTACCGTTGAGTAACAAATATCAATAATGTAAGTCCTATGCCCCAGACCTAAGCAGTTTAGTATATGGGTTCATACAGACATTTCTATCTAAAATAATTTAACATCAGAGTGTACTTGGACCACTCTGTGTGCAAAAAGAGATAGTATAAACTGTAATAGAGCTAGTTTTTTCGGTTTGTTTTACTGAACCTTCAAAGTCAAAGTAGTATAAGATTTGTGGAAGACACCCTGCTTGAATCCAGGGTAGCAAATGACTACCCAATCTTTTTATATATTTTTAAATTCACACGAAGCCTTAAATAACAATAAATTAGTATTTTTGGGAGTTTAAATACAAAGTTTGCTTATACGGAAAGAGCAAAATGTGTTTAAATTCTCATAAGAAGTACTAGTAGAAAATAAAGTTTTAAAAGTGTTAAAATTTACAGCGTATCGGCTATTTTAGCATCACTATATAGTATTATTTAAGAAGAGGTGATTAATATAGATGAATTTTGTGACTGTTTAAATTTAGTGTTATTTTATAAGTGAGGCATTTTAGGTGTATCCAAAGTATAATTGTGGAGGAAATTGCTCTTATTTTCGCACCTGCCTTTTGCACAGAAGCGGTACCAAATAAGCACATATGCATTACAAATCCGCTTGCCAACAGATTATGTTAATATAGTTAATATATATTATATATTTTGTATTTCACTGGGTACTTTTTTAGAATTCAATCACAAATATATGTCAGTTGACAATTTCTTCCCATTAAGCAATTGAAAAAGTTGTATAAATCAATCTTGTTGTTTTTTAATATAAATGTATGTTGATGTATCTAATATTGACGCTAAATATAAATAACCTTCAATATTTAAGGTCTTCTTTATATGTTCCTTGTTTTATAACTTCATATAGATTTACGTTATAGCCTATGCAAAATGGAGTTTTATAGAAGAAAAATACCAACTGGGTTTTTTCAGCGGAAATACGTACCTCTCAGTATGTATAACTATTGTACCTAAAATACAACAGCTGAAAATTAGTGCGTCTATGTTTAATTATTGTTAATCCGTAATTTGAGTTGTGTCAAGTTACTGAAAACAAGTTTTTGGCTTGTATAAATTTTTCTTTAGGTTTTACGAAAATGCATCCGTGGAAGGAGTTGTAGGTATTAAAAATATCTGCAAAATGAGTCAAACCGCATAAAAGTGGGTTAATTAGTTTTTTAACAAAATGCAAAATACTGCTAAAAACGCTGTTTCTTAATTATTTTTAGCTTTAAAAATAATGACAGGATTATCGGCTTCATTAAAAAGCTGAACCTGTTGGGTGAAATATAATTAGAAGTGAGCCACAATAGAGCTGATGGTCACAGTGGAAAGTCTGACAAAAGGCCAACCGACCTAGTAGGATTTTCATTGTTTATACTCAAAAGATAGATGCAGTTTTTAAGTGTTTTGACACTTAAAGGCCAATTTTCCTTTATCATATTTTTTGCACTGTTACAGGTGTAAAAGAATTAAATACACATGCGTAATATACAGTAAGCATGAAAGATTGGAATAAAGCCATTAAAATCATTACAAAGCAAATGACAAAAATTCGCTCACACGCGTAGATTAAAATCGCCATGCATTTCTCAATTTGTTTATTTAAAGAAAAAGAATTTCTGCAAATATTTTTAATAATAATCAGTCAATCAATCAATCAAATATACTTTATTGTCCAGAAGAAGAACATTTCTTGTTGCCAAAGTGCTGTGTAAACAGATATATAAAGTAGAGAATATAAATAAACTTGTAAGTAAAATTGATAAAAGTGAAAGAGTAAAGACAAAAAAAAATAATACAAAAACTAGTCAAATAATAACAATTTACAGACCAAAATTAATGTGTACTTTTGAATATATTACAGTGTCTTCAAAAAATTCTTTTAAATGATAATAAGGGTTTGCAACAAGTTTACTTTTTACTGCCTTCCTGAAATGAGTATACGAAGTCTTGACCAGGGAGGAACTCGGAATTGGCATAGTAAGATTATTGTTTTGAGGAGTAATATAACGGGGAAAATTATCACTTATATTACTTGTATGCTTATGAATTAAACATACCATTTCCAGAATGAAGATGGAAATAACTAAGAATTCCTTGTGCCAAAAAAAGTGGTTTTCACGAATCACGAATTCTTGCTTTACACATAACGAACAGCACGCTTTTGAATTACAAGAATCCTAATTATCAAATAATTACTGCTTACACCCCAGAACGAAATATTGTATTTCAAATGTGATTCAATTAGTGCAAAGTATGCAGTTTTCGCAGTCATTTGAAATGACTCTGATTGCGTAGCAACCAGATGCTAGCTTATTTGAGGCTAATAACATGATCTTTAAACTTTAAGTTGCAGTCGATATTTAAACCAAAAAGTTTTGAGCGGGACTTATTTTCAAGTATGTGGTTACCGAGCCGGACATCTATTAGATTACAACGGAAGGTCATTCATTATATTTGTTTTGTTGACATTAAGAGAAAGCAAGTTAGAGTTAAACCAATCTTTGACCTTATTTACATCGAGACACATTTGCTCCCAGAAAGTATTCTGATCTTTACTATGCCACAATATTGTGGTGTCATTAGCAAATAAGGTAAACTTTCCATTAATGTCAATTTCAGTCATGTCGTTAACATAAGAAAAATAAAATTAGGCCAAGAACAGAACCTTGAGGTACGCCAAGAGTTATATTTAATTTGTTGGAGTATGATAAATTTTTAACTACTTGGTTGCGGTTTGACAAATAAGACCGAAACCAGTTTGAGGTAGTCCCTCTGAAACCATTGTGTTCAAGCTTTCGCAACAATATTTCATGCTGGATGCAATCAAAACACAGAATACTGCGTCAGCATACTCTCCATCATTGATTTCAGTGTAGATCATCTTTAAAAAGGCAAACATAACATCGTTGGTATTTTTTTTTTGGAACCCAAATTGCTGATTACTTAATAATATTTATTGGTGTATATAACAGAAAATGTTTTACACAAGTCAAAATAAAATATTATATAAAAAAAAAATTTCAAAAATATATATATATATAGTCAAAACAAATATATAAAAATATATATAAATTCACACATTGTAAAAAACAAGACAAACAGTCATTACAAACGAAAACAAACAGAAATGCAAGAAAAAAAAACAGTAAAATTTATATGAAGAAATCATTAATTTCGTAGCAGTTTTTTTCTGTCAATAATTTTTTCAATTTTGCCTTGAAAACACAGATGTTCCTTGATGATTTAATGTCATCAGATAATAAATTAAAGGCCTTACATTCATTATAAAAAAAAAAAAAATTGATAAAAAGCTCAAGAGTTTGGCTGTAGTAGCCCTTTAAATCTTGTATTGTGAACATCGTTCACTTGATTAGCAAGAAACTTGTGCTGTGCCCGAAATCCTAGTCCCGCAATAATTCTCAAGGCATATTTGTGAAAAATGAATATGCGGTTTATGTGTACACTGTTTCCCCAATTTATGATTCCATACCTCAAATGGCAGTGAAAATTTGCATAGTAGAGACTCTTTGCTACAATGCATGGACATAAAACGTAACCCATTTTTGTTTTATTTTTATTCAAGGTGAGCTTATTTTTTTCAAACCATTTGATTATATTAGAATACACTAGTTTAGCAGTATTTTTAATTGCATTTAATTCACTGCCTGCAATAAGAATGTGTCATCCGCATAACATATAGTATGGACGTTTGATATTCCACTTAGATATGTTATCCAATCATTTGCATATATATTAAATAACAGAGGACCCAACACAGATCCTTGAGGAACACCCTGTGTGTTATTTCACATATATCGCTCGTCACATTACGATTTAGTTTGATAATTTGAGTTCTATTTTTGAGGTATGACGAGAGAAGGTTTAATGGAATCCCTCTGACTCAGTACATATCCAGTTTATTTAAGTGTAGTTCATGATCAACCATATCAAAAGCACGGGAGAAATCAATAAATAATCCTAAGGCATACTGCTTCTGATCAAGGGGATCCACAAGTAATTCATGGAAATCACAAAGTGCTGCTTGTGTACTTTTATTCTTAGAGAATCCATGTTGACAGGCAGACAGTAAATTATTCTCATATAAGAAAGATATAATTGATCCTTTAGGGCAAGTTCGAAAAGTTTTGAAAAACTACAAAGTAAACTGATTGCTCGGTAGTTTTCATAATCGTTGGGATCTCCTTTTTTGAACGACGGTTGAACAATAGCTAATTTAAATATGTCAGGATATGTTCCTGATTTAAAACATACATTTATTAATATCTTGCATGAAACAAAAATTCAACAACTCTTTTCTTTATTAGCTTTTCAATAATTTTTGCCAATGTGGATATTAACGATATGGGACGAAAATTAGATGGATCTACTAAATCCCCATCTTTGTAAAGTGGAATCACAATAGACATTTTTAAGAGAGATGGAAATATTCCAGATTCAAATGATTCGTTAATAATCGAAACTAATGCATGAAGAGCAGCGTCTGGTAGATTTTCTAGTATTTTTAGAGAGATTTCATCCAGACCAAGATTTTTTATTTTTTATTTCCTTAATAGCTTCTTTTAATTCAATTATATTTGTATTGTGCAAATATAAAGTATTACAGTTATGCATTTCATTCATGTAACTCAGTGTATCATTTGGAGGAATTATGTTTTCTGTTAAACTACCTGCAATTGAGCAGTAAGAGTTGTTTAATGCATTGGGATTTAAGGGGGATTTAACCTGCATTTGACCTTTACCCCGAAGCTCATATACTATTGCCCAAGTCTCCCTTGGTTTGTTATCAGCCTGTTCAATTTTGAATTTATGATGACTTTCTTTTGCCTTTTTTATGACTTCTATAAATATTTTGGTATTTCGTAAAGTAATCAGAAAAGAACTGCTCATTTGTGTATTTTCGTATGAAGTGAAGAGATTTCAAGTTTTTTGCACAAATCTTTATGCCGTTAGTTATCCATGGTGTCTTACTTTTTAATTTAATTTTTTGAATGGGGAAAGCTTTGTTTTTTTTTTAATCACTTATTTAACGTTGGTCTATTTTCGCTACTAAGGCCAATCACCGACGCCAGGAGACGAGCTACCCCCAACCTGGAAATTTTGCCGAACCTCTTCTCTATCGAAGAGTAGGGATCTTTTACTTGCCCAACATTTAATAGACAAAGGACCGACTGCTTTACATCCCTTCCGAAGGATGGTATATCCGCTATGTAACCCCCGCCTAAAGTTATATACCTTCTACGCATGCGCTGATATACAAGCCGTTAGAAGATGGAGCGAGAACACTGTGTTTCCCTCGAGAGACTTACCTATCCAAGTACTAACCACGCCCGACGTTGCTGCATTTCCTTATCGAACATATGCAGACGTCTCTACACTCGCTCCGGAAGTCTTTGTTAAATACATGTAATAAAAGGTTATGAAAACAATCAAAGGAATTATTTTCATTTAGAAGTTCCTCCCAGTCTAACACTAGGCAGTACAGAGAAAATCTATTATAATTAGTCCTGCTAATCAAACGTCCAAATTTGTATTTTTGACCAAAATTATTTGTATCTAATTTAACTGAACAGTATACTGCTTCATGGTCGGACATGCCGGCTGAGGTCACCGAACATGAAATATTTTGCTTATTTAAATTGCTACAAAAATAATCCCCTAATATTGGGAGATCCTGGTATGTGAATTAACGTGCATGACATGAGAAGAACATATAGCATATTTATATTTACAAACAGATAAAATACACTACAATGATTAAAAGAAGACAAAGAACATTTTCATCCTTTTTTTTTATATATTGCTATTAGATTACTATTTAGGAATTCCTGAAAGGTATACAAGGCATTACATAACAGAAATTGCTTAATTCTATATTTGTACTGAGTCTGTGTGAGGAGTTTAATTTCTTGGGGTAGAGCATTGTAGAACTTGATGCCCCAGTATGCAGTGCCATCCCTAGTTTTTGTTAATCTAAAGTAGCTAGTAATTAAGTCATTACGATGACGTGTTTCGTATGAGTGTATTTCATCACGTGTTGCGTGTGTGTTTAGGTTATTTTTTATATATAATAAGCATTGCAATATATACGTACATGGGACAGTTAATATTTTAAGTTCTATAAACTTTGATTTGCAATCATCTCTGAATTTGAGTCCTGCGATCGCTCTCAGTGCTCGCCTCTGGATGGAAAACACACTGGACGTGGAGCTAGCATGTCCCCAGCCAAGGATAGCATAAGTTATCACAGAATGTTAAGGTTCATCGAAGTTAGCAGGTTGATTAGTATTTGAGTGTCATTTGATTCTTTATTACTAAAATATATATTAACGTCCCCGCCTACTATATTCAATGATTTTTCAGGTGGCCTAAATAAAACTGATTCTAGTTTACCTAGGAATAAATTTACATCCGATGAGGGAGACCTATATACCCACAATACATAGAATAGAATAGAATAGAATCATTTATTAATGTCAGATACACAAAAGTGTTTACACAAGTCAAAAAATAGTATACATATATATAAAGTAAAAAATAGTAGATACACTAGAATCTTATAAAACATGTATATCAGGATTAAAATGTATACATAAAAAAAAATTAAAACACTACCTAAATTAGATATATTATGTAAAATGTTTAAATGCTAAAAAGACACAATCGTACGACAAACAATATATAATATAATATATAAAATTATAAAATACATTAATAGTTAGTAATTACATGTGAACTAACAAGTTAAAACAGAGATGATCATTAAGGACCACTTTTATAAAAAGAAATTAAATTTGGGATAAATCGCTCGATAGAAATTCTTCGAAACTGTAAAAAGCATTTGTAACAAGATATTTTTTAAGTCTGGATTTAAACTTAATTCCATTCCAAAGTCTTATTGCTGGAGGCAGTGCATTATAAAATTGTATTCCATAATATCCAGTGCCATCCCTAGTTTTCTTTAGGCGTAAAAAGTTTTGATGAATATCATTTTTATTCCTAATATCATATTAGTGTATTTCATTCCGAGACATGTATTTATTTAGGTTGTTTTTTATGTACAGGAGACATTGTAATATGTAAGTGCATGGCACAGTTAGTATATTTAATTTCATAAATTGTTCTTTGCAATCGTCTCTATAACTAAGTCCAGATATAATTCGTACAGCTTTTCTTTGTACAGAAAACACGCTACTAGATGTAGGAGCATGACCCCATACCAGTATTCCATATAATATTACTGAATGAATCACACCATGGTATGCAACTACCAATGCATTTTGAGTAACTTTGCCTGTTATAGATCTGAGTAGGTATATATTTTTAGAAACTTTTTTACAAACATGTGACGTATGTTCATCCCATGATAGTTTTGGGTCCAAGTGTAGACCAAGGAATTTAATATACATTGGGTTATCTATTTCCTCCATGTTTCGTAGACTAAATATCATCGACTCCGTTTTTGAGGTATTTAAATTCAGGCGGTTAGCAAGGAACCAATTTCGTACATTCGACTGTATGTCTTTGACATTACTTAACAATTCCTCTAAGTTTCCGTTTATGTCTGTTAGATTAGTATCATCAGCAAATACAATAGTTTCTATTTGGTTTACCGAGTTTGGAAGATCATTAATATATATAAGGAACAGAATTGGTCCTAGATGGACCCTTGGGGAACACCATGTTTCACTGGAAGTAGTCTAGAATTAGTCCCATTATAACTGACATACTGCTGACGTCCAGACAGGTATGATTTTAATGATAATATGCCTTCTGTAGTAAAGCTGTAGTAGTTCAGCTTATTCAGTAGGATGTCATGAGACACACAGCCGAATGCCTTAGTGAGGTCTAGGAATTGAGATGATATGTATTTACCATCCTCGAAACCAGCATTTATAAGAGAAGTTAATTTATCAATGGCTAATGTGGTTGATAACTTATTTCTGAAACTGTACTGACTGGTGTTGAAAAGAGTATTACTTTCAAAGTAATTTACTAGCTGGATTTTTAAAATAGTTTCATATACTTTAGCAAAATATGGGATAACAGAAATCGGTCTGTGATTAGAAGGATCGTGGATATCGTCTTTTTTGTATATTGGTACAACCTTGGAGATTTTTAAGCAGTTTGGAAATATTTTGTTTGATATACACATATTGATTAATTTTGTCAATGGCAATATTATTGTATGAATTATAGACTTTATGATATTGGTGTTTATCATACACATCCTTACATGCCTTATTTTTTAACAAAATTGTTGCTTCAAGTACTTCTTGCGGTGTTACGTTGGAAAAGCTAAATTGATGTTCCGTTACGGTTGTTACAAAATCCGAATATGCTTTGTTTATTGTAGGCATAGCTTTTAAAATGTCCTCTGGAATATTAACAAAATAGTTATTAAATTCATCGCAAGATATTTTATCTGTAATATTGTTATGTCTATTTTTATTGCTATTTACAATTTTCCACATTGCTTGCTGAGGATTTCCATGGTTGTTTATAAAATTTTCATGGGATGTAGTTTTAGCGACATTTATCTCCCTTCTGTACACAGACCTATAATTATTATACATGCGCTTATTAGCTCTGGTGGGGTGGTGGGATTGCTTTTGTAGAAATCATGGAGGAAATTCAAATGATCTCGCATCTCCCGGAGTTCATTATTGAACCAATTTAATTTAAATATATTTACGTTATTAGCTAGACGTGATTTTAGAGGGAAACATGTTTCAATTGCATCTGTAATGAAACTGATGAATTTTTCAAATTTTTGGTCTATTGAATAGTTCTATTATCTAGGAAATCCCAATTTCGATTAACTAACAGATTATTTACAGGTGAGACCCTGTTCAGTTATGGGAGTTTCTCCCACTAATAAATTATAGGTATTTCCTTACAGGAAACAACAATGTCATATGCTGGGGAGGACAGCATGATGAACGACGACTCCATAAGTGCAAGGAGTATTACGCCCAGCCAGGATATGAACAAGAACCTTATTATAAATACGCTTCTTGAAGAAAACAAGACGTTGAGGCAACAAATCCAGGACCTGGCCGGAAAATTGGCCCATTTGCAGGAGCAAATGGAAAAACAGGCCAGAGAATCGCTGGAGGCTCAGAAAATCCAGCATCGGGAGCTCCTAAACGCCATCCAAGGAGCACCCCAAGTGGCAAACAAAGAAGTCGCTGCCAGAAAACGGAAAAATTCCGAAACACTAATATTTTCGGACGAAGAGGAGCCGAAACAACCCAAGACGAAGGGCCCCCAAGAAAACTCTGCAACGGCAGCTACCACCACCCCTGCACCGGGCCCCCAAGTGGCCGAAAATAACAAGGAGAAGAAGACAAAAGTCCCTCCTATTATTCTCAGGAAGAAAGAGATATGGACTTCCGTAAGTCTAAGGCTACGAGATGCAGGGATAAAATACACCAAGGCAAAAGTCGTCGGTGAAGGAATCGTCATCGAGCCGCAAACCGCCGACGACTACCGAAAAATTACAAGACTGTTCACCGCTGAAAAGTGGGAACATCATATGTATGCCTTGCCAGAGGAGAAGCTCCTGAGGGTGGTGGTGAGAGGTATTCCCACCGGTGTCACCAACGATGACATAAAGGAGGACCTCAACACGCAAGGACTCGCCCCAATGTCAGTGCAAAGGATGACATCCAGGAGGACGATGTTGATGTATTGAAAGAGTAAAGTTGTTGTTTTAATTGATTTCCTCATTTATTGGGAAATTGGTGTTTTTTAAAATTTGTTTTCATACTAACTGGTGCAAGAATTGATACAGCTTCTGGAAATGTGATTATAATTGTATAGGCTTGTGTAATTAATGAAATAATGCAAATTACATCAATTTGTATTAGTTTTTCTAGTAATAAAGAGGCCAAACTTTTAGAATAAAAACTAAAATAAAAACTAATAGTGATAAAAACTGTCAGTGATTAAAACTTATCAGTGTAGTTAATTATCTACAAACATTATACAGGTTGGACTCAAATAATTTATATTAAGATTCAAAAATAGGTGGATACAGGATTTAAATATGAATGAAATAAAAATGAACTGTTGCAAAAAATGTAATAGAGCAGAACCATCGGAACTTTCTATGCATGACCTTTGCAATACGGTTTGCTGTCGAAATTGTTCGAAATTAACTTCTACAGAAATAAAAGCTGTCAATTTAAAAAAAAGGCTGATGGTGCCTTGATTGTCGACCGAATGTTGAAACTGATAAAAAACCTTCTTCTGATGATAATAGTTCCACACAGAACATTTGTAAAATCTTAAAGGTTGAATTACCAGAACTTTTGAGCAATTGTCTTGATCATGACTCCTCAACTATCAATCAAAAACTTGACGCGCTGACCACTAAGATTGACAACCTAAAGGATTCTAATATTGATTTAGTTAGAATGTTAGCTAATAAGCAAGATAATTTAATTCCACCGCAATGTAAAACACTGAATAATAAATTAACCATGGCTACGAAGGATAACTATTCATCTACATCTAACACTTTTAAACCAAAATCTCCAGTAATTAAGGACAGGCTTACAGTACACATAAACTCACCTCAATTACATAGAAACTTAATAGTGGGTAACAAGAAAATAGAAAACTCGACTATAAAAGCAGCAACAATTCAGAAACTAACATCAATATATGTTGGAAACATGTCAGTGGATGTATCTGAAAAGAACTTAGAGGACTATTTGAAAAATAACTTTGGTAAGGATGAGAAATTTGTCATAAGAAAACTTAAAGTTCGTTCTGGTGAATATAACGTATTTCGAGTCGATGCTCGTTTCGAACTACGCGATCTACTTTTGGATCCTAGTGCTTGGATTGATAAAATTACTGTTAAAAAATTCGAGTTTTTTCAGACTACAGGACATTTTGCCTCCCAAATTGAAGCTGACTCCTCTATTGTACCCAGAAAAGAACATGATCGACCTAAGAGGCATAATAGTTTTAGACTCAACAGAGACTCCTCCCCCCCAGATTAATGGAAACTACTCTTGGCAACCAAATAGAAACTACTTTCCTAAAGGAGACAACTATAGCTCCTCTCTAAGACAAACACAAAACTTTACATCATACCAACGAGGAAATAGGAACAACTACTATCAGGAGCACAGGAACAACCATCAAACTTCTTACCAGCGAAGAAACTCCCCTGAACGAAGGGATTATTACAACTCACAATCTACGCAACTTCTCTTACCAGCACCAAAATGCTGCCTCTCCCGTATGAAGGGAGTACTTCAATTCTCCGTCCCACGCAAGAGAAAACCGTGACCATGCTCAAAGATCTCGTAACTTCTCCACAGGAAATATCTCCCCTAGATCAGAGTATAACAGAAACTATACAAGATAAAAGTTCCATTAAACTGTGTAACAACTTTACTGTGTGTCACCTTAATATTCGTTCTTTGAATAACAAGTTTAGTGATTTAAAAAGCTATATACTTCGAAACTCCTACTCAGCTATTGCCATAAGTGAATCTTGGCTCAATGTAGATCTCCCAGATTCGCTATATCAAATTCCTCATTACACCATGGTGAGACAAGATCGTGCAACTAGAGGTGGCGGACTTGTATTATATGTCTTGAACGATATCAGAATTGACATTATTGAAGTTCCATTAGAAGAACCTTCCCCTGTTGAATTTTTAATTGTTAAACTTATATTCTCTAAAGTTACACTTGGTTTAGGTGTTATTTATCGTCCACCTTGTATTAACTATGCTTGTTTGTCAATATTGGCTGATATAGTTGTAAACTTTGCTAAATTAAGAATTGACAATTTTATCATGTTAGGGGATGTCAACATCAATTTAATTAATGACAATGCAATGACAAGATTCTTTAACAACTTATTGCTGGAATATGATTGCAAACAAAGTATTAAAACTCCTACAAGGGTAACAGAGGAAACTGAAGCGCTTGTCGATGTCATAATATCGAATTCAGATTTAAATACCACTGCACAGGTATCTGGTTTTAGTTTATCTGACCATAACTTAATTGAATGCAAGCTAACACATCTACATCATGCCAGTTTTGCCTTAAAAAAACAAATAAGATGTTTTAGAAATTTTGACTTACAGAAATTCAGTGATGATGCTGACCTAGTTGATTGGAATCGTGTGTATTTAATACCTGAATTAAACGACAAGGTATCATACTTTAATTCGTGCTTGCTTCAACTGTTTGATATTCATGCACCTCTGAAATCCATTGTGTGTTCTAATAAAAGGCCTTGTCAGCCTTGGTTTAACGATAACCTGCATGTCTTAAAGAAACAGAAAAGAAAAGCTTGGTTGAAATATAGAAAAACTAGATATGCTGAGCATAAAAGTCATTATTGCTTCTTGAGAAATCTTTATAATTATTCCATAAAATTAGAGAAAAAAGACTATTTCACACGTACCTTGCATTCACATCGCTCTGATGGCAAATTACTGTGGTCTGATCTTAAAAAGTGGAACATTCATAGTAAAGATAAAACTGTATCTCTACCACCTAATTTGGGCAACGCAAACGACATTAACAATTTTTTTCTCGAATCGGTTCCTGATCTGACTGCTCAACCTAGTCATTTAGACAAATTCTTTAGTGCGTCATTTTCTGAGCACAATTTTGAATATGGCCCTGTTGAACCCGATTCCATAAAATAAATAAACAAAAACCTTACACAATGGGTTCAGATAATATCTCAGCTAGGATGCTGCAGCTAGCTCTATCCTGGGTCCTTGAGCCCCTAACCCATATTATTAATTACTCATTTGAAACTGGTAAGGTTCCCGATTTGTGGAAGAGTGCCCAGTGCACTCAAACCGATTCCAAAAAAACCTATCATAAAAAATTTATCTGATTTAAGACCCATTAGCCTTCTGTCTGTACCTTTGAAGATAGCTGAAGCAGCCCTCCATGCTCAATTAACGAATTATGTTGAATCCCTAGAAATTTTACCCCCTACTCAATCGGGATATAGGAAAGGGTATAGCACTGTAACTGCCTTATGTTCAATGACCGACGACTTCATTTCCGCTATTGACAATCACAAGTTAAATTCCCTAACACTGCTTGATATGACCAAGGCATTTGATTCGATAGATCTAAACTGTTTGGTAGCTAAATTACACTACTACGGTATTAGAAATAATAGCCTACAGTGGTTTTGCAGTTATTTATTTAATAGAAATCAGTGCACAGTAGTCCATACTGCAGAAAATATTTGTGTATCAGATCCTCGTCACATTTATGCTGGTGTATCACAGGGGTCCATATTGGGACCTTTATTGTTTTCTATTTTCATCTCGGATTTGCAATATCCCAGTCAACCAAATCTAGTAACTATTATATAATCATTAGATAATATACGTTCCTCAGTAAGTAACAGTTATGTCCAAAATAGAGTCCTTGTAGAGTACCACCTCTGACTAATGTCAGCACTAAAAACTATTACTGTTATATAATATTTTTGGAAGTTTGTTACATTATTATTACTAAATATTTATAAAACAAGTGCATAACCGTTATAAATTTATTATATATCTTTTATAAATTAGTTTAATATCCTATATGTAAATACAGAGTAAGTTTGGGTTCTTTAATAAGTAATAGTTACGTCTCAGGTATGGTAATTATAAGATACCAGTACTTATTTATTTATGGAACTCCTTCATTCCAGCGACTCATTATTTATGATAAATAGAGATACCAACAACCTGTATGCTTCAGAATTGTTATCACCCGTTTACGTAATGCATGGGAAGCAATTTACTTACTGTACTTCATGGATGAGTGACCAATGAAATTTAGGTTATCCCTTATCTTTGTATTGAAACATTGGGCACAAGTCATACTTTAGTGCCATGATTACCAAGACTAATTGAAGACATCTTGCAAAAAAAAAAAATTCAATCGAAATTCACGAAAAAAATTTCCCTCACCTCGATGTAGGTATATATAATTATTTTGTGAAAATATTTGACGCATTAAAAACTTTCGATGTTTCATATTTACATTTTAAACTATGGAATTAAAAGCCAATCAAAGATAAAATTTCATCAAAATGTGCAGTTTTGTAAAAAATCGAAATTTTCTTAATGAAATTTGATATCTGTGTTGACCAATTTTCTTCATTACTGGGGAAAATAATTTGAAAATACTTGCAGGCCAAGGAAACACATTTTTCACAAATTTCTATTCCAATTTTTTCTATATACAAAAATTTCTTCAACTAGTCATCAGTCATTAATCATCCCCAAAAGCACAACTTGGTCCCACACATTAAATACAAAAATAAATGGATGAACCAAAATTTCACAAATCACCCTTCATGCACAGATTATCCAAATTAGAATAGTATACCTTTTGTGCGAATAAGAAACGGACATTATAGAAGTTGGTACATCAACATTTTTCTATAACTACCCATACATATTTTTAATATTACACGTTCATAATACATTTTTCCCAATTTACAATAATTTTGTCAGACAAAAAAATATATTTTTTCCGAGTATACTTGAGGTTCATTTTTTTGACACCTTAAAAGCAAGCAATAATTACCATGATGGAAAAAGTATATTGTATGTTAGCACTTCTTAAAATTTCGTCTTACATTTACAATAACATTTCTTATATATTTCAATTTGAGAAATAATCTGTAGATTTCACAAATTATTTTATATAAATGCAAACACAAGATAAAAATTCCTTAACACATATATCGTTTTTCTAACTTTATCTCTGCCCCTATCAGATTTAAAAATAAACAAAATAACCTTCTTCTTTAATTTTAATTACAATGTTAAAATTCTGCATATATTAAAACATAAATAAAATGTATTCAAACATAAAATAACAAACATAAAATGTAACTATATCAGTGGCAGCTGGTGAAATTTCAATACTTTTTTCTCGTCTGTGGCGGATGGGACCCATATGAAATATGGAAAATAACATCTAGAGAAGCACTTCTCTAACGACCCTTCAAAAATTTTTGAAAAAGCAGTTTGCGAAAAATTTTTTCCAAATTCGGTAGCCTCTCCTGGTCTAAGGACTCCTGCTTAATATTTTTTTTGTCATATACATTTTACTTTTCATAAAAATACAACAATACGTTTTGGAGTTTATGAAAATATTTTCATTGTTAACTGAAAAAGAATGAACTGAAATTTTGTAATTTATAGTTTTAACAAATTACAAAATTTTAATTCGTTGTATCTCAGTAGTGAAAATATTTTCATAAACTCCAAAACGTATTGTTGTATTTTTATGAAGTCAAATGTATATGCAAAAAAAAAAAAAAATGGAACGGGTGTCCAGGGGAGGCTACCGAATTTTGAAAAATTTTTTCGCAAACTGTTTTTTCAAAATTTTTGTGGGGTCATTAGGAAAGTGCTTCTCTAGATGTTATTTCCCATATTTCGTATGAGTCCCATGCGTCACAGACGAGAAAAAATATTGAAATTTCACCAGCCGCCACTGAACTATATAAATAGTATTTATATATCTATTTATTCAGCCATCTTTTTCATATCGTTGCTTTCCTTGCCTGAACCATTCAGCACAGATTTCTTCAAAGTCTTTGTCGCAGATATCAAATATGGAGGCAGCCACACCTAAATACATATTGAGCCTTCAATATTATGATCGTATATATTAATTAATATTACTATTATAATTACTGGGTGCACAGTACTTTTTGTAACATTTTCGTAGACTTAAATACTTCCCAGTTAATGTCACCACAATACACCAAAAGTAGTTTTGTGGTCAAAATAATAAGCAAATAAAGAAAGTTAGATACCTATAGACGACCAAACCATTATCTCATGTACAAGTAGCAGATAGGGTTGTTCATGAAAAAATCAAAATAGTTATTGACCAATAGTTGCTACTGTACATCCAATAGTCAGCCAGCTACTTTGGGTGTACTGTACTCTGTAGTTACTTTATCACTACCACAGGTGAACACAGTTAATATGTCGCTTTCCTTTGGCACACATAACTGAGTGCGAGTCAAATGTGCAGTGAGTATACTCATCTCAGTTGAATACATCACTACTTAGTTGTACAAAAGAAAAACCATCTCAATGAGTAAAACGTCTGTGCAAAAACCTAACCTATTAATCTCTTTAGTGTGTTCTGTACTCACAGTATCTTAACATATATTTTGTGACCTTAATTGTTATTCTTTCTGTTACACTGAAGTTGCTGAAAATTTATTATTATTTTTCTAATCTAGCAAATAAACAATTAAACATCTCAATTTGTAACTGAGTACAAAGTGATCTTACTCCCAAGCTAGTGCAGTTGATTAGAAGCGAGGGTAAAAAAACTTTAAACTCACTTGCAGAAAATTAAAGAAACATACCAACATCTGAGTAATGATACAAAATGTGAAAATAAACAGAATTTCGTGTAAAATGGAAGCGCGGCTATAGAATAGTGACAATTACTGAATATCAAAAAATGTCCTAAGTTTCACGTGCCTAGGTGATAAATGTTGTAAAACATCAACTTAGTAACAAAACGACAATTGAAACACTAAATACTGAATATTGCAATATAGAATCAAATGACGTGTAAAGGTAGTATTCAATTTAACGAGTGCTACATACCTTAATAATTATTACAATTAGACGAAAGCAATAGGATGTCATTGAAACTAATAAGGCGTTCTTCAGCATCTATATATAAGGTCACAAACAGATATTCCACTGCCAGAATAGATACATATTTATTTGAATTTAGATTGTTTTTTTTTTAATCATTATATTAGATAATTTAAAATTGCAATAATAAAAACAAAGACGACCTATTATAATGCCATCTACAAATTTCAATGCTATACTTTACCTTTTATTATACTAATGGTCTTTAAATTGCAGGTTTTAAAATTATTCCTTTGTCCCAGCCAGGAACAATCCTTTGCCAATATATCTGCAAATATTCTTTTCATTGATCTAATTTCTAATTCTTTGTGGAAATTTCCTCCAGTTTTCTTTGCAAACAATACCTAAAAAATTATATTTACATAATTTTATTTTAATCTACCTGGACATTTTGTAATCACTTCTTGACAATGCTAATGTCTTTTCTTTGTAAGATCTATAGCAATAAAGTTTAGCAACATAAATGCTCCATATGCTCTCATTTCATTTTCAGTTGATACTTTGTAGTTACAGAATATGATGGGAGTGTTGGCGTGAAACGCTTTATATATTAGAACGACTCAAGATAACTTTGACAGCTACAATATCCGAAAAACAACCTACTTATAGTGTATTTGTAGAAAAATGTAGCTTTAAGAGAAATTACTACAATAAAAATACAATATCCAAACTGATAAAGGGGGCCAAATGTTAGCAAAAACTGAGCGAACAAGCGAGATGGACGAGACCGTAATAGTGGAGCAGAGATATGATGCAGGACAAATGCCTTATACGCCATCCTTATCTTCGCCATCGCTCCTATTGTTTTCTGACTGGTCTCCTTTATCACTTTACATGGTGTAATTTACACTTACCTAAATACGCTGTTCTCCAACAAAATATTTTGTATTAGTTGTGTTATGTATACTGGTCCCATTATTGACATCAAATGTTTCGTTGTTGTCGTTTTAATTAAGTTAACATCAGGAATAATTTCATTAACTCGCCCATCAGTAACGACAGGAACTGTTTTATTACTATCACTGCAGCTCACCTGATATATTCCACAACTTGTAAAACTTATTTCTTCATTGTTGACAGCCTCAACTTGATGAATAGCATCGTTAATTCACCTTCGTTTTTGTCTATAAGACAAATCTACATATTTGTTTTTAGGCATTTGAAAGAAATCACAGAACGCAAATATTATTTTAGGTTAGGAAGACATCAACAGAACAACGATTAGTTGGATTAGTAATTGTAGATGCGCCATCTACAGGAATGTATTGATCATGAATTCATATATAAATTTATCATATGTACAGTATTTTATAAAACATAAATTTTATACAAAAGGTATGTTTAACATATGAAGATGTGATGGAACAGCAATATTTGCAGGGCATCACATTTTTTTGTAACAAATACAAATTTACCACATTATACAGAACACTACCAGAACTTTGGTATGAGGTGAATACGGAAATGGTGATTTGGCGCTGATGTCAGAAATGTTCATCAATTTTATGAATTTCTGTTTTGTATGATTTATAAAACATTATTTTATAAATATTGCGTCAATACCATTTTACTTATAGCACTCATATGTAACAAAGAAAAAATATTACCATATAATGAGTATGTTAAGAATAGCGGGCACAAATACGAAACTAGGACAGTATTTTGCAATAAAACACAGTTCTTTTTTAAGTCTCATCTAGTTATGTAACTACTATAATTAGGTTGACTGGGATGTTGTTGAATATAGTAATATATATCTTTTTGCTGATGACATTTTACTAAGAAATAGTTTTACACTTGAGAATGAACAAAATGCAGTTATCGAAATTAACACAGACTTAGATAGAATCAAGCAGTGGACTTATGACAATACCCTAGAGCTGAATGCTGCAAAATGTCAACATGTTGTCATTGCCTCGAATCATCATGTTAGTAGACTTGAAAACTTTTTAATTAAGATTCGCGATGAACAAATACCAACAGTTGACCATGTAAAAAATCTAGGAGTCATATTTGATCAGAAACTTAAATTTACAAAGCATGTTGATCTAATATGCCGCAAAGCCTACTTGAGTCTGAAATAACTTTTCCCCTTTAAAGAGTATTTAGACGTAGAAACAAAAAAGATGTTGATTAATAATTTGGTACTATCGCATATAAATTATGCTGATACGGTCTACGGTCCTTGCTTGTCACTACATGATAAAAATCGCATTCAAAAAATGCAAAACCATTGTGTACGCTTTATAACTGATGTACCACGTTATGCGCATATTACCCCTTTCATACGCAAGCTGGGGTTACTGAAGCAGGATGAAACTAGGTTTGTGCATTATTCCTGTTTCCTCAATAAAATTCTGACAACAGGTCTGCCTGAATATCTTGCTGCTAAGATTATCAGATGCGATCAGGTACATGAGAGGAATTTAAGAAATATCACTAGCAGACTCACAGTACCTCCACATCGTAGTGCTATATTTCAAGCAAGTTTTTCTTATCTTTCATCGTACATCCAGAATAACCTATCAACGGATTTCCAGAATCTCTCAGTATCCACTGTTAAGTCCAAACTGAAACGATCTATTCTTGCCGGTACATTAAACAATGACTTTACAAAATTTTAAAAATGTTACATATTTTAAACTGACTTTATTTATTTTAATTGTGACCAGTATTTGGCTGTACTTCATGTTTTTACTGTAAAATTCTTAGGGTTAGGTTTAAATCATTAATATGTACCTGATCCTTTTGTGTTTCTTTTTTTTATATTAACACAATAAATATTATTATTATTATTATACTATAGTTTCTCACTTTGCGTGGTATTCTGTAGTCATCGGCCGAAGCAAGATGAAAACAAACTATTGCAAGTTCAAGAACTTTCGAACAATATGGCAGGTATTGAGGATTATTGACTTCTGCATGTCAAAGACTAAGAAAGGAGAGAGGTCCAGGCTGGTTAAATTTTTTGCGAGAGAGCGAGGCACAACACCGGTGGTGGATATAACTATTGGGAGGATGACGACACTATCTTGTCTCCACTGCTGTTTGATCTCATAAGCTAGGTCAGCGTACTTTGCTAGCTTGTTTTGTATAGTTTCCTGGATGTTGTTGGAGTTTGGTACAGCAATGTCGATTAGATAGGTCCTTTTTTGGTGCTTATTGACCAAGATTATCAGGCCGATTTGATGATAGGGTTCTATCAGTAAGCACTGTCCTATCCCAATAGAGTGGGACGCTGTCATTCTCTAAGACACTTTCGGGGGTGTACTTATAATAAGGGCTGATGCTTTCTGTGAGGTGATGGAGATGCGCAAGCCTTAAATGAACAATTTTACCAACACAATTGTGGGCGGTGCAGGTATTCAGTGGGCGCAAGAGATATGCAGCCTGCTGTGATATGTTGGATAGTCTCGGGGGCGCGGAGGCATTTCCTGCATCTGTCATCGGTTACACTCGGATCTTTGACGATATATTTAAGGTAATTCTTAGTAGCAATTACCTGATCTTGTATGGCCATGATGAACCCTTCGGTCTCTGGGAATAAGTCGCCTCGACTCAGCCAATAGTTCGACGCTTCTTGATCGATATTTTCGGCGGCGAGCTCATGGGGATGTCTTCCATGTAAGGCCTTCTGCTTCCATGCAGTGATTTGAAAGGCGACTCGTTCTGTTTTTAGAGGGTTATCATGTGGAACAGCTGTACATAGATTTAATGGTGTGTAACCGTCGTCAGCTCGAGTGATTGCTCTATGGAGGGAAGAACTCTCTTGTTTTTGGAGGAAGTATTTTTGTAGACCTGCGATTTGTTTTTGGAAGAGAAATGAGAGATCAATTAGACCCTTTCCACCTTGGGTCCTTGGAATCGTAAGCCTTTCGATGGCTGATTTAGGGTGATGTGCTCGAAATTTGGTTAATGTGGTTCTTGTCTTCCTCTCGATGTCCTCTACATCAGTCTTCGTCCACCTAATAATGCCAAATGTATAAGATATGACCGGAATTACATATGTGTTAATAGCCTTCACTATGTTTTTGGCATTCAACTTAGTTCTAAGGATAGCAGTTAAGCGACTCATGTACGTTTTCTGTATCTTCAGTTTCATGGTCTTATGCTCTGTGTTACGTGGTGTATTTGATTAACACAAAGTTCGTAAAATAAGTTACATTTATTTGATAACTAAATCACAATATATTTTAAAATAGTTCACACATTACTTTTTAAAGTAGTCTCCTTGATATGAAGTCTCTATAATCTTTTGTTAGTCTCCATTGTTGTTGGTAGATGGCTATTCCAGTCAATAAATGTCGAAGCAAATCAAATATTATTTCTAACAGTTTTTGTGGGAAGATCTTTTTGTGGTAAGGCGATAAGGAGTATCGCGAATTTTAGATTGTACACGTGGGTGTTTTTAAAAAGGTGGTTTTAACGTTGGTGTTGGTTTATTAATAATTAAAATGAGTATTAGCACTCATCCTTTTTGAAAAGGGAGAATTAGCCACGCTATACGCAAATTGGAAGTTCCATTGGTAGTATTTTTGGTGACTGAAAAAGTTGAATACTTGCTCAGTTTTGTGGAATTCCAAGCCGTTTTAACGGGATTATTTGCTGCCTTTTGTACACCACATTCACACTAGAATCCACAAAAACATCTGGAGTAAACCTGTTGGAGGAAAAATTCGAAAGAAAACCCTCTAGCTGTTAGGAGGTAATGCTTTATTTTACTTTAATTTTGGTTAAAACAGCTCATACAATTTACACATTTTATATTTGACAATTTGTGGTGATCAATTCATTTAATTAATATATGTATCTCGTGAAAATCATGTTATTAATAATTTTTCGAGTATACACTGCTCGACAAAATTAAGGTAACCGATTTATTTGTTACAGTTACTATTGTTTTAGTGGCTAAACTTCTATGATTTGGTTTCTATATTTTATTATAATAATAATAATAATAATAAGCAATTAATATCATATACTTACTAGAATAGAAATCAAACTGTACTTATCTTTTTGTTGGTAAATATAATTTCTTTTGAAAGTAAATTGCATGAGAGCTTGTTATATCATTTTTTTTTCAGTGCTACAGATTTATGAAAAAAACATTTAAGCGTATACTTACCTAGTTTAAAGTATAATTCTATATCTTTTCCTTGATTAGGGGTACTCATACTTGTTTATCCTATTTTAGGGTTTTTTTTTTATCGCTGTTGTTTTGGGTTTTCCTTTATTTCCTGGCAAGGAAGAGAAGTTGTCTTATTGGTCCAGACTGGTTACACATAGAGTTTGGAATTTTATTGATTAAGGATTCTCTTGCTTTTGCTTTGCTGTAGGAATTTGCTGCTTTCACTCGCTTTGCTGCATGTATATCGCCATTTGCAGGATTTTCCACCAGCTGCCTACTGATTGACCTTGGGACCAGCTAAGTTTGCATGCTTATTGATCTTATGTTTTGCTTATTGAATTGATTTATTACATATCAGCTCACCCTATATTTTTTTTTTGTTTAAGCATAATATTTTATTGTATATTAGAGCTCATAATTGTATATATACATTTTTTTTATAGTCCATGATTACGTATTAATGTGAAGAGCTCTCTACTTCTAGCTGCTCATGCACACGAAAAACAATAATTAAGTAACTTTAATTATTTTGATATTTAGTATAGTTGATAATTTTTTTTTAATGTTTTCTTATTATTACTATTTCTAGTAGAGCTCATTGGACTTTGCTTATTTTTTTAAAATTAAGTATATCAGAGCAATAGTTTTGTTCCCTATTAATTTATGTGTTTATTCTTTTTTTTGTAGATAAGTTCTTATTTAGATAATATTTTCATTATTTTACACTTTTTTTTGCGACTGTACGCTGCGCGTGTATACACGTTCGGTAAAGCTTGCGGTAAAATTACGCTTGGTATATTTTTAATTTTAGCTTAATGTGTCACCAAATTTCGCAATATACTTACTTGAATTATTGAACTGAATTTCTTGTAAAAATTGAAACATATTACTTCTAATAAACTACAGTATATTTGTATAGCAAAATTTAGCCTTTAACTTATTTAATTGATACAAGTACTTACCTCATAGCATTGAAAACAAACTTACCTGGGTTTTTCTTGGTTATATTTGATATTGAAGTAGTGGTAGCGTTAAACCAAGTGGCGCCCCAAGTTTAGTATTACTTTTATTTTTGACCCGGCCCGTCTCCACTGCAGCTGGCAGGCCGCTGCCTCTACTTTAGCAATTCAGGGTAAGTGTTGAAGGTAAGATTGTCTCGGGGAGAACGTCACATCTGTACGAAGTGATTGATGTACACCCAAATACTTGTATGTCTCTCCTTCCTCCATTGGCTCAATGAGGTCACCATCTTGCGTCTCGAATGCGTTGGTGCTGTGTTTTCCTTTTAGCACTGTCTGAGTCTTGCATTTGTCAAGTCCAAATCCCATATGTATGTCTCGAGAGAAGATCTCCACAGTTTTTAACAAGGAATTAACATGTACAGCTGTGCTGGCGTAGACTTTAATGTCGTCCATATACATCAGATGGGTCACTTTATAAAGGACTTCTCTGCCGCTCCTGATGTTAAAACCGTGCCGACTCGCATTGAGCATATGGGACAGGGGGGTTCAGAGCCAGGCAAAACCAGAGTGGACTTAAGGAGTCCCCCTGGAAAATACCCTTTTTTATTTTAATGACGTCAGTCACTGTAGTACCATCCTTATGACTAAGCTGTAATTGAGTCGACCATTGAGACATTAAATGCTGGAGCAGGTTGACAAGTGAGGGAGCCACTTTATATATCTGGAGAACCTTCAAAAGCCAGGAGTGCGGCACTGAATCAAAAGCCTTTCGGTAGTCTATATATGCAGTATATAGGTTCCTCTGTTTGCGCATTGCTTGTTCAAGAATGACTGAATCGATCAGGAGCTGTTTCTTGCATCCTTGAGATTCTTTAATGCATCCTTTCTGTTCAGCAGCAATAATGTTATTCTCCTCACAGTGTTGGTAGATTTTCTTAGCGATGCAAGATGTCAACAATTTGTAAATTGTCGGGAGGCAAGTAATGGCTCGATACTTCGCAGGATTCTCAGTGTTATTGTCCTTAGGGAGTAAATAAGTTCTCCCTTGCAAGAGGTACACTGGTATACTCACTGGATCTTGTAGAAACCTACTGAAGTGGCGAGCTATGTGCGCATGGGTACACTTGAATCTTTTGTACCAGAAGTTGTGTATGCAGTCTATCCCAGCTGCTTTCCAATTGAACGAGTCGTTTACTGCCTGCTTTACTTGCTCAGAAGTTATAAGAGTGTCCTCCATGGATTTTAGCTGGTCCATCCGTCTCTCCTCATCATTTATCCATGGAGCTTCAGCATTATGTGTTATGGGGATGGACCATATGGACTCCCAGAACTCCTTAACTTGGCGTTGAGTTGGAGGTTTGCCATTAGTGATTATTATATCATTTTGGAGTTTTCGATAAAACTGTTTCTCGTTGTTTTGGAACAGCTTGTTAGAGGTCTTCCGGAGGTTAGACTCTTTATATCTTCTAAGCCGTTTAGCGACTGCACTTAATTTTTGTTTCAAAGTGTCAGCTACTTCAACAAGGTTTTGGTTGGCGGGATCATAAGTAGCATGTATTTTGGTTCTCTGTCTAATAGCCTCAACTTGCCTGTTCAGTTTTCTATTTCTCTGCCCTTGCTGGTATGCGGTGAGCTGGCCGATGTCCTTCCTCAGATTGGCGATTTTGATCTTCAATCTTCTCTCCCAGGGCCAGATAATATCTTTCTCCCTCTGTACCACGGAACTCTGCCGAATATCACGGCCATTCATTCTGCTAGCAGTAACAGCCGCTGCGTACACAGCTGTATGTAAGTCATCAAATGATGTGTGTTCTTCTAGATGCTGGGGAAGAATGTTAGAATCAAGCAAGTTGGCTGTCACAGCTAGTTTCTTGGTGCTATTCTGTTTAGGAATAGCTGGTCGTTTCGTTGGATCCGTTCCAGCAAATTCAGTTAGGGCTCCGATGAATACAGCCCTAATTTCTTCCACTAATTCATAATTTTGAGCATCTCTTTTTGGTGGGCCAAGTTCAGGTACGCGAGGTTCTTCTGGTTCTTCCAAAATTGATGTCTCGTCTTCCTCCGCATTCTCAGCGTGTGGCTCCTCAGGTGGTCGGAGGGCGCGTATTATTATTATTATTATTATTTTTTTTTTTTTTTCGGTTTCCCGACGCTGGACGGTCTTCCGTGGCCTCCGACATCACACGGAAAGAGCGCCAGCAATATATCCACAGCCACTCCCCACATCCCGCAGGGTTAGTGACTGTAGATTCTAGAATCATGTGCTCGAAGCAGGCGCAGGGACCCCAAGATGACTGCCTTCTGCATTTGGCCTGCCAACCAATCAGCAGACTTCTGACAGGCCGGTATGATCTTCAATCCTGAGAGCAGCGTAGGCTTCATACCTTCGAGTACACTGACTATGAGGACGACCATCTTGACCGAGTAGCCTGGGTACAGCACTTGGAGCTCGTACCGGAGATCACGATATTTGGTCCGTTTTTCCTCCTCTTTCAAAATGATGTTTGGCTCAGCAGGTGCCGAGAACTCGATCACAAACATCACCTTGTTTTGATGGTCGAGGAAGACTATGTCAGGGTTGTTGGCTTGAATTAGCCTGAATGTCGGAAACGAGTAGTTCCAATAAATTCGGCACCTCTCATTTTCGACAACGGACTCAATATCTCCGGGGACGTAAGGCAGCACTGGTGTTTGGTCTATCCTGTACGAGTGCCGTAGATGATAATACAGCACCCGTAACGCCGCGTTATGGCGTTGGATGTAGGCCGAAATCGCATACACCGGACATGCAGAAAGTAAATGCATGAGCGATGCCTGCCTGATGGCAGGTCCTACAGTTTATATCAGGAACCTCTACACCCATTACGCGGCTTCGGTAGACCAACGTGTTAATTACCCCATCTTGACAGGCCACAATGAATCCCTCGGTCTCCGACTTTAGCCAGGCTGACCTTAAAAAGGCAAATGTCAGCCTGGTCGATAAACCCAGTGTTTCTACGTTCTTATAGTATACACCGTGCATGGGTTTATCGACGTGCTGCCTAAACAGAAGTTCCTGCTCGACAACTTTTATTTGGGCCTTCAGACGAGTTGGTTGTAGTTCAGTGACTGACTCTGGATCAGCACCGCGCCGGCCTCCTCGCCTATCGTCGAATACGAGACCAAGTTCATCTGCTGCTCTTTTTGCCGCCTCAAACAATCCTGCACCCACCCCTGCGTTTTCGTGATCTCTCACTAATTGCAGCAGCGGGTCTGAGCTCCTAAGGACATTACATGCCATGCTCAGTGCCACTCTGCCATGCATACACTCCAACCCCAAGAGCCCTCTACCCCCCCGATTTCATGGGAGGTACACACGAGGGATGGACGATCTAGGATGAATGCTCCTATGGATATTCATCATCTTGCGGGTACCTCTATCCAATTGGTGCAGCTCATCTACAGTCCATTTGACTACTCCAAAGGAGTAGAGCAGAACAGGAATGGCAAGCATATTAGTGGCAGATACCTTGTTTTCCCCGAAAGTTCGGATGACCAAATCTTTCGGAGTAGGCTTCTGTACTTGCCGCGGAGAGATTCTTTCATTTGTTGCACATCCTGGATGTGATGTTGCTCCACACCCAGGTATGTGTAGGTCTCTCCGGCATCCAGATGTCTCAGGATGCTTCCGTCTGCGAGTTGCGCGTCTTCAGCAAAGTCCCCGCATCGTCCTCTCTTGAGTTGAACGACTGCGCACTTGTCCAACCTGAACTCCATACCAATGGCCCGCGTGTACTGCTCGACCACCCTTAGAGCATTTTGAAGTTCAGGCTCTCTGGAGGCATACAGTTTAAGGTCATTCATGTAGAATAGATGAGTGACCTTATGCCTCCGGTTGCTGGGTGGTCCACAGTGATACCCGCGAACTCAAAAGATAACGGCAGCAGTGAGATGCAAAAGAGGAGTGGACTCAGAGAGTCTCCTTGGAAAACTTCTCTTCGGAATGCCACCTGCTCTGTTGTAACCCGCTGTGCACCGGATGTTATGGTGAAGCGAGTTCTCCAGAGATGCAGCAGTTGTTCTATGCATCTCACTAGTGGTTCTGCTACCGCAAGACACTTGAGAAAATGCAACAATAGTTCGTGCGATGTTGTGTCAAATGCCTTTCATGCAAATATCTCATATGGTATCCTAAACTGGGGGCACTCAACTCATACCACTAAAATATTTGGTTTGCAAAGCAGATGCATTCGGATACTCTCCCATTTAAGGTATAGAGATGATTGTAAAGATCAATTCATTAAACTTAAAATTCTAACATTCCCCTGTGTTTATATCTTAGAGTGTCTATTATACCTTAAACAACACGAACACCTATACGTTACACACAGTCATATTCATGAACATAATACGAGAAACTGTGATAAAATACATATAAATTTTCTTCGGCTCACCAAAGCAAGAAACGGAACAGGCTACTATTCTACCAGATTCTATAATGTTCTACCTAATTCAGTCAAAAACTTGAATTTTTTGAATTTCAAAATCAAAATCAAACACTACCTAAAAGTCAAAGCCTTCTACACGTTTAATGAATTTCTGGAGAATAACTTCTCTGATTTAACTTAATACTGCCTAGGCACTGTATACATGTACAAAGGTGTACTACCTGTATGCAATACTTACATTTTACTAATATTCTTATATTTTATACTATTGTATGTTTTCTGTTCGTATATTTTATGTACCGAGTTATACTATTGTCTGTATTTTGTTTTCTTATTTTATACACTTCATAATAATAATAATAAAAGTTCTTTATTGAATATATAAGAGAAAAATTACATATTCAAACGGCTATCGACCGGGGTCCTTCAGCCTGTATTTCCTGCTTTTTTATTGATATTACAATATTCTTTGTATTGTTTTAAGATGAATATAATTTATTTTGTTGTAAAAAAAAAAAAAAACAAACAAGTTTAAATTAGTTTAGAGTTAGCGAAGATATTTTTTCCATCAGTGTCATCTCGGGGTGCTTGAATTTTGATGTGTTGGGGCTTCTTGTCCGGCAGAGAGGTCGCATCAATTGTATGTTGTGTGGTCGATTGGCAAATTTAACTGTTAACATTTGGAGTCTGGTCAGGATTGGTGTTATTCTGGTTTTTTCATATAGATTATTTGGCGGGTTATGGAGGTTGTTGTTTGGGTGCCGAATTTTAGTTATAGTGCGCAGCGAAGCGGTTTCAGCAACTTTTAAGTTGTTTAGGGCCGGTTTTTGGCAGTTGATATATAGATTGTGTCCATATTCAAGTATGGGTCGGCATATTGATGTGTAAATTTTTGTAGCTGTTTTTGTTGATATCCCTTCGTTTTTATATGTGAGTGCTTTGAAGTGTTTTGCTCGGCTTTTTATTCTGGATTTAATAATTGATGTGTGTTGATTAAAATTCAGTTTTTGATCCATGGTAATTCCCAAATATTTGGCCGTGAGAGATGGCTTTACATGCTCGTTTGCAATGCTTATTGAAGGGGAGGATGGAGAGGGAGCGTGGTTAAATATAACGAATTGTGATTTGCTGGGATTTAGAAGCAGACGCCATTTGTTGAACCACAATTGTATCTCGTTCATCTTATCCTGCATCTTGGGGATTAACCTCAGTAGTGATTTGTCATGTCCCACCAGAGTTGTGTCATCAGCATATTGTAGTATGTATGTTGTGTCTTCCAATGGATTTTGTGGGGTGGCGATGTCATAGCTGTATAAGTTGTTTTTGTGTTTGTACAGGACACAATGTCTAGTATGTGCTCCTGCTATAAATGTAAAAAAGATAGTATAGACTCCACGGCAATATGTGAAATATGTGAAAATGCATTCTATATAACTTGTGCAAATATGTCAGCAACTGAAGCAAGAGTATTTTCACTGAAAAACAGAGTTTTATTATTTTTATGCTCTGAATGCAAACCTATAATAAACGAGAAAGTAAGTTTAGCAAAGCAAATTGTCTTGTACAAAAAGTTAATTCAAGATAAAGAAATTATGATAGAGGACAAACAAAAAATTATTGATATCCTTGAGGACAAGAATAAAAATAAAGTAGAAAATAAAAACAGTAAAAACACTAACAAATCAAATCATGCAAATAATGAAATACCCAGTGGTCCTAAAACAAAACCTGTAAATAACACAAAAATTTATGAAGTGGAGCAAAGGAAAATAATGAAAAATATTATCGATCTGGCTAGTCCAAAGAAGAATGATCTTCCCACCTCTTTAAAAAATCAAAATAAGAACCAACTTAAAGAAACCGAAACTAGCAGTAATACCCAAAATGTTGTCAATAATGATACAAATAACTGGACGACAGTACACAGAAGAAAATTTCACAAAAAACAACTCGGTCAAGGCGAAGACAAAAGCGGCAAATTTGGTGGTGTCACGCCTAAAGTGTGGATGTACATATATAGAGTAAACGCAGAGGTTATAAAACACGACATAACCGACTACATCAAAAGACAAACAGGTGAGAATGAAAAGGATATTGTAGTTAACGAACTAAGACATGAAGTAGAATACATCGATAATGGAAATTATAAATGTTACATGGTGGGCGCTGACTTTAAATTTAAAGACGAATTTTACACTCCCAGTTTCTGGCCTAGAGGTGTGGGATACAAAAGATTCAATTTCAGGGACCATGTCAAATATATAATAAATGAGAAGAGTGATGAAGCACGGCCAGAGTCTTTTTTAGAGACATAGTTGACACAAACTCCAACTTATCCAATTATAATAATAAATTATCATCGGATCAACTCACCTCACAGACAACAAACAATAAACCTACACTAACCAACCCAATTACTTACCATCAGAGGATAATAACGGGTATTCACCTCAATATACAATGTATTTCTAACAAAATAGCTCAACTCGAAGTTCTACTAAATAAAGAAAAACCTCAGCTCTTATTACTCAGTGAACATTGGATGTCTCCCGAGCAAGCAAAAGTTACTGGTATTCCAGGTTACAATCTTCTAGCCCATTTTTGCAGAACTTCAGCCATTCATGGAGGAGTAGCTATCTTCGGCCAGGACAATATACCATTCAAACCTATTAAACTCTCTAATCAACTTGTTTGTGAATTCTTATGTGAGTGTACAGGCATAAGCCTCAGTGTCAACAAAGACAAAATCGCCTTACTGGTGTTCTACCGCTCTCCAGATCATAAATTTGACGTTAATGTATTCTTAAAATATTTCAATTCAATAATATGTTCTGTCCTAAAATCACACAAATATATTGTAATATGTGGTGATATTAACATAGATTATCTAACCGATAACCCCACAAGACGCCTACTATGCGATATACTCGATAGTTTCGACTTAAAATCAAGTCTTCCTGTTGAACCGACTAGGTCCTTTAATAACTCAAATTCCGCAGTAGACTATGTCATTTCTAACATGCCAAACATTAAAAGTCAAAACCTAGATCTAGATATATCAGACCATAAGGCACAAATGTTCAGTTTGGTCATTCCTGAACCTTGTCAAGCAAAAACCACCAAACCCAAGTATTGCTATAAAAGAATCTTTTCAGAACCCAACCTTATCAATCTTAAACATTTACTCTCAACTACCGATCTTGCTGATCTTTATCAAATAAAAGAGGTCGATCAAGCATGGCAATACTTTTGGGGAAATTTACTTTACTGTCTCGATAAAACATGCCCAATGAGAAAAATTAAAATTACAGGACATGATCAAGATAAAAACTGGATAGACTCCAAGATTATAGAAGAAAGTCAAAAGCTAAAAAACTTATATTGGCTTTCGAGAAATATGAACGACAGAAAAATAAGTGAAGAATATAAAACTGCAAAAAAAAATTATTCGGACATGATAAAATTACAAAAACAAAACTTTTATGAAAATAGAATACAAGAGAGTGCTAATACTTCTCAAGAAATTTGGGCTATTGTAAATTCCAACTTAAGCAGGAATAAAAAAGTAACAAATGTATCTCAAATATTAAATAATAACAATTTAATTTCACACCAAAAGGAAATTTCAGACTTGTTCTGCACCTATTTTGCAGAAATAGCTGTCAAATCCTTAAATAATGTTTATAATAATCTCGATGGCGACTGCTCCACAGGTCTAGAAAGCCTTTCGTCACTGTTTTTCTTTGACATTACTCCCGCAGAAATAAACCAGCAACTTTCTCTTATGCAGAACAAATCCTCAAGTGGGCCAGATGGCATACCAATCAAAGTCTTGAAATACATCTCGCAATTCATAGTGTACCCTCTTTGTTATATTTTTAATCTGTCTGTAAAATCTGGAATATTCCCGAGCGATCTAAAAACGGCAACTGTAATACCTTTACATGAAAAAGGTGATGCAGACCTAATCGAAAATTATAGGCCGATTACCCTACCATCATGCTTCTCAAAATTGTTTGAAAAAATTATTCATTGCCGAATATATACTTTTACTAATAAAAAAACCCTTCTATGTAGCAGTCAGCATGGCTTTAGGCCCAATTTTTCTACAAATACAGCATCTTTTTCGTTAATTAATCACATTTACAATGGACTAGATAAAGGTGAATATGTCCTAACACTGTTTTTTGACTTAACACGTGCCTTCGACTGTGTTAACAAGAATTTCATAAGTAAAAAATTAAAAAACTTAGGCATAAGAGAACCATTAAATGCATGGATACAGTCTTTTCTGTCTGACAGAGAAATCAGAGTTAAAATTGATGAACACCTATCTCAACCTCACAAATCAACCTAGGAGTTCCTCAGGGAGGTGTGTTATCTCCACTATTATTCTTGTTGTTTATAAACGATCTCGAACAACACATTGCAGAAAATGTACATCTAGTGTTATACGCTGATGATACCACAATCTGTATTACTGCTCCATCCCATGAGGAACTCCAAAGAAAGGTGAACTACACCCTACATCAATTTTACTACTAGTGTTTTAATAACAAACTTATAGTCAATGCAACAAAAACAAAATACATCATGTTCCACAAAAGAAGGGAAAATCCACATTTGGTGATTAAACTAGACAACACAGCAATAGATAGCCAGTTTTTCAATGGCGAGTTAACTCCTAGTACAGAGTTAACTGTGGGTTAAGCGTCATGCGAGTTAACTTGAAACCCTGAGCTAGTTCAGGAAGTTTTTAATTCGCTGTAGGTGTATTTATGACATCCTATGTTTCTTGATTTTCCAAACAAGAAACACATTTTTCGATAGGAAACTACAAATTTTTAAATGAAATGTAAAATGTGTTGTTTAGTAGTGACAGATTTATATTGTTATCAATGGATGATTTTGATATTTAGGAGAAATTGTATATTGTGCCCATAATACTAAACTGCCATCCTGCATGTTTCTGCAAAATAAAATCACTTAAACACCGAAATTTATCTAGATTTTTTTTATTAAAATATGTTACTTACATATCTAGAAGACATTCTCCTGCAAAAAAGAAGAAATATCTTGTTCCATCAATGATGGTGCTCATCCACATAATGCCCATATAGATTCTAATTATTTCAACACGATTTTTGTAAACCAGTGGATAGGTGGATAGGTAATAGGTGAACCTTTGCGACGGCCAGCGATATCATCAGATCTCAATTCACTGAATTCGGATGGTGAAGTAGCAAAAGATTTAATTACTGTACTTGCATTAACGGACAAAATCTTGAACGATATTTGTAAAAATGTTTTAAGTCTTTTTATCCTCTAAAATCGAAGAGGAAACCACATATTGGACATTAACCGAGACATTAGTGTTTCTTCTGAAATAAACGTTGTTTTATTTTTAGTTTCTATTAATGTAATAAAGGATTATTTTTTAGGAAATGTTTAAATAAGTTCCAACGCATCTTTATTCTTCAAAAAAAAATCATTAGGTTAATATTCTCACTGAATCCTGTACAGTCTTGTCGTCAAATATTTATACAAAACAAAATTTTCTCCTTGCCATGTCTAGTAATCTATGAGGCAGCTCTTTTTGTTAAGCTTAACGCAGCACACTTTCCTCTACACAATAGTGTGCATGACCACGACACAAGAGGCTGCAATCTAATTTACATTAATAAATTTAATTTAAGCACTTTCAAGAAAGGTCCTTTCTATCTGTGTGGATCAGTTTTCAACAAACTGCCAACTGAGATAAAGCAGGAAAAGAACATAAATATATTTAAAAAAAAACTTCGTCTATTTCTTTGCGACAATTGCTTTTATTCTTTACAGGAATTCTATAATTTAGACTTAGCCAGTTAACTTCTCTATTAATGTGAAGTGTCTATAATATTTTATTGTAGTTGCATGTATTTTTTATTTGTAAAATTGTGCACGTGTATGTATCCTGTATTTTTAAAATGTCTTTCACAGTAATTCTATAATTTCGACATAGCCACTTAACCTCACTATTTAAAGTGAAGTATTTATAATATCTTATTGTAGTTTTACGTATTTTTTTTTTAGTTTGCGAAATTGTATGTATGTATGTATTCTATAGTTTTTAAATGTTTTCTTAAGTATTGACTGTTCATATCCTGTAAGATGGCTTACATGAATAAATACATTATTATTATTATTATTAATAGAGGTGAAAGTGGTGATCCTTGTGGGACCCCCTGCTTCATCATAAATTCTTCAGAAGTTGCGTTTCCAACCTTTGCATGTAGTGTTCTGTTTTTTTAATCTTCGTTTCTACTAACATTATACAGTTTATGTTGTTGTTTTCTACGTAGTTGTAGATGAGATGTTTTCTGTTGTTAAAGCTGTTTATGTTGTTATAAATTATATTAAGCATTGCCATTGGTGTTTACTCTTTGTTCTCCGTGTAGAGGTTCAGTAGGTGATGTGCTTGAGGGGTTATCCAAATCGAACATAAGTATGTACATGTGATTGCCAGAGAAAACCACTGTTGTGTCTATATTGTAGAGCTGAATGTATCTCTTTCTTAGCTTTAGTAAGAGTTCGTCTCTGTTGATGTATTTGGGTTTGTTAATTTTTGTTAAATACGTATTAAGAATGAGGTCGTGTATAGTAATGTTGGTGTGAATTTTGCTGCCTTTCGTTTTTTCTTCGCTTATTTCGTAGCTTTTTTTGTTGAGAAGTTTAATGACTGCATTAGGTATACCGTCGATTGGTTTTGTGGGTCTTTTTGGACATTTATTAGACCACGCCTTGTGGCCCTCGTGTCCACATGCTTGGCATTTTGTTGGCAGGTCTGTTTTGCACTTTGGGGTTTGATGATTTTCATTGCATCTCTCGCATTTTAACGGTGCGTCGCATTCTTCAGTAATATGTTTATATTGACCACATTTCATGCACGGAAGAGGTACAGGTTGCGGCGGGGTGCTTGGGTACACTGGGTAGTGACGGTATTTGTAGAATAAACCATTGTTTAATAAATATTCAAAAGAGGTGTGGCATCCAGTTATTATTCGTATCAGCAAAGTTGGTTTACCGGTGGCACGTGATACAATTTTTTTGCAGTACCTATGTTTTATGTTTTGTGTTTTTAGAAATTCACTTATTTCATCTTCATTGATGTAATGTTCAATGGACCCAATTACTACCGAATATGTGGATTCTGGGGTTGCTTTTGTCAGTGTTTTTTTATTAGAAGTTTCCTTGTAGCTAGTAATTTTTTTATTCTCCGCTAACTTTGCTAGCTTAGGTAACAGTCTGTATTTGTCCGTGTTTGATTTCAATAAATATCCTTTAGATGTTTTTAATATTATATCATCTGAATTGGCACCCTCAGCCTCCCAGATTTTTACCATGTCTAGTCTATTCAGAGATTCTACAGTGTTGATGTAATACAATGATGTATAGTTTTTGTTTGCAATTTCTTTCATCTTTAGTGAATAATTCCTTGTGGAATTTTTTGTTGTATTTTTATTTTTTGTGGGTGTGTTATCATTTATGTTTTTATCCAGTGGTCTTTTTTGTTTCTTTTGTTCTGATTGTGGTCTTGTTTCAATTATTTCATTAATTTCCATTGAATCCATCCTGTCGCCTGTTCTACTTTTTTTTCTCTTCCTATATTCTGCCATCAACCACTCCATATCACACTCTTCCTCAGATGACACTTCAGACATTTTATTTATATTTTTATATGTCTCTCTTCTGCTTTTACACACTAATAATTCACTACTTAGTCTAGGGAGCTGTGACCTCCCTGATGTCTCTTTGTGAACTGCATTAGTCATTATTTTCCATTATTTTTATATTTGTTTTGGACAATGATTTTGATTTTCACCAATCTTTGTTTTTGATTAAATCAGGGTACTTTAAAATGAGACAATTACGTTTAGCTTTTCATAGAGATTATTTTTCTTTTGTGAATTTTGAAAATGAGATTTTATGAAAATGTAATTCATTAGAATGAAAAAAATTTTAAGGACAAGGTATAGGTAAATAAATTAATTTCAGGCCTTTGTTCTCATTTTTAACTGAATTTACATATCGTAGGGGATCATGTAGATACTAGTTTAATCTGCCTAGTCATAGGGGACTATGTTGGATGCTAGTGTTATAATGAGAATGGCAAATGATAATTTTTACTAGTTAGCATAACCAGAAGCCAGGTTATCGAAAGAATGCAAAGATTTCATTAATATTTTTACATGTAGTTTTTCTTTTAGTTCTATAATTTCTATAAAATACTACTTGCGAGTACAATATTTGCTTGACTAGCGAATTATTTATGAGGTAAAACTCATAGAAAATGAACTATAGACAATTTTCCCCATTCATCTTTTTGTCGCCTAATTTCCATTCACTAAAAATCTTGTACTAAGTGTTAGTAGTTAGGGATGCCATGACAGGTGTCAGGATGTCTGTCATTAATGTCAACCATCCTGACATCCTGCTGAATCAGGAACAAGCAGACCTGATTCAGTCCAAACTGGTGGAAGCATTGGACGCCATCCCTCGCGGGGTGGCGGGCCCGAAGTTCCAGCGGTTTCCAAAATATGAGGGGGGATCCTCAATGTAGTTTGTGCAGACCCCCCCACCGAAAACTGGCTCGTGGAGGCAGTACGAGGGATGAAGGAGCTTGGGGAGGGGGTGTCCATCACTGTGGTGGACACCAAAGACCTTCCCAAGCGACCGAAGGTCCTCGTCTACATCCCCGAGACAGTAGACGAACCAAGGGTCAGAGACCGGCTCAGGAAACAAAACGAAGACCTGAGCACGGAACAATGGTCCTTGATGAGCCGCAAAGTCGAGGAGAAAGGGCAAACGCTGGCCTACTCCATCGACGAAAGGTCGTTGAAGGCACTTGAAGGAATGGACTTCAAGGCCTACTACTCCTTAGGAAGAGTCTCTTTTAAAAAACTAAAAGAGAAAACCAACACCCCGGATGAAGGTGGTGCAAGTAAACCTGCACCATAGCAAGGCGGCAACGTCGGTCCTTGCTAAGGTCATGCAGGGGTGTGATGTTGCACTGATCCAGGAACCCTGGGTCTACAAGGGTCAGGTAAGAGGCTTGAAGGAGGTCGGAGGAGAACTCATCTACAGTAGATCCACTGAGACTCCCAGAGCGTGTATTCTTGTTAAAGGTAAGCAAGCAGTAATGTCACTAACCAATTTCTGTTCCAGGGATTTAGTGGCAGTCAAAATCAGAGGATCATGTGGAGGTATGCCGAGAGAGTTAATTCTGGGCTCTGCGTACCTTCCATATGACGACCCTGAGCCACCACCAACCAAGGCCGTGGAGGAACTGGTGAGGAGCTGCAGAGGAAGAGGATCTCAGGTCATCATCGGGTGCGATGCAAACGCGCATCACACAGTCTGGGGGAGCACCAACACCAACTTAAGAGGTGAGTCACTTTTTGAATTTATTATGGAATACAATTTAGACATAGCAAATGTAGGCAATACTCCGACCTTTGTAACTAGACAAAGGCAAGAAGTGATAGATATAACAATAGGAACAACGCACGCGTGTAACCTAGTCAACAACTGGCATGTGTCTGAGGAAGAGAGCTGCTCAGACCACAGACACATTCGATTTAACATAACGGGACTGGACCGTGTAACTGAAATGTATCGTAATCCCCGCAAGACGGACTGGGAAGGATATAAAACAGACCTCGCCCGGGAACTTGAGAGGATAAAGACGAACATTAGCAAAGAAGAGGATGTAGAGATGGCTGCGGAACAAATACAGAACGCAATTATCTCTGCATATGAGGACAACTGCCCTCTAGTGGTAAGGAAATCCACCAGGAATGTGCCCTGGTGGAACAATGAACTTAGCAACATGAGGAAAGAAGTGAGAAGAAAATTCAATATCGCAAAAAGATCAGCCAACTGGGATGAATACAGGACCTCTTTGACTGAGTACAACCAAGCACTGAGAAGGGCCAAGAGAGAATCCTGGAGGAGACACTGCGAGAGTATTGACAGTATCCCGGAAAGTGCCAGACTCCAGAAAATTCTCTCGAAGGACAATCATTGCTCAATAAACTCCCTCCTAACGGAGACAGGAGAATACACCAAGACAGGAAAAGAAACCATGGAGGAACTGCTCCGTGTGCACTTTCCTGGATCTAACATTATTGAACAATCACTTGAGGAGTGGCTAAGAACAGGACTGGTGACAACTGGAATCAGGGCCACCAGGACAGACTGGTCAGTAACCAAAAAAGTGATAGATCAATCCAAAATCAAATGGGCAATAAACTCATTTGAGCCCTACAAATCTCCGGGTCCGGACGGAATTCTGCCAATAATGCTTCAACAGGGTATAGACCTGTTGGCATCTAAGCTCTGCACACTGTACAGAGCCAGCCTAGCGCTGGGATACATACCAATGAGGTGGAAACCAGTTAGGGTGGTATTTATACCAAAGGCAGGGCGGAACTCGTACACCCTAGCCAAGTCCCTAAGACCCATCAGTCTTATGTCATTTCAACTTAAGACGATGGAAAAAATGCTCGACAGGCATATTAGGGATGATGTTCTGGTTAGAAGTCCATTACATCAGAGCCAATTTGCATACAGAGCAGGCATGTCTACAGAAACAGCACTTCACCACCTAATTCAGAAGGTGGAGAAGGTTCTGGAACATAAGGAGGTGGCACTGGGTGCTTTCCTCGACATAGAGGGAGCATTTGATAACACCTCCTTTAACTCCATCATTAGAACTGCAAGAGAGCGTGGCATCGAGGACACCTGCTGCAGGTGGATCGATGGCATGCTCAGAGGCAGGATGGTATTCACCACTATGATGGGTGAAAACCTAGGCGCGTCAGTTGCAGGAGGCTGCCCGCAGGGGGGTGTTCTGTCCCCTCTGCTATGGAATCTTGTAGTTGACAGCCTACTACAGAAGCTCACAGTTGAGGGATTCGAAGCTCAAGGATATGCTGACGACATAGTCATCATAGTTAGGGGAAAGTTTAACACCACAGTCAGGGATCGATTACAGATGGCACTGAATATGGTTAAAAAATGGACCGATGATGAAGGGCTGAAAGTCAGCCCTTCAAAAACCCACATCGTCCCATTTACCAGAAGGAGAAGTCTGGAGGGCCTAGGTCCTTTAGTTCTTCAAAACACACAACTGCAGATGTCGGGAGAGGTTAAATACCTTGGAGTCACTATAGACTCCAAGCTTACCTGGAACCAACACCTAGACAGGATAATACATAGGTCGGTAGCCACATTGGCAACCTGCAGGCGATCATATGGCAAAACATGGGGGCTCAGGCCTAGTGTATTGCATTGGCTTTACACTAGTGTTGTAAGACCCACCATTACGTACTCTGCTCTAGTCTGGTGGTCAAAGACAACTCAGACTACTGCGGCGAATAAGCTGAGCCGGGTACAAAGACTGGCCTGCTTAGGAATCACAGGTGTTATGAAGAGCACCCCCACGGCAGCCTTGGAGACCCTATTAAACCTCCCCCCACTTAGCATAGTGATCCAGGGAGAGGCCAGAATGGGGGCATATAGGCTGCAAAACTCAAATACCCCGAATCTAAGATCGGGAGGACATTTGAGGATAATAAACACTGTAGAAGACCCTCTATTGAATATGAGGTCAGACTACATGGTACCAAAAATCACCTTTAACAAGCCCTTCAATATCACCATTGGAGATAGGAAGGACTGGTCAACAGAAGCTCCTGACATACTACGAAAGGGCCTAACCTGGTATACTGACGGGTCTAGGACAAACACAGGAGCTGGAGCTGGAATACATGGTGAAAGACCCAGGGCAAGTATAAGTCTTTCCCTTGGGCAACACGCCACTGTATTCCAGTCAGAAATTCTGGCTATACTCGAATGTGTACGCGAGAATGCAAACCGACAATATGTGAATCAGCAGATCTCCATTGCATCAGACAGTCAGGCAGCACTTAGAGCACTAGCCTCTAACAGAGTGTCATCCCGACTGGTATGGGACTGCCATGAAGAGCTGAAAATTCTGGGCGAGCAGAACAGAGTCAAACTACTCTGGGTGCCAGGACATTCCAGAATTGACGGCAATGAAAAAGCTGATGAACTTGCTAAACAAGGGGCAGCTAACATATTCTATGGCCCAGAACCCGTGCTGGGCATTTCTAAAAGCTCAGCCAGAGGGGTGATTAAAGACTGGGTCAAGAGTAAACACAAGAATCACTGGAGGAACATTCCAGGAAATCGACATGGAAAAACACTTATTAAAGGTCCATGTGCAAAACAAACTGCAGAACTGCTCACAATGAACAGGACGCAGTTAAGACTAATAACAGGACTTCTGACGGGACACTTTCCTGTAAAGAAGTACCTGAATACAATCGGCAAATTCGACGGCAACCTAGACTGCAGGCTATGCAGCAAGGAGCCGGAAACGGTCGACCACATCATTTTTTACTGCGAGGCATTGGCTCGCAGAAGATATGGCATCTACGGGCAAACACGAACAGACCCGGAACTTATCAGCACCCGTCCGACCATAGACCTGTATCATCTGATTAGAGGTACAGGGGTACTGGAGTGGGCGGAGTGAAGCATGGCAGGGAGAGCACAATAAGCCCAGGAGGCTGCAGTGCCCTCGGAGTTTTCTATTAACAGACGAGCCCTGGAAAAAAAAAAAAAAAAAAAAAGTGTTAGTAGTTAGGAAAAAAAACTACAAGATTATACACCCACATTTATTCCTAATATCAATTATGACAGAAGACTTGAATATGTACAAATAAGACTAAGGTACGTTTATAAAGATATATCAGCAACAGTTAGGAAGGTCGTTTTGCTGGCTGTTTCACTAATGTCTTTAATTTTATCATCTACAACGATATTAAAAGGATTCATATTAGCAGTGAATAGATATTTATTCACCCAATTCAAACAAACTAGATCACTGAAAGTAACATGCTCGTACATCTGCGTATGGTGCTCTACGCAGTTGTTAAGTACGTTAGATGTATTGGTACATTTTGTGGGCAATTTCATCAAAACAGGGCTTGTTTCCATATTATTTGCTTTGTATATTCGAGTTTGCATTTTTTTGGTGTTCGTAAGCAATTTTATATCGGTTTGCAAATTTTCATATTTAATATTTTTTACTTCATCATCTGTCTGGGTAAATGTCGAAGGGTTAAATTCATTATTGGTTTGCAAATTTTCATTTTTAATATTTTTTACTTCATCATATCTGTCTGGGTAAATGTCGAAGGGTTAAATTCTTTATCAATATTTACTTGTACCGACAAATTATTTATCATACATAGTTCTTTTATTACTATTAGAAACTATCTGAAATCTTGGTCTACTGACGAACGATGTTTGTTTTGATGATGCATTTTTTTTTTCCTTAATTCATTTCTTGTTCCAAAGATGTCCAGCGTATCTTCTATTGGTTTCTTCGTGGAATTTTTTATTTTGGAACTACAAACTTTTTCCGTCTTTAGTTGTTCCTCGAAAATTCTTTACGCAACTCTTTCTTCATTCAATTGAAGTAGAGCTCTGGGCTGCTTCTTTTTTTCACCCTGAGTTTTTCGTTACTTAATTCTTGTTCTTTACTTATAATTCGGTCAGCTATTAGATATGGTTTTTGTTGTAAACCTATTAAAACCTCTTTGGTTGTAAATGATCGATTTAATTTGTGTGAATTTCTCGTGGAATATTCGTTCGTACAGGGCCTTTGCGGAAAATCGTACACTTTCTTTAAATAGTTATTCAGTACATTCGTAAGGGATTTAGTTTCGGAAACCGCGAGGAACAGATTGTTGTTACTATTTAACTCATCGTTCCAAAGGTTAGATTTGCACAAATCCAAAATATCATAAGTTTCTGTTATTATCTTATTACATTTACCCCTTGTTTCTTCAACCGGTATTTTGGTTATATGGAATTTGGTGAGACGTATATATTTCTACCATGGGTGAGACATATTCATTTCTTGCATGGTTTGACTTCTGCGTTAACATATAGTGACCAGAGTTGTTTTAAAAAATTTGTTTAGATGTTGCACATATTATGAAAGTGATAGACAATATCACACACCTATCCCCATCATGAATATGCAAATATACTATTTGTTTATGGTTCTTGCAATAGGTGAAGAATATCGACAATGATTTTGACACCACAGAGTTCCAAATTGAAACATTTTTGTCATGATCTTCAACACACTGTGTAATAATCGTGAACAGTGCCCATATAAGATCGAAGAACCATGCATCTAGACAAAATGTAGATAAAGTGGAAAACATTCTTAATTTAGTGGAAGTGAGGCCTGGTACTATCATCCTACGAAGAATTGCCGCTCAACTTGAAATTTCTCAGACAAGAGTGATGCGCACATTACATAAGCAGGGCTTATACTCATACCATTGTATGAAATTCTGCAGAGGTATAATCGCTACTTGGTTCCTCGAGTACTTTTTACCGATGAAGCTATATTCGCTCGTAGTTGCATCAGTAATATCCGTAAGTCTCACTGATGGTCTGACGTAAATCCACCTGCAACAGTAGAAACAAATAATCAACACCGTGTGGTGTGGTATTGTTGATAATTACTTTATTGGTCCTATAATTTTTGAAAATTTGTTTATTTATTAGGAGAAAATTACCTATTATTTTTGCAAAATTATGCACAAGAAACAACATCGTCTAGTTATATAAGAGATGCATGGTGGTGCTCCCACACATTCTGCTCTTCAGGTCACACAATAATTTTATAAAACTTTTTCAGGACGGTAGATTGGCCGCGGTGGCTCTATTAGTTGACCTTTAAAGTCTCCAGACCTCACAGTTAAGTTTCCATTTGTAGGGACGGAGCAAAAATTAAGTGTATAAATTAATAGTAGTCAATTGCGACGCGTTAATTCTTCGAAATTTGAATACTGCAGCTTAGATAAAGGAACATCAAAGTGGACATTTCGATGTATATTTACAAATAAATTTTCTACATTTTAAAAAATTAATATCTTGCATCAAAACCACAGTCAAAACCATTAACTATGACAAATAATTTTGACGTAAATATAACAGCGAAAATATGCATAACTGTTCGCTTACATGCAGTGTTGCCGATGATATTAGCTGTGATTATCCGCCGACTGACATGAAAATGTCCGAAAATGTCCAAAAATATCCGATTCGGTGGTGCCGTAGCCTTTCCGGCCCGGCTGTATCGATGGATATTAAGACAGGTAGATTTCATTGGAGATGTTTATTTGCAATTTCCTATTTCATTTATAATAGTTTTAAACAAAAAGTTAATAATAACTAAGTATATTATATTCATATAAGTATTTTATTTTGTTACTTTTAGTTTAGGTTTTGTTTTTCACATTATTCCAAATAGTTGGTGTTTTCTTATATAATTAAGAACTTAGGCAAGGACTACTTTATATTTGTGTATTACATGTTATGTAATGTGTTACTTATTGCATTTTGAATTATTTGATTATTCATATAATAAATAAAAACAAAGTTATTATTTTGTTTCTTTCCAATTTTATATTCAAATTACTTTGTGTCAAATAATGGTTCTAAGAATGTCAACTAATGGTGTTAAAGCAGACCTTAATAAATATTATTTAATAATATGGTTTATAAATGCTTTTTTTAAACAATAAGAGGCTAATACATAAAAATGTTTATAATTTCCCATTGGCCATAAAGTGTTTAATTAACATAATAAACAAACAAATTAAAATTAATAGTCAACATTTGGTGCAAAAATATGTCAAGAACTGGGTACATTCAGTTATTTTTATGTCAACTATTGGATATTCGAAACATATCAACAATTTTTTTTATATTATTTAAAAAACAGTACATAATAAGGTTTTTGTTGTTTTACGTGTTAATTTAGATAATAAGGTTAATTTTGAAGGTATTACAATTTTTTCAAGTACAAAAAATACCAACGGAAACGCATATTATTATCAAAATTTCCCTTAAGCTGTCAGCTATTGGGTATTTTACCTTAACTCATCGTTCGAAAAGTTAGATTTGCACAAATCCAAAATATCATCATAAGTTTCTGTTATTATCTTATTACATTTACCCCTTGTTTCTTCAACCGGTGTTTTGGTTATATGGAATTTGGTGAGACGTATATATTTCTACCATGGGTGAGACATATTCATTTCTTGCATGGTTTGACTTCTGCGTTAACATATAGTGACCAGAGTTGTTTTTAAAAATTTGTTTAGATGTTGCACATATTATGAAAGTGGTAGACAATATCACACACCTATCCCCATCATGAATATGCAAATATACTATTTGTTTATGGTTCTTGCAATAGGTGAAGAATATCGACAATGATTTTGACACCACAGAGTTCCAAATTGAAACATTTTTGTCATGATCTTCAACACACTGTGTAATAATCGTGAACAGTGCCCATATAAGATCGAAGAACCATGCATCTAGACAAAATGTAGATAAAGTGGAAAACATTCTTAATTTAGTGGAAGTGAGGCCTGGTACTATCATCCTACGAAGAATTGCCGCTCAACTTGAAATTTCTCAGACAAGAGTGATGCGCACATTACATAAGCAGGGCTTATACTCATACCATTGTATGAAATTCTGCAGAGGTATAATCGCTACTTGGTTCCTCGAGTACTTTTTACCGATGAAGCTATATTCGCTCGTAGTTGCATCAGTAATCCGTAAGTCTCACTGATGGTCTGACGTAAATCCACCTGCAACAGTAGAAACAAATAATCAACACCGTGTGGTGTGGTATTGTTGATAATTACTTTATTGGTCCTATAATTTTTGAAAATTTGTTTATTTATTAGGAGAAAATTACCTATTATTTTTGCAAAATTATGCACAAGAAACAACATCGTCTAGTTATATAAGAGATGCATGGTGGTGCTCCCACACATTCTGCTCTTCAGGTCACACAATAATTTTATAAAACTTTTTCAGGACGGTAGATTGGCCGCGGTGGCTCTATTAGTTGACCTTTAAAGTCTCCAGACCTCACAGTTAAGTTTCCATTTGTAGGGACGGAGCAAAAATTAAGTGTATAAATTAATAGTAGTCAATTGCGACGCGTTAATTCTTCGAAATTTGAATACTGCAGCTTAGATAAAGGAACATCAAAGTGGACATTTCGATGTATATTTACAAATAAATTTTCTACATTTTAAAAAATTAATATCTTGCATCAAAACCACAGTCAAAACCATTAACTATACTATGACAAATAATTTTGACGTAAATATAACAGCGAAAATATGCATAACTGTTCGCTTACATGCAGTGTTGCCGATGATATTAGCTGTGATTATCCGCCGACTGACATGAAAATATCCGAAAATGTCCAAAAATATCCGATTCGGTGGTGCCGTAGCCTTTCCGGCCCGGCTGTATCGATGGATATTAAGACAGGTAGATTTCATTGGAGATGTTTATTTGCAAATTTTGAAGAGCGGGGGGGGGGAGATTTCTCTGGTCTGGTGCACATTTTCCCCATCGATCGAAATTTTGGAGAGCGGAAGGGCGATTTCTCTACAAAATTTTTTTAAGAGCAGGGGAGAATTTTCGACTATTATTCACTATCACACGAAACAAATCTTCATTTCCACATTTCATATTAAAGTAGCCCGAAAAGGTGCGCCAATCGGCAACACTGCAATACATATACAATAAATAACTGGATAGAAATTATCCGTTTTTTAACAGGGTGAGAAAATTATCCTCCACCTTCCTAAATTATCCGCAAATCGGATAATTATCCGCCAATCGGCAACACTGCTTACATGTTGCTTGTCAAATTTGGGAACAAGTGTAGCAACACAGAGTAGATTTTCCAGAGTTTTCACTCAATGCTATTCCCTATGTTCACAGTTTCATTTTTTGTCGTGTGACGTATACCTGCCCAGATTATGCGCAGAAATATTCCTTGCGATAGACAGGGTTGGCTTCAGCTCAAGAGCTACTTTAGGCAGGGGTGGTATTAAGTATTTATTTCCATGTTATATTATGAATATGATAAATAAATGTTGGTAAATAAATTCTAATCAATCATAATTTTGTAACATTCACGTTAACAAATTACTTTCCCTTTTTATTGTACTTACATGCATTCCTAACCAAAATAAACCGAACTCTACTGAATTATTTAGAATTTAAAAAATATTTCATGGAAAATCCACAAGACAGTATATGAAATTGAAAAACTTTTATTCAACCGAAAATTAAAAGAACATTTCTTTACGAGGATAAGCGATCATACTAAAATATAACAAAATATTAAAAGTTGTATTTCTTTTTATTCCAGTTTATCGTAAAAAATGTAGATTAACACAAAATTGATGATTGAAAATTTGTACATAAATGCTTCTAATTGTTCAAAAGATGCATAGAATTAAGTTTTATGAGTAAAGTTTCTGAAAATCTTCCTAGCAATAGTTTATTTCCAACATTTTCATATTAATACTTTCTAATATTAACTAGGAATAAACTATCTATGTTTGATTTTTAAAATTAACACTCAGAAGTAGAAAAATATATATTTATAGAATTACATAAAGAGCATACAATTGTTAACAATATAACACACTGAACGTGGGTATATACAGAGTATATTGATTGTAAATGAAATTAAAAAGAAAACAGATCAACAAAAATATTTAGATATCGTTCCTGATGAAATAATTTTCTTTTCAATTTTATGACTTCTTCCCTAAATTTAGTTGTCCATGGGGAATAGGAAGTAAAAAAGACGTTGCAGTCTGGGTCTGAGCAGATGTATCTGAAAATAAATAGTTTCTGTTGTACATAATTGATCAAAAAAATATTATGACTATTTCGTTTTTTATTTCAAATATTTATCCTGAAGTGAACGGTGTACGTTGGATATATACGAGAAAAATTTGAGTCATATCCACAAACTAAAATAACAAAAAAAAAAAAAATGAATTTATATTATGATACACTGTATACGTCTATACAAAATAAATATAAAGCATTTTAATTTTCCTTCCATAGCCCACTTTATTTCATATATAATATGTATACAAGAACAATAAAAAATCGTGGATATAACATAACCTAACGTTGAAATATGAGGCATATAGTTAGAGTGATGTGCATAAACAAAGAAACATACAAACAAATGTACGGATCAAATAAGGCATACCTTTTTCTTTTCTGATAGGAAATTAAAATGGACTTTTTAAGATATTCATCATTTATTTATTGCTCTTCATATTTAAGGATGAATTTCAAATTAAAACAAAATCATAAAATACCAAATAACTTTCAGTATACATTTTGAACTCTTTAGAAACAAAAATATAACAAAAAATCGATTGTGGAAGCCGTTACTTTGTGATAGTTAATCATGACGATATGAGAAGGAAACTACTTTGTTTTCTACCACTAAAATTTATTGTAACATACACGTTACTGTACCGAAACTGCAGTAACGTGTATGTTACAATAAATTTTAGTGGTAGAAAACAAAGTAGTTTCCTTCTCATATCGTAAAAATATAACATACCAAAAGGAGGAAATTAATGACTCATCAAGAGAATCAGTACTTGAACTCGATCCCGGGGTTGTTCTACGGTAGTAGTCACCAAGTGGGAGGTAATAAATATGCTTTATCAATATGCTGCTAGAGCACATCTGTGATTTACATGCAATATGAGAAATAATTTAAACAAAAAAAAAACACATTTAATTTAAGTATAGGTACCTACTTAACCGATTATAACCTTACTAAAATATTTGTTTGTTTATACATTTCTAACAACTTGGTTGTTTTAATAAAGTTAAATTGAACTATATCTATACACTTAAACAAAATTTTAGCCATTTATGTCCCTACTAAACATTAAATAATAAATAATGAAAATGAAGTAGGTACCTAATGAATTTCGAAACTTTTCTTAAATTATTATAATGGTCTTCTGTGTAAGTATTTAATAGTTGATTACAGACTTGTAAGTTAATTTATGATAGTCTTACCTGAATCTATGACAGACTTGAAAATTGATGGTATACCCATATAATGTTCATTTAACTTGTTTTTCAAAGGATCTGAAAACATCTCTCCACCGAAATGCAAGCTGCACACCTTGCACATATACGAGTGGGGGATTTTATTATATTTCCACGTCCATAATTCTTTGCCCAGCTAAACATCTAATAAAAAAATATAATTAGGCATACTTATGCTTTTATTTATTAATTTCTTTTTACCTCTCATTATCCTTAGGGAATATGATATTCATTACTTTAGAAAACAGTCACCCAATTAAAAAACACTATTATAAACGTATAAAAACAATCCTACATAGAAAATAATTATGAAAAATGTTGAAATTATGAGCCTATGTCTCAGAGACTAATCACGACGTTCGACGTTCAAACAAATACTGATTGATATATGATGCGCAGATCATTTCTAAATCGGTACCTGCCCAGAGTGGAGGAGAGAGAGAGACAGAAAATTAAGCCATGAAACGTCATCAGTGAAAACTCTGTATTTAAATCTACTCTGTGGTTGCTACCACAGAGTAATACTTGATACACCCACTGAACTATACGTAATAAATGGAAGACCAATACAGATATATGCGCGTGAACAAAATACTTCAATCATGCGATTGAAGGTTCCCGGGATATGCGTCGCCGCAGTAGAAATCTAGTTTTAAAAGTATGTTGGAGCTTGAGTCAGAATGCTTGTGGGGGACGTTATGCGCCAAGGCAATTTTTCTTTGATTTGTCTCCTGTGGCAGGAGGTCTTAGATTAGTGCAGAATTTCAGAGCCGGCGTCAAGTAATCCTCTCGCTTGTTGAAATTGAAAATTCAATAATTGTGTTTTGAGCATGACAACTTTTATGTTCTTTAATAAAAATTAAGACAAGAGTTAATTATATATGAAATGTCAATCTATGGAAGCATATTTTTGATGATTTTTGAAAAAAAGACAAATTAAAACACTTGCAATAAAAATAGAACCGGCCCTGGCTTTCTATACACTGCGAATGCGCCCCTACCGGGGGTCGCCATACTTGCGCGAGATTCAATTTGACACACAATTAGGTATAGACATTAGCATTCCATTTACATGTATATAGTTCAGTGGATACACCGTGATATCAAAAATTATCATGGTAAAAGAGGGTCATAGAATTGAGCTTTAACCCAGGCGGTGTAACTAATTTTGCCTATAAATCTCAAATATGTTCAGAGGCAGATGAGTTATTTTTTCATGAGTTTCATGAGTATTTAATGAGAGATCAAGTTTGCATGATTTTCAGACCGACAACATTAAGAAAGAAATCAAAAACTGTCTTTTATCGGTATGTTTTCAAAATATTTGACATGATTCCATGTATGGAAAAATAAAAAATATTATTAGAGAGAGCATACATTTCTAAGCAAAAAATGTTCCTACAATATTCTTTAGTAATAAGGTAACAGGTTTTCCGTAAAAAAATATTTTTCGCAAAATATCCCAGGTACCTACGAAATATATTATGAAAATTGCATTATTAAACAATACGAAATAATAGAAAAAAATTATTGTAAATGATATTTATTCTATAAAATCTCGAACAACATAATAGACGGAGCTCCCGTGACAAAAAAAGTACCCCATCGAACACCACAAACTTGGAAGATGAATAGGTATATGGTTGCAAAATATGTAAATATCGTGTTACGTCCCGCCAGACCATACAAAATTTGTTAATTGTTATTTTTTATGAATTTTTTAATTTGACTACCTAAGGGCCGGATTTTCAATGTCCAGTTAAAAGTGCCAGATAGGTAGCTGCTATAGTTACGCTTAGGCCCGTTACTTTCACTTTAGTATAAATATACTTTATCCGACTTGCAGGTTAACTGTAACTTTACCGTCACATGCGTTTTTCAATATAAATAAGTTAAGTGATGATTTGTAAACGAGAGGTTGTGAATAAAATTTATAATGTTGGTACTAGAAAAATGGGTAATATACACAAAGAATTTATATAAATAGAAGCCGAGATAAAGTGTAAAAGTTATACGATACTGTTGCCATCATGTCCAACATACCTTTTTCTCACCATTTCGTTCTAAGATACAATATTGCCTATAACGCTATCTCTGTTGCAATCACTCCAAGACCGTGGTATGAGTGTAGCAAAGACATATGTGGAATTTAGTCATTTAAGAACTGTGTCTGTTTTAACTACTCTAACCTCAAAATTATTTTCGTGTTTTGTAAATTTAAACAATTATTCTCGTTGAATCGTAAAAATAGTGAAAAAATGTGTTGTTTGTGGTGTAGTTGAGGATAAGAATAGCCTGTTGTCTTACATTTATTTGTCATGTTAAAAACAGTAGTACTGCAACAAAGATGGGGCTATAGTAATTTTCATCATAAAGAAAGAGATAATTATAAAATGTAATGTCTGAACTTGAGTACAAGATGTTGACAACACACTTATAAATGTGTATCTGCTTCTATTTATATAAATTCTTTGAATATACATAAAATGTATGAATTTTGGTCCAAAGTCACCTGCTATCAAATGTAAATGTCAGAAGCAATTTATGAGTTAGTGGTCTATTGCTAAGTAGGTAGTATCATTGACTTAATCAATGGTAGTATTTAGTCTCGATCTATTTAAAAAATCTCTTCCATCGTATTTTTCGAAAAAGTTAGGTCTATACAGGATTACCTTGGCTACCTATCACTGCTATATGCATTTACTTCGTACATATCCATTTTTAGGCAAAATATCGAAAAATTATTTTGTGACAGTTATTTTATAGGTTATAAATTGCCAGCAAACTGCCAACTTCTAGTTTACCCACACCTCATCTGCTAGTAAAGTTAACTACTAGATAACTACCACATCGAAAATGACCAGCTATTGTAAAACCCAATTTCTATAATATGTAACCTGAAAGTTAACTCTGAGTGGAAGTTAACTAGCGATTGTAATACCGGCCATATACCGGCTGATAGGATATCATGTATCCGTATTTATCCTCTCAGGTACTTTCATTCAAATCACACCCTCGATTGCCTCGATTAACAAATCGATGGATAAGATTTAAGATTTTTGATACTTCCCAGAGTAAGTGTTGCCAACTTAAGATACGGTAAAGCAAGAGAAATATATGCAGAAGCTATATACTTCAAACAAAGATAGAAATAATCCCCTACTACAGCCTACTTGTTTATGACATTTGGTGTTCTGTCTATAAAACCAGCAATTTCAAGACTAGCTATTTCTTCTGTCTCATTTGATTATATCAAAACGTATCTTTGCTTTAAGCCATCATTTGTTTTATCAAATCTATCTCCAAATTCAAATTAATTTCATCTAAGTTCTGACAAACCTCGCCCTATAGGTGTGGTGCACGTGACGTCATCAATCAACCCTGGAGGTAAAATAACCTTAAAGCAGAGACAACCTTCTTAAAGTCTTTGTATGTTTACAACGTGATATTGGTGTGTTTTTATTTTTAATTCTAAATAACAGAGTTTATAACGATATTTTAATAATTTTAAAAAGGTAGGTACTTGTGTACATGTGTTACTAAAGCACATGAAGTATTTTTTATTATAGAAAATGGATCTAAGTTCTTATTATGGAAAGCTCGATGAAGTACATCAAGAAAGATATTTACAAAAATATCTCTATTGGGAATAGATCCGTATGTGATTAATTTAGAAGATTGTTCTACAGCACTAGCAGATTTTCCTAAAATATTGTATCCAGATATAGTAATATATCTTGTACACACTAAAAGTGCTTTTACCATGGACGAAATGAAAGCTTACAAAAGTCTTGAAGCTTACAACCAGGCAGTATGTGGATGGGTGAAAAAAATATGTGTAAAATCATTTGGATCATATATTCTAGTGTTAGGGAAAGTAAGTAGGTAGTCCTGATTAAATTTGGATCATTTGTTGCAATGTTTTTAATTGCAGGTGATGCATTCCCAACGTTTGCACGAAAAATTATTGTCACCATGGATAATTTGTGAAAAAGAAGGTAGCATTATTTGTGCACATTGTGACTGTGTTGCTGGACTTGGGGAAGTTTGTACTCATCTTGCAGCAGTTCTCTTTTCCATTGACGAAGTTATGAGAAAATTAGAAGATGTGACTCGCACAGGTGTTAAAGCTTATTGGATGCCGCCATCTAGCAGACCAGTGGAGCCAAAGCCTATTTATGAAATGGATTTATCAAGTCCAAAGAGAAAACGTTTAGATGAAACTCCAGTTATGACACGTGATGAAGAAAAAAATGATATTCCTTCTTTATCGGAGGAAGAGAAACGAAATTTGTTATCAAATTTGATGGAGGCCTCTGGTACAGTTTTACACTTGGTAACAAAACCATTTTCAGAACAAATTAGGGATAATATTAACAAACGGAAAGATTTTCACATAATGTCACTTTATAAAGAAGATTTTGAACAAAAATCTCTAGCTGAACTTCGACAAATTGGTAAGTTTACTAGTAAAATTACAGTGTATTAATTTATCTACCTTTAATGTCCATATCTATTGCTAACTATATTGTTCTTTTATAGGTGAGCAAATCAATATAGCATTACAACTTGAGGATTGTGAGGCCATCGAGATTGAAACGAAAACACAAACAAAATGTAAGGCTTGGTTTCTGTACCGCAGAGGAAGGGTAACTGCTTCAAAGTTTAAAAGATGTTGAAGAACAAATATTGAAAATCCATCAATTTCACTCATCAAAGAAATATGTTACCCTACAACCCATCGTTACAAAATTAAAGCCCTGGACTATGGATGTTTACATGAAAAGCAAGCTTTCAAGGATTTTTCGTTGGAGATGAAAAAAACCCATGAGAACTTCAAAATCGAAAACATGGGTTTATGTATAAGCCCGAAGTATCCTTATTTTGGTGCATCACCAGATGGTATGATTTGTTGTGATTGTTGTGGAATGGCTCTTTTAGAAATCAAATGTCCATATTGCGCAAAGGATTCGAGCGTTAGGGATTTAATTTATAAAAAGTCATTTTTGGAAATGGTTGGAAATAAACTTCAACTTAAAAAGGATCATGAATACTTCTATCAAGTGCAAATGCAGTTAGCATTGACTGAGCAGGAAAACTGTTACTTAGTTGTCTGGAGTAAAAAAGATTTCACGTATATTAAAATACAATTCGATCGATCGTTTTGGTTAGAAAAAAGTGAAGAGGCAAGAAAGTTTTTTGAAAAAGTAATATTACCTGAAGCGCTTGGAAGATATTATACGAAATCGCAAAATGTGCCCGACACTGAAATTGTAGAGAAAGATGAAGATGACTGGGAATATTTTAGTGACATTGATGCGTATGAAGAGATAGTAAGTGCAGATCAAGAAGAACTTACACAATCAAAACTTGCAACTGTAGAAAGTGGAAATGTTTGTGATCAAGCGGGTCCTAGTAAACCTGTAATACAAAGTGAGAAGCCCGGCCCAAGCAAACCAACACTATATTGCGTTTGTCAAAGAGAAGATGATCACGTGACACCGATGATTGCTTGTGAATCACAAGACTGTGATATTGTGTGGTACCATTTAGAGTGTGTAGGCCTAAATACTGTTCCTGAAGGATTGTGGATATGTAATGCATGTAATCAATAGACATAGTTCAGTTTTGTAAAGTTGATGTAAATTTAAGGAAAAGGTACATTCAACATGCAAAAATGAGCGATTTTTGGCCCCAAAGCAAATTATATAATTAATATATCTGGAACTAGATAATAGCCATCCTATTGTTACCTTTAGTCTTTAACAAAACATACCTACATTTTTTCAAGTTTCAAAATGTTTTAAGTATATTTAAGAACATAATTTTTTAGGGAATGAGACATTTTGTGGAAAATTTATAAGCTAAACTGCGAAATATATTGTTAATTGAATTATTATATTTTTAGCTTTCGTAATGCAGTAGAAGGCTAAAGACGCACTACTGCGGCCACGACCATGACTGCGGTTGGCAGCACTCAACCACTATTTCTATAGCCTTATATGGAATATGCACATACCAATGCACACGTTGGTAGTGCGACCAGGTGCGTGTTGGTATATGCATATTCTGAATAAGGCTAAAGAAAAAAACGGTCGGTTGCTGCCAGCCGCGTAGTGCATCTTTAGCCTAATAAAAAATATTTATTTTCATTAAACACAGACATAAAGAAATGGAAACTAACAAGTTTTTGTATACAATTAATGATAAAACTTTTGTCAATAAAAAATTAAATTTTATTTGTAGTTTTAATCAAGGTTAAGTATATTTTATTTATTAAGCTAAAATTTCATATAAAAATAAGAAATCGTATATGTTCTTTTTTTGTTTTAAATTAAAATATTTCCTTAACTGTTAGTGTATATCGTCGTTCCGGAAGAAAAGTGACACAATTCAAAATTTGTATGTTTTGGCTTTCTTGGACAAAAAGTTCACAAATACGATAAATATGTCCCCGGAAAAGGTCATAAATAAAATGCCTCAATTTCGCCACTTACACGTGTCGTTGTTCCCCCATCACAATAATAAATAATGTTGTCAATCTTGAATAATTTCATAAGTTTAGTCGAGTCGTGTCTGAACTGAATGCACTACGTTAAATCAATAGATTTGCTTTAATAGCAGTGATATAAAAAAGGTAATAGTTATACCTCTCTCATTACACCTTATTCAGCAAAGCTTTTAAAAATTCTCTTTTCTGCAAAACTGTTTTTGAGTTGTCACTTTTCTTCCGAAGTGACGATATATTTTTTATGCTGGGTAATAATAAAACACTTTTCAAAATGGAAAAAAAATATATTAATAGATTCACATAATATAAGGAACTACTATTAACTACTAAAAGTGCACATTACATATGAATACGCAACTAGAATAAAAAATAATCAACACATACAGATCCCAAATAGTTACAAAAGTATAAATTTAAGATTTATTAATTATTTGGCTCCAAAATTCTACAACCTACTTCCACTAAATATAAAAAAAAATAAAGATTCGTAAAAAATTTAATAATGCACGCAAAGAATAGGTAATAGGAAACTGTAGTGCCTTCATTCACTTGATGAAACAATTCACTTAATGAAATAATTTAATTTGTGATATGTATTTTTTTGTGTATTGATACTATTGTATTTTTATTTTTGATACTTACGATTATATAGACTAACTTAAAGTCTCATTTTAATTGTACATACAGATGATTTAATTCATCTAGGTACAATACTAATTAATATAAGTTTAACATTTATATAATATTTATATTTTGTACTTAGATTTTGTTGATGTAATAATAATAAAAATAAAAAAAATAATATAACAAATATTACTCAATTGGCACAATACCAGGACATAAATTAATAAGTGCAGAGCAAACTACCACAATTTTATCGATTAGTGCGAAGTGATTATCAGTTTTTTTTAAGGTAATCAAAGGGAAAGTTCCATGTAATATTTTGTATTTCCTCCTCAATAGACCAATAACTCTTTCTACATGAATTCTAATACTAGCTAACTTTCGGGTCGTTTCGAGATCAGTAGCTCCTAGCTGTTTTTTCCCTCTCTTAAATGTAGGATATTTCACTTCGGCACAATAAATTTTTACCGAATCGTCTATCGAAAATCCTCGATCTGCCAAAACTAAGTCACCTGGAAGTAAATTATCCAAAACATTACAGTTTTCAGCTATAAATTTATCAGTGGCACGTCCACCATAAGCATTTGATATAAACATAATTAAACCTTGAGGAGAAATTCCTATTAAAAATTTCACAGTATGATGATGTTTATAATTTGACCAAGTTCTAGCAGATGCATCCAGATTTGATGGTTTCTCTATAAATAATTCAAAGCAATCAATAATTACAGTCGTTTTCTTACCAAATATGGTTTTGAAACAATTTGGCATATTAAGTTGGAGATCTTCTCTTTCTGGCCAATACACTAAATTTTTTAAGCGACAATACAATACGTGAATAGTATTTTCAAAAATGCGTCAGCGGTGGTTCGATGGCAAAGGAATCTGTTAGCTAAATCTGTAAATTGCAAATCAAGGCGTAATTTCATTAAAGTCATTAATAGCTGTTGAAATTTAGAAAGTGCTGAATGATCTAATAAATATGGTTCTACTATTTGGAAAATATTGTGCACATAAATGTATTCTGGAAAACCTGTGTAATATAAAACGAATTTTTTATAGCTTTTTAAGTAATCTTCATTTAATTTAAATTTACTTATTTCTTCTCGTAAACCATAAATTTCTTTATTGGCATTCTGTAGAGCAAACTGTAAATTTTCAACACTATCTTCTTGCAGTTCCTCAGCGTCCATAGCTTGATCGGCACTTTCCTCCATGGTACTTGATACCAGCATCTGTAATCATAAAGAGATTATTATACCTTATATAAAAAAAGACCCCTTTAAACCCTAAAAAGAAAAATAAAAATAAAATTCTCCATGTAGCATACAAAAGGAAAATAAACAAAAATCCACTCTGGATATTCAAATCTGCATTTGGTACCCTCTCAGCTCTTCTTTTTCCTCTCCGAAATCTTTCCATGCCACGTGATTGTAAGGAGCTCGCAACGGAAGTGTATCCCATATTTTGTGATGGAATCCAATCGGGATTTCTATCATCTTTTAATGATGCCGGTTTTCCTAAATTAAGTACATATAGTTTTTTAACATATTTTGTCTATATACTGAATTCAATTATATAATGTTACCTGAAATAAAATGTTTAGAACACACTCTGGCATACTTGATTTTAGTTTCTGTAAAGTCTTCTCTTTTAATGGCATTTATCCACAATTGCCTTCTTCTTTGAGATAATTCACTCACTTTTCTATTTGGGCCATACGTATATAGAGGGAATTCTACAATTGAGTTACTGCTTAAATAAAGTAATAGCATATAATAACACCAGGTATTTTACCGAAAAAATCTAATTCCTTGATCTCTTGCAGCATTACTACCACAATCTACCACTGCACAAAAAGAAGGCATTACTGCGTTTATTTTAAGAATATCTACCTAGTTATAACACCATGCAATATCACAATTATGGTTTATTATATCACTTATTGTTTGAAGTCTAAAGTTTTTATGCACTAAAAATTGTTTAATTAATTAAATACGTTCACATCCACAAATGTTTACATTGAAAATGCTGTGTCAGCAATAGGTTATTTTACCTCCAGGGTCGGCCACCTGTCAAATCGTGCACCTCACCTATTCCATATGTATAAGAAATTTGGATATTCTAACCATCTGGTAATCATCGTCAGTAAATCTATAAGCTGTTCGATGGATTCCTGAACAGCACCAGATTTTTCCATATCATTTCTTACCAGATTAAATAATTGAAGTTTGACGCAAGACACTTTCACTAAAGATAATTTCCTACTGGTACTGCTCTTGTTTGTATCAAATATACTTAAATATAATAAATAATGATAATTTATTTTCCTTAAGACACAGGAATTTTCACTTTTCTTACTTGTCAAATTAATTATAAAAATGTACCTAAAGTGTAAGTAATAACATGGTGAACTATTACATTTTCTCTTTCTAGAAAAAAATAAGAGAAGTCACAAAAAGACATCAAACTTACAAACTAACGCGTATACAAGAAATCCGATATAGAATAAAAACATTTATTTAGTAAAAATTCTATTAGTTTCATTTGCGAAATATGCGAAAGCGGAGAGCTGGGAAAGAAATTATTTTTGTTACATTGTTTGATCAAGAAACGCTGGCAACGTTGCCGGGCCACCGATCCACCGTGGTTTGTATATTATATATATAATGGGAGACTGAAACCTGAGAAATGGTTAACAAAATATACCTATATCCGGATGACGCAAACACTGTGATTTAGTCGGAGGAGGTAAAGATCGCAACTTATATACAAATTTAAAATATTAAATTCGATTTTTTTGGTGGAATTGTTATGAAGGTGACTTAATTATAGCCGCTGTCTTTGCCGTCCTTTTTAATAAACTTTCAGAAGGGTCGACATTAACTACACTGTTTGCTTCTAGTAAAAATTAGAGCACTAGTAATAATGGGCTTATTTTCTTATGTGAGTCTACGCTAAAATACGTAGATAGTAAGTTCTAATTTTGTGAAATGTTGCATCTAAAAGTGTGGCAGTAATTAATTTCGGAAAAAATACTAATAAATCTAGAGTGAAAAGCGTATTTTCAGGTTGATTTATGAATTATGACGGATATTAAATTGGGTCATGCTATTTGCTATTTCGTATAGGATTCTCATTTTTATATTTTATTTAATCGAATAGGTAACGAAGAAAATATTTTATTAATCGTAGAAATTTATTTCACAGATATCCGTTCCATATCACATTGCCAGTAAAACAATTTGTACCAATTGAGAATGCAAATGATATTATATTGTCATCAAATCTAGATTCTAGGTATTACCTACCTAAATATTTTTCAAAGCATGATATTGAAATAATATTCACAAAATAAACACATAAAATACCTATTTTACCACCCAGATATCTAAAGCAAAAACGATCTTCTTCCCACTGTAGTGGAAATTTACCAAGATTAAGACAATAGTTTCAACATTATTTTTGATTTCTAATAAAAATCAAAAACAACAATAATAATGAATATAAAAGTATATTATTAATATTTGTTCTAAATATTCTGAAGTTAACCTTCGCCCATCAGTAAAAATCCATTAATAATGAGAAAAAGACGTCAACGTCAACAGATGTCATTAGGGCGTACCTTCAATATGTGAAATTTCCTAAAGTCGCCATATTGATCTCTATTGTAGAAAAGTCTACTTTTTTACCGTTTAAAAGGTATATTACAAATAGTTACAAATAAACGTACACGATGTGGTGCTTTCAGGAAAACTTTCTTTACACTAGATATTAAATTATTAGCATTAGCATAGCACCCTCTAATAGTTTTAGCAATTCTATGTGCTAGACATGTTACATGCAGCATATTGCGATATGTTTCCTTCATAATTCGTCCTGCAGCTTTCATATAATTCACTCCAACACTAAGAAATAATAAGACCTGTCCTTATTTTCTACATATTTGTCACCCTATAACTCTTGTAGACTTGAATTCACTGCTTCCATTATAATGCAACAATTTTTCGTTTTTCCAACTTTAGAGGCGATCAAGTGTCCACGCACTGAACAATTTTCCTCCAATGCACTCACTAAAGTATTCGCTAGCTTCTCACCACAAGCATTTGTGGTTTTGTCCACACCAACCCCATTGTATTTCCCAGTAAGCTCAGAAGAAACGTTTTGTCGAACATTATCATACTCCGTTGATAAATATTTTGTTCTGAGAGTCGTTTGAGACGGCACCTGAACATTGTTATATTTGCCACTAATACACATTTATAAAAATTGCCTAAAAAGTAAATTATCTAGTTTTGACCACAGTATGTTACATCCCACCATCCACTAAATCTAAATTAAAATTACGTTGACTCTATCTATCAGGAGAGCCACTAGCACTAATATGTTTTGTGTGGAAATATGTCTGTTAACATTGGTTTTAGATGTCCATGAAATTGTTTTGTTGCAACTACTACAACAAAGATCTGTTCCATCAAATTGCAGTTCTGGGAAATCGCGAATCCACAAGTCTATTGCAGCCTAAGAAGCACTAGACACTTTTGTATACCGCCGACGTATAATTTCACGATAGGTATGTAGATACATATGTACATACATATGGCTAGATTTATACTACGGCCTGCAAAACTGCGATATGGGATGGTCTACCCTCTTCCTTTATTAAATGTTGACGTAAATGCCAATAATTGCAACAGTGTGGGTAAAAAGCAATTTTATAATGTTTCACAATTTTGGCGGCGTCGTATATTTCAAGGAGATAAAACCGCATAAGTAGAAAACATAAAAGTACTGCGTCAATATTACCTTTGAAATAATTTATGGTGACGGATTTTTGATCTTCTGCCCATTTAACTGTTAGATGTTGCCTTTCCTCTGTTCTTAATTTTCACGAAGTTTCTTGGAATAATTATTATCTTCCACTTTTTTATTATCCTTCTTATTTACAGGTAACAATTCTCCAGATTTTCTACTTCGCCTATTATTCTTAATTATAAGATTTTGTTCATTTCCATCTTAAAAAACAATTTCAATCGCCAAAAGAGTGACCGTAAGATAAGCCCGAAATTGAACTCTTTTTGCGTACCATATTGCGAGCGAAGGAAAGGTGCAAAACTAATCCCATTGGTCTCAAATTAATCTTTAGGAAATTCTAAAGAGAGCATATCTTTTTGTCTTTGCGAGAAAATGCGATTTAAGGGTTGAAAATATTTAAACAATGTCAATATATTATAAATATTTAAAAAAATAAAATTATCATAATATAATTCTTGAGTAACAGATATATGAACTCAACTGCACTATGCACAATGGAAAACCATCCCTATCGCGGGGGTTGAAAATCAATCATTACGAATAACAGTGAAAAATAAGCATTTGGATTTATAATATATATTTTCCACTGTTTTTCGTAAATATTGATTTTTAATCCCCTCGTTAGGGGTTGTGTTCTATTACCATGGTGCAGTGGGGTTCATGCTCAATACTCAAGCATTATTTTGTTGCAATTTTTATTAAAATCAAAGTTCTAATAGATTTATTTTTTCAAATATTTATTATAGGTATATCGGCATTGTTTAAATATTTAACCCTTACGTCGCATTTTTTCATAAAATGAAAAGATATGCTCTCTTTAGAGTTTCCCAAAGATTAATTTGAGACCAACGGGGTTAGTAAATAATTTCCCTGTATCTTGTGCCAAATTAATAATCCTCAAAGTTCTGTTGCTATACATTTTGAATCAAATACACGACTTAACATAATATCTAGAATATAAAAGGTTAAAACTATGCAGCACATATAAAACTTCTCCAAACACTTCGCAAGAATCGCGGAGATCCAGGATCTGATTTGACAAATAAAAGTTAAACCAGCTGTTCTTATGCATATACTTTTAAAAAGTCACTGGTCACTTTCTGCATTAACCGAGATCCACGCATTTGCACCTGCGTGGTGTTGTACGTATATAGCCTTTAAAAACAAGTGCCTTGTCGTGTGTCGCATCAAATAAGATCTGCGCAGTGTTGCAATTTTTCGGATACCATACTCATGCATTTTGCCACTAAAAATATATACAAAAACGAGCGGTGCGCCCCCTGGATCAATTGCGGTGAACTATTTTTACATATAAGCTCGGTAAAATTGCGGATTGCGAGATCCGGCTTTTATAGGTATAGTTGGCATGCGTGCAACTTAAATATATCAAATAACTGGGTCCTACGCTGTGAGATCCGGCTTTCGGATCTCGCAATCCGCAAGTTTGACCATATACAGATCTCGTATTCTGCCATCAGACATCTATATATATATATGAAGTGTTGACGTGCTTCCGGGTGTTTTCCCGTGTAGTTGGTAGGCTCCTGTTGGAACCATGGTTGTCTGAACGACGTTTCGGCGGAATCTCATCTGCCATCTTCAGGTTCTAGCTGAAAGCTGCCTGCTGCTGCTGCTCCTCGTTGCTCGAACTGAACTGACGTTCTCTCTGCTGTGCGGCTTCTTATATACGTTGAGGGGTGGGGCGCACCTGCGCACTTGGCTGAGTGTTACTGGCCCTCTTCTCTCTGTTGCAGGCGTAGCGAGCACCAGAGCTAACCTGACAAGAGGCCTCACTGAAACGTCACGTTTCACGTGACTTCTCGTTGAAGGTCGTGTATCCTCGTATCCAGTCGTCGCTAGCGCTTGTCGTGCTTCACTTAAGTTCAGTGAGGCCTCTTGTCGGGTTAGCTCAGGCACCCGCTACGCCTCCAACAGAGAGAAGAGGGCCAGTAACACGCAGCCAAGTGCGCAGGTGCGCCCCACCCCTCAACGTATATAAGGAGCCGCACAACAGAGAGAACGTCCGTTCAGTTCGAGCAATGAGGAGCAGCAGTAGCAGCAGCAGGCAGCTTTCAGCTAGAAACTGAAGATGGCAGATGAGATTCCGCCGAAACGTCGTTCAGACAACCATGGTTCCAACAGGAGCCTACCAACTACACAGGAAAACACCCGGAAGCACGTCAACACTTCATTTAATACCCATGAAAACCTAAGAAACAACATATATATATATATATATATATATATATATATATATATATATATATATATATATATATATATATATATATATATATATATATATATATATATATTTGAAATTCTAAAATCTGTGAAACACAATTTATCCAGTTTTAACTTACAAAATAACTATCACAATTATAAATACCACACATGGTGAAAATTTGCAATATGATATATAACTGTATGAGTCAAGTCCATACTATATTCGTGCCAAATTATATAACAAACTACCAAGGAGTGTTAAAAATGTTAGTTTAAACAAATTTACTTCTTATGTCAGAAAACTACTATTATCCAATGCTTTTTACTCTGTCAACGAATATCTTTTTTCATGTTTTTTAACTAATTATTTTACTGTAATCTTTTTCCTTTTAATTTTAAGTCAACTGAACAAGTGTTCATTAGACTTACCCTATATCGTGTACTATGATCTCTTGGGTTAATAAATGTATTATTATTATTATTATATTATTAATATTTTTTCTAAATATGGCCCTATTGACGCCTGGTGTAGAAAAGTCTACTTTTTTACCGTTTAAAAGGTCTGTTACAGATAACATTGCTACAAATCCGGGATTGGTTTTTAAAACTATTTGGAATCTTGTTTGAACACTTTCAGCGACTGCTCTAGTTAATTGAAAAATATATTGCCGGAGATCAAATACAATGTTTATCGCATCAACTGCAGTAAATTTTGATGTTGTTGACATATGTTGAAAGTCCTGTATGTCTAGAGGAATTCTCGAGAAACTTCCGTGTATGGTTTTCAAATCTTCTTGAACAGTTGGATGCCTGTTGAAGCTGTGAAATAACAACTGCGTCATCTAGATTCAACTGCAGTAGTACTAGTTTGACATTTTCAAAATGGCAAAAATAGTATGTTGTCACCTCTAGCCAAGTTTCCCACCATGTTATAATGGGCGCTGGAGTTAATGGTGTATTTGGAAGTATTTCTTTAAATAACCGTACACGATGCGGAAGACTTTCTTTACATTAGATATTAAGTTATCAACATTAGCGTAGCACCCTCTAATAGTTTCAGCAATTCTATGGAGTCCATATGCTAGATATGTTACATGCAGCATATTGCGATGTTTCCTTCATAATTCGTCCTGCAGCTTTCATACAATTTACTCCATTGTAATGAAGCATCCTAAAGTCATACCTCATTACTAAGAAGTTTCAGTGTAGTGCCGTGTGCACATTTGCCACACGACGGCGATTCATACTCGATATACTAAATTTGCACACCGCCCGACTCCGACCGTCTCAAAAAGGAGGGATAGTTTCGTGTATAAAAGCCCAGCCGCGGATCGAGAAGAGCACTGGGTACATCTCTCCGTAAATTGCCGATGGCGCGCTGAGCCGAAGACACTTTGCTGATTTATGCACCAAGTGACGTGACTCTCCGGAGCGAATATATCTTGACCTAGAAAAGTTCTACGGCGCGTTGAACCGAAGAACGGACCTTGTGCCAAATGTTATTTAGTCCAGCGATGTCCCGTCGTCCCGACGAAACCGACACGGAGCAAATATAAATTAACAGAGGAGTGACCCGGCGAGTTGAGCCGATAGCTTGCTCGGGTTGACGGTTATTAGCCCGCCGCCGTTTCCGCCGCCAAAACCCCTACTCGTCGCATCACTGCATTACACTCTCGTTGTCTCTCTCTTTCATACGATTTAAATGTCACCTGATTACCAATAACCGTAAAAGATACGGACCTGAAAACCGATAACCTGTAACTATTGTATATTATGTAAACCTGCATATTTTACCTGTTGAAGATAATAAAATTGTTAATTTTGATTGGGTTGTCTTATTAAACTAATCTGGATCCTGAACTAATCTCCGACTCCAGCTACCCAGAGCAAAACACCGTTACATAATTTGGCGCCCGAGCAGATTCCGTTACATAATTTGGCGCCCGAGCAGATTTTAAGACATTAGTTCATTCCGGATAACCCAAAAGGTGACATTTACAAACGAGAGATAGACAAATCGAAAGAGTGTAACATAATTTAACACCCGAAACAGATTTTAAAAGGTAGATTTACTCCAGACAACCCAAAAGGATTCATTTATACTAAGAGAGAGATAGTAAAATTTTTAGAGGGAGACACAAAATATTCCAAGCCGTAGAAATGAGTTTGTCAGACACAGATGGTGCTTATGGACTAGAAGTCGCAGATACCACAGTAGGATGGATATATAAATTAAAGAAAGATGAACTACTAGTAGAATTATCCAAGTAAATATCAAAATAAATTTCACTACAGAACAGAAGTTATACCGAATATACTCAAATTTAAAACCAGGATACCAGAATACCAGAATACCAGAATACCAGAATACCAGAATACCAGAATACCATCGTCGCCGCCGAGGTTAGACATGCCATCCCTGCTGCCGTCCCCGAGGTGTCCCCCAACCTCCAGAGCTGAGCCGTCCCCCTCACCGCCAGTCAAATATGTGCCGTCCCTGATACCGTCCCCTGGGCTACAAATGATGTCTCCACTGTCCAGGTCAATGGAAGTGAAGTTCAGGGAGTTATTTGGAGAAAGCCCCAGCCCTCCAAAACCACCGACCCCAGGTAGGTCAATTCCCTGCCTTAGGGCCTTGTTTCAGGTAGAGGACTCTAAAATACCAAAACGGAGACGGAAGTTCAGACACCGCAGCAGCGACGGAACAACCACCCGCATTCCGGGAATCACCGCCCTGACCGTCATCAACCCCTGTACGCCAACACCCATGCCGCAGACGTCCGCTAACGCAACCCCACGAGTGCGCGGGAACGTCTAAGTGCGCGGCAAACGAGTGAGCGAAAAACTTATTAAACGGAATTTGTTATGTTATGTTATTTTCCGATGTGTAAATTTTGTTAATTATGCTTTAGAATCCATTTGTTTTATCTTTTATACCAATGTTTTCTTACGATTTATTTCGATTTATGCCATACCTAGTTTAGTTATTTTTTGCATAGTACATTTTATTTTCCCTGTTATCTCTACCGTTGTTTTACTGATAGATTGCTGTTGACAAAACTTCAAATTTTATATTCACATGTTTATACAGGGTGTCTACGGAAATTTGTACCATGTTTTCGTTAGTTGGATAAAAATGTATAATAGGTTAGGATTTGTTTTAAAATGTTTAAAAATTGTATATTCACATGTTTATACAGGGTGTTTACGAAATCTTACCACGTTTTCGTTAGTTGGATAAAAATGTATAATAGGTTAGGATTTGTTTTAAAATGTTTAAAAATTGTATATTCACATGTTTATACAGGGTGTTTACGAAATCTTACCATGTTTTCGTTAGTTGGATAAAAATGTTTAATAGGTTAGAGTTGTTTTGAAATGTTTAAAAATTGTTCCTGATGTCAATTTTTTCACCCGACGAACGAGGGGAGTGTAATGAAGCATCCTAAAGTCATACCTCATTACTAAGAAGTTTCAGTGTAGTGCCGTGTGCACATTTGCCACACGACGGCGATTCATACTCGATATACTAAATTTGCACACCGCCCGACTCCGACCGTCTCAAAAAGGAGGGATAGTTTCGTGTATAAAAGCCCAGCCGCGGATCGAGAAGAGCACTGGGTACATCTCTCCGTAAATTGCCGATGGCGCGCTGAGCCGAAGACACTTTGCTGATTTATGCACCAAGTGACGTGACTCTCCGGAGCGAATATATCTTGACCTAGAAAAGTTCTACGGCGCGTTGAACCGAAGAACGGACCTTGTGCCAAATGTTATTTAGTCCAGCGATGTCCCGTCGTCCCGACGAAACCGACACGGAGCAAATATAAATTAACAGAGGAGTGACCCGGCGAGTTGAGCCGATAGCTTGCTCGGGTTGACGGTTATTAGCCCGCCGCCGTTTCCGCCGCCAAAACCCCTACTCGTCGCATCACTGCATTACACTCTCGTCGTCTCTCTCTTTCATACGATTTAAATGTCACCTGATTACCAATAACCGTAAAAGATACGGACCTGAAAACCGATAACCTGTAACTATTGTATATTATGTAAACCTGCATATTTTACCTGTTGAAGATGATAAAATTGTTAATTTTGATTGGGTTGTCTTATTAAACTAATCTGGATCCTGAACTAATCTCCGACTCCAGCTACCCAGAGCAAAACACCGTTACATAATTTGGCGCCCGAGCAGATTCCGTTACACCATTAGTAAGAAATAATAAGACCTTGTCCTCATTTTCTACATATTTATCATTCCATAATTCTTGTGGACTTGAATTCACTGCCTTTACTTTAATGCGACAATTTGTCATTTCTACAACTTTAGAGGCGATTAAGTGTCCACATGAACAATTGAACAATTTTCCTCCAATGCCCCAACTAAAACATTCGCTACCTTCTTACCACAAGTATTGGTGGTTTCGTCCACACTTCCCAGTAAGTTCAGAAGAAATTTGTTGTCTAACATTATCACACTCCGCTGATAAACAATTTCTTCGGAGTGTCGTTTCGTACGGCACCTAAACATTGTTATATTTGCCACTAATAAATTTTTTCAAAAATTGTCTAAAAAGTGGATTATCTAATTTTGACCACAGTATGTTACATCCCACCATCACTTCCACTAATATGCTTTTGTAAGGAAATATGTCTATTAACATTTGTTTTAGATGTCTAAGAAATTGTGTTGTTGCAACTACTACAATAAAGATCTGTTCCATTAAATTGCAGTTCTGGGAAATCACGAATCCACAAGTCTATTGCAGCCTGAGAAGCACTAGACATTTTTGTATACTGCCGACTCTGTATAATTTCACACTAGGTTTGTAGATATATATGTATATGTACATACATATGGCTAGATTTATATTATGGTTTGCAAAACTGCGATCTGGGATGGTTACCCTTTTCCTTTATTAAATGTTGACGCAAATGCCAATAATTGCCACAGTGTAGGTAAAAGGAGATTATGAAATGTTTCACAATTTCGGCGGCGTCGTATAATTAAAGGAGATAAAACCGCGTAAGTAAAAAACATAAAACTACACTGGAATTTAATCTTGACACTCGGTCGGGGTCGAATGCCTTTAACACTGCAAATATAAAAAACCACTATGTTTTTAGGCAATTGTCAGTACGTTTTCCAAATGTAGTAGATTTCCTATAAAAGTAGGTTATACGTATTAACATTTTAAAATGAAATAAAATTCACTTTAACACATGATGCACATGGTACATGGCAGTTTTACGCCATTAATCCTTAACTTTGTTTATCTATGATTTAAAATTTAATTAAAAGTGGTTTATTTTATTGTGAAAAACGTTTTATGTTGCCAGCAGCTAATTGGGTTTTCAAATTTAATTATTATGAAAATAAACAAAATACGCCACACATTAAACAGAACGGGAAAGTGTGTTTGATTCAAAATTATCTTTTTATTTGCTAGATATGTTTTACATGTTTTTGTAAGAACTATAACCGTTTTTCAATTAAATTATTACCAAAAATACAATGTAGCTGGCAATAATATTTCACCGCTTCGCTGCCTTTCTGATTGTTTCAGTAAATGTTTGCAATATAATATTACGTCTATTTGAGAGCTGTCTCTGGCACCGAGATAAAATTTCCGATCTCTGCACATGACCTACACAGGCCACTGTTCTTTTAGATGTATTTAAAAAATATATATGCCCTCTCGTATTTAACTTCTTTCAGAACGCTAATGAATAACATTAAAAATTCTCCAAATACCACAAATTATTCTATAAGTGCATATGATATTCCTATTTGCACCTTAAAAAATTTCTTAGAATATTTCACGAATTAATTAGTGCCGAAAATTAAAAAAATACATTTTAGTCTAGTTGTACCGAGTATTACAAATATTGTTCTTTAGCACTTGTCTCAACTCTGCAAGTCAAAAGGGATTTTTATACCATAACTGATTTAACAAATGATAAGATTAATTATCTCACACTTCAAAAAGTAATATACCGATTCAAGGAAATATAAATAACAAATTAGGTAATCATTTTATTAAACAGATAAAATGAATTTCACCAGTTGTAACAATTAATAAAAATAATAAATATTATATCACTGTTAAAATCAATACACAACTCGCTTAATACAAAAGTACAGATAAAAATTTATTTACATTATTTTAAAAGTGTTGCAAGTTGAGCTACTGTATGTTCTTGAGCTAGCGCTGCTAGCTCTTTAACCCACTCTTCCAAAAGTACCGCACAAAGTGCTACATGCTGGCCTTCGTTGAACTTTGGATAAATTAAATTAAACTGGACTTCCTCCGGGGATGACACTAGGGGAACACTGGTCTCTATCTGACTTGGCCTACGTCCAAATAAACTGCTGATTGGTGGAATGTTCAAACTCCTTCTTTTAGGTCCGTTTCTCTGAAAAGGCTCATTATTGTCTGGTTTTCTCACAGGGGGATGTTCAGCACGGTACCTTCGCAAGTTGACCAACATTATCTCACGGTCAACCAAACAATCTCGTGCGTATTTTATTAGATTTGTGCTGTCTGAATGGCGGCTCATATAGTCGTCAATTTTTTGCTGCAGTAAGCCAATTATCTGAAAAAGGATTAGTGTAAATTTTTCCTGTTCTTTAAAAATAATATCAAATTCGTTAGTCTTTCAGTGAGAATACATGGTTTGACGGGATGAAAAACTCTATTTAGCATAATCTATACAATAGTAACTCAATACATAAGAAAAAGAAATACCAATAACCACAAATAAATAAATATATACTACAAAAAAAAAACATACAAAATCTCTATTGAGTTTTTGATATGTTCTAAACATAGCATTTTGAAAGTTTGTAAGTTGGAGCTATCCTTTATTAACTCAGGTAATTCATTATACATTCTCAATCCATTATGAAACACATTGTTTTGAGAATATCTCGTACTAACACTTTGAATACAGAAATTTTCCCTTGATCTTGTAAAATGGTAGTGTATGTCCCTTACGAAAGCATAATTTTGTAATAACTGATTTGGAAGCAATTTATGTAATATTTTATAGATAAATATTAGTGTGTTAAAAATAACAGTTTGTTTTCCACTGATGAAGTTCATATCAGCTAATAGCTGTCTTATACTTGTATATCTGTCGTTTTTCAATATAATACGTAGGGCTTGGTTCTGTTTTTTTTTTTTGTAATGTTGACATTTCTGTATTGTTTAGTAAAAGAAGTATTGTTGAACAATAATTAAAATGCGGTTGAATTATAGATTTGTATATAGTTGTCTTCGTCCACTGACTGAGCTCTGAACTTATTCTACCTAATAGATTTACTTTTTTTGCTACTTTATTTGTGATATATTTTGCATGGCTAGAAAATTTTAAGTGCTCAACAATTATAACTCCCAGATATTTGAATTCATTAACTTGACCTATTCTTTTATTTTCAATTGTTACTCCTATATTATTATTTGTATCTGTAACATTATAATTGCTTTTTATGATCATAAATTTAGTTTTATCAATATTTAATTTTAACTTATTGCCACTGAGCCATTTATATAGACTTTCCACTGCACCGTTTGGAGCTCTTAATATATCATCAACATTAGTCCCACTTACCTATAGTAAGGTATCATCAGCAAAAAGTTTTATATTAGTCTTTCACATGTTTAACTATATCATTTATATATAATATAAGATAGATAGATAGATAGATAGATAGATACATTTATTGATCTTTGTGGCTACAATGATAGTAGATAAGTCAAAAGTATAAAGTTGGAACTTACATATTACAGTTTATGATATAATAATATAAAGTATAATATACAATACAATATAGAAAATGTTAAAAAATACAAAAAAACACATTAAAAATATAAAGACACAATAAAAGCATATCACAAAGAATAAAAAATAATTATTTAGACTAGTCAACTGACTTCTCGGTTTCAATTTTTAAAATAAACTCACCAATCGTGTAAAATTAATTGGAGGTTAGGAAATTTTGTATGGTTGGTAGTAGATTGTACAAGTGAGATCCACTATAGACAGGAGATTTCTCGTAGCAAGTGAGACAGTGTTGATTTGAGTAAAAATTATTTTTGTGTCTCGTATCATAACTATGTACATCTGCGTGTGTTAAAAATTGTTTTTTATTTTCATGACAGAATAATAATGTTTTTAATATGTAGATACATGCTAGAGGTAAAAATTTTTTATTTTTAAAAGCACGAGATATGAATATCAAGGTTATAAATCAGCCTGATAATCCTTTTCTGTAGGATAAAGATTCTTTTAACATGAACAGACTGACCCCAGACTACAATATTGTACCTTATAGCTGAGTAACACAGAGCATAATAAGCCGGCAATAGAGCATCTTGGTTTAATTTATTCTTTAGCTGATTAATAGCATAGTACTCTTTATTTAGTTTGTTTGCTAAAAAGGCAATCTGTGGTTCCCAAGTCAACTGATTGTCGATCATTGATCCAAGGAATTTTGTTTTTCGTTCAAATTTTATTGTGTTATTATACAAAGAGAAGTTAAAGTTGTAAGGTTTTTGGAATCTCGTATGAAACTGGATGATAACAGTTTTATCAGCATTTATAGTATAGTATAGTAGTTTGGAATCCCATATATAAACATTAAAAAAGTACTGTCTCTGTAAAAAGTGAATTAAAGTTGGAAATATTTCAAAGTTAATTATAAAACTTATATTGAAGTGTTTCTTAAATTGTGCTGCACAAATTGAGTGAATTTTCCAGAAAGAAAAGTGCTCAGATTATGTGGTAAAATGCAATTTGATTGAAATATTTATCAATATAAAAACCTGATAAACTAAAAAAAAAAAAAAAAAAAATGGTGAATACAAGAAATGAAAGTGATATCAATCCAGTTAATGAGTAGATAGTCGAAACCAGTGGTGTAACATAGTTATTTTTATCATGGAAAAAATATTCAAGTGTTGCAAGAATAAGGAACTAAAAATTTATTGTTGTAAATTCTGCTTAGGAATTTTTCATGACAGCTGTATAACAAGAAGGAAGGGCGCAACTACATTGGAGGGGCATATAATATATTGTTCCAAAGAATGCCAGTGTGGAGATAATAATAATAATAAAGTTGAAGAAAAATTTAAAAAAATAAAGAGGGAAGAGGAACTCAGAAAATTTCATGAGAAAATAAACAGATTGAAAAAAGAAAATGTTGAGAATGATATGTTCATTAAAGAATTAAAAGAAAAATTAACTGTGTTTAATGAATTGAAAAATGATATGTTAGAAAGTATTAGAATGTTAACTCTGGACAATGATAATTATGCTCAGGAAATAGTCAAACTTAAATCTGAATTGACTAATTGTAATAATAATTTGAATATAACTGAAAATTGTTTACAAAGTACTGATAGTAAGAATGAGAATGGTCAAGGTGCTAAGGAGAATAAAGAAAAAGTAGAAACCAAAAAGCAAAGAGTCTTAATACTATGTGATGAAACAGGACGTGGGATTGGATTAAAACTTAAAGATAATCTAAAATGCCAAGTAGAAACGATCATTAAACCAGGGGCGTTATTCGAGAATGTTATAGAAGGAGTAAGGGAACTCTCAAAAGGGTATACAATAAAAGACTATGTAATAATAATTGCTGGCGTAAACAATTTTAAAAATAATTTGTATCCTAGAGTAAGTAAAATACACAACAAAGTAAAATTTTGTACCCATACCAATATCCTATTCACTACAATACCTGAATTTGGCCTCCGTAATAGAACTAAACCTTTTATAAGAAAATTTAATAGTAAGTTTTCTGAATATGTGGTAAAGTTAGACAGATATGCAGAGAGAAATGTTAAGTTAATAGATATCATGGACTCTGAAGGGAAATTAGTGAACAGGAAGAAAATAAGTGAAAAAATTATTAATGAAATTAAGTTTGGAAAGAAAATTAGTAATTTGACTTTTATAGATGCTACAATAATTAATGATAGAGAATTTAATGTAAATGTAGTTAGGGAAGAACATAACGAGGATATATCAGAGGGTTTTAATGAAAATAGTTCTTTTTTTTTAAACCTAATTTTCCCAGAAGTAGAGGGGCGATAGCCCAAAAGAAAAATAATAGTTGTTTTTTGTTATATCTTAACTCACAGAGTTTACCAGCACACTACGACGAAATTTACAAAATGGCTATTGATAAAAATCCTACAGTAATATGTTTATCAGAAACACACCTAACAAAGGATGTGTGTCAAAGTGAAGTTATGATCCCAGGATATAATGTTTATAGGGTAGATAGCACAAGTCGTCACACAGGCGGAGCTTTAATTTATAGTCAAAATTGTTACAAAGTATTTAATATTAAAACATATTCATTGGACAAGTTGTATTGGTTAATATCTCTGCGAATTCAATTTCAACAAAATACTTTTAATATTGTATGTCTTTATAGGTCACCGGCAGGTAGTCCTGCTGCGTTTTTAGATTTTTTTGAGACATGGTGTGATGAACACATGGTAGACCATAATGTAAATAGTTTTATTATAGGCGACTTTAATATCAACTGGTCTGATGAAACTAATATTTATAGTAAGAAACTAAAAGACTATGTTAATGAAATTGGCTTTAAAAACATTCATCCAAACAATACTGGCGGGTCATTAATTGATTTAGTATTAACAAATACCCAGGCGCGGATCCAGCCCTCAAAATGGGTTGTGGGCACGGCCATCTGAAAATCGGCCAAGTGCGAGTCGGACTACGGACTCGCTTACGATATATTGCATTCCTACAAAGGAGACATTTACAAAATATATGACGCCCCGGCCAAGACAACGTTTTGCGTAAATGGCTTTTTTAGAGAGTTCCTGAACAGCACCTTTTACGTCGGATGCCATCACTGAACAGCTGTCAGTTCCTATCTCTACACAGAGAGATAAATCTACATCAAATTTGTGGCAAAGATTTTCCACGATTTTCGATAATGAGATGCCTGTTAACCGTAATTCTTTTGTGCCGTTTGAGCTATCTCCTTCTTCACATTGAAGCTTTTTATAAGCGTCGCAAAAGCATACAAAATCTTCCGTAATAACACTATTATTCAAATATCTGAATGATAGACTGATATGAATATTACATTATGTAATGACTGATAATTACGTCATAATGAGCGGCTGGCTGAGCGCCCTCATTTTATTGCGGCAGTTAATGAAATCAAGAGTCTATATCAAAACATTATAATGGAATTTTTCTATATATATCAGGAAATTGTATGTTTATATATGGATTTTTTTTATATATTGTGTAATATTATATATATTGCCAGAAATTGTATTTTGTCCCAAACGGCGCCTCATAGAGTTTGGTGAATTCTGATACAGAAAATTGGTTAATTTTCCTGAACGTGATAGTCTGCAATTGGTTGTTTTTCTTACACAGTGGAGACATTTTCCAGATAATTAATTGCGCAAAATGATCGGAGAGACCTGGATCAAAATTTTCAAAATTTAAATTTTCCATATTAATGTTCGTTATTACATAATCTACGCTACTTTTAGTTTGGATGTTTCCCTTATATGCAATTCTAGTGGCTTCCTCAAACAACGAAGTTAGCCCGTTGGATGCTATGATATCATTGAGGAAGACTGAATTTAAAGAAGATGATTTGTTAATGTTAAAATCTCCGCAGATAAAAATATTTCTATACGTACTAACTAATAAGGTCATCATATAAGATAGTCTCATGGTAAAAGTGTCGATATCTGTTGTCCTGTCAAAGGAAATTATTCACAACAGAATGCTGGCAACGTAGCAGAAGTTGGTTTTAACGTAAAACCTGAAATATTGGAATCTATTTTCAATACAAGTCAAAAAGTTGAAAGTAGCAAATGGTGTTTAGACAGCGGTTGCACATCCCATATGTGTCCTCAAGAAACAAAATTTGAGAATTTGGAGAATTCTGCATGCAAGCAACTAAACCTGGCTAGTAATGTTACTACTAAAGTTTACGCCAAGGGAATGATAAAACTACCAATAAATTGCAATGACGGTAAGAGAATTATTAGCTTGGAAAATTCTTTACATGTGCCTGATCTTCGTACTAATTTAATGTCTGTTGCAAAAATAACCGAAAAAGGTTTTGATGTGATTTTTACCAGAAACATCGCAAAAATAGTAGACAGAAATAAAGATGTATTACTGGTTGCACATAAAACAGATGGTTTATACTACATTCAAGAATCAATGGAAAATGTAAATTTGGCAACAATAAAGTCCTCAAATATGGAGAAGTGGCACAAGAAAATGGGACATTTGAATGAAAGAGATTTAAAGAGAATTGCTGAAAATGGAACAGTGGTAGGCATTGAAATCGGGAAGCGGGAAAAATTGACTTCTTGTAATACATGTTTATTGAGTAAGCTCACTCAAGCTCCATTTCCATACAATTCAAGCCGTAGCTCAGAGATGCTGAATATCGTTCATACTGACATTTGTGGTCCGATGCGTCATACGTCAATTGGTAGTTCAAGATATTTCATTACGTTCATTGTAGATTTTTCACGTTGGTGCGAAATAAAATTTTTAAAATCAAAGAGCGAGGCACTGGAAGCTTTCAAAAGTTATAAAAATTTTGTTGAAAATCAAACAGGAAGAAAAATCAAACAACTACAATCTGACAATGGAAAAGAATACATTAACAGAGAATTTGATAAGTATTTGGAAGATAATGGAATCAAAAGAAGACTAACAGTTCCGTATACCCCTGAACAGAACGGAATTTCTGAACGAAAAAATCGTACATTGGTAGAGATGGCACGTTGTATGATGATCGAATCAAATTTATCGCCAAAGTTTTGGGCAGAAGCAACGTTTACTGCAAACTATATTAGAAATAGATGTCCATCTAAAAGTATAGACAATAAGACACCGTACGAATTTTGGAATGGAACACCCCCGAATGTTAATTATTTTCAAATTTTTGGTTCTAAATGCTATGTCTTAAATAAATCACCAAATAAGGGAAAATTTGATCAACGCTCTGAAGAAGCTATTTTTCTTGGATATTCAGAAACGTCAAAAGCATACAGAGTTTGGATGATTCAAAATAAAAAGGTGCAGGTTGCCCGTGACGTAAAATTTCTCAATGAATATCAGCAAAACAAGACACTCATTGAGTTTACGCCAATAGCGGTAAAGGATTGGAAATTGTAGTAAATAATGAAAATGAAAATAGAATTCAAGAAATAGATAATGAAAATGAAAATAGAATTCAAGAATTAGATAATGAAAATGAAAATAGAATTCAAGAAATAAATAAAGAAGATGAAAATAGAATTCAAGAAATAAATGATGAAAATGAAAATAGAATTCAAGAAATAAATAATGAAGATGAAAATAGAATTCAAGAAATAAATGATGAAAATGAAGGAAATGAAAATCCTGTTGTAAGTACAAAAAGGGGAAGAGGAAGACCACGGATTGTACGAACTGGAACAAGGGGAAGACCGAGGAAGATATATAAGGAAGTTTTAAATGACATTGAAGAAGAACAAGAAAACCAGGAATTTACAGCATTAGCTGAAATATCAGTAAAAGAAGCATTGTCTAGTTCTAATGCAAATGAATGGATGGACGCAATTCGAAGTGAAATAATCTCTTTATTAGAAAATAATACATAGAAACTTGTTGATAGACCAGAAGAAGAAAATATAATTGGTTGTAGAATGATATTAAGGAATAAATTAGGAGCAAATGGAATGTTAGAGAAAAGAAAGGCTCGACTTGTTGCAAAAGGATACGCGCAGCGTCCTGGAGTCGATTTCGATGAAACATTTTCTCCTGTTGCCTGGTTAACTTCAATTCGTACATTATTTGCTCTGGCAGCCGAATACAAATTGGTTGTGCATCAGTTGGATGTCGTAACGGCTTTTTTGCATGGTGATATAGAAGAAAACATTTTCATGGAAATACCAGAATTTTTTGAAGAGATATTGCTCCAAATTGTCAATGATAAAGGTTACAAAAACGAGACAATAAAAAGAAATGCAAGAAGAATGCTAGAAGAGTTACATGATGGAGGTAAAGTGTGCATGTTACAAAAGGCTTTATATGGATTAAAACAATCAGGTCGTCAGTGGAATAAGAAACTGGACAAGAAACTCCAAGAAATAGGGTTAAAATCTTTAAATGGAGACCCGTGTGTTTATACAGCAAAACAAGGAAGTGATATAATGTTAATTGCTGTATATGTTGATGACTTGATATTGGCTTCAGGAAATATTGATTGGATAACTGATATAAAACGAGATCTAATGAAAAAATTTAAAATGAAAGATTTTGGAAGAATTCACCATTGTCTCGGAATTGAAATTGGACAAAGTAAGGACAACAGCATAATCAAGATTTCACAAAGCACATATATCAAGAAAATTTTAAAACATATATGGAATTATCAAAACCAGTTAATACGCCGATAGCACCCAACGTAAAACTAACAAAGCCCGAATCCACTTCTGAAGAGGAGATGAAAAAGTATCCATTCAGACAGTAATAGGATCATTGATTTATTTATCAACTGGTACCCGTCCTGATATAGCATTCACAGTGACTTATTTGAGCCAATTTAATAACTGTTATAATCTGGAACATTGGAAGGCAGCAAAAAGAGTCCTGCGGTACCTCAACGGTACAACTTCATATGGATTACGTTATGAAAGGTCTGGAAAATCTGTAGTTGGTTTTGTCGATGCAGATTGGGGTTCATGTTCTCAAGATAGAAGATCATACACCAGCTATGTTTTTATGCTAGCTGGAGCTGCAATTAGCTGGGAAGCTCGTAAACAAAGAACGGTAGCTTTGTCTAGTACTGAGTCCGAGTACATGGCATTAACTGAGGCAGCTAAAGAAGCTGTGCACTTAAAAAGATCTTTAAGTGAAATTGGATAAGTAAATGACGATTTTAAATTCATCATATTCAATGACAATCAAGGTGCTCAGAAATTGGCGAAGAATCATGTTTTTCACTCGAGAACCAAGCACATAGACATTCGTCATCACTTCATACGTGACGTCTTAGAAACTGAAAATCTTCAACTTAAGTATTTGCCAACAGAAGATATGGTGGCGGATATATTTACTAAAGAGTTAAATGGACCTAAGTTCAGCAAATTTCAAAAGGACCTGGGTTTAGTAGATTGTAATAGATAATGAGATAACTGGTTGAGGGGAAGTGTTGGAGTATACAACCAGATATACATTATAAAAAAAAGAAGACGATAGGTGTCAAATTAATTATTTTAATAAGTGTCAGTGAGTTTTATACTTAATAAAACTTTGTGTATTTAGTTTCTGTTTTTACTGGAGTATAATATTCATCTACGATCTACGAGACGTCCCAATAATATCACTACTAGGCGATCTATATGTACAAATAATTGCGGTATCTTTATCAAATGACATCGCTGAGCATTCAAAGGATAGTTCTTGAGACAGGCTACAAATATTAGGTAGTTCCTTGCAGTCAGATATTAAATTATTTTTAGAAAGAATGATAGTACCACCGTGCAGTTTATTCTGCCTACAGAAGCTACTGACCTTGCGATAACCTGAGAGGCTCACCTGTTCCATTTGGTCGCTTTTAGCCCAGTGTTCGCTAAGGCAAACAAAAGAGGGGTTAAGTTCATTTAAAAATAATTCTATAGTATTAAATTTGTTACCTAGAGATTGTACATTAAGATGCAGTAGGGTAAAAAATTGTGTTCCCACCACTGATGAGTTAATAACATTAATTGATGATTTATTTGCTAATTTTTTTGTGGACGTACATTTTGTTAGATTGACTTGGACCATCATCCCTTGTATTATCTAGGAATCGTAGACCCATCCGGAAATTGAATCTTGAGAAGTGAACTTCTTCAGGCCAAAAGTTCACATCATAGACTGTATCAAGGAGAGATGGATTCACACCCACCATAAAGCGTTGATTATCACGTGTTGGATTATTCATTTTTAAAAGCTTGCTAGTAACGTTTGTGGACTTGGTTTTCTGTTCAATATAGGTTCTAAGATCGTTCTTGAAACGGAACAGACCCACCTATATTAATCGAAAATTTATGCCCGCTTCAATTAGTTTAAATTTACATATTTCCGAAAATTGTACATAATTCGGTACGAAACCAAATATCACCCAGTATTCGCATAAAAATATTATACGTGTATTCTTGCAGTGAAAATGTAGAGTTTTAAATCATTCGAATGCATACCGTTTTAAAAATCTCTAAAAACACACATCTCGGGCGAAGTTAAGGTAGTTTGCAGCGATAAGACACTTCAGATTATATGGTCAACCTAAACATTCGACGATAACATAAACACAGGTGTACGTTTTCTTGTGGGAGCGCAGCTCATAGAGAGATGTTGGGATACAACGTCACAGATTTTCGGGCATTTCTCAAGTATAAAAACTCGAGGTAAATTTCAAATGGGATCAATCTTATTACCATTTTTGATTGAATAAGAACTACGTTGCTCGGCTTTGTTCTTTGAGCTCAGTTCATTAATTGACCAGTCTGCTGTTTCATCAAATTTATACTAAGTCGCTGACTAGTATTCGCTCACAGTTAATTAAATTAATACTAATTTTCTATCAAAGTTGCTCGGCGGCGTTCTTAGAGCTCTGGTAGAAAAATATCACAACTTCATTAAAAAGGAGAAATCTTCTCAATATATCTAAGTCCAGTAAAATTAACAACAGTAAGCCACAAGACTGTGGTTAGCTTGTATCGGTTGTACCATTTAAATTACAACATGCTAAGAATCCGAGATGATGAAACGACTAGGGATGACCCGGGTCATCTCGCGATTTACACTCAAGGTATCAAATAATTAAAAGTCGCGGGGGAGTAACTGCAATGAATTTAGCTTGTAGGGAAATATTGAAATTTAATAAAACCATGCTGGGAAAATTATAATATAAATCAAACGTAGGTTTTGTATTTCGGATATTTAAACTCACTACACCGCGGTTTTGACAGGATAGATAGATAGATAGATAGATAGATACTTTATTCATTCATTAATTTTACATACAAAGGTAAAACTTATCAAACTAGTCAAAATAGTACATTACACATACATATACATACACAATGCGCTCACTCATACATAAACATTACCAAATACACTAAGGCAATCTAACACTCAACATACATACAATAAACGAAATAGTCAATGGCCTAGATACTCCTCTACAAAATAAAATGCCTTACTCACTAGGTATTCATACAGTTTTTGTTTAAAATGATTAAAATTCTGAATAATACTAACGTCACCACAAAGATTTAAAAACCTGTTGAAACATGTAATGCCCTGATAAATATGCGAATTTTGAGAGACACTTAATCTTGAATATGGTTGGTATAAATTACTGTTGTTACGTGTATCATATTTATGCACATTGCTTATTTTCATAAATGAATTTTCTCTCATTTTTATATTTAATATAACTAAATATATATAGAGAGAAGGCAAAGTTAGAATTGATAAATTAATAAATATTTGTCTACAGGATGTATGAGGATGTGCTCCTACGATACATCTGATAATTTTTTTCTGTATAACTCGGATGGCACTACAAATGATTAACTTTTATTATTCAGTACTTTCTACAATTATTTTGTCACTTTATTTAAATAAGATTCTCAATATTTTTAGCTTGACAATATGTTCTAGATTTTATCACATTTTATTTTATTTTTAAAATGTTTTACTTTTCAAACATCAACAGATTTTGTTGGTAAACAATTTCTGTTACGTTTTGCTTTGTCGTGTGGTCAATGAACTTCTGCAATATTTGATTGTCCGAAGGGTTTTACAGCTGTTCGGACCTTCCGGTTTATTTATGTCCTACTTGTAGGGATGCGGTCACTGGACTTTTGTGGGTCATCCACTGATAAGGCCTGTGATTTGCCCCCTGCTAGTTTGACATAAATATCATTTTAAATATTATTACATGTTAAACTTTGTACTGGGTGTTTTAACTTGTATGCATTGCTTGTATAAATTGCTTGTTCATTCAATTGTTTGAACAATTACAATCTTCGCAACACAAAAACCAATCGATAGCCAATAGGTTGGTTCTGTATCAAGTTTATTGATCAGATCCCATCATTCTACGCTTCGCAACGTCAAACTATGTTTGAATAGGCAATTACTTGAGATTTCAACTTGCCGTGCATTCAATTAAATAAACTATTGCGAGTTTTCGCCACCCAAGTATGAACTTTACATGTTCCGAATTCAACATTCTTTCACTTCAGTTTTTGAACGAGTATTCTCGTTATAATCATTATTATTTTTAGTGATTATTGAAGTTGTTTGATTGACCATTCGATAAACTTACACGTGACTGTTTGTCCCAACGAAATCTGTTGCTGTAATATAAATTTGTGATTGTGCACATTTTTTTATTTATATGTAAGCAACTATTTTCTGGCCATTGCCACACCGATATTTGTAATTGAAATTATCTGACAATTGTCTTATTACACGTATAAAAACGTTCCTTGTTTTTAATTATTTTACCTTTTACCAGAAATTGAAAATAAAGTGCATTATAACTAGTAAAAGTGACCAAGTAAATATAAGATTTACTTGGGCTTAAATAAAGCGAATATTTAAAATAATACAAGTAAATATAAGGTTTACTTGAGCATTACAATAGTGAATTAAAATGAAATCTAAAATATGATACAAACTTAACCAAAAGTTAACACGAAAATAATATAAATAATTCAGTATAAATTAAATAAAGGAAATAATTTTGAGTCTGAACTTTATACAGGGTATTATAAAAATACTAAATTGTTTCCTCAATCTGATTAAATAAACAAGTGCCAGAACAATATTCAGTATTTAATTTGAACAATGAAATAAAGAACTATATTTTTTTACTTTTTATTGGGTATTTTGCCACTGAAAAATATTTAAAAATACCCAATAAAAAGTAAGAAAATCTGAATATGCCACAAATAAACAATTACAGACAATATAAAGAACTACAATTAGAACTTTGACAAATAAATTAATAGCAATGTCTAGTGTAAAGAACGAATCATTAAATGTCTAAATAAATAGTTAATTACCAATTTAATAAATAAATAAGAACCAGTAATATCAAACCTAGAAAAAGAACTATGGTAACAATAAACTACAAATCACAAACGTAAATTTGAGTCCTATCACTAAACTAGACGATCACACAGCCAAATTAGTTTAATTGATTTAATAATTAAACATTCAGGGGAGAGGGGAGGGTAACTGGTAATTAATCAAACCAGAATTTAACAACAAAACAATAGACGTAGGGGGGGGGGGGGTACGTGTAATTCTCAGTAGTTATATCTTTTACGTGTGATAAAAAGAGCCATTTTTTTGTCCTCTTTGTTTGTTTTCTTCAAACCCTGGAAATTACCAAGGGGAGCCCCTTTGCCGGCATTGGAGTTTCTGGTTCTCCATTTTTTATTGCATTTAGGATAAATAACACCTTCATCACAACTAGATGCATTACCAGAGTTGACTAAGCCAGGTCTGCCATGTACAGATGGATCTGTGATCGGTTTTGATTTCTCATTATGGCCTTTACTAATTGTTTGTTGGGGTGATATATCTTTCTCTATATTAATAATTTCTTGCTTTAAATGTTTTTGTGTACTTTCCAAGGTTGTTAGATTTGAGTTATGATTTAGTGATGCCTTACTGTTTTTAACTGCTACATGAGTGCTTATTTTTTGTTTGATTTTTTGTTCACTGATAGGAATGTTTTCACATTTATTATCTTGATCATTTAAATTATGTTTAAAAAAGTATTTTAATTCCCCACTTAAAAAGGATTTTAAGGATTTCTCATTACTTTCTGTTAAGAAAGTTTGTTGTATAGGAACAGTAGGCGGGTTGCAGCTGTTTAATTGCTTCTCAAGAGAGTGTATTTTATCTTTCAAAAGTTGATTTGAGTCTTTTAGCTCCTTGTTTATTTCCATAAGCAGTTTATTTTCATATTTCAGTGATTCTATAATTATTTCTGTGGTGGATTCATCTTCACAGTTTGCACCCAAGTTTTTTTGGGTGTTTTTCTTGAGTAAATGCCTGTTTACTGCAACAAACTTTTCTAGCGGCACAACTGCTATGAAATGTTGCACCACAATTAGCACATTGTGTGTCTACACTGTCAGCCATTTTAGTAGAAATATAAATAAATTTGCACCCAAAACAGTCCCGTGAGGTACACCATATTGGGTTTTTTCTATATATGAATTTATGTCATTATATTTCTTTCTCTGTGTTCGATTTTCGAGATATTCTTTTATCCATTTTAACACATCATTTGCAAGTCCCATATTTTTTAGCTTCAGTAACAGTAATTCTCTGTTACGAATGCTCTCCGAAAGTCTAAGAATAATACCCCTATCATTAATTTATTATTAAATGCAGTTTTCCATTGAGCCAATAATGATTGTAAAGCACTTTCACAGGAGTGCTGTTTACGGAACCTAGCTTGATCTTTTGTTAAAATGTTATTACTTTCTATATAATCCACAATTTGCTCATTTGCAGCAAGTTCTAAATCTGACGAAAAAACTCTGGGTGATGACCCCTTAGAGGGTGAGTGGCGACCAGACAATTGGAAAGGGCAGTACTCCACGTCCACGAACATTTTTTCGGCAACAAAACTAGTCAAAATTCTAGAAATTCGCGTTAAACGACAAAAAATTATCAATAAAATAAGAAAAGTCACACAGGACTTTCTCGTGTTGTGTGTTTAATAATAAAGGTACCATGTATCTGTGAAAACTTAAACTTACGTAAGGCTGTGATACGAAACTCTCGTAACCTGAAAGACTTGTAAAAAGTATTTAAATAAAATTTTTGTAAAACCATTGTCGTACTACTAAAACAGTGTGTTTTATTTCTGAAATCTCCGCAAAACAACTACATTTGCTTTACCTCGAAAGAAAGCCGGCTTGACACTAGCTAAGCCGACTTGGGATCCCTCAGGTCGATCATCGTCTCCCTACCAATTCCAACATCATAGAAGCAAAAGTAAGCAAGTTATAAGTGAAATGAACCCCAACAAAGAACAACATCTTTAAAATTTTTTTTTTCATGTGTAAAAACTCTTCTCATTTCGGCACTTATATACTGATGATTTGTGTTAAAAAACTCCATCTCTGGCAGATTAGACGAATCTGCTTTTAAATAGCTGGATTCGCACATAGTAAACGATCCTGTGTCTCCTTAACGGTAATACTAACACTGTCCGAGATAGGACTTGGAAGACAATGTCAGCGATTCGATCGCATCAGTTTATGAAGAATTTGATTTTAAAGCAGTGTATTTCTGGAACTACTTATCAGATCGACCTCAAATTTTCTGTATAATAAATAAAAATAATAAAAAGTGCAATATGAAATTTGACTAAATTATCCCATTGTCTGTTTTTTATTTATTTATTTGTACTGCATATAAACAGGGTATTCCCTAATTACATACATACATTGAAAAAAGAAGAATGAACGGAACATGGAACATTAATGACAAAACAAATATTAATGTATAGGTATATAAATATCACAAGAAAACTAAATATTTATGTATTTCTTATCACAGATAGTTTTGATTTTAATTTGATTCTATCGATATTGAACATACCCACATCATGGCTTATACTGTTAACTTCTGAAGAACACATTTCAACATGTGAGTTTATATGTGAGGCGTTAAACATACAATTTCTCTGTCTTAGTCTGGCGTCTGGTATATAAAAGTTTAAAGCACCTAAAATTTCAGGTACATCTATTTAATTATGCAATATGTCAAATATAAACAAAGTTTGAATGTCTTTATGGCGTTTAATGAGAGAAGTTATATTAAATTCTATTAGTTGACTGATAAGATATCAGAAAAGGCCATATTCTATTTTTCTTCAAACACATATCACAAAAAGATCAGAATGTATAATGATCTAAATGTAAATAACTTCCAGGATGACTTAAAAAAGTTTGAATGGAACAATAAAGATACCAATTCATTTAAAGCATTTAAAAGAAAATGTTATACATATATATGTAATAATGTAGAAGTATAATATAGACTAATGTTAAATTTAAAACTTTGCATCGAATTTCGATTATGTACTATTTTTTTTTACTTTAATTAGCTATTGCTAATAAACCTTATTATTATTATTAAAAACATCTTTTGGACTTTTTCCAGCGTGTCAGTGTATATCCAGCATTCTAACAAATATAGTCCTTACAGGTCTTAATAAATATTCTCCAGAAAAGGAGGTTGGCGTCACAACAAATGGTGGGCAAATGAAATAAAATTAGAAATAAAAAATAGAGACACAAAATACAAAAGGGCAATAATTACTGGAATGAATACAAAAGAAGTCGAAATAATGTAGTAACCATAATAAGAAATCAGAAAAAGGCATAATACAACGAAAAAACTGATGAAATAAAAAATGACACCGAAGAGATGTGGAAAACATTGAAACAATTAGTATATGGAAAAAATAAGTATAGAGGAATAGGTATCAAATTTGCAGATGAATTATAGGAAGACAAGGAAGAGATATCGGAATTATTCAACAATTATTTCCTAGATAGCATTGAAGATATTACTTTGTCATTGAACAAAACTGACACATAATTATAAAAATATATTATACATATCTACACATTTCAAACATTTAAACCCCTCAATACCATACAATTAAGTAAAATTATGAAGAATATGAAAAATAAAAAGAGTAGTGTGGATGGAGTAAATACACATATGCTGAAAGAATCCTATGAAGCAATAAGTGACAGGTTTCTAGATGTCATTAACTCTTCTCTTGAGTCAGGAATTTTTCCTGAGGCATGGAAGTTCACAACAGTCATTTCGGTATACTAGGAGAAGAGCACCGTCCTCTAAATATGGTTCCCAGCTATGAGAAATTACTAGAAACCGTTGTTAATGAGCAATTAGTGGAATATTGTAAATTAAATAAATTGATTACCAAACATCAGGCAGGGTTTCGTAAAAAGAACTCGTGCGAAGGTGCTTTACAAACTATATTATATGACTGGAAAATAGCAGTAAATGATAAACTTATTATTGGTGTAGTGTATCTAGACTTCCAAAGAACATTTGAAACTATAGACAGAAAATTATTAATTTTAAAACTTGAAAAGCTAGGTATTAAATGTACAGTATTGAACTGGTTTAAAAGTTACCTGAACAATAGATAGCAAGTTGCTAAATACAAAAGAGTAATATCTAATTCCAGAAATACTAAATACGGGGTTCCACAAGGGACAGTCCTCGGTCCCAGTTTATTTGTAATATACATAAACGATATAGTTTGACATAAACATAAATGTGATATCTAACTTTTTGCGGATGATATGCTACTGTATTCTATTCGCGAAAGTGTTGACGAAATATTATTGACAATAAATGAAAATAATTTAAAAACATATACTAATAAAACTAAATATATGGAAATAAAAAATAAATATAATATAACAAATACTGAAAGTGACTTAGATGTGCGTATATATGGAAAGAGAATAGAATGAGTAAAAGAATACAGATATTTAGGTGCGATAATAGATGACCAACTAACATTTTCAAAACATGCAAGTTACATAACAGGTAAAATGGCCAAAAAATTAATTAAGTAATAATATTTCTCAATGGACAAAAACAATAATATACAAATCAATCATTAGCCCATATTTAAATTACTGTGCATCAATACTATTCCTGTTGAATAACACCGAATTAGATATATTACAAAAGAAACAAAATCAAGTACTGTGGATTATATAAACTGAAACAAAACTAATAGAAAAATTATGTTAGAAAATGTAGGTGTACTTAGTGTCAAACAAAACAGGTTTTACATTTATATATATAAAATTTTGCATGGCCAATTACTTGCACATCTATTAGATTAGAATTATGTACTTATGCAAGAGACATTCACCAATATATGACCCGAAGCTATATACATACAGTTAGGACAAATTATGGACAGAACGATTTATATCATAATGGTATGGTAATGAACAATACATTACCCATTGAAATAAACACATGTCAATATTTGCAAGCATTTAAAAGAAAATGTTATACATATATATGTAATAATGTAGAGGTATAATATAGACTAATGTTAAATTTAAAACTTTGCATCGAATTTCGATTATGTACTATTTTTTTTTTACTTTAATTAGCTATTGCTAATAAACCTTATTATTATTATTAAAAACATATTTTTCCAGCATGTCAGTGTATAGGTACGTTCTTGGAGAGCATATAATGCAACGATATTCAAATTTTGAGCATACATATGAATTAAACAGCAAAATGCAAGTATTATGAGTAAAGTTTTTACTTGACCTAAGAATAAATCCTAATTTCCTATAGCATTCAGAGGTTAAGACTGTTAAATGAGAATTCATTAGTGAATAAAATGCCAAAGTCTTTAATTTCGTTCAGTCTTTCAATCTGGATCTTGATATTTTATGTGACTATGATAGTTTTCTTTTTCGTATAGGTTTTGTTGATCTTACTTGTTTTGTTTTAATGTTATTATATTGCAGTACTTGTATATTGGTATTCTCACGTCATTGTGTTTATTTTTAAGTGTCTATGCATCATCAGTGCCGGATTACCCACTAGGCACTCTAGGCATGTGCCTAGGGGCGCCGAAGGCGATCCTCAAGAACAATAATTCTGGATAAAAATTATTCTATGGAATGACATTCTTCAAACTTTTAATAAAACCAATAAATAAGCATTGCAAAATCCAGATATAGAGCTGCTAATGGCAACTAAATTGTTTAATTATTTACAGAATTTTGTAAAAGGCCCTCAAGACAATTTTAACTATTATGAAGAAAAGGGAAAAGTACTAACATATTGTATTGATTACAAAGTTGATCTGACAAGAAAAAAAAAGCTATTAAACGTCATCTAGGGGAAGCTTCCAGTGGCATTCATTTTGATGGAAAGTGGGACATGCGGGTAAACACATATTACCAAATATTAAACAGGTTGTGTCAAGAGCTAATTAAAAGGCAAACTGCCTACACAGAAATTGAAAAACTTTTTGGTATCTTAAATAAAATAACAAATTTATCTGACGACGAGATTCGTCTGCAAGCAAAAAATGTACATTAGCGATGTTGAGAACGAATTTTGTGAAGAAAGTGTCACCTGGAAAACCTGGTTAAAATTTATTAATGTCTTACCTCTACATTTTCTAACGTAGAAGTCGCTTTACGAATATTTCTAAGTTTGGCAGTTACTAACTGTAGGGGAGTGAGATCTTTTTCAACATTAAAATATGTAAAACATTATTCAAGAAATTCGTTACAAAACGAAAGACTAAGTGAATTAGCCCTCCTCCACTTAAATAGTGATCTGTTAGATGTTATAGTCTCCAACAGCATAATAGATCAATTTACGTCTGAAAAAGCAAGAAAAAAAGATTTTTTAAGTTTGCAAAGACAATTTGTTTTGTTTTGTGTGTTTAATTTTATTTAATGATATATTTCCAGAACCTAGATTTGTTCATATTTAATTATTTTTTATTACTTGTCGGCTTTTTTGTTAGTTTTTGTTGAACCGTTTTTTTCAAGTCTTTTTTGTTTGCTGTTATTTATGTCCTATATATTTTTCAATAAAATATAACAAAAATGTGTTTCTTATCATGTACTTTTAAATAAATGGAGCATGGTTCAGGTTCGTCTTAAAATAACAAAATTAAAATTAAAGAGAATGAAAATCCCGAATAAATCATTTTTTGGCAAAATATTCAAAGTGGTGCGGCAAATAATTTTCACTTGCGGCGCCATTTTGTTTACCAGCCAAAAATTTTTTTCTCCGACATATTAGTCTGTGACGCTGGATGGCGCCTTCGGCGCCATTTTGTTTAGCCACTAAGGCGGGCGTCAAAAAATCCTGTGCCTAGATTTGCACAAGTTCTTAACCCGGCACTGTGCATCATCTTTGTATCTGATGAGTGCAAACAATTCTGTATTGTCACACACAAATAACTAACTAACATGAATGAAAAAAGTGACATAAATTTCAAAAACGAATCAAAAGAACATATATTTTATGAAACGCAGAAATTTTATAATCATTTTAAACTCTAACATTTTCATTTGTAGTGCAATGTGTAAGTATAGATAATTGAAACGTCCAAACGTTTTAAATTTAGTTCTGTGACTTAAAGCACACTGCTTATATAATTATTGGTCGATTAAGGCTATTTTTAATATTTTGATTGTATTGTGTTCTATGTAGCAAAATTGACGTGTATACAAAATTATCTCACATAAATACATTCTTTCTCTCACTCTCTCTCTCTCTCTCTATCTCTTACCTCAAATAAAGATGGCACATTGGGTTGCAATACTAAACTGTGGTCTAATAAATAGGCTCTAAGAAGTGGTTGCGGATAGGCAGCTAATCGTGATATTAGACCAGTTAAGTGTAGATTAATATAAAACGAATTTGATAAAAAGTTCCGTAATTTCTCCATTAAAATTGTTAAGAAAGGTCCGGCACTTGCTGATGAGCTTAACTGTTCTGTATCGTCCAGTATCGTAGATGATATGTTTGTTTTCTTGTGTCGATTATTATTTGCAGACATTTGCCAATATTCAAAGTCTTCTGAATTCGTGTTGAAACTTTCATACCCACTACTGCGTTCTAAGGATATTAGACTACTTGAATTTTCCTCTGGAAAGATAATATCATTTAGATTATAATAGCCTAATGTCCAAAGTCAAAATTAGAGGTGTGTTTTTGTGCTGAAATTTTACAGAGTAGTTTTCAGAAAGCATTTTAAAATAACAATAAAAAAATATGTGATTTGGACTTCATTCTTTAAAAAGTTAAAAAAAAAAAATACAATAAAACGGTATTTTGGCAAATAACTTTGCAAATACAAAGAATTTGCACAATATTCATCAGATCCAATTTAAAAAATGAAAAATTGCACAAATGATGTTTTCACTTAATTTTTCGTAGGTGCAGCGGTTTTTGTATAAAATACGATTAAACGGAAAATTAATACACAACAGGTTGCATAATTTGTATGAAAATTAATATACAAAAATAGAAAAAAAAAAACTAAATTGAAGAGGAAAACTTCAGCTTTCAATACCATGTATTTGTTTACCATTTTCCTCATTTTGCAATAACGAAAATAAGGATACACCTGAAGAAGTTGATAGACAGGCATTCGATCCATCTGAACTCTTTTCAATTTCTTTCTCTATTTTTATCCTTAAATCTTCGATATTTCTTTTGCTAGTAAAACTAGAATAGCAATTTTGGTGCCAAACCAAACAGTCAAAATTGTTTGTTTTTTGAAATGACATAGTGCTAGAATATATATCATCTTCTTGGTTAATAATTTTTTCACGGATTTTTAAACCATCAAAATATGTTGCAAATGATTTCTCAAAACCTTTGATTACAAGGCCTGGTTTCATACAAATTAAGCATATCTTACGAATCTGTTTTACATTATGTTTTATTTTCGTCTCAATCTCACTTTCAGAATTTGTGCTATCAGTAGTACTTTCCATTTTAATTTCTTCTAAAAAGCATGTACATCAGTTACCTATATGGTAGAAAATTTTATTCAAAAAATACATACCAGCTGAAAGTATCTTGCTAACAGTGAACTAGATACAAGGAGTTTCTTATAACATGTTAATCTATTTTTGGCACATGGAATTTTACAGTTATTTCCATTTTCATTCTAGAAACGGTATGTTTAATTCATAAACATAAAAGTAATATAAGTGATAATTCTCCCCATTACATTACTAAATTTTTAAAAAAATTGCTAGTAAACTAGATAAAAAAGTCTATAACTGGAAATTATTTTCGAACATACAGGACGAGCCAAGATGAAATTACAGGACCAAGTGCCTTTTTTTTTAATGGAATGCTATGTATATCAGTACATTTTTGAAGCCTCTTTCTAGGCTCTATTCATTCCTATATTAGCATTGAATATTTCCGAACCACTTGGATGTAATGAATTTTTTTGTTGAAATAATGCAATTTGCAGATGGATATTAAAAAAATCACCACAGTCACAATTATGGGTTTTTAGAAATACTTATGTGAATATCAGTTACATCTAATTAAGGTTTTTGAATCATTTTCATTTCCTAAAACTGTACAGGGTGGTCAAAAATTATTTTTCAATTAAGAACTTTTTAAATTGAATTTTCTCAAATGGAACACCCTGTATATTTTTCAACGATGTGATGTGGAAATGAAAAACGAACATTTTTTGTAAGTACTTCCCTATGGCTAACTGCAACCAATTTAGTTTTATTGAGCAATTATAAAATTCAAAAATAAACTTAAAAAAGAGGTTTCTTCAAATAACTCAGTAGAAAAAATTATAGCAGGCCATTTAGTGAGTCCATTTCTTCCAATTCATTGATGAAGGTAGGTATTATTTAAGTGGCCTCTAACTGCATTTAAATAATGTGGTGGAGCACCATCTTGCTGAAACCACATTTCGAATTCTTTCAGGGAGATTTACCAATAATTGTGGCAGACAGTTTTCCAAAAAATGAAGATAAATAGCTCCAGCCAATGTACCATAAAAGAAATGTGGCCCTATTACATGTTCTCCAATAATTCCGCCCCAAACGTTTATAGACCATCTGTGGTGGTTATCAACTTGCACAAAAAAGTGAGGATTTTCCAAAGAGGATTTTCCAAAGCATAATAGTGGAAATTGTCTCATCAGTGAATAAAACATTATTGAAGAACTTGATATCTTGCATTTTACCTCTGGCCCAATTACAAAATTGTAGGCGCTTTTGAAAATCGTCATCGGATAATTCCTGGTGCATTTGACTATAATATATGCATGCGACTTATTTGTTTTTAAGATTTGACCCACAGACTTATTCCTACTAATGAGCTTACTTCTCTTTGACTAACATGGAGATTCTCAACCGTTGCCAGCACCACAGAAAACTTATTCTCTTCTTTCACAACACGTTTTATTCTTTCACTTTTTTTATATTCAACATTTCCAGTTTCCAGAAATCTATCGAGAAGGTTTTGGAAGCTGCTAACATCAGGAATCCTTCTTTCGGGATAACGTTGGTGATAAATTCTATTGGCAAGTAAACAATTTCTGTCTGACTCGCCCAAAGCAAAAGTCATGTCTACAAGTTCCGCTTTATTAAAATTCATATTGTAAAATTCCAAATATTTTAAATTCAATACAAATTGTAACTAACGACCGATATGTGTGATAAATGCTACGTTGTACACGACAGTTTATACCAAACTGAGGTTTTATTGCTTGTCATAACGAAAACGGCAAAAAAATTTTACAAAAAAACATTACAGTAAAGGACCTGCTAAATACTATTTACTCATTTCAATGGATTGGAAGAAATGGTCCCACTAAATGGCCTCATTCAAAATGGGCTTGTTCGAATTTTTTTTTTTAATTCATATATCGAAAGCGCAAGTATAAAATAAGGGATCTGCAAAGAACTAGAATCTTATTCTCACGTTTAGTATCTTAAAAACTATTACAAATCTCCACCTCGCGAAAATGGGGCGTGGCCAGGCGCTACGTCACTATACGCATAGACTCGGCGATCTCAATAGACTTGATGCTCCTTAGTTGTTATAATTATAAGTGTTTTCGAAGTATTGTTTGTTTTGCTTACTTCTTGACAGTAGGGTAGTACAATTTGATGAAATGTCAAAAAATTACAAATTTCTCTCGCTCCTGTCGGGGCGAATTTTTGATTTTGACCCTGCAATTTACAATTAGGATTCATCACCGACCTTCTTCTTTCTGTAGAAACATAGAACGAACTTCCACTCGACGTATTTATTTAGTTACCAGCGTTTGAAAATTCCATGTTTTTCGACTTTTTAGGTTAAATTTGAAATATCTCAGAAAGCCACTTTTCTTACGTCACTTGCATATAGTGACGTCACACATGAGCGCTCGGTTTTTGCAACTATTACTAATTTCAACTCCTTATATCTTGAGAACAGAAAAAGTTAATAATATGAAATTTCGAGTACTATATGAAAAAGTATAAAAACCAAATAAAAAGAATATCATGGAACAGGCCCATAGCATAAAGACGTGTCAATCAAAAGAGGCAAAATGTGGCACTTTTATTATAATTTTTAGTTAGAGTTATTTGAAGAAACCTCTTTTTTTAAGTTTATTTTTGAATTTTGTAATTATTGCTCAATAAAACGAACTTGTTAATTCTGTTTTGAGATTAAATTTATTATATTTAATTTAGGTAGTCTTGACGTCAAATAGTACCTAAATGTTTGCTAGGTACAGTATTCATAATATTAAATTATCTGCAATAAGGAGGAAGTACTTACAAAAAATATTCGTTTTTCATTTACACATCACATCGTTGAGAAATATACACTGTGTTCCAAAAAATGAGAAAATTCAATTAAAAAAAGTTCATAATTGAAAAATAATCTTTGGCCACAATTTTAGGAAATGAAAACGATTCAAAAACATTAATTAGATGTCTCGTAACTGCTATTCACATACGTTTTTCTTTTTTAAATATCCATCTGCAGATTGTATTATTTCAACAAAAAAATTCATTACATCCAAGTGGTTTGGAGATATTCAATGCTAATATAGGAATGAATAGAGCCTAGAAAGAGGGTTCAAAAAATGTACTGATATACATAGCATTCCATTTTAAAAAAAGGCACTTGGTCCTGTAATTTCGTCTTGGCTCGTCCTGTATGTTCGAAAATGATTTCCAATTATAGACTTTTTTATCTAGTTTATTTGCAATTTTTTTTTTAATTTCTAGCTATCGTAGAACTCGAGATATCGAGGTCCAACGCATTATTGCCCCACCCTGTATTCATTTCAGGAAGGCAGTAAAAAGTAAATTTGTTGTAAAGCCTTATTATCATTTAAAAGAATTCTTTTGAAGACACACTGTAATATGTCCAAAAGTACACATTAATTTGGTCTGTACATTGTGACTATTTGACTAGTTTTTGGTATTGTTTTTTACTGTTCTTATTGTTTTTACTCTTTCACTTTTATCTATTTTACTCACAAGTTTATGTATATTTCTCTATTTTATATATCTGTTTATACAGCATTTGTCAACAAAAAATGTTGTTCTTCTGGACAATAAAGTATATTTGATTGATTGATTGATATTACACAATAATTTTATGCAGGTCCATGTAACACTGAATCAATATTCTACAAATATACTTACATTTATTCCATAGTAATCATTTTCAACATATAAATTTCAAAATATAAACACGAGCGTTACAGTGCACCAATCTATTTAACGATAAGCCATTGCGGGTGGGAAACGCGGTATGTTGAGACAATTTTAAAAAGTGGGAGAGTGAGAATCTGTAACAAACGTATACCGCTGATAAGCTTCAAAAACTGATATCACGCTACACATTATTAAATATCTTGGTTATTAAATTCTCAAACAATCTGATTTAGAACCACTGTAACCTGGAAAATATGACAAATATTTTATAAATATATTTTTTGATAAATATAATAGTTTGGGAGATATTGTTGTGGAAATAATTAATTTACAGCTGTAGTAGAAGAGAGAAAATGAGGATTTTTTATGTATACTGCCATATAAGCCTATGTAAAAGTTCGTTTCTTTATTTATTTTAAAAATAGAAATTCTACAGAGAATTTAATGATTTTTGGATAAAATATGCTTCATGACGATTTCTTGACAACAACTGGATTCATAATTTACAGGGCATAAGTAACATATCTGATAAGGTCATTTTACTCTAAAAGTGCCCACGGGATAAAAAACTAAGCGACTTTTGTCAACGCACGCTAATAATAAAATTCCTAACAATTGATCTCAAAACCTAGTCATTTAGGGGACCTTACTAGAGTCCCCACGAAAATGTGAAATTTAAAATTTTTTAAAAATGGTCAAATAGAGCATCGAGTACTATGTCCCAAAAGGAAAAAAATTAAATCGGGCAACCTATTCCACAATAACAGGTTATTGCAGTAATAAATAGTACACACTGTATAATTTTAGTTAATTGGATTTTAACGAAGGGTAAAAACTTTGAATACTCGACTATAATTAAAATTTACTATTTGAAAAATTATGCACCTACCAGAATTGTGCGCAACATCATCCTCTCCAGAATACGAGTTGTTCCAAGTCATACACGCCATCTGACACCTTCCAATTTTGCTTCTAGCATCACAAAGATAAGCATAATATTTTCCATATAAACTCTGTTTATGCTTAAAATGATGCCACTGGATATTATTTCCTTCGATAATTGAATCTTCATCTAATTGACAACATTTCGGTGAGAGAGTTAACAATTTTTCAAAACTTTGACAATGAGGATCTAAAGGCAGTAATATTTTTCGCTGAGACAACATTAGGTGTAAACAAGGCTGCAAATGTTTGAACACTAATTCTAGCATTAAATCTTCACAGTCCAAATCAACCATCGATTCGAAAACGGCTAAAGAAACTAGGCATAGTTGCCTTTCGGAATTAATTCGTTGTATTAAAATATTTATTAATCTTTCGCCATCAAAATCCACTGTAAGCAAAAACCGTAACATAGAATGTAGTAGGCCAGGTTGAGTAATGGTTCTTAATATCAATTCTAGGTAGGCGGTTGCTGCCACCTGTTCTTGAACGTTAGTTTGTAGTAATGCTGGTCCTAGCACTGGTATTAAAAAACCTCGGTATAAAAATTCTTGGAGCTCTTTCCTTATCATGGGATGTGCTACTTGTGCAATTCCATTACTAAATTCTAATGATGTGACAAACGTTAACAAACCCTTTATTTCATTAACATCGTCAGGGGTAAACCTATGCCAGTCAGGTACAATTATATCGTTTAAAATATTTGGTAACACCGAATATAAAGCACATAATCCAGAGGCAATGATGACTGAAAAATTTGAATGTTCGGCAATATATATGGCTACTTTCTTGTTCTTCTTCGACAATGACATACACAGTAAAAGCGCATCACGTGCTCTCATTCCTATCGAGTCTTCCCGATGAACAAATGGTATTAATAAAGAAAAAATTATAAATCTGAAAACAAATTATTTATCAATTTATGGAAACTATACAGGGCTGGGAAAACTGAATAACAATAACTTTGTAAATGTATTGCCGACAATTGAGGTACTCAGTATCAAAATAATAATAATAAATAATAAAATGTATTTTCCAAAGGATATACAGACTGTCTATTTTACGAGGGCCACACCAAATATCTCGCTTAATATCTATTGTAGAAGAATAAAGTTTTAGAAACAGTTATCCCATTTTTTGTGAGCTATATTTCAGTAAAAAGAAATTTGAAATCCATAGCCTACTTTATGAGATATATTACAAAAACCTGAAAAATAGGAAAACCACAAACGGTTATAGCTTCCTTATTTGAGGAGATACGAAAAAAATTAAAGGAATGAAAGTTGATGGCAAAGACAATAAGAATAATAACGTGTAACAAAAAAATCGAAAAATGCAGTTGGCTTTGACATACGCTATTGTGCAAAAATGAAAAATACATATCTCAAAGTAGGCCATGACGCCATTAATTCCGTTATTTTTTTCTCATTCCAACGATATAAAACATGTCACAGAAATTTTAACGGATAGTGTCAATATTTAATATTTTACGAATACCACAATTCATATAATTGAATCGTAACAATCAGCTGTGCCATAATAGTAAAAATTCACTTTATAATAATTATAATTCCGTAATTATATATTACAATTTAATACAAACCAATAAATATCTCATAAATAAAAATACAAGTACAAAACGAACATCCAAAGAAAAAAACGAAAAACTATGTATAACAGTACTACCTACTACTATATTGAAAAGAAATTGTGTGTATTTATTTTTCTAACTACAAATGCTCAAATTGTGCACCATGCATTCTGACACATAAACGTGCTCTACGAGATACGTCACGCATTACATTTTGGAGCATTTCAGGAGTAATTGCCTCACATGCGTTTCGAATTCTGGTTTTGATGTCCTCAATATTTTCAGGGGCAGTTTGAAATACCTTGTCTTTAATGTAACCCCAGACGAAAAAATCCAAGGGAGTAATATCTGGTGATCGAGCTGGCCATAGAATGGGTCCATAGGTGCCTATCCAGCTATCTGGCATAACTTGATTTAAATAATTTGTACATATTACAGCAGTGTGAGGTGGAGCCCCATCTTGTTGAAAATATGAATAATTTAATCTTTCTGCCACTGTTAATTCATAAAGAAAATCTTGAAATTCGTTTTGCAGGAAATTAAGGTATCTATGAGCCGTTAATTTGCCATAATAAAAATAAGGTCCAATTACTTTAGTCCCTAAAAGACCCAACCAAACATTCGTAGAAAATCTTTCTTGGAAAGCAGTCTCTCTGCGCCAATGTGTATTTTCTCGTGTCCACTTATAATGCATATTTCTATTGAAAAATCCATTATTAGAAAAATTTGATTCGTCCGACCAAAGAATTTTGCTACATATCAGCGCGTCATTCCTTTTCTTATTTAACAACCATCTACAAAATCTTACTCTCCTTGGCTTATCTCCCTCATTTAAATGTTGAACTTTCCTCATTTTGTAGCATCGAAATCCGTTTTTTTTTCAATATTTTTCTTGCACTGTCTTTTTTTATGCGACAGTTTCTCTGAATTTGTCTCAAAGAGGTTTCCTCATTTTGGTTAACATAATTCATTACTCCTATTCACTTTTCTTACATTATCCGCAACATGCGCTCGCCTTACTACTTTTTTTGAAAATGAACCGTGCATTTTTAGATTTTGAACTAACTTCCTAAACATAGTTCGATTTGGCTGTGGAGCATCTGGAAATCTATCTCCGTAAACCGTGACTGCCATCTCAGCGTCAAAATTGCACTGACAATAAATGCTAATCATATCGAATTTGTTATTATTGGTGTACACCATAATTACTGATATAAAATTTGTCTTAGAACTCGACAACGCAACATACAACATACAACAGTGACAATATGTCAAATTTATTAATAACTGTATACATTGTTTTTCACTAATTATGGCACAGCTGATTGTTACGATTCAATTATATGAATTGTGGTATTCGTAAAATATTAAATATTGACACTATCGGTTAAAATTTCTGTGACATGTTTTATATCGTTGGAATGAGAAAAAAATAACGGAATTAATGGCGTCATGGCCTACTTTGAGATATGTATTTTTCATTTTTGCACAATAGCGTATGTCAAAGCCAACTGCATTTTTCGATTTTTTTGTTACACGTTATTATTCTTATTGTCTTTGCCGTCAACTTTCATTCCTTTAACTTTTTTCGTATCTCCTCAAATAAGGAAGCTATAACCGTTTGTGGTTTTCCTATTTTTCAGGTTTTTGTAATATATCTCATAAAGTAGGCTATGGATTTCAAATTTCTTTTTACTGAAATATAGCTCACAAAAAATGGGATAACTGTTTCTAAAACTTTATTCTTCTACAATAGATATTAAGCGAGATATTTGGTGTGGCCCTCGTAAAATAGACAGTCTGTATGTGATGTGATACAGTTAATACTTAATAATAACAATATATTCAAAATACATGTTTTTATATGCTATATAAAGGATGAGAGTAACAAAAATATATTTTAATCATAATTTTAGGAGTAAATAAACATGGCAAGGGCTCACGAAAGTAACCTTGTAAATGAGTCTGTGACGGATTTAGATCTAGAATTAACATTTAAGTGTGGAGATAATTAAATAATAAATCTAAATAATATATATAAAATCTACGTACAGTTTATTTAAAGACTTAATACAAATATAATTAATAAATAATTTAATATAACTGTTTATATGTATCATAACTTAATAAAAGGTAGTTTTTTTTTGTAATTTATATTTAGTAAGTATTTTTTCTATCTATTAATTGATGTATTTTTAATCATGGTGTGGCGTCTAGCCATTTTTTGGTTTCTTCTTTTTAGCAATCCGATAGAGTTTATTTTCTTAAAGAATGATGGAATTTCAGCGAAAATGATCGGATTAAGGTAAATGTAATATTTTTGACCTATAGTTTTTCAGCTTTGGCAAGGCATTCGACTGTGTTCGACATAATATATTACTTGGAAAATTGACCAAATACGGTATCAAGAAAAATGCACTGAATCTACTAAGAAGCTACCTAGAAAACAGAAACCAAGTTAATGTATATAATGGTGTTGCATCGTCAATAAATAAAACGTATCACGGAGTACCACAGGGGTCCGTCCTTGGACCCTTGTTATTTTTGATACACGTCAATGATTTGCCTCAGTATGTATCACATGCCAGGTTTGTATTGTATGCTGATGATGCAACCAAAATAAATACCCACAAAAACATGGTAGACTAGAAAATATCATGCGACGAACACAGTCGAGTGCTTCTGAATGGTTCCAATCGAACATGTTGTGCTTAAACACTAGCAAAACTGAAAATATAGTATTTTCCACTTGTGGTTTTGGAAACTATCAAAACCCAGATAAGGTTAAATTTTTAGGCGTGGTTCTTGATCCCAAACTCTGCTGGAACTAACATGTCGATTATGTTTCTAAAAAACTATCTAAGTGCATATATATGATAATCAACTTAGTCAGAGAGGTGTCCCTTAATGTTGTGAAAACGGATACTACTCTATGTTTCAAGGAACATTTTCTTATGCAATACTAACACGGAGACATACTAATCATCTAAGCAGAATATTTGGTTTATAAAGAAGCGTAATTAGAGTGATGTCGGGTATTGGTTATAGAGATGATATAAGGCACAAATTCAAAGAACTCTGCCAGCTTTTTACGTATACACGTGCTTACTTTATGTAAGGCTAAATCAAAATGATTATACCAGTCACCTGGGCGTGCATGATCACAACACAAGGTCGAGAAACAATATAGCACTGAAATACTTGAGATTAAAAAAAACAGAAACGGACTTAATTATTATGGTCCCATCTTCTTCAACAAGCTACCATCTCACATTACCTCTCTCCCAGAGCAATCATTTGCCTGCCACATAAAGAATTCGCTAATAGAAGGAACTTTCTACTCCTTCCAGGAATTTTTGGCGACTGACCTTTCAAATGAAACCCAACACATGTAACACACCAATTATGTTTGTTTGCGAAAGCGTTTATAATTATTTATTTGTCAGTGTAATTTACAAACTTCAATGTATGTTTTCTTTTTTTACTTCTTTTTAAATACAATGTGTTTGGATACCCCGTACGCACGTCACTGTATGTTTGACAAAAAATTAGCAATCGCGATTCAATAGAAAATGCAAAAGAACTTGCCTATCCAAATTTCAGAAAGCTACCTCTATTTGGTATTGACTTATATCCATTTATATATAATATATTTGTTTCTTTAACATCCTGTATAACCGAAACAAGCCGAAATCGAGCATACTTCGTATAAGAAACTACCATTATTATTCGATGGACTATCGTCTGGTAAAGCCCTGCTGTTAAAAATCATGAACTACAATACATTTTCAAATATTGCACTCTATATCTATATATGATAATCATTGTTATTAATGTAAATCACGGAGTATAATTTATACATTATATGTGATGTAAATATTATTAGGTTATTTTCTTAATGTATTTATAAAATTTCAAAGTCACAACAAAAAATAATAAAATACACAACTCTTTGATTATTTCGGCGTTTAAAGAACAGATATATCCTTTAGTAACTGGACCCCCTATAGCATCTCTCTCTACTGTCCGTCTCTTTCAAACGCGTGCTTTACGTGAACAGTATTCAGGCAGGCACGGCAACAAAAGTGCTTACTCCTAACTTATATATTATACTTCGTGATCTGGTGTCATGCGGATGTGCAATATGTGTCAAAGCCATAAAGGGGCTTTGACACAGGTTACACATTTGGACAGACTGCAGATTGCAGATGTTTAAATTGTCGCATGCCGTTGAGTCACATAAACTTAATATTCTTATAGTAACAATTTATTTATTTACTTATTTGGTAATAAATACTCAACAGGTACAAACCCTATTATAGAGTATTGTGAGAACATACAATATACATAGTACACACATACAAACAATATAAACATACAAAATAAAATAAATCATATCTCATTAGCTAACATGAACAAAGATAGATATTCATATAGGTAACTTAATAAATACATGCCTAGACATCACATCATTTAATATATTTTTTAGTCTACTTTGAGTGACATGAAAAATATCCACAGTATTTTGTATATTATTATATAGTGAACACATTCGATGTAACAGTGAGTTAATTTGATTGTTAGTATGAGCCTCATTTAAAAGGTCCCGACCCATTCCATCAGATAAATAATTTTTTGTGTTATCGACTTTAAACATTTTTTTCTTGGATATTTCTGGGGAAAGTAAATTTTGTTTTGCCGACTTATCTATTTATGGTGCAGAAAACTGTCCTGATAGATAGAACTGAACAACCAGTTAGTAAAATTATTTTATTTAATTTTTTTTCTGTTTTCATATAGTCTAGGGAAACATTTTGCCTTTTTTTCCATGAGATGTTATTAGGTAAATCCTATTTTCTTTCTGATAGGATTAGATTAGGTATTGACAGTTTTTCTTAATCGGAGTTAGGAAAAGAATTTTGTTCTGCATAATTTGTTACGTAATGAAATATCACCCGGTAACTACCTAATAATATTTTACGCATATTCGTGTAGTAAAATGTAAAATACATAAAATTAGTACAGTTTTTAAAGTCTCTAAAAACGTACATATCGGGTGAAGCCAGTGTAACGAGCGGAGATAAGAAGGTACGAAAGTCTCAAAGTAATTGCTGTAACATAAACTTTCTACGATAACATAAACACAGGTGGATACTGCGTTCGTGTGAACAGTACCAAAACGACGTAAGGTGGGAATGCTACGTCACTATTTTGGGTAAATTTCTGGTATAAATATTCTAGAAAAGGTACACACAACGCCAATCAATTTTGAAAGATCTGGTGGACATGTTTCGCTGAATTAATTTTCTTCAGAGCAATTCACCTAGTTTAAAAGCACTCTATAATATGTTAGCAGCTAGCTGTTAACATGTTATTTAGTACTTTCAGGGACATGTCTCGTTGAACTTCGGTTCTCCCAGAGCACTTCGTGCAATTGACTCGATATCAATAGTTGATTGAACAATCGTCGATTAATTCGGCAATACTAATTTTTGCAGACAGCACGGAAAATAATATTATTCTTCAGAGCTAGTCACTGCACGGATTGTCGGTACACGATTGTTTGACCAACGGTCAAGGAATTGGGTATTGGCAATTTTAGGAGGCCATGACTCGTAGAATGTTATTATTTCTCTGGGTTTTCTGCACAATTAGTTGGGATTGCCATTTTAATTGATCGGACGACTTACCAGGGGACACCGACAGGGTATTAGAACGTGGTGTGAAGTATAATTAAACCGCAGACGATGTCCAGCTATGACGCTGCACTGGACATGGGGGAACCGCCAGGTAAAACATGGATTTCGTATTTTATTTTAACTTATTAACCTTAATAAAATCAAATCGGGAAAATTACATTTAATTTCAAATTTGGTTATTTAGTTTGGATCGACGGTATGAAACTCGCGTGAATATTTTATTGTGGCACTTTGATAATTTTAATAAGAATAACAAACTTCAATTAATGTTTGTGTTAATACAGCATTTTAGTTAATTTTACCTCACCTAATATTTGGTGTTTTACATTAATTTAAGGAGCATTGTAATCACGATCATATTACTCATTTAACTTAATTTACTGAAATTAGGTAAATTTTATAGAAATTTATGATTTACTGCCAGTGGCAGGTTTTGTTTGGAATAGAGCGTTATTTTGCACTTTATTTATTAGATGTTCAATGAATGCAACAATATTGTACTGCCTGGGCAGTCACAGCTGTTCAGACGATAGGTATATATTTATTGTTTGACCAGCGGGGTGCATCGCAGGCCACATGTGTCTACCACAAGCAATGACCTGTAATGTGACTTCCCTATGGTTAACAATAATGCATAATTTAAAAGGACTTATTACATGTTAAACTTTGTGCAGGGTGTTTTGTTTTTGAATTTACCTGCAGTGGCAGCTCTCAAAGCCATGGGCGAATTGAAATTGATTTTAATTGCTTGTTCATTCAATTGTTTGAACAAATACAATCTTCACAACAGATTAACCAATTGGTAGCCAATAGGCTGGTTCTGAGACAAGTTTATTGTCCAGATCCCATCACTCTATGCTTCGCAACTACAAACAATGTTTGTTTGAGCAATTAATTAAGATTTCAATTTGCCATCTATTTAACTCCGTCATTTATTGCGAGATTTCGCCACCCAATACAAACTTTTCATGTACCGAATTCATCATTTTTGCTACTTCATTTTGTACGAGAATTCTCGTTATAATCATTATCATTCTTAGTGATTATTGTTGTATTTAGTCGAACATCTGATGGATATTAGAGTGACTGTTTGTCCCAACGAAACCTGTAGCTGGAAATATAAATTTGTGATTATTTTTCACTGTAAATTTATATTAATTTATGGCTGTTGTCACAACATTATATGTCTCCTGTTTTGATATAAATTTGTTATTATATTTCCCTGTATATTTGTATTATTTTCTGGCTGTTGCCACAACGTTTATTTTTCGTTCCTATATTGTAACCTGACAATTGTCTGAATATACGTATTAAACCGTTCCTTGTTTTTAATTACTTTGCATTTTGCAATAAATAAAATGGAAATTCAATACTGGAATTAAATAAACTAAGTAAACATAAGTTTTACTTTAACTTAAAGAAAAGCAAATAAATAAAGTAAACATAAGGTTTACTTTAGCTAAGAGAAAAGTGAATTAATAAACTAAACTATGCAAACATAAGGTTTGTTTTACTTAGGAAAAAGTGAACAAACAAAATAAATCAAACATAAGGTTTGCTTTAATTTAAAAGAAAGTGAATAAAATAAAATCTAGAATTAAATAAACAAAGGTTGACAAAATAAAGATATAAAGTCTGTTTCTTAAAGATTATACAGGATATTATGAAAATACTAAATTATATTTATCAAATAAAGTGCAAATTCAGAACTGAAATCAGTGCCTAAATAAAGTACCGAGTGCAATTAGTTTCAGTGAAGAATATTTAATGAAGTGCAATAATTAATTAGTTTTCTATAATTAAAGCTCTAACAAAGTAACTCCTATTAATAATATCAAACTTTAAAAAGAATTATGGTAACAAGTACTACAAAATCACAAACGTAAATTTGAGTCCTACCACTAAACTAGACGATCACACAGCCAAATTAGTTTAATTGTTTTTATAATTAGACATTCAGGGGAGAGGGGATGGTAACTGGTAAATAATCAAACAAAAATTTCACTACAAAACAATAGAGGGGGGGTGGGGGTGTCTCACTAAACTATTTATTTTAAAGTGTTGCGACTATAAGTAGTTATTTTTACTTGTAATTACAAAAGTATTAGGAAGTATTTCATTTACATTATTTAATGCTTTAAGTACTTTTACTTAGCGGAACAAACAAATAAACAAATTTCTGACTGAGTACTTGTACTAAAATGACCTAAATTGAAGTCATTTAAATGATAGCATATTCATGTGACCTTAATTCTCACAAAGTTTGATTAGACTTTAGAATTTTTATACTTTTCCTTCCTATTTCTTTGTGCCTAAAATAATGTTTTTTCAGATTGCTAGATATTTTGTACTCAAATTTAAAAAAATCAATTTAAAATTTATTTTAGAAGAATTTACTGAATAGACTTGATTTTATTCTACAAAACACATAAAATTACAATATATATCAAAATTTTTGTCCATGTGCATGGTCAAACCAGGTCAAATATATTAGTCAGATCCACTCCCGCTCAAAAAAATTGTAAAATAAAGGGAAAAAGTGACGACCAGCCCAATTATTATAGTGTTGATATATATTATGCAATTAATATTCAATAAAAAGTTTCTTTAAAGCTGAAATCGTGTTTATATTTTTTCTCCTCACATATAGTATTCGAAGATCATGGAATAGAAAAATTCAAGCACGAAATTCATAGTCTTGAATAATTAAAAATTTTCGAGCTGTTCTGTAAACTCCGTGTCATAAGAGTATCTTTCAAAAATGCAAAACCATTCATTTTTTTAAATAAAGTATCAAACTGCATTCATATTCACACCTGATATTCTCCATATCACCATTAACACATACACAAACTTTTTTTCTTCAGAATCGAAAGTCTAAAGTCTAAATTTTCGTTTTCTGGAGAGTGATCCATATACCGACACACAGCTGAAAAGTAAACTTCAAGCCTTTATTCAAACTGTACACTTAAGGTGTTTGCTTCAACTCGGTACTTTTTTTGTTCATTTCTACACGTCTTACTTTTGAGAGGTCTTTATGCATATAAAACAAAGAACACTAGATTAGAAGACATGCCATTTTATGGATTACCATACACTTCATTTTAAGTTAAATGATTCCCATTACGAAATAAAGCAGCAAATGCAGATATCTAATCCCTGTGTAACGATTCAATAAAGATATAAGTATTCGTCGTTATCGACTGGATAATTATAACACCTATGCTCGATCCATATTCTAAAATGTATTGATAAAACTTTTATTGCTACTATGCAGCAACTATACTTTGTTAACTTTATACATTTGGCTTTATTAAGTCTCTAAACTTTTTTGTTCTTACTATTTATACCAAGGCATGTACATGTTCAACTTTTACCACATTTATACCACTTTCACCGCCTTTTAGTTAGTTTCTATATACAGATTGGCTTTCAATCGCCTCGTAAAGATAAAATATTATAAAAAAAATCTGAGGTTTTGGCTTCTAGTATCTATACACGAAATCCCAAGTAACTGTACTCTTAGCAGCTTGCTTTGCTTATTTCCCTTTATTTACCCCTCAACCCTTCACCGGGATAGGGTCGTTGACCATTTAAAAAAAATTTGATATTCAAGTCATTTATAAAATTTTATTTGACCCGTATTTTTTTATTTTACATTCCAAATTCATTTTAATAGTGAAATTAATCATTTAAGTTACGAAATTTTGAATTGGCGCCTATGGTGACGTCAGATGTGAGAGCATGCAGTTAACAAATAGCGGAATAATCGACGGGCGTCCTTCATTTACTGTTATAGCACAGAGTAGTGTGGTTATAGTATCGACGTGAGTCATTGTCATATTAATTGTCTTCAAACTATTGTTATTGTTATTAGGATTTAACTTGATTAAAATATGAAGTACACTGTAAGCTAAAGCAAGTATGTAAATGATTTTCTATTAATAATATACTGTTGCAGATATGTTTTAAGATAGAAAATAAAATTTAAAATTTTTAGGTTATAATTTATGAAAAATCAACATAATGTAAACAACAAATCTATCAAGCACTACCGCCAACATGATAGAGAAAACATGAAAATCTCTAAAATTGAATTCTCATTATATACATCATCATTTACCGCCTTGCTATTTTGAAAACCAAGTTTTTCTTGCATGTGATTATTTAATATGATATACGAAATATATATTTAGTATATTTTTTGATGGTATAATATTTTACAAAAAAAGTTACAGATCGACCAAGACAATTTTTTTTTTTACGATCACTATACTTCCACTTCACTACGTGGATGTAGAGGTAATTAAACGGCATATTACTTTTCTTAAATATAACTTATAACGAAAAAAATCAAAATTAAATAATAAGTAATGTGTTGTTATCCGAAGTTGTTATAAACAATGATCTTTAAGCGAACAAAATATTACAAATATCTATTATGAAATAAAGTTTATGCAGTTAGCTTTCAAATGGAATAAACCTCGTTCATTTATCTTACAACGTCTTCTATAGACACTTAAACTTGGTAAGAATTATGGGAAAACAAATTTTTATAACTATTGTCGAAAAACCATTTTTTGAAGGCTTAAAAAAAGCTAATATATTTCTTTAAGTATGCCAATACAGCTCGATGATCATAGAGGAACTTTTTCATTTCATTTTTTGCTACATGTGCTTGAAAAATACTTTTTTTAAATAATTTAAGAAAACAACATAGTTTCGCAAAAAATAACCAAAAATAGCCGATTTTTAACTATTATAGTGTTTACGAAGTCAATTGAAACTGGTCAGTGTTAAAGTACAGGACCGTGCGCACTTAACTTGATATTTTGTCCTATGTATTTAACAATGGTATCAAGAATCGAATAGTAGTTGAAACTGTGCAGACGAGTCCAAGACTGGCAATGTAATCAGCCTGAATGAACCATCTATGACTGCACTGGTTTAAAGATAATAAAACGGACAGGTCCACTAGCATAAAAAAAACCTTGTAAATCGTTTCTCAAGAGTCAACGTGGACTTGTGAGATGTGTTGTCATTGGCCTGCGTTTGAGGACGGGTGGAGACGATTGGCTGGCACCCGAGTATTCCTCAGTCCGATTGGTCGGTCGGTGTTTGATTTATATCAGTCATTAGTCAACGTGGACTCGACATTTCTCCAGTGCAGTGCGAAAAATGGTTTTCAGAACAGCTTTATACCAAATATTCCGCCTAATTCGGTAATTGTATTAGATAATGCTTCCTATCACTCGCGAATATTAAATAAAATACCAAACACTAGTACAAGGAAGACATTTTAAAATTCATGAGAGAAAGAAATATGGAAATTCCTGTAAAAGTTCCAATAAAGCGCGAATTACTTAAATGAATAAAAGAACAGAATTTCAAAAGGGAATGTTATTCATAACTTATCCAATAGTAATAAATAATCTCGACAATACTGATTTATGGAAAAATTGCGTTAAGCATGTAATTGAAAAAGAAAATCAATATCCAACACTACCCCCCATTGTGCCGATTATAATTCAACCGGATAATGATTCCTCTTCAGAAAGTGAAGATTCGGACGCGTCAACTTTTAGCATTTAACTTTTTAATCTATATTTTCAGAACAAAATATTTAGCTATTATATTAGGTATGAAGTTTACTTTTTTATTGTTACATTTCTTGGAATATATTTTATTTAGTTGACAAGAAATTTTAATTTAAGTTACTTTACTCTAGAGACATATTTTAATTTTGTTTTTATTTATGTTTTATCTATACAAGTATTTATTTTTGTTGTACTAATTCTTTGCTTTGGTTAAGAAACTTACATTTTTTTTTTTAATTTTAGAAGAAACTTAAATTTTATTTTTACTGTTTAACATCCTTGCCCCTCGCCAATCTAACCTGTCCCATTCCCTCATCCCAGCAAGGATATGTTTATACCTTCTCGTTGTTCCTTGCTGTTAAGAACATATTTCAATGTAGAATGGGATAGGCTTTAAAACTAAACCCAATACATTTAAATATTTAGACTTTATATCTAAAACTGATACAATACTTCAAAAATGTGTTATTGGATAAATGAACAAAAATAGCCTATCTAATAAACAAAAGATAATAAAAATTAACACAATTTAAAAAAAATTATAACATTTTCATATGACAAGCATTTCTATTTACCTCCACCCATGTACAATATAGAGTTGCCGACTGTTTTTGCCGGTTTTTAGTTTTTATATGATTTCAATTGTGCTCGTATAGACTTTAATACTTTTCAGTCTAGATTTCGAAAAAAAATTATATGAGGGTACAACAATACTTATTTTAAGAACGTGTTTTGTTGTTTCTTTTTTCTTTTGACTCTAAATTACACCAGCAATTTGGGCCCACTTTCAGGCGCGATGAACCACAACTTCTGTCAAACTCACGTGAACCCATTAGACTCATTTTGCATTAAAACAGAGTGTTCTGTGTAAAAAAATATTTGTTGCAAAACCTGAAATAGATTTAATTTTGAAAATTGTCCTTTTCTCGATGTATCTAATATTGCACAATGCTGGTCTAAAATTTTGTCATTTTGGAGCAGACAGTTTATTTATTAATTTATTAATAATCCCAAATTCGTAATCAGCCACCTCGAAAATTCTTACATGATCATTTCCAAGCCAAAATAACCGACATTGTTCGAGTTTGAATATTTTGAAAATAATTTTTCATATCAAAACGAGTTTCATAATCATTAAAAAGGTTTTTAGGTGAAGGCATATAAGTCCACTCGATCTCCTGATAGTTTAGCTTTATTTGTCTATTTATCACTCCATTAAATAATGATTTACAAAAAAATTAAAAATCCCGAATCTGCAAAATCAATTTGTCGCAAGTAAAATGCAAATGAACCATCTGATAAGTCAAAACCATAAAGAAAACTAAAACAAAATATTCTGAAATTTTGCTTTATAAGTTAAGAATCAAGTTTGGGTTTCTCCGCAGGCTTGGGCCCTTGTGCTTGCACAACCGTATTATGCCATAGCTCCACCAATGAGTGGCAGTCAGGTTGATTTAAAATATCCAACTTCCTTTCATCAACAAATATATTTAAATAATAGTTATTTGAACATAGTATCCATTGTTTAACTGGATAAAATTCACTTTTCACACCATAAGTATTGTACAGAAGCTTATTATTACATTTGACTCTATTAAAGCATATAAATTGAACGATTAAGGCTAATGGCAAATATTATACGGTTCTTTAAAATAACAAAGTAACATTTGCACAGAGGAAATAGTCCAGAGAAAACATACTTCAAATCCCACGGCCGGATATCAAGAAGCAGGTAAGTGTTTAAAATGCATATGGATCAGGTGATTCACTCTGGTATTCGCGCCCCTGTATCTTTTTTATTTCAACAAAAACTACAACAAACCATATATATTTGTAAATCGCTTGTCAAGCTATATTAAATGTCGTCCCTAAGTTGTCTCTGTGATCACATATGTCAAAATAACGAGAGTCAACCTTTCTTTATCAAATGGCATGCTATACTTCTTTTACCGATTATTGTAACGATTCATTTTCTGCACTTCCTTGTGTAAAAAAAGTTGACACTTCCATAAGAAAAATGTCGAGAAAATTAATAAATTATGATAAACCTTTATTCAAAGATATTGTTTCAGAATCAACATAGTTATCCATGGAACAACTGAATTTTGACATTGTTAATAATGTCAAATTGGAAATAGTTATTTATGATTGTGTTTCTTTTTTTTCTCAAACTTCCACTTTCACCCATATTTCTTGCCAATTTTGCAAGCATTTTGTCTGATGGCACCGGCCTCTTTCAAAAGCATTCATGATATAAATGTTTCGCCGCTTTACTTTTTACAGCACTCCAAAAATTATTGTCATGTCCAATTTTTCCTCATTAGTGTAAATCTATTTATAAGTATAGCATAAAATAAAAACTAATAACACAATCACAAATAACAGTATTTCCAATTGGACATTACTAACAATGTCAAAATTCAATTGTTTCCATGGTTAACTGTGTTGATTCCAAAACAAAACCTTTGAATCAAGTTTTATTATATTTTACTAATCTTCTTGCAATTTTTCTATGGAAGTGTATACTTTTTTTACAACAGGTGAATGCAGAAAAAGAACTTCCTCAATTGGCAAATAAAAGTATAGCATATCATTTGAAAAATAAAAAAGTTGACTATCGTCACTGTGACATATATGATCACAGAGACGATTTAAGGACGTCATTTGATAGAGCTTGACAAGTGATTTACAAATATATATGGTTTGTTGCAGTTTTCTGTTGAAATAAAAAAGATATAGGGGCGCGAATACACAACTGAACCACCCGGTATATAGTATTATTCGTATGTATATCAAACCGTTTTTTCAACACTTGTGTAACAAAGATGTACTGAATATAGGCAACTGTATTTAATAGATTTCATAGCTCTGCATGCTTGTTCCACATCTGCAGAGTAAAGATAAATCAGTAAGATTAAATATTTAGATACCTACAGATACCCTAGAGTTTCTGTACTGTATGGTATACAGATTGTTCGACAATAGCCAGATACTTATTTTTGAACCCTAAATTTTCATTTACAAAGAACAGCCCAATGTTATGATATCCAATAAAACTTTTTGACAATAGCAATATTTACAGAGTTAAGCAGATTCAGTTCTTTTCACCCACCCTGTATAACAACTATTTTACTACATACCTCACTATGTTTCTTTCTTCTCGAAAAAACAATTCAATAAATTCTATGTTTTGCATTAGAAGAGCACTTATTTGGTTTAGTAAGTCGACTAGTAATTTTTCAATTTCTGTCGAAAACACTTCGTTTTCACAAGAACACAATAGCTTAATCATCGGTCTTAAAAAAGGTTCATGAACTAATAAAATATGCCTGGACTGACAAATCAACATTTCATACATTTTAAGTTGTTCACATCGTACTGCGTTGTTATACCTAAGAATAAAGTAGGTATTTACATTATAAAAACAGATTGATTTGTGCACACATACCTCCCAGACCGCATACTCCAATCAAATATTCTATCTAAAATATTTTCAGTCAACAAGTACTCCAAACATTTCGATGAAGCTACGGACATGCTATGCCTGTCTTGTCTCTTAATGTCATATAATAATAAAGTCATCATTTGCTCTAAGTGGTTCACAACTCCCAGAACATCATCGTGGCTTGGCAAGTTCTAAAAAAGCATTTAAATTTTAAAGTCACTGCTTTGTTATTGTAAGTTTATGAATATAAAAGGAGAACAAATAAAATTTGTTATGTATAACAATAGGTTTCCAATTTGTTCGGAAGATTTTTACAAAACAATATTACGTACTTGGACCCTGTTAAATATTTTAAGTGTCTGGTGCCAGTGCTCCTTAAAGCTGTCATAGCAAGCCTGGGGGTCGCATTCTTCTGAATTTCCTAAAGACCGCTGATTCTTGTTCTGTAAAATTGAGTTTAACCATTCCATATTATTATTTCACATATACTAGAAAAAGGTCATCTTGTCTATAATACGTTGTACATTTCTGTTTATCATTTCACTATAAATAACCCACATATAAATTAATGAGCTATATGTGACATTTGACAGAATAAACGTCAGACGTCTATTGAGTAGGATACTGTAGACTCGTAGACTGTAGATAAATAACAAAGTGAGTTTATTTGTTTAATTGTATATGCAGGATACGCTCGAACATCGATGTTGAGCAAAATTATATCGATGTTGTTTTTCAACGTTGATGATCACATTTCCATGTTTATTTACCTTATTGTTAAATTGTTATTTGTTTTTGTTAGGAATGCTAATTTTATTAAACTAATTTTCAGTGCAGCGCCCTCTAGTAATAAGGAGGCGAAATCGACATGGCCATTTTTAGATATAATAGCAGTGTTGCCGTTTTGCCAGTTATTACTGGCATTTGCCAGGAATAAAGAGTCCTGTCAGTAAACTTGCCAGGATTGACTTAATGCCAGGAATTTGCTAGGAATAACTTGTTAGGGATGCCGATCTTGAAATAAATTCCAATTTGCTCGTATTGTTTTAATTAGCATTACATATGAATCACAAAGATTAATTTTTTATATGGGAAATTGCATTCTAAGATTAACCTCGTGGCAGCACTGTATAATAGTACTAGTATAAAATAATTGAATCATAATTATTCCATCGTTTCAAGATGTGTCCTCCTACTTATCAAGAGAAGCGTCTAGAGAGACCGAAATGCGAAAGCTTCGACACGCCCAACACGTGATATCATTAGCACATTCAGTAGTTTGACTATTTCTTCTTTGCTCTAGAGTTTACTTCCAGCGAGATGGATAGCGCATAGGTTACGCTTTAGCTTATGGCGCGAGGGGTCCCGGGTTCAAATTCATATGTCCCCGCATTTTTTTTAAAATTTTGTAGCGATTAACACATTTTTTTACAAATTCTTTTCTGATTTCTTTAGGTTTTCCTTCTTTTTATATAATAATTTCATTCTTTCGTATGATTTCTTTGGGTTAGGTTAGTAGGTTTTTATTTTGATATTTAATTGTCAATATTATTAGCGCCGCAGGCATTATTAGCGTCGCAGACAAAAAAATGGGGGGTGCGGGGGGTGTCCCCCCGCCTTTTTACCACAAAATAACAGTAAATATTTCAATTTCTCCACTTGCACGAATTTATTACACATTTACAAGGTAATGCGCATGCTCGAAGCTTTTGCATTTCGGTCTCTCTAGACTCTTGTCTTATCAAGTGATGTGTTAGGAAATTAAGTTTATTGCTCATCACTTCAACAGTCATGTCATAACTCATAAGATAAGCAGCAGCTAAATTTATTAAGGCACAGTGTCATAGGCCAAGGGCTATGAGAAACTGAGTCATCGGCGTGAGAAGATATGTTGACAAACGGGGCCAAGAAATCTGTATTTTTTAACACGCTTTTACTAACGACGTATAACTATGTAACTTTATACGTAAGAAAGTCTTGCAACTCAGTTTTCACCCCCTCCCAGATGTTGCATTGACTTGAACTTTTGCATGTGTATGGTTCACATGACTAGAATCTGACGTATTTTTTCCAAGATGGTCGACAATTTAGTGTAATTTAATATCCAATTCTAATAAAAATTGGTTGGTATTTGAGGATTTTTGAGGTCGCAGATTATCCCTGACAACATCAAACGTCCCCAGGACGTACACTTTGGACCTCGCTAGGTCTGAACGTCCCGGGTTTATATGGTACGTCCCAAAGACGTCCCTTTGCTATCGCCCCTAAAACATTCTGAATAAACGCTTTAAGGACATCCTGCTATAGAGTCTAGTCCAGAAAAACCTAAACACATTTGTGAAATAACCTCTATATATAGGAGTGATGTTTTTTTTTAATAGATGACATGTTTAAAAAAGAAAATTAAAAACTGTAAAAATGGAATTAAAATCCTTAAAAAGTTACCAACAAAATTTCTTTTGATAACAAAATATTTTAATTTTTCATGGTTCATTTAAATTTTGTCAATTTTATTTTTCTGATTTCAGAAATTTTATTTATATTCGTTTCAACTATTTTTTTCATCTTGCGAAATCACATTAATTTGTACTTTTTGACAGTATAGTGTAGGTATTATACTACTATCCTCTATATTAGTGTGTTACTATAATTTAGTACGAAAATATCGCAATGAGAATAAATGGAAATAGATAGATAGATACTTTATTAGTCATAATACACAAATAGTGTTTTGACACGTCCAGCATATACAAAATAAAATATTAACATTTATCTGTAAAAAAAAAACAATACATACAAAAAGGGAACATACAAATAAACACAATAAAACATACAATAAAGTGTAAATATAAAAGTAAATGAAAAACAATATACTCTATTATACTAAACTATTCGGGAGAAGTCAGACAACATGAATTCATTGAAAGTATAGAAAGCATTGGTCAGCAGGAAGTTTTTCATTACTGTTTGAAATCGTCTAATTTCAAGTCTTTGGACGGCATTAGGCAATACATTAAAAAAATTTATTGCGTGGTAGTCAGTTCCATTTCTAGTTTTCGTCAGTCTCAAAAATTCAGTGTTAATATTGTTTTTATTACGCGTTGAATAAGAATGAATATTTTCTAGCGTAATGTAATTACCAGCGTGTTCCTTAATATACAAAAGACATTGCAATATATAAGCACAAGGCTCGGTAAGTATATTTAATTTTTTGAAAGCCTCCTTACAATCGTCTCTGTATGCTAGACCTGCAATGATTCTTACGGCCTTTCTCTGCACGGAAAAAACTGATGAAATATGTGTTGAGTGGCCCCATACCAAGATAGCATAGGTCAGGTTAGAATGAATCAGTCCGAGATAGGCAATTAATAATGTTGCCTGTGACACACATTTTACCAACTTACGTAGCAGAAAAATGTTCCGGGAGACATTTTTGCAGACTAGCTCTGTGTGTTTATCCCATGTCAATTTACTGTCTAAAATAACACCCAAAAATTTAACACATTTAAAATATTTAGCATTGAGGAGTATGTCGTTTTAAACTGAAAATCATGGTTTCAGTCTTGTCGTCATTCAAAACTAGTTGATTACTTAAAAACCAATCTTGAGCCAGAGTCAGACTGTTACAGGCTTCTTCTAATAATGTACAAATATTTGTGTGAGACTGAGCCAAAGTTGTGTCATCCGCGAATAAGGTGAATTTAGACAAGGTTGCATTGTTTGGCAAATCATTCACATAAACGAGAAAAAGAACTGGTCCCAAGACCGAACCCTGGGGTACGCCGAATTTAACGTCTATTCTGTTCGAATTTATGTTATCGACATTAACATATTGAGATCTGTTAGTAATATATGATAAGATCAAATTCTTACTACCTTCCGAGAATCTATAAAAGCCTAGTTTATGCACCAGAATATTATGCGAGACGCAGTCAAAAGCTTTGCTCAGGTCTAAGAACTGTACGTGAACAGATTCTTTCGCCTCAAAGCCTTTATTTATAATATCTGTTAAGGAATTTATTGCTAATGTCGTAGATAATTTAGACCTGAAGCCAAATTGACTGTTACTAAATAGATTATGATCTTCAAAGTAATTATAGTTATCTGTTTTTTAAGTATTACCTCAAAAATTTTAGCAAATAAAGGGACGATGGAAATAGGTCTGTAATTAGTGGGGTCATCAACGGAACCTTTTTTAAACATAGGCAAAACTTTTGAAATCTTAAGAACTTTCGGAAAAGTATTATTCCTAATACATTGATTAATGAGTTTGGTAAGAGGAATTAGGATGATATATTTTATAGAGTTCAGCACTTTTATGTTAATATCATAAACATCTTTACTTTCAGTTTTTTTTAAATTTTCAATTACGTCCAGAATTTCAATGTACGATACTTCAGCAAAGTTAAAATCCCTGTCTAAGTGTCTGAGAGTGGAATTATTCGGGAAAACATCAAAATTATTATTAGGTGGTGTTAAGGAGTAAATTAAGTTTTTAGGAATGTTTGCAAAATAATTGTTAAATTCATTTGGAGAAATATTTTCAGAATGAGGGCGAGACTTATGTTTATTTGATTTAATTAAATTCCACATGGCTTTTGGTTGATTTTTATTTCGAGATATGTAGTTATCGTTTGCCTTTTTTTTCGCTTTTTCTAGCTCGAATTTATATTGACGTTTTTTGAGATTGATTAATTCTTTCAAGTCACTGGAAGGTTTGGATTTGTAAATGTCTAGAAGAGAATGAAGTATTTCTCTCATTTGTTTAAGGTTATCAGTAAACCAATTTAGTATAGTAGTATTTTTTTGTCGTTTGTTATCGTTTTGGTTTTAATGGGAAAACATAAGTCTAGGGCGGGCACAATTGTATCCAAAAATAACCCAAATTTGACATCAACATCCAAGGTCGAATCGTCGACAAAACCCCAGTCAGCTTGTTGTAAAATACTATTTAAATTAATTAACCCTAACTCGGTGATGGGTCTGTAAGTAATCTTTTTTTTAATATGTGATGGTTTACAGTTTTTTTACACCTAAACTTATGCCAAGGTGATCGGACAATTTCGGATCCATTGTGGAGGATATGCAGCTATCACTGGGAAAATGTATGAATATATTATCTAAACAGTTATGCCAACGACTTGGGGAATTAGTGCATGCAACAAAACCAAACGAGCTAAATAGGTTAATAACCATATGTGTATATTTATCTGGATTCTGAAAATGTACGTTAAAATCTCCAGTAAATATTACATACTTGTTTTTTTGCGAAATAAATTCCAAAACATCAGAAATTTTCTGCAAAAATATGTCGAAATCTCCTGATGGGGATCTGTATGTGGTAATTATAATAAATTGTCACAGGCAACACCAGTCAATTCACAATGCAGGTCTATAGAAAGATTATCTATTTGAATGATATTGGAACATTGATAATAACTACGGCAAAAAATAGCGACGCCACCATGTAAAGAATTTTTCCTATAGAAAATTGAGACTAAAGAGTAATTATCTAAAGTTATGAAACCTGCCTCGTCGTCAGAGAGCCAATGCTCATTAATGCATAAAATATCAAAATTATTTTCCATTAGAAATACATTAAATTCATTTATTTTATTTCTGAGACATTGAATGGTCAAATGAAAGACAGTAAACAAACTGCTACTTACTGCTGTATCAGGCTTTTTCGAAGTCATGTTGACTGAATTTATTTCCGATCTCTTGATTAAGTGTGGAATGATATTTCCGCTAGTTGCGGGTATAAAAAAGTAGTAGGTGAGGGCACTTCTTGGTTAACACTAGCATTTGTAGAAATTATCGTACTATCAACAAGATCATTGTTTTTTGCGTTGTTAGTTATAGCAGGCACAGAATTCCGATGGACAATGGTTGATGCAGGGTTGATGAAGTTTTCACTCACGTTAATTTGAATGAATGAATGTTAATATTTTAGTTAATCGTTTGGTAGCAGATATGGTATCCACTAATTTTGAGGCCATTGAACGTTTGTCAAGGTTTTTTGGGTGTTGACTATTTATTTCAACATAGTTAAATTTGCCTTCACTGCGCGAGAGTTGAATTTTTCCAGAAACTCGTGAAGTCTTGTATTAAATTTATAAATGTGTTTGTTTTTCGAAAAATATTTACTAGTGTATGGAATAGACACAAACGTAACATTGGTATGCTCACATAATTTAATTTTATTGCAAATGTAGCGAAAGGAAGGAGTTGTGTTTGCATCAATGACGTTAAATACTGGAATGAATAACAAAAATATGTTAAGTTCCAGTAAAGCTCTCTTATTTTAAAATTCCCGCCAAATGTCGTGTTTTTTTAGATGGGGGAATTTTGGTTAGTTGCTGTCAAACGTGGACAACGTGGTCAAACTATGAGGAATATTCAATTTGGCATCACTATGGCTATTGCATCATTTTTGTTTCGTCGACTTAATAGTCACTTTTAACGGCTACAAAAGAAAGTACCAAAAATAGGTAAGTCTATTTAATATTGATTTATTAATACATAAGTATTTAGATCGATATTTTATTTTAGGTAAACTTGGTGCTGCTTATTTGTAGGTTATAGCCTATATATAATAAATATACTACCACCCACCTTATTTGGCTCTGTTAAAATTCTATGGGAGATCACCTGTGAACCTGGGTATGTATAGTTTTTAGTTGTTTATCATGGAGCGAACTTATTCACTTAAAAGAAGAGTTGGTTAAACATTATAAAAAATTGAAAAGAAGTACCTACTCAGTGTGTTAAACAAAGTGTTAAATATGGTTCGACATCTGATGAACAAGTGGAGGTGATGAAACTTGTAATAGGTCAGGTTTGATACATCGAGTAATAAAAACATTTGCCAGAAAACATCAACAAACTTGTAAAGCATATTAGGGATTTCGGTAAATTAATACGTATAAGGAAAAAAAACTAATAAATGTACTTTTTTGAGGAAACATACCGACAGACTGCGAAAACTTGCCTACTCCCGTGCATACACATGTATAGAATGCACTCCCTTTTTTATTTATTTAATTTGCATGCAACTAAATTAATTATTACGCTTATAAAATCTGATATTATTACAATAACTATTATATTTACCGTTGTAAGACGGGGAAAATGGTCTGTTATAAGTTATAAGCAGACCTCTGATTTAGCGGCCAGATATGACCTAAAACCAGGGTTGGCATTAGATGATATGTGTCGGCGCACAAAGAGTTGCATGCGTGTATGAAACGATATCTTACCTTGAAATATTTTGTAGCGAATTATCCAAAGGTAATAACGCCACTTTATAACACACACTACAAGAATAAAAGTATACGTGCTCTAAATATTTTCGAGTTAAACTTCGGCGCCTTTCGGTAAAAATTCATTTATATTGCGAGGAGGACCTCTCGACGTCGGCAGATGTAACTGGGCCATACTTAAAATATCGAAACTTTCGCAGTCAGCATATTCATGCTGGGGTAGCAAAGTCTACTTCTTTGCCTTGTAAAAGGTCTGTTGCAACTGTCACCGTAACAAATCCGAGATTTCTTGTTAACACAGTTGTGATTTTTTTTGTACCGTCGCAGCAATGTCTCCCTATAATTGAATTATATTATATTATATTGTCGAAGATCGAACACAACGTTTCTTGCATCAACTATAGTAATGGCTTATGCTGGCTGATGTTAAAGGTCCCGTATGGCTAGAGGAATTCGTGAGAAACATCCGTGTATGGTCTCCAGATTTTCTTAAACAGTTGGATCCAGAAATACCTGGTTCGCCTGTGAAATGGCAACTGCGTCATTTGGATTTAACTGTTGTATTACCTATTTCACATTTTCAAAATGACCGTAGTAGTACGATGCGGCCTGTGGGCAAGATCCCCATCGTGTGTTAATGGAAGCTGGAGGTCGTGGCATATTTGGTAGAATATCGTCAAATAACTGTACACGACCTGGTGCTTTAAGAAAAACTTTTTTTACACTAGGTATTAATTCATCAACATTAGTGTAGCACCTCCTAATAGTTTCACCAGTTCTACGCAGCCCATGTCCTAAACATGTTACATGCAGTCTATTCCGATATGTTTCTTTCTAAATTCTTCCAGCGGCTTTCATATAATTTACTCCATCGGTAAGGAATAATAAGAACTTGTCCGTATTTTCTGCATATTTGTCACCGACCAACACACGCGACGTTATCTCTGCTACTGTTTCAGGTAATATTCTCTGCTCCCGCACCGGCCGGATCGGGTAGCGTAAAGTGCATACACGTGCACTATAACCACCGGCGGTGTGTTAGTTTAGTGTGAAGTACCACCCCCTATACCTCCAGTTATCTTCGAGTGAGTGTTTATACTAAAGTGGCGTATTACCTTTGGATACCAGAATTCGCTAAAAAAGGTTTCAAGGTACCTAAGATATCGTTTCATACATGCATGCAACTCTTTTATACGCCGACACATCATCATCTAAAGCCAACCCTGGTTTTACGTCATAACTAGCCGCTAAATCCGAGGTCTGGTTATAAGGCAACAATAAATATTGGCTTAGAAGTGTGGTGGAATTAATGTAATTGATTTTTTAATTATTTTTCATTTATTTCAGATAAGCTATGGTAAAAATATAAAAACTTAGAAAAAACATAAAATTTTAATTGTCCACACAAATATAAATAATGTAGGTCCACAGTTTATTTGATTTTATCTATCAATATCATCTTCTGAATCATCGTCATCTTCATGTGACAGATTGTCATCATCCATTGGATCTGTTTCTGTAAAAATTACATTCAAATTAGTTAATGAATCCAAACATGTACTTATTAATCAACTTACCAGGAAGCTTTTCGATCAAATCACCGACATAACATGGAAGTTGATCTCCTTCGAACCATTTGAAGACAAATGGAGCTTTCTAGTTCTATCCAGCCATACTCTAACGGGTTCAATGTGGTTGGGTTCTTTTGAGAAGCATTCTTTCATATACTCGAAATATAATGAGCTCTCAAAAGATGTTGGTTAGAGCTCACTTTTACACGGTAAAGTTCGTTCGTACTTTTTTAGTAAAGTGTTCAACATCTGAAGCTTTATAGCTATTGATAAAAAATTGGAATCTATACCATTATCCACGTCCTTAAACTTGTTTGCATTATACATTTGGCAAGTGAACTTTTGTATAACATTAAACAGTTCTTGTAACTGATCTCCTGTTAAATCGAGGTCACCTAAAGTTGCAAAAGCTTCTTGGAATTCGATAGTCTTTGTTAATAAGGTGAAAGGTTTTTTTTTCCTTTATTAAAAAAAGCAGGATTGAAGTTACACCCGGTGAAAGCGTGAAAACCAATCTAGCTTTTAGCTAGTAATTCTCCAAGTTGCTCATAGATTTTTTATGCGTCAATGTCAATGTATACCTTTCTTTATTCCCTGTCCCAGTCAGCATCCAGACGTGGGAAGCAGAATTCTTCAACTGAGTCATACTACCTAACATGATTATCAGAATATCGGTATCAGAAACTCTAATAGCAATATTGGACTAGTCTGCGATAGCACAAACATGATAAATTATTTTGCTGTCCCCTTCTTCATGCAAATTACAACAGAGATCGTGAATAATATTTGATTGAACCTTTTAACAATTTCGGAAACTTAAATGAATCAATTTATTACCTAGAAATGATGCAATTTCATCACTAGTCCAGTGAATAATAAAGAAGTCGATGAGTGCTTCTTTAAATTTGGTATTCTTCATTTCTTTTGCAAAGTCTGCTGGTCTTACTTGATCTGGTCCAGAAATTTTATAATCTATCAGCGATGCTTCATGCCGTAGACATCGTTTGTTGTCTTTTATCGAAGGGTGTAAATATCGGTCAAAGATTACGTCAATTCTTTGTACAGGATACTTGGAGAAATTGTTTCAAAATATTTCCGAAAGTTTTCGGAACTTCCTTCATGGAGTGAATAGAATATTAATTAATAATAATAATAATACCAACCAAAAGAAAAAGAGAACGTTTAGACCGAGTAAAATAGTACTATACAAAAAAACACAGAGATGACTATATGACCTATATACATGCGTATGCACGGGCAGTAGGCAAGTTTTTGCAGTCTGCCGGTATGTTATCCACGAAAAAAAGTCTGCCGAGATAAATATAAGCTTTTAATACTTTAATGAACAACATGTATAAAAATCAGATTTAATAAAATACTTTTGAAATTTTATCATTTTTGTTACTTTCAAAAATGTATGCCATGACCTTGGAAGCGCGATAATCGTCTGCCATTGCTATTTTTAAATAATGATTGCATATTTTAAAGTTTTTAAACGGCAGCTTTTATAAAATACTTTTAAAGGTGGTGGAATGGTCATACTTGGCGCTCCTAAGTAATTCGAGAGTCCACCTTGCCGGTCTTAGCGAGACCCCGTCTCATGGATGACAGGTATGAGACACTCACTGGTCTAAATTTCAAGTCTAAGGCTAGGCGCGCACGGGTGACTTTTGTCACGCAACTGTTTTGTCACCTACTTCGGAGTCCATCGAGTCTTATGGAGATGCGCTCACGAGCGACGTGACTGTCACGTCGCTTTGTAAGCGCATCTCATAAGACTCGATGGACTCCGAGGTAGGTGACAAAACAGTTGCGTGACAAAAGTCACCCGTGCGCGCCTAGCCTTATAATTTACCTTTAGGTTGCTTGTTACTGGCTCTTAGACTATAAGCGAAAACGTTTCGTATACGCCAACCATCCAGCTGACAACCAACTCTATAGCACGGGATAAATGATCATAGGAAAATGTCTCGACTCGCAGAACATTAATTAGTAAGAATTGATATATTATAGTATTCCGCATTGTGAAACACTATCCGCGGCCAAAAAAATATAAAAATAACAGAAAGCTTAATGACAATAGAGTAGTATATAAGCCGATTTTTCAAAAAAAGTGTTTTATAGGATTTTGTATTCAAATTTCGATTTCACCAACGTAAAGAGCGCCATTTAAAACCCCTAGACATCAATTTTAAGTGAGATCACTTACCTGGTTACTGAGATGTAAGCTTCCAAAAATTAATTTTTGAACGTTTTCATTTTACGTTTTTTCGTAAGTGATCAATTTGCTTGAGGTAAATTTTGCCAAAACTGATTGTGCAACAGTTAATAATATTGTCGCATAGAAAAAGGGCTACTTCGAGGGTTTGGATGGTTTTATTAAAATATGCTTTTAGGGGATAACGACGAAACAAGAGATACAAATAATCAACAACAATAATACATAATAAAAATATACAACAACTTAAACGATCTTACCAATATACATAGTGGGGAGGAAAAGGTGTCACTTTCACTTAATTTAACTTGTGATCTCCAAGGTGGAGATCACTACAACTTCCTGAAGGGCCTGGGCCCGACATCCTAAGATGAGGGCGCCAGAATAAGACTGACTATCGACACTAAGACGTCGAAACTGAATTAATGAATAGCAAAAAACCAAGAGCGAAGAACTAAGAGCTAAGAAGCTATAAGAGCCTCGTTTGTTTTGATTATTCGATTTATATACTTGTTTATTTAGCAGACGTTTATACCGGTCAATGTTATGTTTATACATATTTGTGTTTTATTATTAAACAATTCTACGAATTGTCATTGACATTATTTAATTGTTTTTTTATTTAATATGGACTAGGGTCGAATTTGTTTAATTTATACAAACATTTGCTACTTTCCCGGATTTGGCTATTTCCTGCGTGACAATATACCGAAACGATATGATAAGTGTGTTGTATTAAATGGAGGTTTGGTAGAAACCACAACAATTTAAATAAATTTAGATACTTCTTTAGGAATTTACTGAAAAGTCTTGGTCATTTTACAGAGTAGTGTAAAGTATAATTTCAAAAACTGATTATGTAATGAACAAAAAAAGAAATGTTGTGAATTCTCAGGAAGTGCACAATCAGTTTTGGCAAAATTTACCTCAAACAAATTGATCACTTACGAAAAAACGTAAAATGAAAACGTTCAAATATTAATTTTTGGAAGCTTACATCTCAGTAACCAGGTAAGTTATCTCACTTAAAATTGATGTCTAGGGGTTTTAAATGGCGCTCTTTACGTTGATGAAATCGAAATTTGAATAACAAATCCTACAAAACAATTTTTTTTTGAAAAATCGGCTTTTGAAACCACCTTAAAATCGCACGCTACTGACATATATCACATATTACCAAGTTCAAAGAATCACCTTATCGATCTTTTCTTACCACCAAAATTTGAAGTTAATCAAGCATCAATTAACGGGTATACAGGGGCGTTGCGATCTTAAGTGGGTCACCCTGTATACTTTTTTCTTATTTTGTTATAAAATCAATTCAGTCTAGTACAATGCATTATTCTGAACAAAAAATGAAGAATAGATTTTTTTGATTTGGGAATCCGTTTTACAAATAAAAATTAGTTTTGGTTGAAAAAATTGTATTTTTAACAGCCACTATCTCAAACACCTTTGAACCCACTACGATGCAATGTTGTACAAAGGTGCTGATTAAGAATACCTTCCTATTTTTTTTCTAAAAAAATCTCTAATACTTTTTCTTAACTTGTTCCTCTTGTACTACCTTATTTTCCCTTATTCGTACTTCAAGATGACTCCATTCATTTCTCACAAACCTTCTCCTTTCCTACCTATCAATTCCTTCATATGCAAATCTCACATGCTTATTATTTTCCTCTCCTCTTCTACATTCGCACTCACCCTCCACATCTCTCAGGCGAAACTTCTTAAGATACCCCAGAAAATGTCCGTGTCCTGTCGCTTTCTGCACTCCTTTATAAAGAATAATCCCAGGGCAGTGTAACCCACTTCCGGACATACCCGGAAGAGAGTTCTTCCAGTTTGTCCACCTTCCCATCTTTTCTGCAATTCCTTTATTACTCTCTGTCTCGTTCTTGCCTTTCTCGCTCTCCTATCAATCCAAATCTCTTCACCTTCTATTTTTTCTCTCATCCTTGCTCCTTTTGCATTTTCATCCACCATTTTATTCTTTCTGTTTTCCCCGCTCTTCTCCATATAATAATACATTTAACTCCCGTCCTCCTCAGTCTCTCGATACTCAATTTTATTTCAACTGTCTCTCTTTCTCTCGCCCTTCCTTTTTTCAATCTCTCATTTCCCTTTTTCATTTCAATCCACACCATGGCATTATTTTTCCATTCCTCTTCTCCTTTCATCTCCTCTTCCAGTCTTGTTTTACACTCTGTCCACTCTTTAAACATAGTCATACATGCCCCTTCTATATCTTTCATGCTTGCATTCACACATTCCCTTTCACTTTTATTAAATTGTAACTTACCACCAGATACTATACTGGTTGCCTCTCTCACATTTTCAATATTGTTCCTAACCGTATTAATTAAACTTTCCTGTTTGTCCTTTTCTTCTCGTATTTTCATGACCTATTCCCTCTTACGTGTCTCATATTCCAGTTGTTTCCCCTTGTTGCCTTCTTTCTTCCGTTCCTCCTGTTCTTTCAGTTTTCTCAATTCTTCTTTCCTTCTTTCTTCGTCTTATATTTTCCCCTTTTCTCCTCTTCTTTCCTTCTTTCCTGTGTTAGCTTAGGTCTTTTTTCTGTTTTCTCTGGCTCTAACTTGTGTAATATCGCTTTTATTTTTTTCTGAGTTGCCTTGGCTCTGTTTCTTTTCGACTTTCCTGAAAAGACCTATTCAGGCCTTTTTCATCTTCGTAGCGACAGAATCCCTCCGCCCGATTTGACATTGACTTTCGTACTTCTTTTCAAGCTTCCTTATCTCCCTTTCGAAGCCGTCTTCTCTCTCTTTCCTCTTGCTTTTATCACTTTTTCCTTCTTTCATCATATTCATGTCATTCACTATGTCCTATATTTGTAATTTCAAGCACAATACTACTCTCATGCAGCCTGCATCAAGTGCAGGCATAACCTTATCAAAAAAGAAATGGCATGTATTCTCTGAAAATATTAATAAACTTCAATTATTTGCTAATTTTACCCCTTTTAGTATCCTGCCACTGGTATTTCTGTCCTGTCTCTTCTTACTCATTCGACGGAATCATCCCGCCAAAATACAATTTAGTTCCAGATGTCGTTATAATACATACGTGTAACAAATTTCAAGTGAATCTCTCAATTTTACTTCATTGGCTCCTTTAATAATGGAGTGGAGGTGGTGGAGGGGTTGAAAAATGTTATAAAATATCTGAGGCCTTGGCTTTCGACATATACACCAAATCCCAAGTTTCTGTATTCTTACCAACTTGTTTCACTTATTTTCCCATATTTACCCCTATTTAACCCTAACCCTTCAACGGAAACATCTCAAATTATAATCTGATTACAGATGTCGTTGTAATATATACATGTACCAAATTTCAAGCGAAAATCTCAATTTTATTTTATCAATCATTTTAATAATGGAGTAGGGGTAGTGAGAGAAATTGAAAAATATTTAAAAAAAATCTGAGGCCTCGACATCTAGTACATACACCAAATCCCAAGTTTCTGTACTCTTACCAGCTTGCTTTACTTGTTTTCCCCAATAGATCTCCAGAACTCCCAACCCTTTAACGGATTCATCTCAAAATGTAATCTAGTTCCAGGTGTCGTTATAATACGTGTACAAAATTTTAAGTGAATATCTCAATTTTATTTTGTCAACCTCTTTAATAATGGAGTGGTGGTGGTGCAGGGGATGGAATATTATAAAAAATTTGAGACCTTAGCTTCTAGTATATACACCAAATCCCAAATTGTTGTACTTCAATGGATTGAAAGAAATGCTCCTACTAAATGGTCTGCTAGATCTCCAGATCTTACAAAAACGATTTTTTTTTGTGGTGATACCTACTTGAAAGAAATTGTTTATAAAGACACACCAACAGTCCAAAATATGAAGGAAAGTGTTGCGTGGTTCTTTGTCCTCCATGAAAGACACTGGAAGTTTTATCATCAATGTCTATCTTCTTGGCGCTTTATACAGTTTCATTAATAATTTTATAGATAAAAGTAAAACATAATGACTTAAATTACTGTTTTAATTATATGTCTATACAGGTGTGCACGCCATGTCGCCTCATTCTTAGTAATAAAAAAATAAATTGTAATTTAAGTACCTAAATATATATTAGCTATAAAACCGTTCGTATGACACTTGTTCGTGATCTGCTGCAGTGTTCGAGTACAAAGAGTGAAATGACGGTAAAACATTATAAAATTAAATCCATTTTAAATATACCAAATCCGTTAATAATTATTTTTAACTTTTTGGCAATCATAGCACCCTCTTCAAAACTATCAATTTACAAAATTTATGTGGTACTATTGCAAACACTATTCGTTGTTGGTTTTATTTATTCGGTTTATGGAAAGCAAAGTCCCTTATTTGATATGTACCATGCTACCGCTAAAGTATTTGATCATACAGCTAATTTATTCTTAACTTTCGCCAGCATTATAAGTAGTACATTAACAATATTCTGTTATCCTAATAAAATAACAAAACTGTTTAAAAATATTAATGCGTTTGATAATATCGTAAAAATACAAGTTGGAAAGAGAAAACGGGTGTTTTGGATATATTTTATTTCGCATCAAGTATTGATAATCACCACAATAATGCTGGATTCATGGGTTTGGTTAAGCTCTGTGGGATATTCCAAATATAAATATTATCTCCTTAAAGAGTTTCAATATTATCAGTTGAACGTAACTATTATGTTGATATTTTGGATGACATTGAATTTTCATAGTAGATTTAAAATATTAAACGAATTACTGAGAAATCGAACAAGAGAGTTCAGTCAAGGTAAATTAAACTATTGGATTGTTGAAAACGTAAACCATAGAAAAATTGAAAGAAACAGTTGTAAAGAATTGAGAAATGTTGCAAAGTTACATTATTTTCTATGTGATATGGTGAATGATTTTAATGGAATTTTTGGAGTCGTTATATTATTTACTGTGTTGTTTTTTATTGCAAACATAGTACAATACGCTACTGAACTCATCATATATACAATTAAGAATGATGATATAGATGGAGTGACATTTGGATTGAATTTACTAATGGTTTGTGTCATATGGATAATAGAATGTTTAGTAAGTGTTAAAATGGCTAACTAGCTACACTTGTTTCATATTTTAGTTTATACTTAGTAGTTTATTATTTTTTTCCCTTCACTGGCTTTGGATGTCTGCATTTAGCCACGATATATCTTATTAAATAGACTGTATTGGAGGGTCATTTTTGTCTAGAAAAAGTTACAGCAATTTATGTGAAGAGAAGTCAAAATCGCTTATTTTGAGGTTGTTGGATGGGGTTAAATAGACCTAGAATTTAGATTCAGTACTCCAAAAGCATATAGAAAACATGATCATATCCCCAGATCAGAAAGAATTTTTTTTGTGTGGTTGTGTAATTAACAACTTCTTTTATTTACGGATAGATTTTGTTCAAAGACAATAGGGTTCTGCCACTAGACAACATTAATTTACTGTCCAAATTGCAATAGTCAGACTTTTGTTTCTCTGGGTATCGTGCTTACAAGGATTGTGACGAACGGACGGGCGGACGAACGGATAAACGAACAGATAGACAGACATTTTGAAAGTTCTTCACGAACAGAACGATTCGAATCGAATGTTTTTTTTCTACGTATTTTTATACAAAAATTTCATGTAATTTTTTGGCACAGTTAATTAGATTTATTATTCATTTTAGGTTATATTACTAATTTTAGCAGCAGCAGGCGATCGGCTTTCTGTGGAAGGAAATAAAGCAACAGTTACTTGTTATTGTCTACTGAACGAACTAGAAATTTCCTTCAGACAGGACATCCAATTATTGAGAGAAGAACTGAAGATGATAGCTCAGCAAACTTTTTGTAGAAATCCATGCTTGTCTGCATATGGATTCTTTACAGTTAACTTCACAATGATGGGATTTATAGTAACTAGTGTCACCTCTTACATTATTGTAGCTATTCAGTTTCTAAGTTAAATATTCAGCCTGAAAAGATGCGTACGCGAAACTTTCACTTCAATTAGTTACAAGTAGTAATTAGTCTTAAGAGATAATGTTTTTTCTTATAAAATAAAAAATGTATAATAAACTATTCGTAATGATTAGTAATCAGAAAGATCTTGGTTTAGTAACGAAGCACCAACTGAACTTAAAAGGGCCCTTATATGTTCAGTAATAATGTCATTCCAGGAGATCATTACAGGAACATCATTACTAAAAATGTCCCCCTCAATGTCCCCATTCTCAGTAATTTTCGCACATTTACACGTTCATTATTACTGATCGTCATTGTGTTTCAAGTGGCGATAGAAACCACGCCGATTTTGTTTGATCAGAGAATGGATTTTAAGAAAGAAGCATATGTCTAGCTATAGTTATTGCCTTGTATGAAACGCCATGTGAAACGTCGTTATTTTAGATGAAAGAGTGGTTGAAAAAGCGCGAAAATTATTCACAACTAATGTTATTGAAGGAAATAAGTGATGCGAAGGAAGTGAGTGATTATAAAATATTATTTTCGTATGGACGAAGAGGCTTTTAATAAATTATTGCTAATTATCGAACCAATTTTATTGTATTTTTCAGTATTAATACTGAAAAATACAGAAATGCGGCGCAGCTGTTCTAAACTGAGTAATGAGGAAATGCTCTCACTTTACACGATCATTATTACTGACAGTATCCTTCCGAATTACTCGTTATCATTCCACTTTTATAACTTTATACATTTATTAATATTGTTAATAAATTCAGGTACCTACTTAATGACATTATTACTGAACGTGTAAGGTGCCTTTAACAAAGTATGGTTCTAATATACCCGAATAGATATCACTGCTGATCGAGACTGCTAGATTGTTCTAAATACATGTAGAATGGTATGTATGGTAGCTGGAAATTTCCAATTGCATTTTGTGGTGTATGTAAGGCGACTAATGGGGTGGAAATGTGTTATATGGGATTAAAAAAAAAATTGTTTGGATCAGCTAGGGTGCCAAAAGTTGCTAAATGAGTAAAAACTCCTACAATTTTTTTTTAACTACAAATAAAAATGGCGTCACGTTGCACACATCACATACCCACTCAAAACAAAGATATGACGTGCAGAGTGAAGTGATTTATATTTTTAGTTAATATTATGTTTGTAGGAGTTTCTAATTTTGCCACCCCAGCCCAATACAACGAAGAAAAATTTTTTTTTGTTGGACAAATATTTTAATTTTTAAACATAAAATACATTCTTGTGAATAAAAACTTAACTAAACGATAGAACATTTTTTTATTGCGTTCTATACTCGAGACTTAAGAATTGGGTGAATAAAACCGTTTCTGGAGTCCTCTCCACACACTGCAGCTGCTCCTCCTTTCACAGAACACAATCGGGATATGGGATGTTAAATTGAAGTACCGGGATATCCCAGTACGTAAAATAGATAGCGAAATGGACGTCCCATTTAGGATGTCCCAGGATATCCTTCAAAAGGAGGCCAGGTGGATATCCTGGACTGGTTTCATTTTGACATTAACTGTGAATTGACAATCGGGATTAAGAAAAGACGTCCAGTGAAAGGTCCTAAATATCATTAAACTGTAACCCAATATCTTTCTTTAATATGTTCAAATAAGGCGCCATTACGATTTCCGGCGGCCATATCAAATATCACTAACCTGACTTTCTATTGTATCTATGACATTCTTGAGTACAAACTCATACCAAGCTTGGGATATCAGTTAATTCATCTACATCAAATATAACATAAATTATTAGAGGTTGTAGAAAATATTTTTAATACTTTTGATTGTGTTTTATCTGTTTAATTCACTATAGAAAGTAAGTACAAGCCATGTAAAAACATAACATAACCTATAAAACTTCCCAAATTTAATACAATTTTGTAAACTTTCAGGGTGCCAAAGGAAACTGAAGGGGAAACTTACAGTATTAAAAAAAATTATGGCTCCCTTAGTTTCAATGACAAATAAACCTACAAAATGAAACTTATATTTGGCCCAAGGAATTGGAATTCAATGTTACGATGCCACGTTGGAGAGAGAATGTGAACCAGGTCGTAGTGTTTGATGATGAACTGCGTATGAAAATAGGTACTTAAGTAAAAATAATTTTGCTTCAAGATAATTTTTGAAACTTTCATTACACTCTTAAAGGAAATATGTATCAGACAGGACATGCGTGGATAAATTTTCAGTTAATTTGCAAATCTGTCCTGATCCTGATATAATTCCTTTTGAGTAAATAGAGCAGTAGCAGTGACGTCACAGTATTGCCAACTGTCAGTTGCCTGGGTGGTAAATTCAGAAATTTGACATTTGAGTTGGGGTCAATTTTTGTTCAATATAAATTAAAGTGGAGGATTTCTTAACATCAGATAGATGTAGTGATGTTTGTAAATATATATTTTTTAAATCTACTGTGAGAGAAAATTTTATATATACTTTATTAGTGTTGTTTTTACCAGTGTAAAGTTTGGTGTCAACAACGTTGACATCTTCGTGAACCCATAAATTAGTGAAAATAAAGGCTATATTGGCTTTTTTACATTTTTTGTACATATATAATATCAAGACATATTTTAGTAAATGTTTAATTAATATACGCTCAGTTACAGCTAGGCAGTGACATAGGTTAGGTAGTATTATTAAAGTTAAAAGTTATCAAAATACTCATTGATTTATGCCAATATATCAATCATATATTAATGGTTTTATAAACCTATTGTAAAATCTACGTTTTTTGACGATTTAAAATATTTCCCTTCAACTTTTTATTGATTTATATCTTACTTTTGTTAGGCTCAAAAGTTTGTAACGAGTGTACGTGTTTATCACATTACTAACAACAATCAGAGGTTTGTATTATGAAATGCAGGAGTAATAGTAAATCTAATAAAAAGATAGGACTGTGAGATCATTTCAGTTTAGATTTAATTTAAATTGCGAGCAAATATGCAACATAATACGCTCCGAATACTTTTATATAGCTATATACCTAGTTTGGTATCTGTTCTGATTCTTACAATTATAATTACAAAGGTTCAAAATATTGAAAATGTACACAAATAAAATACCAGTGAAGGGAAGTGAGCTAAAACACAACAGAATTTAAAAAATAGCACACTTTTAACAGCATCGTCTACCATCATTGAATGTTTCAAATTATACATATTATACATAAATATAAGGGTAAGTATGAATAATAATAGTCTTATAGTTTAGATATAAATTTTATTTACAAGAAGGGTCACAATGGTTCATTAATTCAATGCTATATTATATTTTTGAAAAATTGTCCAAGGATATAGTTTCAATCTCTCACTTTTAAATCATATAGGTTGGCTCCATTAATACATTTCAGCTTAGAAATGTAATGAGGGGACTCCTAAAATGTAGAATATAAATAAAATTATAATAAATTCACTGAAATTCACTTACCATATCGAAAATTGATAACTTTTGACAGGTACGCAAGATAACACGCCGGTTGAAAAACACAAATAAAACACTAAATTAAAGTCAGATCAATAAATCGCGAATTGAATAATAGACGAAAACACCAAAAATTGATGTGACACGAAAAAAACGTTTAAAAAAGCACTACAAATTCTTTAAAAACTCGAATTAATCAGAAAGCACACAAATGCAAAACTAGGTCATTACCACCCAGGCAACTTTGGCGGCCATGTTGTGACGTCAGCTGCTACTGCTCTATTGCACAAAACGGTTATTGGTTTATAAATGGTGTTGTGTAAATGGCTTCTCAGCCACAGTCACAGTGATGTGTATGGAAGACATATATAATGCACTAAAATAAAGTCGTAATATAGGATTGCAATTTATAATTCATCAAATTATTGTTATTACTGTTTCAATTTAAACCTGTATCCCTCGATCTTTTCTATTATCTTTATCTTATTATTATGCTCCGGGGTCAAATGACCCGCAGTGGAATCTTTTGTTGAACTTAACTAAACACTTTATTTAATATTTATTAATTGAACAAGATACAAAATAATTTTTTTAAAACAAACTTAACTGACTAAAAGTAACCAAAACTCACATTGCAGTGTTACCAACTAAAAATAGTTTAATGCTTTTCACATTCCCTCTCAATAAATTATTTTTTATTAACAATAGAAAACTATCTCCCAATGGCTTTGTAAATAAATCACCTAGTTGTCCATTTGTGCATACACAGGTACTCAATTTTTATTACGCATTGATCCATCTTTTCTTTAATAAAGTAATGTTTAATATCGAGATGTTTCACTCGCCTGTTTCCTGGATCATGAGCTATTTTAATTGCTGATTGATTATCCTCATACAAAGTAATACAATTTATATTAACACCAAATTCTAAAAGTAAGTCCTTTAGCCAACAAGCCTCACTGATTGCACTACTTAGTGCAATATATTCTATCTCAACTGATTTTTGTTTCTTTGACGACCAAATAACAATACAATTAAATGCTTTAAAACAATAACCTGTGGTAGATCTCCTATCTTGAGGGTCACCTCCCCAATCACTATCTACAAAACCTTGTACTGTCATCTTTCTCCATTTTATAAACTAAACTTAAATCACATGTGCCTTTTACGTATCTTAAAATATTTTTTAATAGTTTATATAATAGTGCACTTGCACAACTCTGAAACCTACTTAACATGGTGACTACAGCACACAAATCTGACCTAGAGCCCATTACTGCATACGTAATACCTCATATCAACTTTCTACAATCTGATTCTATCTATTTACTCTCCGATTCATCTCGCTTTAATAAATCAAACTTGAAATTCTTATTTATTGGCAATGATCAAGATTTACAATTTGACATCCTGTAGGTTTCTAAAAGATTTTTCAGATATGCATGCTGATTTATTTTTGTTACACCTCTCGTGAGATCCTGCTCTACATTAATATCCAAATACTTTCTTACATTACCAATGTCCTTCATTTTAAAATGTATACTTAACACATTTTTCAACTATTTCCATTTTACTGTTTCCATAATACAAGATATCATCCACGTATAGACGTAAAAACATGTTTGTATTTTTGGTAGATTTTATGTATAAACAACAATCTTTACTTGACTTTATGTACCCTTCTGAACGCATTACTTTATCAAATGTGTTATTCCAATATTTAGGTGACTTTTTAAGGCCATATATTGATTTATTTAATTCATATACTGCATTTTTGTTATTTTCAAAGACAAGACCCGCTGGAGGCTTTAAATATACCTCCTCCTCAATCTCACTATTCTAAAATGCACTACATACATCCATTTGACACACTTGTAAATTTAATTTTGTAGCTACAGCCATGAAAACTCTGAACGTATTCAATTTTGCAACGGGAGCATATGAATCATACATATCAGTGGTCTTTTTGTTCAAAACCCCTAGCAACCAGTCGTGCTTTATATAAGTACTACACTATTTTCTAATATCTTAACTTTAAATACCCATCTACAGTTTATGGCAATTTTACCTTCTGGTAATTCACTCACAATTGTCCACGTATTATTTTCATATAACAAACGTAGCTCGGTGTTCACTGCTTCCCTCCAGTTTTCCCCATTTTTGCTGTTTATCCCCTCTGCATAAGTGACAGGTTCATTTTCAAGACTCACGACAAAGCCCGTCTCAAAATCGTCCAACCAAGCTGGTTTTCTTACATTCCTTTGATTCCGATTTGTTGTTTCAGGTAACGGTACCTCACTTGCACTCTGTTCAACTTCAGTTTCTTGCTCTTGAACTATTTGATTCTGAGAACATTCATGTTCCACTCACATTTCATCCGCTGTTAATATTTCTTGTACCTCCTTTAATTGCTCTTTCTCTTGACTAATCCCTTGTCTTTCTGACTTAACGAAAATCACATCTCTTTTCACGTCTACTTTCCTTTTCTCTAGAAAATAAATTCTATAACCTTTCGCTGTTTCTCCATATCCTACAAAAAAACCTTTTTCTCCTTTTGGATCCCATTTCTTCCGTTTTTCTTTCGAAATGTGTACATAAGCGTCCATTCCAAATATTTGCAGACTTCTTATATCAAAACTCTTCCACTCCATATCTCATATGGCGTTTTTTTGGTACTTTACTTTTACCTGTTCTATTTAACACATACACCGTTGTGTTGACTGCTTCTGCCCATATATTTTTGGGTAATTTCTTTGCATGTATCATCGTTCTGGCTGCCTCTACGATAGTTCTCAGGTCTCTTTCTGCTTTCCCGTTTTGCTCCGGTGTATAAGGTAGTATATAGTTTCATGCACTATTCCCTTACTTTCTAGTAATAACCTCCCTTCGGTATTAACAAACTCTAACTCATTGTAAGTTCGTAGGGCTCCTATTTTGTTTCCTGTAGATGATTTTGCAAATTTTTAAGAAATCTTTAATTTTCTCTATTGTTTCAGATTTTTCTTTCATAAAGTACACTGTGCGATAGTTAGAATAATCATCTTTTAAAAGTAAAAAATACCTGGAGCCTCCTATTGAATCTTCCTCCATCGGTCCCACACACATCCGCATGAACCAGCTCGCATGTCTGTAATGTAGACTTCTCGGACTTTTGAAAAGGTAGTCGATGTTGCTTTCCTTCCAAACACGCTATACATGTTTAAAAGTGAAATATTTATTACCATTCATGGATAATGTCTTAGTTTTGCATGGAACATCGTTATGAGTGGCTTTAGGCTTTTCTGATGAATCAACAATAAGAACGAAAAACGTTTCAAAGACTAAGCATTTCCAAGAAACTGAATGAGATTTTATGAAAATGTAATTCATTAGAATGAAAAATTTTTTAAAGACAAGGTACGTAAATAAATTAATTTCAGGCCTTTGTTCTCATTTTTAACTGAATTTACATATCGTAGGGGATCATGTAGATACTAGTTTAGCCTGCTTAGCCGTAGGGGACTAGGTTAGATGCTAGTGTTAAAATGAGAATGACAAATCAGAATTTTTACTTGTTAGCATAACCAGAAGTCAGGTTATCGAAAGAATGCAAAGATTTCATTAATAATTTTATATATAGTTTTTCCTTTAGTTCTCATAGATAGCTTTTCTTTCCACTGTTTGCAAAATCCTATAAAGAAAATGTTTAACGCTATACATGTATCATCACTTTCCGGACACTTTATGTTGTTTTCTTTTAATATGCACTTTACTCTGTCAATATGTTGGTGAATCGATTTCTCGTGCCAGTCCTTTAAATCACCTCCAATACTTTCTCCTACGTTAGCCTCGAAAACGTCATCATATTTAAAGCTCATTACGTACAATTTTCCATCCCGAGTTGCAATAGCACATACTTTATTGTTTTTAACAAAGGTACACGTTTCTCTCTCTATTTTCATAGCATATCCGTTGTTTACTGCGCTCGTCACTGAAAACAAGTTCATTTTTAAATCTGGCACATACAGCACGTTATTTGACCCATACCATACCTACAGCATTCAGTCTGCTCCCATTGCCTATAATTACCAGTGTTGCCACAAGGTCAAAACGAAATTACTGGCGAAACTTGAAGGCACTCCTGGCATTTCCTGGCAAAATTTCGCAATATTGTATTCCCAGGGCCCTCGAGTGAAAATCGAGGTCCGGGAGTAATAACGTATGCACCCACGTAATCTCAACTTCTCAATATGATTCTGGAAAGCGGGGGGTGAAATTCCCCACAGTACAATATTTACCTTAATGGTTGCATGGTTGCAATTTCGAAGAATGAGAAGGTGATATTTGAGACACAATTATTTTTCTCCACGCCGGTTACAATTTTAAAGAGCGTAGGGGTGGAGGGGAGGGGAGATTGCTTGCAAGCTTGCAATACAATTTTGTTATGTTAATTAAAACAAAACAAATTGAAGGATAGTTCAAAATCAACATCCCTGACAAGTTATTCCTGACAAATTCCTGGCATTAGGTCATCCCTGGCAAGTTTACTGGTAGGCCTCTTCATTCCTAGCAAATGCCAGTAATTACTGGCAAAACGGCAATACTGATAAGTACAGCCTTTGTGTTTGACAGTTCATTGAAACTACTGAACAGGGTGCGTTTATCCCTGGCTATATTTAAAAGGAAAAATAACCTATTAACCCCATCAGACATACATAAATACAATACAAGAAATAAAGATACATATTTACCCCCATACTATAACTATAACGTCAGTCGTAGAGGTCCTCTGTACACGGGGGTGCAGATTTTTAATCACTTACCCCAGCATATCCAAACAATTAACAACCTAAACAAATTTAAACAAAACTTAAAAAACATTTTACTATCACATGTGTTTTACAGCATTATTGAATTCTTTGAGACAACACTATGATCATTTAAGCTTTTAATGTAATATTCACCTCATAGTATAAAGTATGCAGTTTGTATTAAACATGATATAATAATGATTGACAACTTTGTAGTATGTTAAATTTACTAGCATTAGTATATTACATTATTTTATTGTTTATAATAATTTAAATTTGCTGGTATTTAGCTAACTTAGCTTATGTTTCCCTACTGTTCCACGAGGCGCAACTTACCATGTATACGCATTTTACTTTAGTGTAATGTATATATGTATGTTTGGGAATAAATTCTATTCTATTCTATTCTATTCAGATGTCATGTATTCGCTCGCACCGCTATCTACAAGCCACTGATGACACATAACTGTGCATTTCCAACTAAAGCTGTTACTATGAACGCATTACCTGTGGCATTCCCTCCCTTTCCTTGCTGTTCCTTTTTAATACGAAAACGACACTCATTCATAAAATGTCCCGATTTATTACAATAATAACACCTTTTCACGTTCTGGTTATTACCGTTACGTTTACAGTTCTTTATTAAATGTCCGAACTGTTCGCATTTAAAACACTTAAATTCTGTTTTATTTTGTTTCTTTGCTGACAATGCGACACTATCCTCAGCATTTTTGATTTTGCCTTTAATCTTTCCTCTTCTACCAAGAGTCTTAATATTAAGTTTTCCAACGTCTGTTTTTCGTCTGATGGATGTTGATTCCTAAGCTATCACAAAATAGCTATACTTCTCCGACAATGACATCAGAATTTTTGTTATGATAAATTTTTCTGAGATTTCTTCTCCTAATTGTTTTAATTGGCTTTGAAATTCTTGAACCTTTGATAGGAAAACCGACATTTCTATACCTTCCGTGTATTTGTACTGAAAAAATTGCTGCAGGACTATATGAATGCTGGTGTGGCTTTTCTGTTCGTATACACTATGTAATTTTCGCCACATATCAGCAGTACTTTGACATGTAAGAACATGTAGCATTACCGCTTCCGATAGACGAGTTACTATCTACCTTTGAATCTTTTGTCAGCTCTTGTTCCGCTTCAACCTTTGGTTTAACCACCGTAGCTTCTGGGATCTCATACACCCCGGCAATAGAATTCCTACCTGGAATCTCCGCACGTTCCAGTTTTTCGCTCCCTCTAGCTTGATGACTCCCACTGAGGTAGTATTCGTAAGTTGATCCATTGTTTCCTTGCATCACTCTTGAAATTCTCTCTGAGACACAATGTTCGAAAAGATGTCTACCGCCCACGTCGCCGCACAGTAGAATCTTTTGTTGAACTTAACGAAACACTTTATTTAATATTTATTAATTGAACAAGATACAAAATAATTTTGTTAAAGACTACTACCATTGAATTTAATCAATGCTACTACTAACTTAAAACAAACTTAACCGACTAAAAGTAACCAAAACTCACATGGCAGAGTTACCAACTAAAAACAGTTGAATGCTTTTCACATATCTTTCCCAGTTTGCCAGTTTTCATTTAGACAAAATTATTGTTGATAATGCTGAATTCAAATAATAAGTACATGTTTATTTTAGATGCAACCATTAAAATAATCTGAGAAGGGCAAAAAGAAGAGCGAGGCAAAGAAGAGAGCAGAGAAGTAGGAACACATTACTTGATAAAAAAATATGTTTTTATATAATTCAGTTTGAAAAATGTTATTTTGTGTTCTTCTAAGTTTGCTTTTTAATGTTACAAATGAGTTTTGTCTTTGAATATATTAGGCTTCTTATAACCCTTAGGTGTTTTTAATTTCTTGACTGATAATTCAAATAATTTGATGTGTATTTTTTTTTAATATTTCGGTCAGTTTAAACGAAAGTAATATCATAAATATTTTCTAACATTTTCATGTATTAACCTTCGACAAAGAAATAAAATTTTACAAAAAACAAAATATTTATGGAGTTATGTGCAAAATATTTAGTGTGTTATTTTATATTGTTTCGAAGTAGTTTGCTTTTTGACATTACAAATGTGAGTTTGTTTTTAAAATCTGTCTTATATCTGTTTTTATTTTCTTGACCGTTGATGTCAAATAACTTGATGCGTAATTCCTTATTGGGTTTTTCGGTCAGTTCGAATGAGAAATATAATATTTTCTATTGTTTCAGTGTATTGACCATCGTCAGAGAAACCACAATTTTACAAGAAACAAAAAATATATTTATGGATTTATGTGCTACCGACTTATATATAATTATAAGTAGGTAGTAGCACTTCGGTCCATACATATAAAATATTTTTCATTTATCTTTTTTATAAAAATGTGGTTTCTTGGCGATGGTTAATATATCGAAACATAAGAAAATATAATATTAGGATGTTCTGGGACGTTTCAGTGTGTACTTTGTATATCTTCTAATACCACCGTGGATACCTATTCGTAGTACTTACGACGCGCGACGTCCCGAAATATCCCGGGATATCCTGGTATGTTCCTAATATACGATTCAAATGTATTGACCCCTCATTTTAACCGCGAATATCTCAGAAACGGAGTAGCAGAAAAAATTAAAAAAATTATGTATTTATTATGGGTCTATTCTAAATCAATCGCTGAAATTTAAATAATATACATTGGACACTTTTGAAGTTCTGCTAAGTTATGTTGAAAAATGTTCTACTTTTTAAGGAAATTTTGACCATACCAGTTTTTAATCCATTATATCTTGGAAAATATGCATGCTATGTAAATAATATTTTAGGCATTGATAAAGCACGGCATTTTTTTGTAGGAGGAAATTCTTTCAGAATTTTTTATTCTAAAATTTTGTAGTTATTCTCAAAAACGTGACGTCATGTTTATTCGGTTATTTATAAATGTATTTAAAAAATGTGTGTTAAAATAGTTAATTATATAAAATGTAAGCATTTTCGGAAAAAAGAATTAGTATATATCAAATATTAATTTAGTTATCAAGCGTAAAGGATAATATTCCAAGTTTGCACTGATATTTATTTATTTATTTATTTATTTGATACACTATTCAACAGGTTAAAAAACCCAATTACAGAATAGGAGATAAAAACTAAAATTAAAAATAGTCACTTGTGAAAAATACATATACACACATAAATACATGAATACATGTGAATTCATCCAAGAGACAACTAACTAAACTAAACTTATATAATACACTTTAGTATAAATATACATATACAGTATACATACATAAAAAATATACAGCTTATACAAGAAGTATAGTACACGGTGAGGCTACTTGTGCCAACAAAAAGGAACAAAATACAAAATTTAAGTTAAAGACAGATTCTTTATGTCTGTAAGACTACAAGTGAATATATCTAATCGATTATTTAAATTATTGTACATACTGCACATCTGCTGGATACAAGAAATTTTTTTTACGTTTGTCCTTGAGAAAGGCAAGTGAAATAAATTGTTGTGTCTAGATGCCGGTCTAGGAATTTGAAAATTAAGCATACTTAAAATATCTCCACAGTCGATGTTATTGTGTAAAATATTGTATAAGAAAGTTAATTGCGATCGGTGTCTACGGATCTCTAGACTATCTAGGCAAAACCTAGAGAGCAATTCTTCATGTGGATAACCAATAGCTGGATAAGTCCCGTCAGCCTTGAAAGTCGCATGTTTTAGGAAACGGCGTTGTATTCTTTCCAAATTTTGTATGTGTACATTATAGGTTGGACACCATATTATTGAAGCATATTCAAGGTGAGGTCTAACAAAAGTAGTGTAGAGTTGCTTTAATGTGCGTACATTTTCAAAATGTGCGGAGTTTCTAATAACAAAACCCAGCATTCTATAACTTTTGGTGACAGCAAGTTCGATGTGGTTTACAAACGTTAGTTTTTTATCGAATGTCACACCCAAGTCCCGAAAAGTGTCTGGCCGGAAAAGTATATGATTGTCTAATTTGTAATCGTGCATGATAATATTTTGCTTTCTTGTAAATGTCATAACGTTACATTTTGTTTCATTCAAGGGTAATTTGTTTATCACACACCATGTATTAATACGATCAATATTGTTTTGAAGTTCACAGCAATCTTTTTCACTTGCAATATTACAAAAGAGTTTTAAATCATCCGCATATAGAAGGCAGTTAACAGTTAGATTATCTACTATATTATTTACAAACAAGTTAAAGAAAAGTGGACCTAAGTTTGAACCTTGGGGGACTCCTGACGTGGCTAAAACCTCAATAGATCTAACACCATGGTATACAACATATTGCTTTCTATCTGTTAGATAGGACTTAAAAAGCTCAATAAGGTTGTCCGAGAAGCCATAACATTCAAATTTTTGTAAGAGGATACCGTGATTCAGTCTATCGAAAGCTTTGGAAAAATCAGTGTATATAACGTCTGTTTGTACACTCCTGTCAATAGAATCAGAAATAAATTCTGTAATATTAATTAAATTGGTGACTGTTGAACGGCCCTTGAAGAACCCATGTTGAGTTATTGATATTTGATGCTTTACGTGGTTAAAAATATAATGGTGTAGGAGAATTTCAAATGCCTTGGCGAAATTATTTATTATTACTATCGGGCGGTAATTAGAAATTTCAGATCTGTCGCCCTTCTTGAATACTGGAATTATTTTTGATAATTTCCACCGTGACGGAAATTTGGAGGACCTTAGTGATAAGTTGAATAATATAGTAAGGGGTTTAGCAAAAACAGCAGCACAGTCGCGTAATATGAATGCGGGGATATCATCTGGCCCATAGGTTAATTTAGGTTTGATTTTCTTTAAAACATTCAATACTTCATCTTCTGTAAAACAAAGTATATTTAAAGGTGAACTACTCTTAACAAAAGTAAAACTTTGGGTGATATTTTCAGATTCAGAATAAGATTGTTGAAAAAAATTAGCAAAAGAATATTATCTATTACGTTTGATAATTAAATTAATGTTTGATACATACCAATTATTTTTTTTGAAAATGGTTGCATTTTACATAATTAACTATTTCAACAGACATTTTTTAAATACATTGATAAATAGCCGAATAAACATGGCGTGACGTTTTTGAAAATAACTGCAAAATTTCAGAATAAAAAATTATGAAAGAATTTCGTCTTACTAAAAATGCCGCGCTTTATCGGTATTTAAAATATTATTTACGTAGTAGAGTATTTTTTAAGATATAATGGATTTAAAACTGGCATGATCAAAATTTCCTTAAAAAGTAGGACATTTTTCAATATAACTTAGCAGAACTTCAAAAGTGTTCAATGTACATTATTCGAATTTCAGTGATTGATTTAGAATAGACTCATAATGAACACATACTTTTTTCAATTTTTTCTGCTCCTATGTTTCTGAGATATTCGCAGTTAAAGTGAGGGGTCAATACATTTGAATCGTATATTAGTTATAAGCTTTGGAAATACTTCAAGACGTCCGTCGTATTGCCTTTATCCGGTACCAGGTTGTGACATTGGGATGACCAAAAGAGTGCCGAAAAGCATACATATTGGGATATTGGGACGTCCATGGCAATGTACCACCCCGTATATATATGTCAAACTGTACCACCCCGTATACAGGTATCATACAATGGCTGGTCTGAATAGATGCAGAGCTTGCATCTATATCAATGGCCTGTGCGCGGGTGGAAGGAAATAAGGCAGTTCCCAAGCCAGCTTTCGTTCGGTGAAGTTGGGGAACCCGAAATTTGTAATAGTTTGTCAAAATTTACCCAAGTGAAGTGTTCACAGTGGGGGTGTTGAAATGCTCCCCACAATTAAGAACAGATTTTATTGCCACTATAGGGAATCGTGTTTTATATATATTCTTTATTATTACTAACGTAAATTATTTAGTTAATTGTAAAATTTCGTCACTATATTTTCCGACGTGAATTGACTTGCTACAAAGATTCGTTGTTATTTCCTTTAAGAAGTCAATTAACTTGTTGGTAACAGATTGTCCTTAAATTTTGTAAACAAATTGCTTGTAATATTTTACCGTCAATATTTCATTAAAGGTAACTAAATTCAGAGAACTAGTATTCTAAGGGAGTTCTGTCCACTTACCTTTAATATGCAGGGCTCACGAATTCACAGCCCCGAAGAGCACTACCTACCTATTAACTATTTATTTCTCTGTCAAATCAGAGTGGTGGCAGCGAAACTGCCAACTATTTGGTTAATTTATTTTATTATTAGTCTTTATTTTAACTTACATTTCTAATTTTTGTGTGGTGTGTTGTGGGGTTAATAACCACCCCTGGTTTATGTACAATGGTGGCTGTGGAGGGATAATAAGAAAAGTACCCCTTTTCTCCCCCCACCCCTATTTCGTTACAATGGCGACACGGTGGGATTTGATTGAAAAAGAGGAATAATTGCCCCTCACCCCCTGTTCGTTACAGCAAGCCCAAATCCTAAATGGTCTTTGCCATTAGTACGTCCCTCGGGCAGCCTTGTGCTGTGTGGGCTGTAACTAATTTTACTGTTCATTCAACCATCTGTGTGTGACATGGAAAACGAGTAAAGATTTGAAGCCGCGGTACTTCTTTTACGATGATTTATGTCTTTTATTTGAAATGTCAGCCAGTTACCTCAGCCGTTTGCTATGCAATGTGGTCATATAACCAGAGGCTTCAAAATTCAGGAATAACAAAGGATCTTATCTCATTTTTCTTGGTTGTTCTTGCTTTTAAGAACCGTCTATGTGCCAATGATCGAATTGTCAATATTGTCAACAAAACGTTTTCAGGTTTGCTAATGTTTATTTCATCTTACATGCAAAGTTATGAGAACGAGGAACCAGGCGGTGAGTGGTTAACTACTAGTTACTCATATTGATTTGGAAGCTAGCGCTGATGGTAAGCAAGCAAACGGTGAGAACGGTAAAAAATAATCGGTCGAAACAGTAAGACATAAGAAATGATAACCGAAAAAAAAAACAATAGTAAGTAGTAAAAAGAACAGGCGGTGTGTAGGTGCCAAGCAATAGGAAGCGATTATTTATAGCAAAGATCATGGTTACATGAACGGTCAACGTGCAGGTGTGAAGAACTTGGAAAAACTAAATAAAACTGATACCAAATAAATAAAACGGTTTTCGCATTCGGTGCGGTGTGTAACATAGGTTAAATTCGGATCGGAAAATACAGGTCGACCATCCTAGAATGGCCAACGAGATTAGGATGCGCAGTAGTTGAAACCACCCCACCTTTACGGAGCTCACTTGTTTATGTTCCTTCCTCGTGTAAACATCGGTACATTCTTGAGAAAAGTGCTCGTAGTGTATAACTTATATTTAACACATGGTACCTATTAGAAGTATCTATATACTTATAAACATTAATGTTACGTGTACAAAGAACTGTTGTTCAATCGAAAACATCAATTGGCCTGTGACATACCCGGATTGGTGGTAAATAAGAGAGCACCTTTTACTTGAACTTCTTCCACCGACTGTACTACGTTCATAATTACGAAACTTGTCTCTATTCAACAGCGACGATATTTCTTCTCTCTCTGCGCGGCTGCCGCGGCTGTTGGCCATCCTACAATGGTTTACTTGTAAATGGGTTATCCGATTCGGTATCAGTTTACGGCGGAGATTATTCTGCCTAGACGGACAGACAGAAATACTCATAACGGTGGTATTTCGGATCGGTTCGGAAATGTTAAAATTTTCATTAACATTTCTTGAGGTGTTTGCCAAGTGCCCCAAACCCCACAGCTAAGTGCTCCTATTAAGTAAATTTCAGTTCGGCCACGTGGTATCTTGTCGGATTTGATGCGGAAAATTCCTATGTATCAAAATATAAAGATAGTTAATTTATTTACGGTAGCCTAGATTTTGTGCTAAATTCCAGGACTAATAAATTTCTAAAAATTATTTCAAAGTAACGGATTTTTCTTTTAATTCGTATCAGTACGAAATACAATCTCTACCCAATCGGTAGATCAACAGGACTATAACAACTTGCACAAACATTATTTTGCAACGACGGATTCTATTTTTATTTGTATATAAGTACGAAATAGTTAAAATAAAATACACGGGAACTACAATCTCTACCCGCTCGGTAGAACAACATATTATTTTAACTCAATAAAAATAACAAACGGTCTAAGTTAAAATAATATAAACGGTAAACGGTATTGTGGTTTTGTCTCGAAATATTATCTCGTTTATTTTCCAAAGGTGCGGGCCTATGAAAATTTTTTGGAACAGTGATTAGGATAAAATTGGAAGAATCCAACAGGTCATAAATCGAGCACAACTACTTTGATATTAATTTATATTTAAATTGAAATTTATTTGACTAAGTCTGAACATGGTAGTTATATTCTGATACATTTAATCGGAAATTATTTCGAATTATCGCTTTAATACACACATTTGAGTGAATTAGTCTTATCTGTGTTACTATAAAAACAGCGACAAGAAACGGAGGCGATTGTAAATCGGTGTGCACTTACTGCTTCGTAGATTCGGAATATAACAGTCAACGCGTGATTTACTATTAGACGGACGGATCGGAATTGGCATTCAAATGCGTTCTAATGAGAATGATTAGCGCTGGTCTTGTAGATGAACCTGGTATCGTTTGGTCTGAAGGACACGACAAGGACTTTTATATAATTTAGGCCGGAGCCGTGTCGCCGCTACGATACTGATCAACTCTACTCACAAGGGGTATCAAGATACCTTTCAGACTCCCCAAGACGAAGATAGACAAAATTATACTTACTATGATTGCTACAGTCTGCTCTCTCCGCCGAAATCTTATGTCGGGTAGTGCACTTTTAATGAATATATCTTATAATTAGCACTTTCTCAGAAACGCTTCTTAATAATTAAGACCGTCGATGGATTCTATGAGTATTCGGACAAGTACACAGACTTGGCGGGATCAGAGGTGACCCGCTGAAAGTAATTGTCCGACTCACGCCACAGAATCGCACGTCGGTCACAAATCTTATAATTAGTGGATCAATAAGAAACCGAATTCAAGATGTATTTTCGTTTATTGAAATAATTCATAAAATGTAAAAAATATAAATATTCAATATTTAGCTAATGTGTATAAGGCAAACATCAAAGAGCACCACCACTCGGCAAGCCGTTAGCGCCGAGAGAACCACGACAATCGACTGTACAAAAAGATTCAGACTCCGAATTAGTAATATTTGTAAAATGTATGCGAAACTTTTTGGAAATTATTCACTTTGAATTTTGCACTAAAATTATCGAAATGATTGTCAGGATGCTTAAAGAAGCTATCTATGCGAGTTTGGTGGTTTTCCTGCTTTTATAAACGAACTAACGGCATCGAACACAAATATATCTTTTTTCCGCCGACTCGCCTTCGAGCGATTAGTATGGCATTGTCCGTCTGAGCCGGGATAAAAAGTATTTTGGGTTCGTCGGAATCGACCCTCCGACTTTGAATTCTTTGACTATTTTTCTGTACGTTTTTGGAGTTTTGTATGAGGATTATGCTCCAACCCTTTGAGAAATATTAAATGAGGATTTTGGTTTTTATTGGAAAAACCGTCCCATCGATTTCTTCCTAAATTTTGATGTTTAAAATAGCTACTCGCTACATCCTGACTGAGGATTTCGACTTGTGAACCATCTAATTCGTGGTACTTTCGAAAAACCAAATTTGTGGTACTTTCGAAAAATTCATCTCGAGGAGCGGTTTTCTGCTTTATTTACGTCTTGCTATTCTATTTTTATAAAAATAATTTTTTGAGATTTAAAAAAATTAAATTCGTTGTGCGAAGCAGTTTTCCGTCTTATGCGATTTTATTCGTTGTACTTTCAAAAAACCAACTTCGTGGTACTTTCGAAAAGTCAAATTCGTTGTGCTTACGAAAAAATCTGTTGGACGGAGTAGTTTTCCATCCTACGTGATTTTATTCGTTGTACTTTCGAAAAACCAAATTCGTGGTACTTTCGGAAAGTTCGTCGGGCGGAACCGCTCCGTGGAACGTGAAATTTTTGGAGTACTTTTAAAAATTCGAACGACGGAGTCCAAAGGTGATTGACCGTCGTCCTCGAGATGAAAAATTTTTCTAAGTCAATATTTTGGTCATTTTTAGTTGAAATAATTTTTTACGTGGATTTCGAATTGATATAATGCCAAAGCTGTTTAGAAGTCTTTTTGCTGATTTAAATATTATTTTTTCATGGGATTTTTGTCTGAATTTACTTTTTTAGTAAATTGGATATTTTTTCAAATGGATCGTTTTACTTGGTTCAATAACAGTCTGACCAAATGCCGCTCGTGGCAAATTTTGTAATTATTGTTAATATTGCAGATAGCCCTCTCACGGCCGGGTTTATTACATTTTGTGTGTAAAGTAGAATTCTGTTTCACGGTTTAAGCTAGCTAAATTAGGAGGAATCTATAATACTGATTTACAATACCTAGTTTTTGACCGTAAGTGGAACAAACGAAGCATGATTATTTATATAAATTGTATTTTTGGCATCGGAAAAACACCTCGTTACACTACCTTATTTTGACTCCAAGAATTTTTCTGGCACTTGGTCTAACATTCTGAATCTCGTCTGCATCTTTAGAGTTATAAAACACTCACATGATAATTATCATTAGATTTATTTGTAGCCACTTTATCATGAACATTATTAATCGAGTGTGATTAACTTTATTTCTAGTTTTTGCCACCCTGTATTTGCATTTAATCCGACTGTAAGCAGATAAAAGTACCATATCAATAACACAGTTTCAGATGTTCTTTAAATTTGCGAGCGTCAAGATACAAAAAGTTTTGAACCTGCAGGATACATAAAAGGTATGCCCATAAGTCATAGTTTGTGATTTATGTAAAAATCTGACCCATTTAGCTAAAATTTCTAAATTGATCGCAGATTGTAGCGGGGTAGTTTCATCACGCAACAAATATAGTGCACGGTCTTTGTGAAATGTGCAGTCGCAACCCTAACTCACCCTAAGACGTTCGCTTTATCACGAGTGTTTGAGTTCGTTTAGAAATGTATAGTTTTAATATCGTCTGTATGTACATACTTTTTTGTATTTGTTTGGTACACAGTCAAGTAAAATTACCGTTAATAACGATTCCGTGGCAAGGGACCATCGCTGGAGTGGAAGTATCCAAGTTGCGAATTCAAAAAATTGTGGCTTATTATGGAATACCCTATGCAATGCCCCCAGTTGGTGATTATAGATTTGCTCCCCCAGTGACCGACCCCTTGCCTGAGGTTAGGAATAATACAGACTATCTTCCAGCATGTCTTCAGAGTGAAGAGGATTATAAGGACTCTGATAAACCTTTCTTGCAACTGATTTCCGATTTGAAATTCGGCAGTTTCAATGAGGATTGCCTTTATTTAAATGTTTTTGTACCGATCGGTAAGTTGTTTTCATTGTAAAATATAGTATTTACTATACAGGCTGTCGCATGAATACGTGCATTGGGTACATTGAAACGTAAAATATAATATAATTAGGAATATTTATGATTTTTAAACAACATTTGATTATACTGCGGTATATTCTTAATAAACGGATGATAACAAACTATTGTAAATTTTCATCCAACACGCTTGTTTGCAAAATAATTAAATGTGAACAATAATAATAATCGTCTCCATTGATGCGTTACACGTAACATTATTTTTTTTTATTTTAATTTTACCAAATTGAAACATAAATACACAAAAAATACATTAATAAAATAAATTGTAAATACTTATAAAAACAACAAACCTCATATAAAAACTATTTCAATAAAGAATATAACAACAAATTCTATTTATTTAGAAATTCATCAACACTATAAAATTCATTTGTTATTTAAAGTTTTTTTATTTCTTTTTAAATTACGACAACTTTAATTTTCTCATAGTTTTAAGAACGCCGTTAATACAATAATAGTGCAGTGAGTTTTGAAATGTCTGTTATATGCACTGGGATCGCCAACAGATTCATCTAAGTAAGAAGTTTAAATAAACGATTTTTATCCGACTGCGAAAAAGAATATGGGAGACGGCTCATTCGATTCAGAAAGAGAATCCCCAAAGGGTTCAAAACATAAAAAACTAAAAACGCGCCTTCAACCATTATAAAAGTTATAAACAAATTAAGTTAGCAAAAATGAGAGTTTTAGTCGTTTGCTAATTTCTCGAAAAATTTCATAGATAGCGTAAAATTTTTAAAAAGATTTTTAAAGAGCACAAAATTCCCTAAAGAAAGCCGTAACTCCTGGAACTCAAACTTAATTGTTTATAGGTGATATTTAATGTCTAAAATAGTGTTTTAAATGGCCGGTCGTCTCGGCAACGGCGCGCGTTGCCTCTGTAAGATGTCAAATTGCAAAATATTTTTTTTACGTGACTATTCTCTTTTTTAAAAGTGAATTATTTATTATTTGTTTACTTATAGTAATGAAACATATTCTTTATAGGATTTTGCAAACAGCGGAAAAGAAAACTATGAGAACTAAAAGAAAAACTATGTAGAAAATATTAATGAAATCTTTGCATTCTTTCGATTCTTCTGGTTATGCTAGCAAATTAAAACCTAAAATAAATTTGTCCAATTTCTCATTTGACATTCTCATTATAACACTAGCATCCAACATAGTCTACATGACCCCCTACGGTTTGAAGATTCAGTTAAAAATGAGAACAAAGGCCTGTTTTTTGTTTTAATCACAGTTTATCTAAACATTGCAAACTACAATATATTAGATTAAAAAACCTTTTACCCCGATTTTCATATAATTTTTAATTATTGTTTATTAATCAATCTTCTTGCTCTTACATTTTTATTGAACAGCATGTAATTGTTTAACAATTTTAACTATTTTTTTCCTCTCGGGGAGACATTATTCAATCCCTATAGAACTAATTGCTAATTCAGATTTTATTAATTTGCTGTACACACATTGTTATTAATGGTAAAACAAATTTGTTCTCCTTCAACAAAATTCTGTCGAAGTTCTTTGTCAAACAACGAACATAAATTCAATTTTTCAAGTTTTTCACTAAGTACTTTATTTAAATAATTACTATAAACAAATGCATTTGTTCTAGGTTTGAAAACAATTTTTTTTTGTATTTCATTGAGTCAATGATTTTAAAATTCATAAAATCATCGACTCAAAGAAATACAAACAGAATTTTATTAAACAATTTAAATAACATTAAACTATTAAAACAGTATATAATGTGACTAATTATTACTAATTAATAATATCTACAAACAAATTTCAAATAAACGATAATAAACATCAAAATTATGCGATGCTCTACTTTTGCCCTTGCAGGGTCACTTTGAGGCCATATAAAAGAGCCTTATGATAGTTTAACTAAAAAAAGAATGATTAATTCGTATTTTCTGGACCATTCCGGAGAGGTGACTTGTGAACGATTTTTATTTCACAAACATTTTGACGATTCTTACATGGGAAAATTCACCCCATTGCAGGTACGGGAAGGAGTTGAGTTAACCACTCAAAATATTCTTCTTATGTTAGAACACAATGAGTGGGGGGTACCACATTAAAAAAATCCCATATCTATAGCTAAGGACCATATAATATATTTTTTCCTTCTTCAATTCTTTGGGACTTCCTGCCACATGTATGTTTTCTTTTTAAGCGGTGCTAGGGGAATCTACAAAATATATCACAATTAACCAGTATGTTACTGGTAAATAACCTCTGCGCCTGTGACGTTTACGTCAAAGGATCAGTTAGAGGTTGTTTTTTTTTTAAATAAACAACACAAATAAGTATAAAAACTTGAAATTAAATATTTCGCCGACGTTTCGGAAATATAATCTGTTTCCCTTTTCAAGGTTTTTTTTGAAAAATCTTTTTTTGCTGTGTATGACAAATACACAGCTCTAAGAATGTTTGTTATATTCAATATCCATAGATACTTACTATTTACATAGAACTGTTGATATAGTTAACAGTTTTTTAGTTTTTATACAATGTTAAGGTTGTGAAGTTCTTCTTTTAACATTGGCAGCCAAATTGTACAGATATCTACGGAACAATTCGACACGCAACTATCCTCATTCAATAATATTATAGCGGATTCTTAAATTTTTCTTTTTTTTTTGTATCTACCTCTTTTGTTAAAATTTTTGCCGAGTCCCAGTTTATTCTATGTCCGTTCTCAAACGCGTGTTGCGCCGCATCGGTGATAGATTTGATATTAGGACGGTATTTCAAACAAGCAACACTTTAAGATCTATTCTGACAAAGACGAAACCGAATAACCACGAGCAAAATTCAAAAAACTGCATTTATAGTATTCCGTGTGAGTGCAACAAACAATACGTGGGTGAGTCATCCAGACATTTTAGTGTAAGATTGGGCGAACATCACAATTATATCAGAAAAATGAAATTCAGAGGTCCAAGATCTGCGAACACGCGTGGGAGAGGACGGACATAGAATAAACTGGGACTCGGCAAAAATTTTAACAAAAGAGGCAGATAGCAAAAAAAGAAAAATTAAAGAATCCGCGATAATATTAATGAATGAGGATAGTTGCATGTCGAATTGTTCCGTAGATGTCTGTACAATTTGGCTGCCCATGTTAAAAGTAGAACTTCACAAACTTAACATTGTATAAAAACTAAAAAACTGTTAACTGTATCAACAGTTCTATGTAAATAGTAAGTATCTATGGATATTGAATATAGCAAACATTCTTAGAGCTGTGTATTTGTCATACACAGCAAAAAAAGATTTTTCAAAAAAAGCCTTGAAAAAGGAAACAGATTAGATTTCCGAAACGTCGGCGAAATATTTAATTTCAAGTTTTTATACTTATTTGTGTTGTTTATTAAAAAAAACAACCTCTAACTGATCCTTTGACGTAACCGTCACAGGCGTAGAGGTTATTTACCAGTAACATACTGGTTAATTGTGATATATTTTGTAGATTCCCCTAGCACCGCTTAAAAAACATACATGTGGCAGGAAGTCCCAAAGAATTGAAGAAGGAAAAAAAATTAAGATAATGCCACAAATAACATATAGACAATATTCATATAATATGCATTTCTTTTCACGCGTTTTAGGGGTCCAATTTCAAGCAAATCTGTTATTTTGAATCTTTAACATTTAACATTAGATTCAGTATCAGCTTATCTGAAAACATCTAAATCCTAATTGTTAGACATTTAATTCTTAGCGATTCGAAGCTAGGTGCGTGAAAGTTTTCGAATACAAAAATTCACCTTATATCAGAGATAGCTTGATGAAACTGAAGTATATCCTATTATTTGTTCCTCTTTGTCAGATTCCATTGACCATACTTCAAAGAGACTTCTTCGTGGTATAGCATAAGTAGCTAAAAAGTAAAATCATGATTAAAGTAGCACATGGTAGCAGCTTTTTTATCACAAAATGATAAAGTAATAATAGGTAATTATACTTCTTAAAACGACAAAGCACTAATCATGATAAATAAAACTATACAGCCGCAAGAATTTATAGGTATTCAGAAAATTACAATTCCCTACTTTTACATCTATCTACTTAGAGCAATTAATTTTAAATACAAGTTAATTTACAACATATCTTAATATTATTTCAAGAACAACCTATATATATAAAGTTAACCATTTTGCATTTTGCATTAAAAACAGAAAAAGGATTATTGAAATAATTTCGTCCTCCTAAAAATATAAAATTGTCAGCTGCACCCCTTCAAAAGCCATCCTTTACATTTTTTTTGTAGATGCACAAATCCTATTAAAAAAATGACGTAATTTTAAAACAATAATTAATTTTCAGCCCCTTAAAAACCATCCCCTTGCTCCTTAGATTTTTTTACTATTTTTGGTGTATTCACGGCTACAATATTATCGTATCTACAAAGTAGAAAATAATTTTTTTAAATCCCGTCAAAAACCACCCCTTTGTATCAAAAATTTTTCAATAGTTTTCCGCTTTTCTTACGAATATTTTCTATTCATTTGCAAATTTGTAGAATTTTGTTTCCCCAGAACTTGAAAATTGACCACTGTGCGACTGTGAAAAAACTTTACCAATGTACTAATGTAATATGCTTGCAATTACCGAATAGAACAAATTGCGGGGTGTACACTTCTGGTTTCAAGAACAGTTTTAGTTTCTTGAACAAGCTCTTTTCTTCAATATTAAGTGGAATATTGTTAATTGTTTGTCAAAAATACGAGAAAAACCATTCCAAATATTAACCAACTGGAAAACATATTTATAGGTTTAGTGAACAACCCAGTTTTAAATATTTTTTTTACTCTTTGCTATTTTCCCTAATGGGAAGAATAAATAAACTATTTAAAAAAAATTGTCGAGAAATTCGTTTCATATTACACATTATAAAAAATGTTTGTGTTCCATGTGTAGACCGATAACTTCTGTTCGACTTAAAAATTTTAATATCAGTCATGCATGGTGAACACTAGAGGCGTATAAACTGTCTTGTTTTAGGTTTTATTTGAATTTTATTAATAATGTTAGTAAGCATTTCATTAAGGACACAAAGATATGAAGATGTATCGGTTGTCAAAACTGTAATATACGACTTGCCTCCCGAAATCAAACCTGTATATGCACTAGTTGATATATAATTTTTACTTTAAATCCTATTAAGGTATCCTATTAAGTATTACAGTCTGGCTTTGCCGACTGGGATTATTATTTGAGCAATAACATAAAAAAAATTGACTATGTACTCTGAATCTTAGTGACACCACGTAAAAGTGAATTGTGCCGTGTTCTGGCAAAGTTTTAATCAAACGAGGATTTACATTCGGCTACACCTCATTAAAACTTCTACTTGTTTGCACAGATTAAAATTCGGTAAAGTTCATATTTATCTTTGACATTCTAGAAATTTTGTTACGTATGCCTAAACTGAAAGAAATATTGTTAATGCTACCGTTAAAGACTTAGGAAGCTCATTTTTTATAACATCATTAGACCAACGTGATATGTTATCGAATATATAGAATCTGTTATGAATTTATCTTCAGACTTATTCTTATTCAAGAAATAAATTAATATAAATGATTCACCGAAGTCTGTCACGAAATCAATAATGATTCCGCGTTTCGCACAGTACACGATTTTTCGTTCTAAAAATTGCTTTTCTATTGCAAATATAAAATAGTTTATTTCTAAGAATTGCTATAGTAACGCACCCCGAGCGGCCAATTATTTCACGATGAGAATTTTTACAAAATTTAACATATCTCACAAAGTATATGAGAAAATTGCGCAGAAAAATATATATATAGTTTTCGAGATATCTGGGAAAAACAAATGTTCAGCGATACGATACGATACTCAATGCAAACGTGATTCATTTCTTTGCAAAGATAATAAATTTGCAAGTTTTCAAATGTTCGCCTCAGTTTCATTCTAAAAAAGGTCATAAAAATTATGAAATAGACGTTACCGGTTAACTCAGAGAATAAATATTCTGAATATGATTGGATGCGGCAGCAAAACAAGAACTCAAAAGCAGGTTTGTGAAAAGTTTAAAAAATACCCTGGTCACCACGTATCACAGTCTACAGTCAATAAAGTAGGAAACAAATTTCGTGAAACTGGACGTGAAGAAAAACAATTAGATGTAGTGGTAGAGACTGAGGAAAGCCAGAACTGTCCATATTGGAGCAGAAATAATACTCATTGGATGATGGAAGCCCACACACAATTTCCTTAAAAGGTGAACCTTCAGGCTGTTATCATTAATAACCAAATTACTCGCCCCTAGTTTTTTGAAGGCATACCTAACGGTGATGTTTATCTAGATTTTTAGACGAACTTTTTGGTGCCCACATTAAAACTACATAATGAAATAAAGGCTGTATTTGGTACCAACCAGATGGAGTTCCACAGCATTATTCACATACAGCGATAAATTATTTAAGCGAAGTGTTCCCTAACAGGTGGATTGAAAGATGTGGAACCATTGTATGGCCAACTCAGTCTCCCAATTTGACCCCTCTTGTGTATCTTTTATGGGTCTGTTTAAAATCGAAAGGTGTATGCTAATTGACCAAATAATATTGCATATTTAATAAATAGAATAACCGAAGAGATTTACAAAATAAGCCCTGAGGTTATACAAAATGTCATCCGAGAATTCAAAAATCGCCTTGCTTATTGTCAAGAGGCGACTAGCGGTCATTTTGAACATTCAATTTAATTATAAAATAAATTAGAAATATTTTCAAATGCATTGGAAATACATTCTTAATATGTCTGAGTCTCTGCACTTTATTTTATATAAAGGGTTGAAGTGGGTACAAGTTTGTATTAGAAACTTTAAAAGCAACAATAGATCAATTTTAACTTTTCTTTAAAACCAACAATTTAACAAAAAATACCTCAACTGAGTTTACAACAAAATTTTACATCTTTAAAATAAATTTTCTCAGGAGTTAATGCACCACATTTAAAAAACTTTGTTGGCCAATAAAGAATCAAAGTTCCTTTCGAACGATGTGCCGTACGACTTTCTTGCTACTTTAAAATTTTCGAAGGGGTAATCATAATTCAATGGAGGTGAACGCGGAAGTGCTGTTTTCGTGCTAAAAATGGGAATTTTAAATTAAAATTCGATTTGTTTAAAAAAATGTATTAAAGGAGCCATTTTACACAAACTAAATAAAATACACTACTATGTTTTCTACCACTATGTATTTATAAGAGAGTCAGATAATAAAATTAATTTCCTAGACCTTACAGTGTCACGTATAAATAATCAATATACTTTTAAAAGTTTCCGAAAACCAACTTTCATAGGAACCACAATTCCTTACGATTCATTAAACCCAGGCCAACAAAAAATGGCAATATAGGTACAACTCGATGATCCACAGAGCTTTTTCCCTATGTAGTAAACTAGGGGTGGGGGTAGAAAAGGGGTACTTTTCTTATTGTCCCTCCCTAGCCACCATTGTAATGCTCGAGGGGTGGGGGTAAATTTGTATTCCTCTTTTAATCAATCCCACCGTGTCGCCATTGTAACGAACCGAGGGGTGGTTATTAACCCCCCAACACACCACACAAAAATTAGAAATGTATCAGTATCTAACTTCCTTGCTCTCTCTTTCTCAATGCTTAATACACATTATGCTGACAGTCTTTCTTGAGTCATTGAATTTCGTACAAACGTCTTAATAAGCTTTAATTTTGAAAATGAGCTTTCAGCTGTAGCAACAGTAACTGGTAGTGTCAAGAATAATTTTATGGCAATGAAAACATTTGGAACAACTAACAGTAAAGTTTTATGATTTTTTATAGGGAATATAGCAAAATAAAAGACCAAAGAATCCGCAGTTTCTATTATTTGTGTTCTCAAAACATTTCTTAGTAACAGAAGTTCGCGGGGAAAATCTGCCGATAAATCTTCAGAATAATTTTCAGCAGGATTGCTAGCTTCCAAATAAAGCTGATCGTCATTCAACTTTGATAATGTTTTGGGATTTAAACAGGAAAATCTCTTTACCACTTCGCTCATCCCAGAAAATCGGCCAACAATCTGTTGAATGACAATATCAAGGTTGGCATAGAATACCTCTACTTTAAAAGATGTTTCGGAATCTGTAAGTCGTTCATCTTCTGCTAATTCATCAAAAAACTTTTTAACACCACTTTTTCTCTTTTTTTGAAATTCTTGTTCTATACCCCATTTATTTGACAAATCCGAGGCCTCTACTAAAATTAATTATGTACGAAATAACTTTTTTATCAATCATTATTATATTAAAATATTTATATGTAGTATTGACTATTGAATATTGATGTTTAAGATGAATGTAATTTTTAATTTCGATGATATTTTCGCGTTATAAATTTCTAGATTAGGGGGCCCCCAAAAGCTGGTGGACCCCCGCACCGCGGGCCCTGCGGGTCCGTCCGCTACGCCACTGTCTGAGACTCATCTAAATGAAGAGCTACACATAATCGAGGACATTGGAGTTAAACATAATTTTGGTAGAGAAATCATTAAAAAGTTAATAAACAAAATCGGGAAAAAATCACTTTTCAAATAATATATCAAAAAATAAAAGAAACTACAAAATTTACTTACACAATAATTACTGACTGTGGCCATTTATCCGAAAAAATAGCTAATGTTTTCACTAAGCACAATCTAAAACTAGCTTTTAAATCGCAGAGTAAATTATCAAACATATTATACAATGCAAAAACCAAACACAAGTCTGGAGTTTAAAAGTTAAAATGTATAGAGTGTACTTAATAGTATCTATATAGGGTCCGTCACTTATAGCTCCTATGACTCGTAACTTCCTTATTTTTTAAGCTACGACCATGTTCGGTACATCAAATTGTAACAATTTCTAATATGCATACAGTGATTTAAAAAAAAAGTGATTACGAAAAGAAATTTCCCTGATTATTTTTTCCCCTCACCCTGTACATGAACTGTGTTAATGTTTTCTCATAAAGGTTTTAATTAGCTTCAATTTATGTTATTACGTCATATTCGATATTCCCTTTCGTTTTAAAGAACAAAATTAAAAACTCGATTTTTGTCTCCAAACTGAATTCTCTTAAAATAAATTTGAAAATAATGTAAATAACAATTTTATATAAGCTTAATTTGTAAAAGGCATATCATAAACAATATTTAAAGTAACAAAACAGCAACAACAAATAAAAGGAAACAATTTTTTTTCTCTTTTGTGATATCACTTGATGAACCCATGTTATATCTCATTTTAATAAATATTGATACCTATTAACCTTGACTTAATTGCGTTGCATCAATTGAGATAAGAACTCATTATGCAGTATGTACTTTTCATTCATTCAAAGTAGAACACTGACAAAGCCATATCAGTATAAATTCTACAAAAAGCTTAACAATTGCTAATTCTCCTTGAATCATTTTTAAGCTCATGTCAAGCCGCCTTACATATTTCAAATGTTGCACAAAAAGTATTAGAAATAATTCACATTAAAAACAAACTCAGAGGCAAAGCTTCACAATTAGTAAATTCGAAATTCACAAACGATTGGTTGGAAATAAAAAATTTACTAATATCAAATTTTGGTGAAACGAGAAATCTTCCCAGTTTAATACATGATTTGCAGTACATGAAACAAGGCAAAGATTCTGCTCTCAATTGTGTCCACAAAATTCAAACCCACAATGCGAAATTGCACTCAGCAATAAATCGACAATCAAATCTAACTGAAAATGAAATGAAATCTCAAGCCGCGTTAATTGACAACATGTGTCTTGACACATTATTAACAGGTTTAGATTCAAAATTAGGTGCAATAATAAGGGCTTCAAACCATGAAACAATTTTAGATGCAGCACAAAGAATACGCCGAGAAAATCAATTAGGTTACTTAGAAAACCAAAGACAAAACTTACGACCAAATTCTACAAACAAACCACCACAATTTCAAACAAACCAACCACAAAACAGAAATCAGAAAATGTGCAATTACTGTAAAAAAAAACAGGTCATTTAATAAACGAATCCAGGAAAAGAAATTTCAACAACAATTAAACACAATTCAATACAAATCAAACTTTTTGAAAGCAACAAAATTTTCAAAGATTTCCTTAACAAAACAATTCATTTCAAGGATTTTCAAATCAACAACCAAGCACATCTTTCCAAAATTCAAACTTTCAACAAAATCAGAGACCTTCGGTAATTCAAAGAAACCCAAATTTCCAAAGACCTAACACAAACAGTGCAAACACACATTCAAATCAAAATCAAACCCAAAATTTTCAAAGACAAGCACATCATTTAAACGAACAAATGAGCGAAGAAATGACTGGAACTTTTGCTGCTTTCCTCAGACCAGTCAACACCAACAACAACACCACCAACAACAATACCAACAAATATCGAATTTACAACAACAAATAGACCAAATTTCACACCGTGAAGAGAATCGCCAATATCGAGATGACAAAATAAACGTCCAAAACACTAAAACAGCAAAACAATAAAGAACAGGAAGTATTACATAATACCAACATCTTACGAAAACACAGAACAACAAAGAAATAACAACCCCAACAGAAGATCAAAGACCAATTATAATTGTTCAATATCACTCAGGTAAAGCAAATGTACACAGAGGCATAAACGAAACAATCAATTGTATAAAACAAAAATACAATTGGCCAAATCTCAACAAACAAGTCGAACATTTCATCAAAAATTGTAAAACTTGCAACAAAGCTAAAATATGTCGAAAAAATGTAAGCAATCCCCTCGTAATACCGAATACCGAATACCCCATTTGAAAGAATAAATTCAGACATTTTAAAAATCCCAGAAAACAATCTCATTTTAATAATACGAGACGAATTAACAAAATTCACTCAAGCTTACCCTTTACAAGACAAATCAGCGAAGAATGTAGTAAACGCTTTACTTTTATATTTTCAACATTACGGAACCCCGTTACGTATACATTGCGACAGAGGAGGCGAATTTGATAATCACCTTTTAAAAGACCTTTGCACATTATATGACATCAAATTAACCTATTCTTCAGTAAATCACCCCCGATCAAACGGATCACTCGAAAGATTCCAAGCAACCCTTTTAGAAATGATACGAGCGACAGTAACAGACAATCCCAGAGATCATCCATTAACATGTTTACCGTACGCGATATGTTACAACAATTCAAAAAATCAAACACATGGATTCACCCCGTATGAGCTAATATTCGGGCATACAAACTCGAGACCCCCTGAAAAAACGTACAATTAAGAAGAACTAATTTGAAAATACGTACGCGATTTAAATAACAAAATTTTTTATTTTTATCAAGTAGCACGAGAAAGAACATTCGAGAAAAAAGCAAAAGCAAAAGCAAGACATGACTGGAATTTTCAACCAAACGAAAAACAATTTAACATTAAAGACCAAGTTTTTATCAAAGAATCTCAAAGAAAATCAAAATTAGCAAATAAATCAAACGGACTTTTTGAAATAATTAACGTTTTAAAAAAGAATGCATTAATTGTAAAAGACACTGTATCAGACAGAGAATTTACTATAAACTCAGACATGATAAGTTCGAAACTAGAATAAACTTTCTTTATTTTCAGGTTATCATTCGCGATAATAAGAGTAAGTACACACACAATGGACTATGACTTAAAATTATTAAACAATACCATTGGAATTTATTACCATCCCGAAACTGAAATGAAAATTGCAAATGACAAATGGACAATAATGACTTACAAAAAATATCTTTATTAAAACGTTTTGATTGTATCAAAACGTTGATTTTACAAATAACATGAACGCAAGATTATTTTATGAAAACTCTCCTAGATTAAAATTCTTTTACACAGAAGTACAACCACACATAAGTTTAATTAACAAACAATTAAAGTCCATTGAAAATAAATTAACAGAAATTAAATATGATACCCCAAATTATCGTTATAAAAGAGGATTATTAAACGGTATAGGATCAATTTGGAAAGCAATAACAGGAAACGGCGAATATTACGCTGATTGTATTAACAAATTAAAGATGAACATCAAATTGAGAATCTTTTAAAAAATCAAATCTCAGTAACCACATCAACAATCAGTGATAAAGTTTCATTTTTGTGAGCGTTTTTTTTTTTTTAATACGGTATATGGACTTTACTTCTACAATTATATCTCTACCACCTCAATTCAGCAATAACTAATAGCTCAATAATTATAATATAAACTGCCATGAATATATGATGGTTTCGAAAGGAAATTGTACAAAGTGTGATGCAATTATTAGAGAATCTGATAGTCATATAAAATGCTCTGGACAATGTGGTTTTTATTTTCATGCTAAATGTATTAATGTATCAAGTAGAGATTTGCAAATTTTTGAGAATATCAATGGAGCTAAATGGTTCTGTGAGCACTGCATAAAATACTTAGATACCATTCTAAACATAAACAATCAACTTGAAAACCTTAAAAATCATGTAGATAAGGAACTAAATAACTTTAAAAATATTCTAAATATGAATAGTGGTATAAAAGACGATAGCAAACTAAATGAATCTAAAAGCTATGCGAATGTTGCGGCAAATGAAGTGGTAATTATTAAACCCAAAAATAAACAGGATTCCAAAAAAACAAAAGAAGTTATACAAAAAAATTTAAAACCTGCCACACTGGAAGTAGGAATAACTCAGCTAAGGGATATCAAAGAAGGAGGAGTAGTAATAAAATGTAAGAGTAAAGAGGAACAAGAAAAAATAAAAAAAGCTGCTGAAAAGAAATGGCTTAAAACATATCAAGTTAATGCACCTGAATTTAAAAATCCCTGTATCAAAGTGGTGGACATTGAAGACCATTTATGTGTTGATGACGTAGTAAATAATATTAAAAGACAAAACGCATATACCCTTCACAGTGAGTCTGAATTCAAAGTTAAAGTTTAAAAAAAAATGAAAACCAAATATATGGCCATAATTGAATGTGACCCAGTAACATACAGGAAGATATTAGAAGAAAAGTACCTATATATTGATTGGGCCAGATGCAGAGTTTTCGACTACGTAAATGTGTTCAGATGTTTTAAGTGTGGTGGTTTCAACCATAACATGGAGAATTGTGAATGTGAAATTATATGTTTAAAATGTGCTTCTAACCATGATACTAAAGATTGTACGAGTGATTATGTCAAATGTGCAAATTGTATTGAGGCGAAAAACAAGTTACAGGTAGATATAGATATTAATCATTCCATATATGATATCACATGTCCAGTATATTTAAAACGCATTGAAAGCCAAAGAAAAAAAATTAAATATTTACCAAATGAGTCTAGCTCCTCCACTTCTTTTTTACAATCTCAAAAGTAAATTCGAATAATGTTTTGAAAATTTGTCATATAAATGTACAAGGATTACATAATAAACTTGATGAGATTGAATTTCTACTAGCTCAATATGATTTGGATGTTTTATGTATATCAGAACATTGGTTTTTAAATTCAGATGTAGAGAACATTTACTTGCCTGGTTATAAACTCATTTCGCACTGCTTTAGAAACGAACACATACACGGTGGCTCATTAATCTTAACAAAAGATAAAATGTTAGTTACAGATATAGTTTCTATAGGTAATCAATCGGTGCAATGTAGCATTGAAGTAAGTGGAGCCAATCTAGTTTTAAATCATATAAATATAGCAATTATTGTGATATATAGACCACCTAGTGGTGATTTTAATATTTTTATAAGTAAACTAACAGAAATTCTAAAATTAGTTGAAAAAAAAATTTAGTAACATTATATTGTGTGGTGATCTTAATATAGATTATAGCAAGACAACGCTATATAAAAATATCTTATGTGATGTCCTTAATTCTTTTCAACTAAATATAACCATACACGCATATTTACAAACGTGAATGGTGATACAACCTCTAGTGCAATTGATTACATGATTACTAACTTACCCCTCGTTGAGTACAAATGTGAAATTATAAATCCTCATATAGCTGATCACTTTGCACACATATTGTCGCTTAGTTTACCGACAGCTTCTACAATAAATAGTCCTGTCAAAGAACACAATTTTGTCACTAGAAACTTAAGTCAATTAAATATTAATCAATTGATTCATTATCTTAAAAAGATGAATTGGACAATGTTTTACGAACTTATTAATAAAAATGATATAAACAGTGCATGCCATGAGTTCATTGAAAACATTAAGTGGTGTCTAGAAGCATGTTGTCCTTTTGTTACTTATAAGCTAAATTCTGCTGCTCGAAATAACTCGTGGTATAGTGAAGAGCTGAGAGAAATGAGTAATAACCTCAAAAAATTACATTGGAATGCTCTACATAGTAACCAACCGGAGATAAAAGACATATACCGCCAACATAAAAAAGAGTATAAAAACAAATTGCAATCGCCAAGCAAAAATATTTCAACAACCGGATTGAAAAAGCAAACAACAAAATTAAAGAAACATAGTTGGTAGTGAATGAGAAACTAGGCAGAATAAAAAAAAGACAAGAAACAATCACATTAAGGGATAAAGATCAGATAATTACCGATAAGAACATAATTGCGGAAACATTTGCAATATTTTTTGCTACAAGTTGCAGCACAGCATTATCAAGGCATTTTGGCCAGAACCTATCATTACCATGCACAGTTTCAGATTATGTAAATAATACTATGTCAGTTAAACCCATTTCCGAAAATGATGTGTATAAGTTAGTCGCTAACCTAAAAAATAAAAATACTACAGGTAATGACGGAATAAATGCTAAAATTATAAAAATAATTTTCCCTTATATATCTACCGCACTAACTAGCCTGATAAACGGCCCTATTCAATCAGGTATTTTTCCTGACATAATGAAAACGGCTTTAGTTAATCCTCTTTATAAAAAGGGTGATGTCCAAATACCTGCCAACTATAGACAAATTTCATTATTGACAGAATTCTCTAAAATTTTAGAAAGAATAGTCTATAACTTAATTATTTCTTTTATAGAAGATTATAATTTATTAACAGAATCTCAACACGGTTTCAGATCTAACAAATCTGTGGAAACAGCTTCATACCATCTATTAAATTATGTGTACTCGGAACTTGATCAAGGTAAATATGTTATATCTTTGTTGTTCGATCTTACGAAAGCTTTCGATAGTGTCAATCCAGATTTTCTATTAAAAAAAATGTACAACCTTGGAATAAGAGGTATGATGTTAAATTGGATTAGTTCTTACTTGACTAATAGAAATCTGATTGTAAAAATTGGTCAGCAAACATCCAATCAAGCTGATGTTCTTTTAGGAGTTCCTCAGGGGTCAGTGTTGGGACCATTACTTTTTATGCTTTTTATTAATGATCTACCTGAGCATATCAGTATCGGAAAGGTTACAATGTTTGCAGATGATGTCTCAATCACTGTTTCAGCGGACACTCCAGAGGAACTCCAAACACTAGCTGAACAGGTATGTGATGAATATAGTATATATTGTCAAAGAAATAAGGTTATATTAAATGAATGCAAAACAGTGTGTTTAAACTTCCATTTAAGAAAAGTACTGCCTGTAAATTTTAATATACTTGCCCTTCCGCTTTCTGTAAATACTAAACTTCTTGGAACATTAATTAACTCTGATCTATCATTCCAGTCGCATATAAACCATGTTTGCAATCAGTTAAGCAAAGCTTACTTTGCTATATATCAGATTAAACCATATTTAAATTTGCAAGACATTCTAAATGTCTACTATGCACTAGCTTATAGCCACATATCGTATAACATTGCCACATGGGGTTCTGCAACGGAAAGTGAAAGGGTTTTTATCGCTCAAAAAAGGATCATTAGATTAATCTTTAATTTAGATTGGCTAGAAACTTGTAAATACACTTTTAAAAATAATAAAATTCTAACAGTACCCTGTATATTTATTTTAAAATGTATCACCTTCACGAAAAGAAATATTGACACTTTCATTAAAGTTAATGAGGAACATGAGCATCACACTAGATATGGTCACTACCTACAACTACCTAAGCACAGAACTTCCGCATATGAGAAATCCCCACACTATAAGTTTGTTTCTTTATATAATGCTCTACCACCAGAGTATAAAAATATAGAAAATTACAACCACTTCAAAAAAGCAGTTAAAAACTTTCTCCTTGAAGGAGTGTACTATTCTATAAATGAGTTTGTGAATAGGCAGTAAATGACAACGGACTTTTGTAACTCTAAGCAAGTTTTTATACTAATTTTATTATTGTATTGTAATTGTATTATAAGCTAAAAATCGTATATAATTATATTATGTTTGTCTATTGTTCTTTCTTTTTATTATTGTATGTTGTTTTTAATCCAACAGAATTATGTACCTATGTATTAAACTTCACACCTTAAAACTAAAACTGTACCTGATAAGTTTCTATTAAATAAACTTATTGTTTGTAATCTGTGACGTGTCATATGTACTTTGTATTCTATTTGGCCAATAAATCTAAATAAATAAATAAATAAATTTATTGAAATTTGCAAACAAATCACCGAATCGAACATAATTATTGAAAATGAATTAGATGACATAATTGAAAGCATAACTTTTGCAAGATTAAATACTTTACACCCCTCAATCATTCAACCAAGTGAATTAGTAAATGAATTACGAAAAATTTCCCAAAAATTACAAAGAAGTCATTTACCCCTTTTACCAGATTTATCAAATGTAGCATCTTATTTTGACATTATAAGTCTCAAAGCATTCCAAACACAAGGAGAACTCGTATTTGTATTATATATCCCAATTGTCGAACCGTACAATTTTAAACTCTTTCATTTATACTCTATTCCGATTAAAGATAATCGTACGCAAATGTTTCATTTAATTTTACCAACTTCAAAATACATAGCACTTTCAGATGATAAGATATTGTACATACATCTGGATAATTTTGAACTTGTAAACAAATTGAATTCAAATTATGTAAATATTTATTACCAAACCACGTAGATTTAAATGCAAATTGCGAAGCACAACTTCTATTACATGCATTGAAATTACCAGAAAATTGTGTAACAACATTACTTTATTCAGAAGACTACAAAGTACAATTAATTTCACAAAATACTTGACTTGTAGCAATCACAAATTCAGTACCTTTTGTAATAAATTGTCTAGGACAATCTGAAACAAAAATTGTTGAACAAAATGCAATTTTAAATTTATACCCATATTGTACAGCATATACAGGGTGTTTCACTTAAAAGTCCCCAGGCCATTATCTCTAAAACTAATAAAGATATTTTATTTTTGTAAATGGCAGATGATTGATACCAAAGAAAGGTTTAAATAACGGTGATTAGAATTTTTCCTCAACAGCACACAGAGATGGCGCTGCGATGCAAAACTATTTTTTGATGGCTGGAACCTTGAAACATAAGTCATGTGATTAAACAATAATTTGTGAATAATTTTGATGGTATAGAGAATTTACAAAAAACAAGCCGTTTTTGAGTTACATGAGTTTCTTTCATTAATGCCAGTACACGTGAATTTTGATAAATCTCTATAATTTATTTATTATTTATTATAGAATATTGGTTACCAAACACTTTTTTTCAAGATAAGGAAAGTGATATAATACACTATCATAAAATTATGTTTACCACTTCCGGCCAAACCGAGTCCCCAGGCCATTATCTCTAAAACTAATAAAGATATTTTATTTTTGTAAATGGCAGATGATTGATACCAAAGAAAGGTTTAAATAACGGTGATTAGAATTTTTCCTCAACAGCACACAGAGATGGCGCTGCGATGCAAAACTATTTTTTGATGGCTGGAACCTTGAAACATAAGTCATGTGATTAAACAATAATTTGTGAATAATTTTGATGGTATAGAGAATTTACAAAAAACAAGCCGTTTTTGAGTTACATGAGTTTCTTTCATTAATGCCAGTACACGTGAATTTTGATAAATCCCTATAATTTATTTATTATTTGTTATAGAATATTGGTTACCAAACACTTTTTTTCAAGATAAGGAAAGTGATATAATACACTATCATAAAATTATGTTTACCACTTCCGGCCAAACCGGAACTAACATGATGAACCAATATCCATATGTTCCTACATATTACATTTTTTTTTCTAATAACGCTTCTAATAAAACGGCTCCCAAAACTTAAAGTAAATAAGACAACAAAGAAAATACATACTAATTTAGAATGGGCTAAATTTATATTAACAATTCAGTAAAGAACGTAAACAAAAGTTTTATAAACAAACATTTAAAAACTATCGAAATATTATTAAAAATGAAATTAAACTAATTTCTTCCTTATTAGTAGGTACTTATTATATTAAATGTTCAAAATTTCTCCCTTCTTCATGAATACACATATTGTACCGTTTCAGTAACTCTTCATTGCAAACTTTTTGTAACGTATGTCTATTTATAGCAGCAACACTTGCATATATTTTATTATACAAATCGGCCATATCCTCAATGGGTTCAATGTACATTACACTTTTTAAATACCCCCAAAGGTAAAAATCTAATGGAGTCAAGTCAGGTGATCGTGCTGGCCATCTGACTACTCCATTAGTACCAATCCATCTCTGAGGGTACATTTCATTAAGACAATCTTTGACTAGTACTGAGTTATGGGGTGGTGCACCATCTTGGTGAAACCAAATATTCTCCTGGTTATGAGGGATAGTCTCTAATAATCCTGGCAATACATTTCTCAAAAATATCTCATATTTTCTTCCATTTAAAGTCCCATGGAATAGATATGGTCCAATAATATATGAATTTAATATTCCACACCACACGTTAATTCCAAAAGTTACCTGATTTCGGGTCATTCTCATCCATCTAGGATTATTTTGCGACCAGTATCGGCAGTTATGCTTACTCACAAGTCCGTTGTTGTGAAAACGGCTTTCATCGCTCCAGAGCACATTTTTTTAAAAATTTGGGCATTCTTCAGAAAGAACTGAAAATTCAGCTAGAAAATGTAATCTTCGTTCATAATCACCAGGCCTTAAATGATGGATCAATTTTAATTTGTATGGATGGTATTTATTTGATTTTAATATTCTATGGCACGAAGATATCGACAGATTAGTTTCCGATGCCAATTTCCGGAAAGAACATTGAGGATTGTTGACAACACTATTTAACACCAAGGCTGTATTTTCATCGTTTCTAACTGGCCTATTTCTGTTACGAATAGTTTTCTTAAAACTACCCCAGTTTCTTAAATTTTTAAACAGCATGATAAATGTTTTTTTATCGGGTGTAGGTCTATTTGGAAATCGTAAACAAAACAATCGTTTTGCTTGTCGGGAATTTCTTTTGCATTCACCGTATATTAAAATCATATTTAACTTATCTTCATTGGTGTATCTAACCATTTTTTAAATTTATTTTTTTTTATTGCCTTATTTGGATTAATTTGCTTTGAATTGTTTCTAAGTACACTATTTCTGTTTGAAACTATGATTGAAATGCACCAACTACAAACTTTGTTTAATAACTGTCAAACTTAAAATTAAATCAAAGCCTACTAATATCTCTTAAGTAGATTTGTCATTACCATTCTAAATTAGTGTGTATTTTCTTTGTTGTCTTACTTACTTTAAGTTTTGGGAGCCGTTTTATTAGAAGCGTTATTAGAAAAAAAAATGTAATATGTAGGAACATATGGATATTGGTTCATCATGTTAGTTCCGGTTTGGCCGGAAGTGGTAAACATAATTTTATGATAGTGTATTATATCACTTTCCTTATCTTGAAAAAAAGTGTTTGGTAACCAATATTCTATAATAAATAATAAATAAATTATAGGGATTTATCAAAATTCACGTGTACTGGCATTAATGAAAGAAACTCATGTAACTCCAAAACGGCTTGTTTTTTGTAAATTCTCTATACCATCAAAATTATTCACAAATTATTGTTTAATCACATCACTTATGTTTCAAGGTTCCAGCCATTAAAAAATAGTTTTGCATCGCAGCGCCATCTCTGTGTGCTGTTGAGGAAAAATTCTAATCACCGTTATTTAAACCTTTCTTTGGTATCAATCATCTACCATTTACAAATATAAAATATCTCTATTAATTTTAGAGATAATGGCCTGGGGACTTTTAACTGAAACACCCTGTATAGGATCAACCAGAGTATATGCAATTTATGAAAAAAAGACGTCAATTCAAGAAACAATTCAAATTCCTGAAATTAAATTTAACTTTTGTTCTCATTTACCTAGAGAAATACCAAACTTAAAACCATTAAAAATATCAAAATTAATCTTGATGAATTAAATATTCCCGAACATAAATTAAATAAATATAGCAACGATCTTGACAAATTAATAAATCAACCGTCCGTTCAGAAACATATTTCATGATTTACGTACTTTATAATAGTATTGTAGTAGGGGAGCCCAATAGGGGATTTTGGGATTTACTCAAGCGCGGCAGATTAACATATAGGGAATACCTTGCACCCTGTTGGGTACCTCCACCATATCTAAGCCCTCTATATAGGGCCGCGCGTGTAGGGCAGCCGATCAGAATAGTAAAAAAAAATCCATAGTTGGAAATACTCGAGCGCGTCAGATTAAGGTGTGATGGGTTAATTACATGCTCAAAAGTGTGCGTTTCAATAATCTGACGATTTCAGCGTTACGCAAGGGAGTGGGAGGGTCACAAACTTGCAAAAAAAAAACGTCACCTCGACATTCTCGAGCGCGGTCGAATTTTTTTTGTTTTGAAGGAAATAATTCAAGGATAATGGGAAAAATATAATCTGCCGATTTCCACAAGCCGAAGTAACAAAAATCGTCAATAAAGTTTAGCGCATGCGCCGCAGTGAAGCACGTATTCCCCACTCCGCGCATCTCTCTCCCTTTCACTCTTTCTCTGTCTCTCACTCTTTCGCACCGTTCCCACACGCCAGACATCACGCCATTGGTGATCAATTACCAGAAGTATATGAAGATGTAGTCATAACGCCAGATATTCTAGGGGATACTCCAGATTCAGGTACATTTGCTTTTCAATACTTTAATAATACGCTTTTCATTAAATAAAAAATATATTGTCAAGTATTATAAACGATTTCTTGTTATAGATATGCAGGCTGTGGATGAAATTGATGATCAAATCGAACCAGACTTGCTGTATGATGATAATTCCACGGATGAAGAAGGAAGATCAAAACAAAATATTTTTAACATGTTTATTTTGTTTCATTAATTTTTTGTGAATTCTGTAAAGTTATCACCCACCAATAAAACTATCAAAAAGTTTAAAAATATCGTTTTTTATTAACCTCGGTCAAAATTTTTTTACCTGTTATTTATTTATCATTGGTAATTTTATCAGAGAAAGAGATTACCGAAAGTATATATACATGTAATATATGTGTTTATATGTATTATAATTAAAAGAAATAGATTTACGTGTGCAGAAAATAAAATAAAAAACTTTCTTTACAAATTTCAACAAAATTTGTAGTTTTTTTTTATTTGCATGCTATTTTCCGTGCATTTTGTTTATCACATTCAGTGGTTTAAAAAAAAATCATAAAAATATTTTTTTTCAAACCGTCAGATTAAGAAAATCCCTCCAAATAATCGTCAGATTATTGATCAGCACGACCAGGACATCAAGCTAAACCATCTGTATGAAAATTTGATGCGCTCGAGTATTTCAAAATGGCTATTTTCCTTTGCATTTTCAAAAAGCCGCCACAAGCTTGCGTCACATCCGAATCGTCAGTCTTTTGAATGGGAGCTTCGTTCGGGTTCACTTAACATCCCCTCTGAATATCTGACGCGCTCGAGTAAATTTTTATTTTTCCCATTTTTAACACTTCCGTGCGGCCGCTCCCACCATGCAAACCGGCAGATTAACATACCTCCGTCATCGGAGACACGTGGGGCATATACGCTATCAATATCTGACGCGCTCGAGTATTTCCATGTGATTGTTTTTTTTTACATTTTTGAAAGCCTGTAGACGCTTCCCCCACCGGGGAAAGGGTATACATCATATAACCTTTTTTTCTTTCTACCATCTAATCTTCAAAATCAAATAGTTCCCTACGACGCTCGAGTAAATCCCCATTTAGCATCGTGGGCTCCCCTACTATTGGTCATAATACTTATTATTTTAATTAGGTATATCACGTAAATGTAAAAGGAGGTATTCAAAAATAGGAATATAGCCTTAGGAAACAGCCCAAGTCCAGATCACCCTGACGATAGCTCGAGAAATTTATTAACGAGGTTCAGAAGACAAGTAACCCCTTTGAGAAGACAACCGATCCAAAGAAATTTTAGCGACCCAACCATTGAAGAAGAAATTGAATTAAATCCTAATTCACAAAAATTAGTTTCAAGATAAACTTGACCCCTAATTTTTAATCTTCGTAGGGAGGAATTGTTATATCTCGTTTTAATAAATATTGATACTTATTAACTTTGACTTAATTGCGTTGCATCAATTGAGATAAGGACTTCATTATGCAGTATGTACTTTTCCATTCATTCAAAGTAGAACGCTGCCAAAGCCATATCAGCATAAATTCTACAAAAAGCTTAACCATTGCTAATCTCCAATTTATGCAACCCTATCATTAGAAAAGTTATATAAGTAAGACTAGATTTGTATAGAGCCATCATTCGATATAATTCTATTCCATAATTAGTACAAGATAACTACTTAATTTCAAATAAGAAACACTTCAATAAGATTACGAATTATACTCAAGCTATAATCACTACTACGTTAAAATACATTCAACCAATATTAAGAAACAAAAGTGTAACCCAAGCATTGTAAAACAATCTTCGAAAAATAAAAAAATCCTTTTTTAAAAACCAACCGTTCTTGTTACGACAATAACACCCATTGCTAATAAGTGCATGTTCTCATGTCATACACATTTCTTACTAATAAAATTTGGTGGCTCTCTAGTGGCTCTATAGATATTTAAATAAAAAAAATTATAATCATGATTCAGTTTCATGAACTTCCTTACTTTTATTCTTTCGACTTTTAAGTTGTTCAGATTTAATAAATCAACCATAGCTTTGTTATTAGTAATATTTCACATTTTCTAAGTTAGCCATGAAAGTTTTAATAAAAACATTTTTTTTAAATTATAAGCTGGTAGACTTATTTTCATTAAAAATTAAAAACATTGGGCAAAAATATTAAGAAAAAACAACCAAAATAATTCTTAATTGTGTTAATAAGAAAACCAAATATAGAACAATGCTGATTTTGCAATAAACATTAACGTTTTCTTAAAAAAATGTATCAGGTAAAGAGAGAATTAAAAGTTTTTTAAAAATATTGTCTTATTGCATTTTTTAAATTCCCAATGTTCTGAGGTTGGGTGTTATACACAAATCCCTTAAGGTAACCCCACAAAAACAAATCCAGCAGATTTAAATCCTGTGATCTAGCTGGCCAGCGTACAGGTCCGGTATTGCCTATCCACTGGTTTCCAAAAATCGTGTTTAAATTATTAGAAACAATACGGGCATTATGTGGAGGAGCACCACCTTGATGGAACCAGATGGAACCAGATACTTATTCTAACTTGCAGGGGAATTTCTTATAAATAATTAGGTAAGTCATTTCGTAAAAAATCTAGGTAAATTTCGCTATTTAAATTATTTTCAACAAAATGTGGCCCTATTAATCTGTCACCAAACATACCTATCCACAATTGACTTTATATTTTACTTGAAAATTTCTTTGTCCACGACTATTAAATAATGTACTCATTATGTAAGTATGTGTTTCTTAAAGGATAATGCTGTCGATTATTCCCTACAGTGAATAATGATTTCATTATTCACTGATTGCAGTGAATAATGAGGACAGTCAGTTGTTTATAAGAAATGACATTTTACTAAAAATTTTAAATGTCAAAATTGCAGCAACCAAAAGACAAGTGTTGTCTGTCTAAGTTTTCTAGGAAGCACTCAAATGGTACATGCCGAAGAGGTACTTTAATGAACACTCAAAAACTACATTAGTAAGTTTTTTCAAACTATCATCTATTAGCAACACGCGACAATCCCCAACACTGTTTTTGAAGCCATTTATCTACGTGCCTACAAACTGTATTATTTTATTAGTAAGCCATGACAATGTGTCAAAGCGAAATTCTGTAACTGATTTGAAACGTCAAAATTTGTACGATTTCAACGCCAACGTTATTTACAACAATTTTACATATTAGGTATTCAAGAAAAGTAATATAATTAGATAAATGGTTACTGAAGTGAAGACGAGATTTATTTGGCACCGCCAGAGATAAAGAAAGCTGCAAAAATCGCATCATTAAACTTTTTGCCCGAAAAATAGAAAAAATTATATATGCTGATATATGCATCTTTTTGAAATAGGAGAAATGAAATGAAGATGAATTAAGAAAATATTAAATATTTATTAGTCGTGGACAAAGTATAGTATTCTACTATTCTAGAATACCTATCACTCCAATCGTGCTTATTGTGTCTATTTACAATACCGCTTTCATTGAATGTCGCCTCATCGCTCCAAAAAATGTTATGAAGGAAATTGTATCTTTCAATCAGTAAGGACATTCGTGGTATAAAATGTCGCCGTACATAATCTCCTTGGCGAAGTTGTTGTATTAAAATCATTTTATAAGCAAGATAACTTTTGTCTTTGAGGATTCTTCTGACCGAAGTCGAAGAAATATTTGTCCTAGCACTGATTGCTGATATTGAGGTTGCGGATTTTCATTAACGGCAGCGACAACTTGATTTATATTAATATCATTCCTCACTGGTTTACTTCTCTCTCTCTTTGGTTTGATAAAAGAACCATATCTTTTAAGATTAACAACTAATAATTTTATAGTTTTATAGCCAGGGCAGCGTCTACCAGGAAACCATTGAGAATGGACTATGCAAGCTTTTCTGGCATTACGTTTATATTCTCCATAAATCGATAAAAACTTTGTTTTTTCCAAAGTTGAATATTAAACCATGTCGAATTGTTAGTAGATTGACGAGCGAATTAATCTTCAACAGAAAATAACTACTCTAATTTATTTTAATTTGACATATTAAAATTTCTATGGCTATATTATAAAATGTGAAATATTACTAATAACAAAGCTATGGTTGATTTATTTAATTTGAACAACTTAAAAGTCGAAAGAATAAAATAAAATGAATAAAAGTAAGGAAGTTCATGAAACTGAATCATGAATATTTTGTTTTATTTAAATATCTGTAGAGCCACTAGAAGAGCAACCAAATTTTATTAGTAAGAAATGTGTATTACATGAAAACATGCACTTATTAGCAATGGGTTCATCAAGTGATATCACAAAAGAGAGAAAAAATGTTTCCCTTTATTTATTGTTGCTGTTGTGTTACTGTAAATATTGTTTATGATATGCCTTTTACAAATAAAACTTAAACATATTATTTACATTCTTTTCAAATTTATTTTAAGATATTTTCTTACTTTTTATTGGGTATTTTGCCACTGAAAAATATTAAAAAATTTTAATCAAAAAACCTGTGCGCCAAACGGATCAGACAGAGGTTGATTCTTGAATACTTGACTGTTTCAAAAAGTCTCACACCTAAAAATATATAAACTAGAACAATGTTATAAACTAAAAACTGAAAATGAAAGCTATAGTTAGTTAACGTTTCGGAAGAGAATCTACTTCCGTTCTCAAAACTTTTTTGGCCGTCAACCATGACAGTTCTTTGTTTATTTATTTCTTCAAATGATGTAATATTAAGGAACGATAAACAATTTATAAAAACTGTCTTATTAAATAATCAATATCCTGAGAGTTTTGTTGATAGTCAGTTATTGAACATTGGTAGTAGAGAGAATATACTATCACAACCTGAGGTATTTGGTCAATGGCAGTAATTCCATATATACATGGTTTATCGGATAAATTACGAAAAATTGGGAATAGTTTTCCGACAATATCTTATTTTAAGAGACTTCAGTTTGAAGTCAAAAAGAGAGTTTTTAAATATTTTCTCTAAAATGAAAGAGAATATCGAATATGACGTAATAACATAAATTGAATCTAATTAAAACCTTTATAAGAAAATATTAACACAGTTCATGTACAGGGCGAGGGAAAAAATATTCAAGGAAATTAAGTTTCATTTCGTAATAATTTTTTCATTTTTTTTTAAATCACTCTGTATGCATATTTAAAGGCCTTAAAAATATTTACAATTTGCTGTACCGAACATGGTCGTAGCTTAAAAAGTAAGGAAGTTACAAGTCTGGGGAATTTTAAGTGGCGGACCATGTATAGGGCAAAGTGGTAGACATTTCCAAACACGGTATCAAGAACATCTTAGATCATATACGTTACAAAAAACTGATTCATTTTTCGCGAACCACTGCCTCGAAAACAACCGTAGTTTTCCGGAATTAGGCGACACTGAAATTTTACATTTCTCAACAAAAGGCTTTGATTTAAACAGTTTAGAATCGCTGGAAATTCACAAACACAATAATATATAATTATAATAGGATTGCAATTTGTTAAATGATCAATTAGATCTTATATATTCACCTTTATTTACAGCCCGCAGACCCACAATTGAATATTCATAGATTAGTTTATTATTGTCATTTACCTGATGCCTAAGCCCTTATAGTACCTACATATTAATCTATCCAAAATTGTCTATATATAACATTTCTGTGCAATTGTAAATCAGTCATTTTTGATTCACTGCTTGACAATGGCTTTGTAAGTCGAAACTGCGACTGGCAATTTTTATAAATACATAGTGTTCGATTTGTTTCATTATTGTTCTTAAAAGCTCTAAATTTATTCCATACAAATGGACCGCACTGTATAATGAATAAGGAATATAATATAAGATGTTAAGTGTATTCAATAGTGTGCATATGCAAGTTGTCTATAAAATATCCAGTAATATTTTTTCGTGAATTGAATACAGAAATAATAGTATATTATTTAGTGATACAGAATGTAAGTAATAACTCACGCAGATGAAGTATGCAGCGCGAGCCGTAGGCGAGAGATGTAAATCATCAAGTGTATTATTAACATTATCGCATACTTTATCCAGGATTATAACAATAAATATTAATATAATAGTTTGACAATGTCTAAACTACTCAAACATGTAAAATCAACTTTATCCCCTCAATAATAATGAACCCACTCTATTTTGTTTGACGCGTTACATCCATTGGGCAGGTGAGGCATGAAGTTAAAGGTGAATGGTGTAAAAAGAAACCACTCTGGAGTTATAATAAATCTGGCTATTTGTTTATGAATACCTACTATTACATGTTCAAAAGCAGTTTATTAATTAACATATAATCTAATAAGAGTAGATAAAAGATATTACAGTTTAATAATTCGTGTCAGTGTTGTATAAAAAATGATTTTCAAATAATTCTGTATTATTAATATTATTTTTTATAGTAATGTATGTACTGTTCTGAATATTTATTGTATTCTAAATTTATCACAACACTGGAAACTTCGATATCATTGCCAAGTTTGGGGTCAATCCCATATTATTCATTAAGTTAATTGTTACTTAATTGACGGTAATTAATGACCTCTGCTCGTTTTTCTTTGAGCATCTACTACACATTTTGATTGAAACTGATTTTGGAAAAACCTATGAGTTATATTATGGTCAGTAAACATCATGTAGTGGAACGGAGGGAATGGTCGGAAAATGATAATTAATTTTAGTTTATTAGGCACATAGGTTATTTACATAATTAAAATGCCTTGAACTGAATAAAGTGAGATCGTTAGGGGATGTTTACTTGAGTATTAGATGAGTATAATCGGTTTTCATGTATTCGTTTTGCTTGTGGTGTTTAATAATTTAATAATAAATAGAAGTTGCACTAGTGCGTGGCCGACTATGAATAGCTATTTAAGTGTAATTTGGTTCCCAAATCATCTCGATTGGATTAAATATCCAATGATATTGAGATAACCATGCCAGAGCATGGCTGTATATTTTGCTCTTACATTTAGTTTATAAGATTTTATTCCTTTATACTTTTTAATAATTACTGCTTTATTGGAACCTTCTTAGGTATGTCCATGTTTTTAAAATACCAGCCTTTCTCTGTATTATTGTCAGATATTTTATTTAATACCACTGCCACGTTCGCGTGGATCGATTATCCTAACCCACTATCCTAAAATAGCACAATCTCCTTTGCCTTTCCACCTCTTCACCACCTTCACTTATTCTCCCACGATTTGTTTAACTACTCTTCTACCATCCTCTCCCACCTTCTAATACTTCCGTATGATTTTTTCACAATCCCTCCTTTTACTATCTTCTAATTTTTTGATGATCTTCTCACATTTCCCCACATTCTAACATTCTCCCATAACATCCCCCCATTCTCACTATTCTTCTGTACCTCTCCACCACGGTTCCTTACCTTCCCTTACTTCCCCACTCTCTTCTTTTATTTTCTCACTATCTTCCTTCCCTTCTCTCTACCTTTTCGTAACTTTTCTCCACTCTCTCACTATCGGTCTATCATTTTCCTTTACTTCGCGACAATCTCTCCACACCCTTTCCCACCTTCTTACCGTCTTCCCTATTCTCTACTACTACATGCATCCAACTTCGCACCACCTTTTCTCGCTTTCCCACCATCTACCCATATTGTCTCTATCATCACATACCATACCATACCTTCGCACTACCTTTCCTTACTTTCCCACCATTGTTTTACTGTCTATTTGCAACTTTTCTTACCCTCCTCCACCTTCTTACTACCATCTTTCCTATTTTCCATCGCTTCACCTACGTTTCCATCGCATTTTCTTACTTTTCCCCACAGCGCTATCCAATCATCTTTCCACCTTTCCCCCATCTTCCTTTGCCCTCTCACCATATCCGACGTAAAGTAGCTTATTCTCTAAGCTGGAAATATATATCAATACGTGTAAAAAATATTATCAAAATATAATGAACCACTCTTGAGTTATGACGGAGCCAACAGACCAACAGATATCGAAATTCTAAGAAAAAATAAATTTACAAATACCATATTGTATTGTCCGTAACAATTTAGCCAACTGTTGGTAGAACCTATTTAGACATTCATTTTTCGACCAAATCTGCAGCCAAAGTTTTCGTGATAGTGAGCGGAGGATTGTGTTATAGTCCTAGAGCTAGATGACTTCTTTGGAAATTCATCGTTACATGAATTTTGTGCGAAGTAATTAATTCTTTCGAACATAAATTACGCCACACAGATTTCTGGCATATGTCAGCCTGTCAGTTTGGCTATAGTTCAAGATATACGTCTTTTTCGCGTAGAATCGTACATTTTTCGTTTTCAAGTAAAAATTACTTTGACTGGAATTTAGCCCTGTGATGCATAATGTTTTATTATAAGAAAGCTTATAATAAATTATTGAAAATGATAATGACCTTGATGGCCAAAGTATGTATCGTCCTTTGTTTGGGTAGCTGGTTCGGAAAAGTTATTCCAGGGTTCAGTTTAGTAAATAAGATAGTCCAAATATAAATAAACAGTTTATTTCTCGTAAACCGATAAAAAGGCAGTCATAAAATATATATTCGTTTTACTGGTTTCCGTATCTTTAGGGTCAGGGTCTCTAGACATTACTTAATCATACGTGTGCGAAGTGACAACATAACGGCTACTTTCTACCTCGACGTGGCGTCGATGTTCTCGATATCACCGGTCTGGCCTGATGCAAATAACCATGAGAAAGAAAGGCCAACACGCTGCAGAGTGTCCTATCGGTCGGCTATATCCCCTCCTGTTCGGTGACGTCGTTGAACATCCGTGGAGTACCTACGGCGGCGTAAAAGCGTCGGGTAAATAACTTGTCTACACAACAGACTCCAGCCCAACACGCTACAGAACCTAGAGATAGACTTATATTTGGTTCGACTCGGTACAGTCGCTAGCCATCTGGGTAGTACCTTCGGCGTTGTAACGGCGTCGGATAAATAACTTGTCAACACAAGAGATCCAAGGCAGCACGCTGCAGAACCTAGGGGACTAGTACTATTACTGATATTAGTCCAGCTTAGCACGCTGAAGACCAATTCCAGAAAAGCATTGACCTTATAATAATGATACAATACATCCGAGATGAGCTCAACATGCGGAAAATGTTAAATCCCTGGGACGTTAAGGGTATGTAGTATCTTTGTTTATAACCATAACTTCCTGGAAAGGTTATTTTGTTGTTAAGGGACCGTATATTTACATGTTAAAAAAGAGAAAGAATTTGTAACGATTTAGAATTCTGATATAAAATATGTAATAAAAATCTGAATTTATTTCAGACCAATTAACTTACAGGAGTTTCTTTCTGAGAATATTTGTTTGAGTTCAAAATGTTTAAATAAATATTTTCAATCTATAAAATATTTTGTAATGATCCATTTTGTTTACAACTTTGACAACTTGTGACGTACAGGGTGATTCATCATAAGTGTCCCCCTCTCTAACTTGGACCAATTCGAGAATTTCAAAAACAAAATTAAACATTTTTTTTTACGTCATGTTGATAAAATAATGACGTCCAAATCTAACCGTATACAGGGTGTTACTTGATTATTTTAATAGTGCAATGCAGGTTTTCACGGCCGTTGTCCAATGAAGTAGTTTCTTCCGGGTTTTGCCGCGGTCGTCGAACTTGACTTGACGTTCCGCTGATCATGCTGTCAGCTTCTTCAGAAGGGTTCCAAAGACGGTCTTTGGAACCCTTCTGAAGAAGCTGACAGCATGATCAGCGAAACGTCAAGTCAAGTTCGACGACCGCGGCAAAACCCGGAAGAAACTACTTCATTGATTATTTTAAATAGAACACCCTGTATCTAACTCGAGAATCGTAATCCTCATTTTTCTCTGATTCCAAAAATATTATATATCACGTGGCTATATTGTATAGTTTCCTAATATTTACATATAAATTACAAACTAACCAGAAAAATGTAAGTAGGCATTGAAAACAATAAAACACCCAAGTGTCAATCTGAATTATGACAGTTAGCAATTTTATATTATCGAAAGAGAAAGTTTATTGTCATCGATAAAATATGCCATTATAGAGATGATGTCAGATTAGATATATTAACCATATATCTCGGTAATAATAAAAATGCTTCAGTGAGAGAGTATAATAGGAGCCTATGTCCGAATCGTCCTGTTCCAAGTCGAAAAACTTTTCAACGCATGTTGATCAAGATGATTGATAGAAAGACACTGGGAAACAAGAAAAAAATTAGAAATAATGATGAAAACCGTGAGTTGACTATTTTGGTTATATTTTGACGAAGACCGAAAGAAATCCCTCAGAAATTGTTTAAGAGATTTAGGTATCTCCTATTCCATAATGACATTAGGAATTCTTCACAAATATCAATACAAAGCTCGAAAACCAAGTTTATTACAGAAATTATATCCCAATGATAATATTGTGAGGAACAATTTTTATCAAATTATGCTGGAAAAGCACAGAGAGGATCCACTAATTTTCAATCATATTTTTTGAACCGATTCAGCACTACTGGAATAAATAATAGACAGAATAATCATTACTGGGCACCGGTAAATCTCCATATAGTGGAGAGAAATCCGGCTTCAGAGCCGCAGAACTTTAAATTTATGGGCTAGCATATTCTATAATAGGGTAATATATACATTTTTTGAGGACAACATGAATGGTGTTAAATATTTGGTTATATTGAAAGAAATTATCGACAATAATGCAGATAATCTTCCTCTGAATCAAATGATAGAACCATCTGGCAGCATGATGGAGCATGTTGTCACAATAATGTTAAAGTAGGTAGGTAACAATATTGTTGAACCAGAATTTCAACGAATGGATGGTAAGACATGAGTCTACAACGTGGTCCTCTAGAAGTCCCGATCTCACGCCGCTTGACTTTTCTTTTAGGGTTATATGAAAAATGAAGTTTAAAAAACAAAGTTTGATTACATCGATGAGCGGAAGGAAAAAATCATTGAAGTAATTGATTACTTCATTACGAACAATATTTTAGAAAATTTCTCCAGAAATTGTACTAATCGAATGAACTTCTGTGTAAACAATGACGGTTCCCACATAAAACAATTATTGCAATTTTTCTGTTGTTTTCCTTCAATAAACTTCTTGTTATGTGTTCAAAATAATTTAATTTTGTGTGTAGTTTCATGAAATGGATTGAAATTTATTATGCATCAATACTTTTACAAAAAGTACCTTTTTGGCATTCCACTCCGGCCGTTTATCTGCAACGCTAAGAGCCATGGATGTCGAAGAGCTGGTTGGAAGAGTAGTGGCAATTAAAATAATTGAAAAATGCTTCATCATTTTCCATGCCTACTTAAAATTTTCTGGTCAGTTTGCAATTCATGAATTATCGACGTTCTTGCAAATGTTAGAAACACTATTGTTCTCTAAATCAGAGAAAAACGAGGATTACGAGTTAGATACGGGGTGTTCCATTTAAAAGGGCAAGTAACACCCTGTATACGGTTAGATTTAGACGTCATTATTTTCTCAATATGACGTATAATAACTTGCTAAAAAATTATTTAATTTGCTTTTAGAAATTCTCGAATCGGTCCAAAAATAACCAAGTTAGGGGAGGGGGGGCATTTATAATGAATCACCCTGTACTTACCTGGAAGGAGGTGTCCCGAAGGAAGTCGATGTTGTGAATTGTTATCATTCATAAAACGATAAAAATGTCTAACAGAGCATAAAACTATGACATGCATCGAAAATGATACCCAGCTCCTTTACTATTATGTTTTTGGCCGACAAGAGCAATGCGTTAGGTGCAAAACCATTTTCACTTCCGGCTGCCGGATTAAATCCGACATGAAGAATTATAACGCGTTTTCCTCTTTAACAAGGTGTATTCAAGCTATAATTTGAAGTTTTATCTACTAAACTAAATCAAGTGTGTCAAACTAGGTCTTATCAAGATATAAGTATTCTATGCCTATTTGATTCGCAATATTTTTAAATTTTATGCAAGTAGGTATTTCTCTCGAATATTGATGGGAAAAAAAGTGCGCATCCCTTCGATAAGGGCTATGCGTATAACATCAGTTCATTGGTAAAATTATTAATTTTTTTTACAAATTACGTAATAATAAGAAGCTTGAAATTCATCCAAAAAATTAATATTAATACCGGGTGGCTCAGACGATAGGGACACTTGTAACTTTTGAATGGGAGAATGGATTTTTTTCAAACTTGGTGTGGTGATATGGGATGAAATTCCAATTACTTATGTGATGTAAAAAATCAAAATGGCCAATTCCGGTTTCGATGCAATTTACATGAAAATCAAATTTTTAAATGGGACAACCTGTATATTTTTGCATATTTGGATCCTATTGGTCAAAATACGTATGATCTGACCCTCAATTATTATTTCGATTTTCAAAAAACATAGATTTTTTAATTTTTAGTTTTAATCATAGAAGGCCGCGATTGAGCCAAAACTGTTAAATGTCGGTCTGCAAGCACCGTTAAAATATTATCTCTGCAGGTACTAATATTAAACACGATTTATCCTTCATTAAGTTCAACGATATTGATTTTAGAACGAATTATTTTCATGTAAATTGCATCAAAACCGGAAGTCGGCCATTTTGGTTTTTTACATTACATGTCAAAATCATTCAAAAGTTACAAGTGTCCCTATCGGCTGAGCCACCCCGGTATATCATATAAAAAACACGCTAACCAATATACTCTTCGCCGTTTTACTGTACTTTTTATAGAACTGTTGCACATTCTATAGAATACTCTCCCCATTTGTATTGTAAATTAAAAAATATTTGCTAAGAGTATTAGCGAGTGACGGACTTATCTAACTGCGAGATAAATGAAAATCGCCAAAGCTTGGTCCATAATCTTATTGCATTTGTGACAGATTTATTGCTAAGTTGATAAACATTTGCCTAAGTAGCCGATTTTGCAATGTAACAATATTACAATATGAATATATTTTAAAGAATGTCCATTTTTGTTTGTTTGTCAGGCTTGCTGTAAGAAGCTTTTATTTATTAACCGCTCCACAGGTAAATAGCTATTTACAGTGGAAGTGCAAGGAAGAGCCCTGAGAGAACATTTGAGACACTTTGTACACTGATCTGCTAAGGTAAATTAAAATAACAAAATAAAATCTGCAAAAAATAGAAATCTAGGAGAATATTCAGGCCACTCTGTATATTAAGCGAACCTTAATTATTTTGACCTAAGAAATATTTTTGTATTTGTAAATAAGAAACTTTTCTTTTGTGGGGCCTGCCTTATGTTTAACACAGTTTGAATTTTAGGAAATTTAATTAGGTTTAATAATGAATAAGGATTAATAAACTAATAGAACTTATCTTTTTCGTCCGTGTGTATATGTTGGCAGCTTCCCTCTCTGTTCTGTTTATCGCTGCACTCGTTGTTTCACTCTCCTTAGAAACCAGCTTGTTGTTATTCACTGAAGATAAGTTTATAGTGCATATTTTATATTTTACTGCCAGATGTTTGTGTCCCTATTTCACGTTGTTCATATACGCTTTTAGGTGATTCAACCAATATATCTTAATCAAATATCAACTATATGAAATAGCCAGATCCTGCTAATTTATATCAGTTAATGTAGAATTGTTCACGCTTTAATTCAACACAATTTCGTACGATTTCTCACAGTTTGAACCGAACTCTCCACATTTTCAAAATTTTCAAAATATTTTTTGCTAAAATAGGCTCAGAATCTTATGAAACGTCGAAATTTTAAATTTGAGCGAAACAAAAATTTCTGGCGATCTGTCTGCCTGTAACTTTTTTTTTGTGCACTCGTTTTCTCTGTGACGGTTTAAAATATCGACTTGACATTTGGTACAATGAGATCTAGAATTAGATTACATTCTGAATTTATTCCGTTGAAGGGTTGTAGAGTAAATAAGAAAAATAAGTAGAACAACAAAGCAAGCTAATAAGAGTCCAGAAACTTGGAATTTCGTCTCCAAGGTCTCAAATTTTTTTACATCTAAAATTTGGTTCACGTATGTATTATAACGACACTCGGAACTAGATTATATTTTGAGTTGAACTTGAAGGGTTGGGGGGTTAACAGTGGTAAATAGGGGGAAATAAACAAAGCAAGTTAGTAAGAGTCCAGAAATTTGGGATTTGGTATAAATACTAGAAGCGAAGCCTTCAAACTTTTTCATCACGTCGTCAATAATTTTCATCTAGTTGGCAAATATTTAAAGAACATTTTAAATTAAACCCCGCGTGAAAATATTAACTCTTTTATTATAGGTTATTTCTTAAAAATATCAATATCTCGGGTTCTGCTGGTTAAAAATCCAAAGCTTAACATATTTGTTGATTGATTGATTGATTGATTGATTTGCCAGCGTAAGGTGGGCATTGCTGCCAATTCCGGTGCAGGGAGATTTGTTCCACCACGCAGCCCGATCGCCCACCGATCATCCCACCGTGTGCCAGAACAAACCCCCAGTGCTTTTATATACCGCCGGACCAGCGGCATACGCTGGATTGGACATTGGACATGCTTGTTGTCAGCAGCGAGAGCCGCATGACGCATGGGGTAGGAGTATAGGATGGAGCGTGTAGGTGTTTGTGAGATGTTTCTTCTTGTTTTCCTTCTGTCTTCATCGGATGGAAAGTGTAGGCGTTTGTGAGATGCTTCTTTTAGGTTTTCGTGCTTCTTTTTACTTTCAGGTTTTTGTGATATGCTTCTTCTTAGTTTCTGTCTGTGATCATCTTCTCTCCTATTCTACTTCAGAGTTTTCTGTTTCTTCTGTTTCTGAGTCTGGCAGTGTGTATATCCTTGATATTTCTTTATTGTATTCCATTTTTTGTTGTGCCAACTTGTCCCAGTATGTATAATCCTTTCCTAGCTTATTCATAATCCTCTCGATTGTTGTAATCCATGTGTAGCATGGCCTCCCTATTTTCAGTTTGTTGCTGTTCATTCGCAGCGCTTTCTTCAGTAGGTGTGTCGTTTCCCGTCTTTGGACATGACCCCAGTATTTCATTGCGTATGATTCTATTCTTTTGATTATTGTTCTTCCCTCTAGTAATGTTGACGTTTTCTGTCGTTTTTGTGGTTTTCCTGTTTTTGCTAGCAGTTGGATAATGTCCCTTTCAGCTCTTCTCAGGCTTCTTCGGTTGGCCTTTATCGTTGCTGCGTTTTTGACTCCATATATCATCGTAGGCATTATGATGGTCGTGTATACCTTTTTGGTTAGGCACCATGGTGGTTTGTTGTCCTCAATGAAGGGTAGTAGAGCTCTTGTGACTCTGTAGGCTGTTTTGACTTGGTCCAGGACTGTGGTGAATAGTCGGGGGGATAGGGGACATCCTTGTTTGATTCCTATATTCTTCATTTTTGATTCCGTCGTCTGTCCAAACCATTGTATTGCAGTGTTTTCTGTATATTGTTTTCCTGTGGCCTTCATTTTCTTTAGTTTTTCCTAATTTCTTTTCGTGTCTTTTCTTGTTGGGCTCATAGGGGGATTTGTTCCTTTTCAACGTTTTCCTCGTCGCTATTTTGATTTTTAAACCCATTGTTGACCAATTTAGTTCCTTTCCTGTTAACTGTTTTTCTATCTCCTCCTGGTATTTCTTTTTTATTCCTTTGTTCTGTAGCAGTGAGATGTTCCATATGTCATTTGCTGTTTTGTTGTACCCTTTTTTTTTCTTTTTCTTTTCTTCTTGTTTCTTTATTACTAGTGTTCCATATAATATTTTGTAATCCGTTTTGACGTTTGTTGCTTGTTTTGCCTTAATATTTTTGACCCTGTCCCTTATTTTTCTATCCACTAGGATATGGTCTATTTGAGAGTTTATGTTTCCTTTACTCCAGGTATTAAGGCAGGTTAGGTTCTTGCTCCATGTGTTTCTAACTGTTAGATCTAACAGATGTGCCAAGTTTTTTAGCAAGCTTCCATTATCGTTTGTCCATGTGTGAAGTAAGGTTTTTCCTATGATATTCTTGTCTTCATGTGTTTGGTCGTACTTTCCTATATGCGCGTTGAAGTCTCCTAGTATTATTGTGTTAATTTTTCTATTCCTATTTCTTCTAGTCTCTTGGGTAATCTGTCTGAATACTCGTCCTGCCCGTTTGTCGGAGGGCACATGTACTCCTAGTATGCATATGTTTTCCTTTCCAATTTGTAAGTCTGCCATGGTTATGTTTTCGTTTACTTTTCTTGTCTTTATCTGGATAGGGGTGTTCCGTTTTATTGCCCATGCGACTCCTCTGCTGTTTTTTCTTTGTCCCTCCACTTAGATGCCATTTGTAGTTTTGAGTAACTGCAGTTCCGTCTATCGTGTGTGTCTCTTGTATGCATGCAACGTGTATGTGTTCCATCATAAGAACCTCATCGATTTTTTCTCTTTTCTCTCTCGTTATGCATCCTCTGACATTCCATGTCGCCAGAATGATGTCATCGTGTTATAATTCTTGACTGTTGGCATCCTCTGTTCTTTGTGATATTTGGTACATGTTTATGTGCGTTGCTTCCTCTAATTCTGGGCGGGGTGTTATAGCCCCAGTTCGAGCGTATGTTTCTTCTGGTTGCTCTGCTTCATGTTTTTCTTGTGCAATAATCGCGCTATCGTAGTGATTTCTTTCGTTTCAGTGCTTCCTATATACTATCTCTAGTGGTGTGTTCTCTCTTCCCTGTTGGTTAGTAGGATGGAAGATTATATGTTCTCCTTCTTCTTGATGTACTATTATTGTCCTGTTTTTCATATTTGTTGTTACTGCAATTGTTTCCTGCCACATTAAGAGAGTCCTTTTATTATGTTATCTGTATCGCGGTAAAATAACTTTTTACAGCGAGTTACAAATGAGAAAGCGGCCCGAGAGAAACCTCCGCACACCCTGTATATTGTTTTGATTTTTGTAGTGCCTAATTCAAACTGCCGTTTTCCAAATGGGAATAAAAAAGATATTATGAAAGTAAAGTACAAATAATACTAAAAAATAGAGGGGCAAACATAAATAATAAATCATGAATTAATTAAGTAATTAATCAGTCAGTTAAATAAATAAAGGTATATCTTATCTTTCTTTCTTGTAGTAGGCTGGTGATGTTTGTTGAATCTATGCGCCAAATTATGACTTCCTACGTATTTAATGACAATGACATGGAAATCTGTTCCAATTGCAAATAAAGTACCTACTTGTAAATATGTAAAATTGTGCAGCAAAATATAAACAAGTGACACACATTTTATTTTTACATATTTATTTATAATTTATGCAATCTTATCAACACCCCTTGACCTTAACGAAATGAAAGGTTTGTATTTAACCTTCTACTTTTTATTAATATGACATGGTGCAACTTCTGCCATAAATATCAACCCCTGACATTATTAAAAGCAGGGAGCGAGATAATTTATTATTACAATAAAGTACAAGTTTCCCTTCTATTAGAATATATAATATTAGCCCAGGCATTAGAGATATTTACTTCTAAACAAATCGGAGGCGGATGATTTTTTTAAATGAATTCTTTGGATGGTAAGAAATAACATCAGGTAAAGTTTGCATGATTTCCGGACCGTTAACATTAAAAAAAAAATCAAAACCTTGTTTTTCCGATATTGAGAAAAGAAAAAAAGAGAAAATAAAAAATATTCTTAGAAAGAGCATACATTTACACACAAAAAATGTATCCACAAAAATTTCGTCTAATGCCATTGATTTTCCGTATAAAAATTGGAGATACTGAATGGTGCAATGTTGCCCGTGTCTACGCCCGAACACATGTTTTGCGATACTTGGCGTGCGAAAGACCCTTTGCTTAAACAAACAATTTACACAAATTAAAAAGCTAAAGAATCATTTTCAAGTTGGAGCCTCACCTTTCTTATTCATATAATTGCATATTAATATCAGGTTAACATATAGAAGCAAATCATCAATATACAGTGAGGTCCATAAGTAAAAGATATATTCATTATCTACGTAATTTAGTATTTATGATAAACATCCTAAAACACGTCAATTTTTAATTCTAAACTGACATTTTTGAGCATAATTTTATACCTTCCCCTTCAACCCCCTTGGAGTGACAGCTATACCCCTTTAAAATGTTTAAATCAAATGAGAGTGCGTGTGACAGCTGGATACCCGGAATTGGCAGCAATGCCCACCTTACGCTGGCAAATCAATCAATCAATCAAAATGAGGGTGCGTGTGACAGCTCATTTGAAAGGGTTTTTAATTTTCTATCCAGCAATATAAGGTTTTTTGAATTTTGTATATTCTTCATCAAGAAAATTTAATTTGAAGATTTTAAAATGTATTGGAAATGTATCCTAAACTATTATTTATACCAAATATCTGTCAAATCTGACTTTTCTAATTAATATTGTGTCATGTCATAACATTCAATTTGAATTTTCTGATACGCAGGTGGCAAAATACACAACAAGAAGAAAGAAGTAAAAAGAGTTTCTTTTTACATATCAGTAAAAATAATAAATTCTTTATTTGGTCCATGTGTGCAAACTCATGATTCTAGTTATTTATCGCTGATTGTCATCTTGATCATTATTTTAACAATTGGTCTTTCGGTTACGCAAAGAATTGAAATTTTGATACTACATCATATATTGATACATCCTAAGATGTGGTGATAAAACAAGAACGCAGAAGCAGGTAAGCGAAATCTTCAATACTAAGTATCCTAACCGTCGCATTTCTCAGTTTACTAACCGTAGAGTAGAAAACAAATTTCGTGAATTTGGAAATGCCACAGATATTCCTAAAAATCTGGTAGGAAACGCATTTTAGACGATAAAAAGAAATTGGATATATTGTTAGATATTCAAGATAATCCACATAAACCTACAAGTTGCCGCCGATAATGCCTAAAATATACATATTGCGTCTTCTAAAAAATAAAAAAATCCGCCCATATAAAATGCATTTGGTTCAAGAACTGATGAAGATTGATCTGATCGCCGCCGCCGATCGAAACTTTGCAGAATCATGCCAAATAGATGCCAAGATGATCCGTGATTTATAAATAACATTTTTTTTTCTGATAAGGCAACATTCGTCTTAAATGGAACAGTCAACAAACAGAACTTTACATACAGGACAACAGATAATCAACATTGGATGATGGAGGTCAATACTCAATATCCTGAGAAGGTGTACGTTTGGGCTGGAATTATAAATTCTCAAATTATCGGACAATATTTCTTTGATAGCATATTAACTGGCGGGCGTTACTTGGATTTCTTGCAAAATTCCTTAGTTCCAGAGTTAAGAATATGTTCCCAGATGATCACAACCCTAATGAAATTAATAGAAATATTTGGTATCAGCAGAACGGAGCTACACCACATTGTGCATTGGAAATCTCAATCAAGTTTTTCCCAATAGGTTGATCGGTACACGCGGTGAAATTGAGTGGCCTGCCCGTTCTCTCGATTTGACCCCGCTTGACTGTTTTTCATGGGGTTACTTAAAATCGAAAGTCTACTTCAACAGACCAATGAACGTCGATGATTTAAAAGACAGAATATAGCAAGGAATTAATCAAATCACCCCGGAAACGATACAAAATGTTTTAGAAGAATTTCAGCAACGCCTCCATTATTGTCAAGAAGCAACGGGCGCCCAGTATGAACATTTGATTTAAACTGTTTCATGTTCTTTGGTTTACTTAGTAACATTAAAATGTAATATTTTTTAGTAAAAAAATTAGAGAAATTCAAAAAATCATATATTGCTGGATAGAGAATTAAAAACCATTTTAAATGAGCTCTCACGTGCACTCTCGTTCCATTATAATTTTTTAAAGGGGTACCTGTCAAGGACGTTGAAGGGGGAGGCATAAAATTACGCTAAAAAAATGTCATTTTAGAATTAAAACTTGACCTGTTTTAGGGTTTTATTCATAAATTGTATTTTACGTAGATAATGAATTTATCCGTTACTTATGGATTTCACTGTATATAATATATTTCGAAAATGACCTCATTTTTGTATATTGTATGATACTCCGTAGGAGATGTTCGAACTTTTTTTTTGGGAAACTTTCAAGAAATGTGTCAGTTTAAACCTCATTAACGTACATTTGCTTAAGTTAATGAAGTTTAAATGAACACTACTTCAGAAATTATTATAATTTCGTAATTTTAGAATTTGTGGAATAAATATATATACATGTTATCGGAACTCGGAGAAAAAAATACTTAGGTAGATAAAACAAATTCAGTTATAAAATAAAGATACCAGCTTTTAAAATATTCAAAAAAAAATTATGTAATATTACATTTTTTATAAATCATCAGTGCATCTCGTGATAAGGGAAACAAACTAGATATTGAGAACTTTAGACCAATCTCTGCAATTTGTAACTTCTGTAAAGTCTTAGAAATATTACTTCATGATAGAATATATCATTCAATTAACACCAAAATCTCTATTAATCAACATGGATTTATGAAAAGGCGTTCAACAACAACAAATTTATTCTGTGTAACTCAATATATTTCTGAATCCTTAGATGAAAGTGGGCAGGTAGATGTCATATATACCGATTTCTCCAAAGCGTTTGATAGACTTGATCACCAGTTGTTACTTAATCAATTAGAAAAAATCGGCTTGTCATATTCTTTGCTCCTTTTGTTTAAATCTTATTTAATGAATAGGAGTCAGTACGTTGCATTAAATGGGTTCAAATCGATCGAATTTGCTGCCACATCTGGAGTACCCCAGGGATCTATTCTGGGACCCTTGTTTTTTAACATGTTTATTAACGACATAGTGAACGAAATTAATTTGCCTCACCTTTTATATGCCGACAATCTAAAAATTTTCACAGTAATTGATGAAATCGATGACTGTTTTCAACTTCAGACTTCTCTTGACAAAATAAACACCTGGTGTATAGTAAATAAATTATTCACGAATCCTAGTAAATGTAGCGTAATATCATTTTCTTTAAAAACATCACCTTTTATTTTTGATTACAAGTTAGATAATGTCATACTTCAAAGACCTATAACATTTCGCGACCTCGGCGTAACTTTTGATAGTAAATTATCCTTCAGTGATCATATCGATACCATTGTGTCTGAAGCCTCCAAAGCGCTTGGATTCATCGTTCGTACTAGTCGAGAGTTCACTAATACTGATACTTTGAAAATTCTTTATCAATCCTTCGTCAGATCGTAACTTGAATACGCATCGCTAATTTGGAGTTCCAGTTATGATGTTCACAAGAATAACTTTGAGGCAGTTCAACGTAGATTTCTCAAATTGCTGTGGTTCAAATCCGACGGTACCTATCCAGTGATTGGTTTTCCGCAAAGTAACTTGCTTCAAAGATATTCTATGACTACTCTTAAGGATAGGCGTACGTACTTTTCTCAAGTATTTTTGTTTAAATTACTACACAATAATTTTGACGCACCCGAAATAATAATTAGTAAGCTTAATTTTCACGTTCTCAGATTAACCTCTCGTAATCACCAAGTTTTCTATTTACCTACGCCCCGTACCAACGTACTAAATAATTCACCTTTACATACGACTTGCAGTACTTATAACAAATTATGTAGCGACTTCGATATTTTTAATTGCAGCCTTAGTGACATAAAACAAAATGTTCTAAATTAAATAACCAGTGAGTGTCTTTGTTTTTCTTAATTTGCTTTGAATCACATATGTGTATATATGTATATATAGTTTTTATATTTCCCATGTTATTTTTTTCCCTCTCTTCGTATCATTAGTTATTCATAGTTCGTACATTTAAGTAAATTTTTTCTTCATTTTTCTTTCTTTCTATGTTGTTGTATATTATGTAATTAATGCTTTGTATGCCTTTATTCCTGTTCTGTAATTGGGTATCTTACCTGTTGAACAGTGTATGCAATAAATAAATAAATAAATAAATAAAATAAATAAATAAATACCGATATTTAGTCTCGGGTATGTAGTAACTAAGAAATATAATATAAATTCTGATACTTATAGAATAAGTAGACAAGAGTATCACGTATACATAGAATAGAGTGGAAACGCACATTTGTCTATCTGTATATAATACAAAGCACTGTTTTACCGCTATTATATTGTGTATGACTTTTTATAGAATGAATAACATTTATAATAATTATTGCCTCTAACAAATATTGTTTCATAATGAAATTTTCAGAATATATTTCGTAGCTGGGGTAATATTTTGCGAATATAGCATGACGCAAATTCGCACCTCGTTTGCTCCACTACTTCTACTTCAATAATTTCTTTACGGAAAGCCTGCGTGTTTAATAGAAAAAAATTTGTAGACGTTTTTTGCCCAAGAATGTATACTCTTTCTGAATATATTTTCATTTTCCCATATATCGACATGTTCAAAATTTTGAAAAAATAGTTTTTGATTTTTTTTTTAATGTTGCCAGTCTGGAAATCATGCAAACTTTAGATGATCTTATTAATTATACTTCAGAGAACTCATAAAAAAATTAATCATCTGCCTCCGAACATTTATAGACAAAATTAGCGACACCACCTAGGCTATATAGGGTGTTCCAACTAACTTCGACCACCTGGATAAAGCGGTATAGCCGGAGAAGCCTGGACAAATTGCCTCGGAAAAATTATATGCTTATTAATCAAACACATATTATAACCAGACAAACGTTTTTAATATTCATCGTAGAAAAAATATTTGTACAGAAATCGGTTTCATGACAGGCTGAATTCAAATATCGAATAAAAAATGAATATGTGTCTGTATATATACAGGGTGTTTCGTGAGTGACTGACTGTACGCTAGTGAGGGGTACAGTACACTGAGACGATTTTAAAAATGGCCTTTATTACATCCCTAGTGCCCTTGGTCTCTGATAAACAGCGTGTTTTATATTTTTTGCCAACATTTAGATCGGCTATATTTTTTTAATGGTTTCAGCAAATCGAACCAAATTTAGTAGGCATGTTCACTAATAGAGGTATCCACCATTCAGTACCGCAAACGAAAAAATTATCAGGAACGGGCTATTTTTTTTTGGCTATTGCCTAAAACTGTCACCCTGTACATGGATTTTGGCAATTTTCAATGCCGAATTTAAAAATACTCTAATAACGTATTTAGACCATATAATTAGTTTTTTTTGCACACATTCAATGCTTCGAGAATTAACAACTCAGTTGCACAATAAATTAATTTCAAAAATATTTGGGAGCTTTCCGGTTACAAAAACATCAGTAATTACATAGGTGACTTTAATTTTGCGACAAAAAAATGAATTTTATGCTGTGTTAGAATTTGTCACAACGATATGTTACTTATATCATTTGCCAAAATAGTAAAAAGGTAAAAATGTCAACATATATAAAAAATAAATTAAATTTATTAAAACAAATAAAAAGAGTACACAATTACACAGAAGTGAGGCAACTGATGAAAGAACTTTTATCAAAAACAGTTACGCAAAATTGAAATAACACAATGAACAAAAATAATAATAAGGAAACTAACTATAACAAATTTTCAAAATATATCGCTTCAATCTCAACACACTCTCTTGCTCGTATCTGTGAATTGTTTATAGCATTTCTAATCATGTGCGGGTTATTACTTCCACATCCACGTAGTGGATTGGAAGTATAGTAATCGCAAAAAAATTTTCAAAAATTTTTATTCGTGAAATAGGTTTAGAATGTCATGAAACGTCGAGATTTTAAATTTGAGCGAAAAAAAATTTTTCTGTCTGTCTGTCGGTCTGTCTGTCGGTCTGTCTGTAACTTTTTTTGTCCGCACGCTTTCTCCGGAACGGTTTAAGATATTGACCTGAAATTTTGTACACGTATATATTATAACGAGATCTGGAACTGGATTGTTTTTTGAGGAAATCCGGTGAAGGGTTGGGGGTTAAATAGGGGTAAATAGGGGGAAATAAGTAAAGCAAGCTTGTAAGAGTACAGAAACTTGAAATTCGGTGTGTGTACTAGAAGTTAAGGCCTCAGATTTTTTTATAATATTTTTCAACCCCCTACCCCCCTACCCCATTAATGGGGTTGATAAAATAAAGTTGAGATATTCATTTGAAATTTCGTACACGTATGTATTATAACGATGTCTAGAATTAGATTATATTTTGGGATGATTCCGTTGAAGGGTTGGGGGTTAATTTGGGGTAAATAGAGGAATATAAGTAAAACAAGTTGGTAAGAGTACAGAAACTTTAAATTCGGTGTATGTACTAGAAGCCAAAGCGTCAGATTTTTTAATAATATTTTTCAACCCCCACCACCCCTACTCCAATTTGAAAAGGGTTGATAAAATAAAATTGAGATATTCATTTGAAATTGGGTACACGTATGAATTATAACGACATCTGGAACTAGATTATACTTTGAGATGATTCCGTTGAAGGGTTGGGGGTTATTTAGGGGTCAATAGGGGGAAATAAGTAAAGCAAGCTGGTATGAGTACAGAAACTTGAAATTCGGTGTATGTACAAGAAGTTAAGGTCTCAGATTTTTTTATAATATTTTTCAACCCCCCCACCACCCCTACCCCATTAATGGGGTTGACAAAATAAAGTTGAGATATTCATTTGAAATTTCGTACACGTATGTATTATAACGACGTCTGGAATTAGTTTATATTTTGAGATGATTCCGTTGAAGGGTTGGGGGTTAATTTGGGGTAAATAGAGGAATATAAGTAAAACGTTGGTAAGACTACAGAAACTTAAAATTCGGTGTATGTACTAGAAGCCACAGCGTCAGATTTTCTTATAATATTTTTCAACCCAACCACCCCTACTCCAATATGAAAAGGGTTGATAATATAAAATTGAGATATTCATTTGAAATTTGGTACACGTATGTATTATAACGACGTCTGAAACTAGACCATAATTTGAGATGATGCCGTTGAAGGGTTGGGGTTTTTTTTTTTTGGCATTAGGATAGTATCCATACAGCCAGGACCTACGTTACTATTACGTTACATTTCTAAACCAAGGGGAAAAAGAACAAAAAAAAAAAAAAATTCGAAAGCACCTACGCCAACTAAACAACCTTTTTTTTTTAACATCTACAGGAAAGTACAAGGTCACTCGTTTCTCGCCCAGGGGTCATTCAGGGCTTTTAAATATCAGACACACAGGTGGACCACGGTTAGGTTTTACACAAGTAAGGTTAAAAACAAAGGTAACAAAACTAACCTACTCTAAAGTTTAATATTTGTTTTCCTTAAAAATTGTATTATGCAATTGATAATATCTTCCCTTTGCAAAACTAATAAATGCATCAAATTAAAAGGAGTTTCAATTTTCAAATTTATCATGTTCTTGTACAGTTCATTGCTTTCATCGGTGTATTTGCTACATCCAAAAAATATATGTTCTAGGTCCCCTAAAACGTTGCAATGCTCACAGGTATCGCTCGGTAGTATTCCTATTCTATGTAGATGGGTTGGATAACACCCATGTCCAAATTTAATTCTAGATATTATGGTGATATATTTCCTAGGTATGTTATAGCTATTGAACCAGGGGTTCACTGGTATTACTGGTTGTATATGTGTGTATCTAGTAGGGTTGGTAAGACAGAATTCATTCCATAGGGACGACCATTTTTTCCTTATGATCGATTGTCTCATACTTATGCAATCAGAGAGACATATCCCTTCTACAGTTTCTCCTGTGTGGTTGGGGGTTAAATAGGGGCAAATAGGGGAAAATAAGTAAAGCAAGCTGGTAAGACTACAAAAATTTGGGATTCGGTGTATATACTAGAAACCAAGGCCTCAGATTTCTTTCTAATATTTTTCAAACTCTACCACCTCCGCTTCATTATTAATGGGATTGATAACATCAAATTGAGATATTCACTTGAAAGTTAGTACACGTATGTATTGTAGTAACATCTGATTGAGATGACTCCATTGAGGTGGTAGGTTGTAAATAGTGGAAAATAAGTACGGTAAACTAGAAACTTCATTTTTAACGTATATGGTAGAAACCAACTCCTCAAACTTTTCTATGACATCTACCCCAAATATTATTAAAATTCTATGACCAATAATTTCCACATACTAGAGTGCAAATATAGTCAAGATGTTTCCTTTAAAGTGACTTGGACGAATAATCTGGATGTGGAAGTAGTGATTCCTTAGGCAGCGGTTTTTTTTATTTCAGTGCATTCCTGTTCTAGCGTTCTCTTAATTCATCTCTGGTTGCAACTTAGGCTACATAAACTATTTGCTTTAAGTGGCCCCCTGAGTCCACCTGAGTCAAATCTGGGGCCAAGAAACTGGACCATTAAGACCAATCCATCTCTTATGGTAATGGTCATTCAAAAGTTGCTCCACCGCTCGCAAGTAGTGAGGGCCCTGTCCATTGTGTTGGTAATAAAGCCCACTTATATTTATGTCTTGTGATAATTGTGATAATGTATCTCTCAAAAAATATTAAATACATTTCTCCATTCAATGTATTATCAAAGGAATGGGGGCAATTAAATTACTGTTTAATAGCCCACACCAAACATTTACAGAACATGTGTATTGTGTATTTTTTATCTGTCTATAAGTGAAACTTTCTGCTATTGTTTCTAATAAACTGAGGCTCATCAGTAAATAAAACTATAGAAATTATTCTTCTGTGATTTAACATCCAACGACAAAACGCTCTTCGAGGAATTTCATCTTTTGCTCGGTGGAGCTGAAGGAAATTTCCCATGTTAATTTGCATGGTTATAAACAGCAGATAATGTTGATTTATTGAGAATTATTCGATTAGGAAAACGTCGACGATATTCTCTAGTGACAGCTCTGTAGTTCCCATCACAAAAACCGTAATCACAACTAATAAATCAACGTACTCTTCGTTAGAATAAGATATTTTAAACTTTAAATGGTACTTTTTGTGCTATTTCAAGTCATGTTTTTGACAGGTACTCTGTATGGTATATGTAGCAAATGTTTATCAAGGCTTACAAGATTTCTGAAATGATTTTTTTGTGAAATTTAACTGTTAATTCTAGAAAAATTAATAACGTGCCAAAAAACTAACCACGTGGTTCAATTACCTACATTGTATTATATTTTGGGAAAAAAATACACTTAGTTTTCTTTGTATTATTTTTGTTCATTACATTTTCAGTGTGTCATTTTGATTTTCTGTAATTGTTTTTAATAAAATTATTTTTATTTAATTAAGCTAAATATTAAAGTAAATTTCATATTTCTAAGTCAAATAAAAAATTCCCGACAAAGGAGTGAACACGGCCCGAGACACCCAAAAAAAGCCATAAAACTTGGCCATAAAAGTGTCAAAGCTGACATAATTTATTGCGGCTCAGGACCGCACTTAAAATTATTGTGCCGTGAGTTACAGTCTAATTAATTTAATGTATGGTTGATAAATAAATAGTTATTTATTACAGTGATAATGATAAATTTAAAAAAATTATTGTTTTACTTGTGTTGAGATAGGAATAATATTTTATATGTTGGTGGAGCATTGATGAATTTTATTAGTCTAAATAAAAATTATACCAAATATTCTTTTGTTGCTCAGTTTCGTCGATAATAATATACCTATCGAATTATTATTGTTGCCCAGCAAGGACCACGAGGAGGTACGAGCAATTCCTTGCCAAAAAATGTGGGTTCAGAGTTAAGGTTATCGATATTATTAAAATAGGTCAAAGAAATAAAGTAAATTTTTAAATTCATTAAATAAAGAAAATATTGAATTTATGTCAATAACCCGTAATCTAATTAACCCAGATTAAATAAATAAATAAAATTCTAGAAAACAAACAAATAATTGAAATAAATAAATTCAATTCTGGACAGCAAATAAATAACTATAAAATAAATAATTTCAGTTCTGAAAAAGAAACAAATAAATAATGATCAAATAAAATATGTATACATATAATATAATAAATAAGAATCACGTTATATTGCATTTGCGCGCATGTAAAATACGAATGAAACGATAAATTCACAATATACGCTAAATCAAATCACATATAACATTTTATTTAAAACTCTAATCACTACACTCACTCAACACTTCACAACCACTTTCTAAATCGGTATCATCGTCGGTACCTGATTCTACAGATATTATTAAACGGTCTTGATTAGGGCTAATGCTTTTTTCTAACTTAATAAATTCATCTTCAATTTTAATGACATGCTGAATACACTTTTTCTAATTACTTGGTGTTATGTCTCCCACTTTAGCTTTAATAAGGTCGACTACTTTGGCATCAAATTTGGGGAAGGTGTTATTTTTGCGGATATTTCTTTTCAGTTGACTCCATATTAGTTCTATCGGGTTAAAAATGCAAAAATATGGGGGTAACCGTAAAACTGTATGTCCTTGAGCTTTAGCCATGCTAATAATCACATATTGTTTTGGGAAGTTTTGCTTCTTAACAATTTCCAAAAGATCTTTCTTCCTAAAATTTTCTACAAATTCCAAATTATGTTTTCGGAGAAATTCTTGAATATCTTTTTTCTTTGTTCCCGTATTTGGTATTTTCTCAATTTGTCGCGAATGATACGAAGCATTGTCTAAAACAATACGCTGTTTTCTTCTATATTTGGTAGCAATGAAGTCTGAAACCATGCTTAAAAAATATCCGCATGTTTTGGTGATAGTCAACGTTTGATTCTTCCATTTTTTTTCCACTTAATTTGAGACCATTTTCTGATCCACAATGTACAATTACTAATTTGGTTCCTTTATTTGCAGGCATATCAACTTTACATTGCTTTGAACCATCTATCCAGCCTTTTTTCACTGTATCATGGGTATCATACCAAGTTTCATCTAAATAATAAATAGGTCGTTGTTCATTTCGAAATTTTTTTATATTTTCCAAATATTCATTACGCCACTGCACAATTCTGAAGCTTTCCATAATACCTGCCCTTTTATTAATAATCTTGAACCTAAATCCTATCTTTATTATCCAGCGCCGAAGTGTTGTTTGACTAATTGGCACTGCACCATTTGTTTTCAGTTCCATATGTATTGATTCCACCGTTGGTACCTCATTTTCCATATACTTGCTATATAAATTAAATATCTTAACAATTTCACCATAGACGAATATAATGCTCGTGCTGCTCCTTTATCCGATCTAACTTTTCGATTAGGTACCACATCCTTAATTATTCTATAGATAGACCGTTCTGAAATTTCTGTTAAGTGGGCCGTTTTTTCCACGGCTCTTTTTTCACCTTCACTTTCTTTTATATTTTTATAAACGTTTAAAACTACTTTTTTAGTATGTTCGCATAAATATTGTCTATAACTTTTCTCTGTAATTTGCGAGCCATTACCATTTCCCATATCTTCATTAAATTCTCTGCTGGTGCTAGGTTGAGGATCTTCCCAAGGCCCGAACAGTATCACAATATTATTTTACCACAGCCACTAAAAAACGGAAAACACTCGAATATTTCATCATCCGCGGGAATATTTTTACACAACTACATAAAATACGCTTAAACAATGAGCAATTTCAGTTATCTGTTAAAGTATTATACATTCAAACAAATATCGCGGAAGACTGTGGTCCGTCTCTGCTTAATACCTGTGCCGATCTGCTTGCTCTTTTACAGCATTATGTATGTGTCTAAAAAATTAAGTAAACAGCACTGACCGTTAGGTCGTAAAATATTTTAGGAGTGAGTGGCGTAATATTAGAAATTATAACTGATACTGGCGAGTTTCCCTTAATTTCTTATTTTAATCCATGCCCCACTCTATCCTAGTGGCAATGGCAAAGCTTTGAAATTTTTTATCTGACTTAGAAATATGAAGTTTACTTTACAATACTTGTGGGTATATATGACAGTCTAACAGCGAATGCCCCGTAGGTGTAGGTCCTCTTATGACTCTTATGAGTCGGTAACAGTCCATGTTTATACTTCCTTAGCACCTCTCAGAGATCCATAACCAAAACAAAATATGCGCCTAACGATTATTTATATTTTAAATGTAAACAACCTATAACACTATTATTTTACGCGTATTGAACTCGCTATCCCCCGTGCATCTGTTATACATGACAAATAGGTGTAGGTACACAAGTATACTTCACTATTTTTTGCTAAAGCTGAAAGATATTTATCTTTTCCCATATCTAACAAGTATATTGTCAGTTGTTTTGCAGAGATTTGAAAAGTATGTAGTTATTTTTAGTTAGTAGGTACAATAATTATTAAGTGACATCGTTAAAAAAATTCTTTGCTCTTCTCTGGTCGTAATTCTATACTTTATTTTTATAGGTTGTAATAAACAATTTCTTTATGTAGCAAGTGAGCTAAGAAATCTATAAAGTGTGCTATTTATATCCTGGCCTCTAAATCTTCTACATATATAATAAAAAGAATATTGGCGTGGAGGTAGAATTATATAACATGATTTACGTGTGTCATATTCTTATTTTAAACGAGCAAACTGGCGCGACCGACTCCGAATGCCCAATTAATTAACATTTTTCACGAATATACCTGCTTTACGGAACTTTTAGGTGGTCCCATTGAGATTAAGGGGGATTTTCATTAAACAAGCTGATAAATCGCATTTTTTAGAAATTTTTATTGGGAGAACTATTGGACTGATCATTTTCAAAGTTTGGAAACATATTTACTATACATTAAAGCAACGACTTTCAAACTTTTATGTGATTATAATGAAAATTGTGACTTTGATGCCCCTTGAAGTGAGACGTTTCTCAAAATTTCTCGGTTGCAGGCTGACACAATTCCTTCTATCCTGATCATCTAAAACCAAAAAATTAAATTTCTTTTTACCTTTTTACTTCTTGTGAATATACGTATTGCATGAACTATGCAGAATTTCTTTTCAAAAAATGTGGACACTGCGACTTATGGAAAAAATATTACTTTTACCACTTAAAATGTCGTCACATTTTCTATGATAAAAAAAAACTTTGCACGTATTTTCTTTTCCGCAGTTTGTGAGAAAGACAGTTGTGTTCTCGATATATGTGCCAAATTTCAAGGCAATCGGCTTAATAGTTCTTATCACGCCGATGTGATATCTCAAGAACTATTAAGCCGATTACCCTGAGATTTGGCACATATATCGAGAACACAACTGTCTTTCTCATAAAATACATGGAAAACTTTCTTTTATAATATACAATGTGACGACCTTTTAAGAGAAAACAGTTTTTTTTTATACGTCGCAGTATCCTCATTTTTTTTAAACGAAGTTCTCCGTAGTTCACGCCATACCCATATTCACAAGCAGTAAAAAGAAATTTGATTTTTTTGTTTTAGATGATCTGGAGAGAAGAAATTGTGTCAGTCAGCAACCAAGAAATTTTGGGAGGCGTCCCACTTCAAGGGGCACCAAAGTCATAATTTTCAATAGTCACACAAAAATTTGAATGTACTTGCTTCAATGTATAATAAATATATCTCGAAAGTTTGAAAATGATTTGTCTAATAGTTTACCCAATAAGAATTCCTAAAAGACGTGATTATTCGGCTCGTTTAATGGGAATAACCCCTTGTGCACAGCCAATATTTTGTATTCTTATTATTTAAATAGGTATCCGCTGTCGCCAACGCCCTGTTGAAATTTTCACTTGGTCCGTTATTGTCTTATTTAGACCTGACGAAAGTCAGGGGGGCAGGGGGATTCTTCGAGGGCCCGGATTATTTGGAGGGGCCCGTGCTTAAGATTTTTACGAAAAGTACTCATAGGTATTCTCTTTCCTTTTGTACGAAAATCGGATAAACTTGATATTATATGCAATTATCTTTTTTTAAATGTTTGTCTTTCTTTCCTTCCCCCGGGCCCGTATTTTCTCTCCATAGCCCTGGTCATATTAATAAATAAATAGTTTTACAAAAGTAAAAGACGCGCGCTCTTAATAGCCCAGGAATAATAGGTCAAAATTTGCCAAAGATGCGAAATGACTTCCAACCAGCTGATTAGTTATTTATTTTATTATGTTTACGGTGCTGGATCATCACAAAAGTGCCCGCTCCTCCGACGCTTGCGTCTTTAGATATAGCAATTATGAGTATTTTTTTTGAAAATGATCACCCGCACCCACTTTTTTCATGCCGTTTCTACAAATTAAGACTTTTTACAGTTATGTTTTTGTATATTTATCTTCAATGATTGAACTATCGATAGACAACACGGTATTACAAATAATAATTCATGAAATATTAAAAAAATATAATTCTTTATAAATATTTGGTTTAAACTATTTTCAACCTACAGCTAACCGTGTCGATTATTCTAAAAACTTCCTTATTTAATAGAGATTTAAAAACTATATAACAGGCAAATATTTTCATGATGTTTTTATTGCTGTTGCTATTTAAACAGCAAAGGTTACTTTGTTTGCAAGTTATCGTGTTATATGAAAATAAAAGCGTATATTTTACCCAAATGCCAAATTTGACCCACATGGTCCAACATTGTTCATGCACTTGTATCATCTATACACTGAAAACACCAGTAAGTTTTAACAAAAAAACCAAAAAAGTAGTTAAGTATTTATTAATAAAGCAAAATTATTATAATGATAAATCATCACCACCATCTAAGCTGTCTGTAAATTCAGGAGAATTTGCACACGACATGCCAAGGCATTGGCGGCACATCGCAGAGCACATCAAACCGGCTTTTCTGCAGTCACACCAACGTTCGCACCCCTTCTTACGACCGCAGCTGATGAGATGCAGTAACTGATCAGGCGCAGGGGGTAGATCTGATATTACCGGAACCAAAGATTTGCCACGCATTATCCAACCCCATTCACGTGGTGGAAGACCGTTTCCAATCCAGCGCTGTACTTGTAGATAAGCACGAAGCGAGTGCTGCCGAGTTGCGTCTTTGGTAGGTGGTAGTGATGAGAGCAGAAAATTATCCTTAATTGAATGCTTGGAAACAGTTTGTTTATACATGTAATAAATCAGCTCATCCAAATTAACATCAAGCTCTGATTTATTGCGGAGATTCAATACAAATGCTTCTCTAGCACTTGCAATTTCGTCTGGATTAGCTTGTGGGTTATTGAATATTGATACGATTTTTCGCAACTCTTTATTTTTACTTAAACATTGGAAAGTTTTAACTTTTCCTTTTCTAAAAAACGCAGAAGTTGTATCACAACCAGACATTGCATGTGCGAAAAGTAACACATCTTTAAGGTCTCCCAAGTATTGTTGGAGTTCCGCAATGTTGTAGTATTTAGGTGACTGGTTACCACTTTCAGGTTTTAACATATAAAGGTTTGAGTGTGTCTGCATCAGCTTCAGCTTGGTACACGATTATTTGGTTGACTCGTAGCTTTTGTGTCAACATATCTATTAGTTGACTTTGTTTTCCGAGTTAGAAAGGAATTCATCCATCAGTCATAACAGGTAGATGTTTTTCGACTTTTAAGTCTGCACAAGATTTAGTTGAAGCGCGGCGTTTTTGTTCCTCAATCTTTGTACTTGTTTCTCCTCTGTAACGATCAAAAGCTGTTACGCATTTTTTCCCATAATTCCGGTCAATATATGACGCATATGAATTACACACTTCTTCATAAGTTGCAGGACGTGGTGGCCAATTCACACCATGCAAAAGATATCCACCGTCAATGACATAAGATGTTTCTGCACAAAGTGTTGATGAGCAGGGCCGCTGAAAACACGGATCACGCCGGGAGTCTGCGACCGCGGGGTGCGGGGGGCTATATCTAAAGACGCAAGCGTCGGAGGAGCGGGGACTTTTAGTATGTTATTTAAACCATAGTAATAAACACGTATGCAAATTTTTAGCTGGTTGGCAAAGATTTTGTATCTAAAACCTTATAGTCCTGGCTATAACTCAACTATAAACTGGTAATTGAAAAATGTTATAACAAGGATAAAAAACCGCTGCCTAAGAGATCACTACTTCCATATCCAGATTTCCCATCCAAGTCGGTTTAAACGAAAACATCTTGACTGTATTTGCACTTTAGTATGAGGAAATAATTGGCCATGGAATTTCAGTAATATAATATTTGAGGCACATATCATAAAAGGCGTTGGCTTCTAGCATATACGCCAAAAATTAAGTACCTGGACTCTTATTAGCTGCTTTACTTATTTTCCTATTTACCTTCCCACCCAATTACAATATATACAAATATCTCAATTTTGTTCTGTCAACCGCTTGCGTTCATAAAATGATTAACAATGGAGGAATGGAAATTAATTAATAATGAAGTGGAGGTAGAAGGGGGGGGTTGAAACATATTATAAAGAAATCTGAGGCCTTGGCATTTAGTATATACCTACACCAAATCCCAAGTTTCTGTACTCTTACCAGCTTGCCTTACTTATGTTCCCCCTATTTACCCCTATTTAACCCCTCTCCCTTCAAAGGAATGATCTCAAAATATAATCGAGTTTCAGATGTCGTTATAATATTTATGTGTACCAAATTTCAAGTGAATATCTCAATTTTATTTTATTAAAGTCTTTAATAATGGAGAGGGAGTGGTGGGGGAATTGAAAATAAAAAAAATACCGAGATCTTGGCTTCTAGTACATACACCAAATCCCAAGTTTCTGTACTCTTATCAGCTTGCTTTACTTATTTTTCCCTATTTACCCCTGTTTAACCCCCCAACCCTTTACCGGAATTGGCGCAAAATATCATCTAGTTCCTGACCTCGTCATGGTACATATGTGTACCAAATTTCAAGTCAATATCTTAAACGGTTGTTGAGAAAACTTACGCACAAAAAAAATGTTACAGACAGACGGACAGACAGACAGAGCTTTTGGTTTCCAGGTGTATGAATTAAAAACATTTTTTTTACTTTTTAGTACAGTTTTTTAAAATAAAAGCTTTTTCTTAAAAATGTTTGTTTATATAATTATATTATAATTAAAGCTGCCGAGCAGAGAAATCTGTTCAGGCAGCACGTCGATAAACCCATGCATGGAGTGTACTACAACAACATAGAGACACTGGGTTTATCGACAAATCTGTCCTTCGCATTCCTGAGGTCAGCAGGGCTAAAGTCGGAGACCGAGGGATTCATTGTGGCCTGCCAAGATGGTGTTATTAACACCTTGGTCTACCGCAGCCGTATTATGGGTGTAGAGGTCCTCGACCTAAATTGTAGGACCTGCCATCAGGCGCCGGAGTCGCTCATGCATTTACTATCTGCATGTCCGATTTACGCGACTTCGGCCTACATCCACAGACATAACGCGGCTTTACGAGTGCTATATTACCATCTTCGGCACTCGTGCGAGGTAGACCGAACACCAATGCTGCCTTATGTTCCCGGAGAGATCGAGTCCGTTGTCGAGAACGAGAAGTGCCGAATTTATTGGAACTACTCGTTCCCGACCGTCAGGCTGATTCAAGCCAACAAGCCTGACATAGTCCTCCTCGATCACCAGACCAAGGTGATGTATGTCATCGAGTTCTCGGCACCTGCCGAGACAAACATCACCTTGAAGGAGGAGGAGAAACGGACTAAATACCGAGATCTCCAGTATGAGCTCCGAGCGCTATACCCAGACTACTCGGTCAAGATGGTCGTCCTGATAATCGGAGTTCTCGGTGGGATGAGGCCTACGCTGCTCTCAGCATTAAAGACCATACCGGCCTGCCAAAAGTCAGCCGAATGGTTGGCAGGCCAAATGCAGAAGGCAGTCGTCTTGGGGTGCCTGCGTCTACTTAGAGCACACGATTCTGGAATCTACAACCACTAACCCTGCGGGATGTGGGGAGTGGTTGTAGATAATTCGCTGGCGCTTCCCCCGTGAGAATATAGGAGATACGGGAGAACTGTCCAGCATCGCTAACGCGAAAAAAAAAAATAATACAATTTCTTTATTGATTGCATTAATATACAATGTAATATAAAAAAATCAAAAGATCAATATCATATTTAATGTTTTGAACGAAAAATATGGAAGAAAACAAAAGGTTGATTACAGAGAGACTAAGACATCAACAGCATCTGGTCAAAATTGGTCATTTCGGATATGTGGATCTGGGTGTATTGTCGTATCGAGCAACTATGAGAAGTTGCATTACTTCAATATTGTGGCTTCTCTATGCACATTTTTCGTTAAGAAGCTGTATTCGGTCCTCGATAGGAAGTGTTTGCCCCAAATCACACAAAAGTGCATTAGAAGGCTTATGTAAAGGATTGTAGGGTGCCGAATCTTTGTAATTTTCCTTAGTGCAGTTGTTTCAGCAGTCTTTAAATTTTTTTTAGCTAGGTCACAAATAGTTCTGTATATTTTGGCAACTGCTGCAGTAATACTCTAAAATATTTCGCTCTGGATATGCATTTTTTCTTTGTCATTTTAGAATACATGTTGTTTTAATTTATTGTCCAAATAAACCCCCAAATATTTGACATTTGAAGTTTTTCCCTTGCCTTTGTAATCGTCCGTGTGAGATTAAGGCTGTACCATCACCATATTGTAAAATGTACGACAGTTGTTGAGGTTGTTCATTAGTAAATATGTCGTAACAATAAATGTCCTATAATAGTGGAGATAGTAAGGAACCCTGTGGGACTCCCTGATCAGCTGTAAATTCTTGAAACATGGTATAGTTTATTTTCACTGTTAAGTTTCTGTTATCGAGGAAACTTTTCACCATGTAAATAATTGTGTCTGGTGAGTTAAGTCTTTTCAGTTTCCATAATAAACCTTTATGCCATACACAATTAAACGCATTTTTGAAATTTAGGAATAAAGTAGCTGTTTTATAATTGTTTAGTTTAGATTACTGTGTATTTGATGCTAAAATTGTGGGGGGGTGTAATGTGAGGCATATTTGTTTAAATCCAAACTGATGCCTCGGAATTTTCTGTCATTAAAATATGTATTTTATTTTTAATGAGTTTCTCCAGAAGTTTGTCTAATACAGGAAGTAAAATAATTGGCCGATAATTATTTGCTCTTGAATGATCTGTGTTTTCTTTCGGAATGATTATTACCATACTTTTTTTCCATTGGTTAGGGAAGTATTGATGTGGGATACAGTGGTTATACATTTTCAGTATAAATAGATGTGTTATAAGCTAGTTTTTAATTACCAACCAAGGGATGTTGTTATAACCAGGAGCTGAGTATCTTTGTCTTTCTAAAATTTGAAAATAGTCTTCTTCTTCGATCAAAATAATTTCTTCCGGAGTTGTATTTTTAAAATAATCGTCGTACCACTCATTGACATAATTGAGATTTTCTTGGTCAAAACATGTCACATGATTTTTAGAAAAAATGTCCATGAATTGCTTTGAAAAATGTTCTACTGCTCGTCCGAGATATATTCCTTGTTGTTTTCCATTATTATCGATATCGCTTGTTTCACTTTCTATTTTTTCGTGATAAAAATTCCTGCCCTGTGCCGGGTTAATTTTTTCACATACCTGTAGCCATTTATGTATTTTAAAATGTTGTATCAACTTGTGTATGTTCTTGTTGAGATCTTTATTGCTTCTTTTTATCTCTGGCATTTTATTTTGTTGATATTCCCGATACAATATTCTTTTAAGTTTGATTAGCTTTATAATAGCCGTTAATTGGTGACTGTAAAAATGATGCTGGTAAGTTGGTGAGTTACACAGAATATCATCCCTTAACCTTGCATTAAATATAATAATTGTAATATAATATCTGACGTTTTTCACTGTTTTTTATTGATTCCATGTAATAAGTCATATTCTGATTTAACGTTGCATTTGTAATATTTGTATTTAATAAGTTGATCTTCTGGTATTATCGGAGCTTGTACATCAAATGCAATCAATATATATCCATTTCCACACTCTTTCAACTATTAATTGTTAAAAAACAAACAAATTACTTATAGTTATAAATATAATTATTTATTTTTATTTTTTATACAGTGAGGTCCATAAGTAACGGATAAATTAATTATCTACGTAATCTACAATTTATGAGTAAACTCCTAAAACACGTTAATTTTTAATTCTAAAATGACATTTTTTTAACATAATTTTATACCTCCCCCTTCAACCCCCTTGGAGTGACGGCTGCCTCTTTAAAATCTATGAATGAAATGAGGGTGCGAGTGATAACCCATTTGAAAGGGTTGTTAAATCTCTAACCAACGATATAAGATTTTTTTTATTTCTCTAATATTTTTAGTGAAACATATTACAAAATGTGGTGTAGCTCCGTCCTGCTGATATCAAATATTTCTATCAATTTCATTAGGATTGTCATCGTCTGGGAAAAGTATTCATAACTCTGGAAGTAAGAAATTTTGCAATAAATCCAAGTAACGCACGAAGTTAATATGCTATCAAGGAAATATGGTCCAATAATTTGAGAATTTGTAATTCCAGCCCAAACGTTCACCTTCTCGGGATATTGATTATTGGCCTCCATCATCCAATGTGAATTTTCTGTTCCTACTCCAGTATCTATAGTCTGTTTGTTGACTGTTCCATTTAAGACAAATGTTGCCTCGTCACAAAAAAGAATATTTTTTGTAAAAAAACGGATCATCTCGACATCTATTTGCCATGCTTTCGCAAAATTCCAATCGGTGATCAGGGTCATCGTCATTAAGTTCTTGAACCAAATGAATTTTATATAAGCGGCATTTTTCATTTTTTAGAAGACGTTTTACTAACAGCATTATCAGCGGCAACTTGTCTGTATGGATTATCTTGAATATGTAACAATATATCCAATTTTATTTCATCATCTAAAATGCGTTTCCTACCAGATTTAGCGATTTAGGAATATCTGTGGCATATTCTAATTCATGAAATTTGTTTTCTACTCTACTAACCATAGACTGAGAAATGCGACGAATACTTAGTATTGAAGATTTCGCATACCTGTTTCTGCGTTCTTGTTTTATGACCACATCCTAATATCAAAATTTCAATTCTTTGGGTAACTGAAAGAAAGTAATGATCAACTTGACAATCAGCAATAAATGACTAAAATCAAAATTTTGCACAGATGAGATGTAACAAATAAATAATTTATAATTTTTTCTGATATGTAAAGAGAAACCCTTTTTACTTCTTTCTTTTTATTGGGTATTTTGCCAACAGCGTATCAGAATAAACGATACATTTAAATTGAATGTTGTTATGACATACAAATACATTTTAGAGGTGTTTTAAAACCTCATGAGCTGTGACCTTCATATGCGCAGAGACATAATCCGTCCTGTTGACTCAGTTACACTTCTTAAAAATATTGTATTTGTTGTTTACAATTTATCCCAAGCTCTTCTTTATGTATACAGCAAGGCAGCCTCCAGTGTATTCAAAAATATACTTATTACTCAAATTAAACTTTGCTTTTTGCGCATTTCGCGGCTTATGAGATTCTGAAACACCTCTAAAATTTTCAAATGTAATTTTCCTGATGAAGAATATACAAAATTAAAGAAACCTTATATTGCTGAATAGAGAATTAGAAACCAGTTCAAATAAGCTGTCACACGCACCCTCGTTCCATTTAATAATTTTAAAGTGGTAACTGTCACTCCAAGGGGGTTGAAGAGGGATGTATAACATTATACTCAAAAAATGCAATTTTAGAATTAAAAATTGACATGTTTTAGGATATTACTCAAATTGTAAATTACGCAGATACAGGGTGTAATTAGTTTCATGTCATTAAAAAAAAAACTGGTGGTAGGGAACGACAAGACAAACAAAAAAACCTTATATAACATGGGGTCTAAAGCTCATAGTTTTGTAGAAAACAGATAGACAAAAATTTCGCAAATTTTCAATAAAATTTTTTGAGAACTGCTGGAATATTGAGGTAGGTTTAGATCTAGATCTGATCTGAAGAAAACTATACTCTAACTCTCCCTTGTGCAATATTTTAGTTACTGTCGGTGCTTCGTTATGTACACACGTCCAACCCCGTTCGTTGTTTTTGTTATTTTTGAATTTCGCGTCATTGTGTATTTACAGTTAAGATTTATTTTATTGACTTACCGTTCAAGTTGTCAAATTCTTGATTACGTACAGATACAACTTACTTGTTCGTTCTTTTTTGGCTTTTGTACCAAGTTTTTATTTTCTTTTTCTTTATTGACAACGTTAGTTGATAGTTTAGTGTTTAGTGTTGAACGAAGTGCGTATGTACTTAATTCGACGTATCGAACTGTGTATTGATACAGTTGCAGAGATTTTGAATCATTTAGGTAGGTAGTAAGCTTTTAACCCAGGACACTCATTTATGTTACAAATGGTAATAAACCACATTTGAATTTTCTAAATTATAAACAATCCAATATTTTGTTCCAAATTAAAAAAACACACATGTAAAGAAATGCTCTGTTTAAACCTCTATGGTCATTATTTGCTTGCAATTGTGCACGAAGAGAGAACGAATTATTTACCTCTTTATACTTGCCTCAGTTCAGTCGAGACGGTACATCAAAGGCGGTCGATGATCCTTTGACACCGCGTGTGCCGGCCAGCACTTTTTTATGACAATTTAAAAGTTGTATAATTGGGAAGTACAAGTCCATCGACCAAGAAAAGCAGTGGTTCTCAATAGTTGTCTACCATAATATTAAATATGTTAACCTAGATCAGTGTTTTTCAAAGTGCTCCTAGAGGGAAAAGTCATAAAGGTTTTTTGTTTATCTAGTCGGTCCCCATTACCAGTTTTTTTTTAATGACATGAAACTGATTACACCCTGTATATAATGAATTTATCCGTTACTTATGGACCTCACTGCATATACCCTGTTATGATTATTATTATAGGGGAGGTTGCCCCTAAAGAAGAAAAGACTTATAATATCAGATAGGGCAATAGTTGAGCATTTTGAGACCTTTTGCTTTCAATTTGATCAATTTCATGCAATGTTATGGAGGTTGCAAAAGAGGCGAATTTTGCGGTCATTCCTTTTCATTATTTGTAGCTTTCTCTGTTCTTATCTAAAACTATTTCCTCAAAGAAACGTTATGTCAAGAATCGTAACAATGTACTCAATGAAAATACATGTTACATAACATTTATATATTCGCAGAATGTTCAGTTTATCGTGGCAAATCTCAAACTTCGTCCACTTATCAATCACGTCAAAGGCAGGATAAATAAAGTCTTGCCGTTAAATAAAATAAAATGTAGAAAGCAAATCAATATTAAAATGTATAGGGTATTTATCACCAAATGTACAAATCCATCTCTCTCAGGCGAATAGGAAAATTAGATGTAATTTCTTGACGTGTAGATGGTAAAAACTGAGATTACGATAAATTCTCAACATGCAAGGGTCTTACTGCAAATTTTAGTTTTCATGGTGCGTGTAAGAAATTGTAATGATTTGGAGACACGCCACAAACCATTGGTGCTAGAAACGTCCGGTCCCATTCGCGTACATTTTGTTTATGTCCATGCAACTGCGCAAAATATTCGAATATGCTTGTTACGTACAAAATTTTTAATGAATTATTAATATCCTTTTAATTGGAGTTATGATTTCAAGAATAATGTTATTGCTGGCATATTTCCAGTGGCGCAATTTAACAATATAAGTAGTTATAGTTTATAAATCTAGGGCTAGTGATTTTTTTAAACGCTAGATTTTTTTTATTTTGAACCAGGGCCGTAGCGAGTATATATAAAAAGTACTTAGAGAACTAAGCACTAAGCACTGGTAGAAAATAACTTTTAATTATCGAATACTAAGCACTTTAAATAACGAAGTACTCGCGATTACTAAGCACCTTTTTTATATAATGATATACAATTACGAGCACTAAGCACAGTATTCTTTTTAAATTTAAATAAAAGAGTCACAGATATTTACACAGAACTTCCCTCTTTATTTATACAGGGCGGTCACTCTAAAAAATTCTTAATTACGAAACCACACATGAGAATAGTAATCGGAAGAAAAGAAAACAGGATAACTTTTGGTCAAAAAAATATGCAGAGTGGTCATCCGATAGCAAAAATTCAATTTTAAATCAAATATGCCAAATATGGAAGGCTTTCGTAAATACCTTTACAAAGAGTGACAGCAAAAAAGGCCTAAAATTCCCCTGTTTTTGCATAGCAGATAGAGGGCCAAGGGAAAGAGCAAAATAAATCCTATAGGGCTCAAATTGAACTTTGAGAAATTTTAAGGTAAGCATATGTCTTACTTTTTTGAAAAAATGTAAAAATCACCCCTACTTAAGGGTAGAAAATATTTAAAAAAGGCAGTAGATAATGAATTTTCTAAAAGATAAAACTCTGATATTACTCAGATTTATTATTATATGAATTTTTTACGGATTATGTTTTATTCTGTAGCGTGTTTGGCAGACTTTAGGAAATGGTCCTAGAACCCTCCACCATCTTGTAATAATTAAAATACCAAGACCAGAAAACGAAAAAATTCATAGGTCCTACCCCCACATGATACAATCGTCATGGTATTTTCACTAAAAAACAATTTTTTTTATGAAGTAGGTTTAGAATGTCACGAAGCGCGGAAAATTTAAATTTGAGCAAAAACCATTTCCCATCTTTCTACTGATAAATTTTTTTCCATAAAGTCTACATTTTTTTTTACTGAAATAGGTTTCGAATGTCATGAAACGTGGAAATTTTAAATTTGAAGAAAAAATTTTTTTTTTCGCCATTATGAATACTTAAATGGTATGTATAGTGGTAACAAAATTTTCAAAAAATGTTTGCCTTTGAAATTTCTTTCTGAAATAAGTTTGGAATGTCATGAAACGTGGAAAATTTAAATTTGAGCTAAAAAAATGTTTCCATCATATATTCTGTAGTAGTAAAAAATGTTTTAAAATATTTAAAAAAATGTTCTTTCACAAAATTTTGAAATTTTTCTTTTAGAAAAAAATTGTTTAATGAAATAAATTTAGAATGTCATGAAACGTGAAATTGTAAATTTGAGCAAAAAAAAAATCTTTTTCTACTGGTAAAAAAATTTTCAAAAAGTTTTGAAAATGTTTTTTTTCTGAAATAGATTAAGAATGTTATGAAATGTAGAAATTTTAAATTCGAGCACAAAAAATTTTTTTTCATTATTTTTTCCCTTTAGACGGTGCACCCTGTATATTTTCCAGTGAAAGTTCAACCATTTCTTCGCTGACAGTAGCGTCAGATACCTACCAAATTTGACTGTTCTCCGTCAAGTAGTTTTTTAGATAATGCACCAACAGACAGACAGACAGGCAGACTGACGGAATTCAAAAACCTATATTTTCGTGATCTACGTGATCTGAAACGTGTAAATCCGAAAAAATCTCGGAGAGCGATTATTTCCCTTCGGTATGCAAGGGAAGTAAAACAGTAGTAAAGTAAAAAATAATTATTTAAAATTCATACACCTGGAAACCAAACCGCTTTGGGTGACCGCCCCGATTGAGCAAACTATGCAATAGTGCTATATGACCGTCCCCAAAGCTTTTGGTTTCCAGGGGTACGAATTTAAAGAAAATACTTTGTAGTTTTTAGTACAGTTTTTTAAAATAAAAGCTTTTTCTTAAAAACATTTTTTTCATATAAGGGACCATCAATAAATGATGTCACGCTTTAAGGGAGGGAGGGGAGTTCTGAAACTTGTGACACTTTGTGACAAGGGAGGGGGAGGGGGAAGGGGCTAAAGCAATTGTGATGTCACAATACAAGAAAATAATTTTATACCTAATATCTTGATTATTTATTATCAGCACCCTTGATATTAGTAATTTACATAAATTTTTACTGTGACGTGACAGACAGGGTGGGGGGAGGCGAGCGTGACAATGTGTGACACAAGGGGGGGAGGGGGTCAAAAATTGTCAAATGAAGCGTGACATGATTTATGGACGGCCCCTAATTTTTTTTCTACTTATATTACCGACAGAAAAAACCCTTTCTTTTGATACCTATATCAAGAGGGTTGTGAAGAAAGAGGTAATCCGCCATATTGGATTTATAGTGACGTTACATTGATTATCGTATTTGACTCGTCAAACTCTTTCATTTGGTCAAGGGGGTTGTGAAGTGAAAAATAATCCGCCGTCCTGGTACGTTCGCCATATTGGATTTAGAATTACGTTACATAGTTTATCGTATTTTACTCGTCAAACTCTTTCATTTGATACCCATATCAAGGGAGTTGTAAAAAAAAAGATAATCCGTCGTCCTGGTGCGCCACCATATTAGATTTATAATGACCTTACATACCTTATCGAATTTTACTCGTCAAACCCTTTCATTTGATACCCATATCAAGGGGTTGTGAAGAAAAAAATAATCCGCCGTCCTGGTGCATCCGCTATATTGGATTTCGAATGACCTTATCGTATTTTACTTGTCATACTATTTCATTTGATACCCATATCAAGGGTGTTGTGAAGTAAAAGGTAATTCGCCATCTTGAGACTTCCGCCATGTTGTATTTCGAACGATATTAGACATAACATATTTCGTTGTCACCGGACCTACATACGTGTGCAAGATTTCAAAGCTTTAGCTTAATTAGAACTAGTCGAAATTTTTATTGAAAAATTTGACCTAAACAAACTAACACATACACTAACATTGCAAATTAAACACGTTAACCATTATACTCTTCGCCGATATACTGCACTTTTTATATAATTGTTGCACATTATATAGGATACTCTTCGCAGTTTTTTTTGTAAATAATGTTAGTAGGTATTAGACATTTCCAGTTTAATTACAAAACACACAAAAAATTATTTGAAAAATTAATAACTTTTTTATTTATCGATCGATTTTGTTCAAAACAATAGGGTTCTTCCTCTTGCTAAACCTAACTTACTGTCGAAATTTCAGTACAATAGGATCTTTCGTTCTTAAGTTATCGTGCTTACAAAAGACGGCACGGACGGACGGACGGACAGACAGGCGGACAGACAGACGGACAGACGGATATTTTGAAAGTTGTTCAGAATTCGATCACTAACACAGTGATATGAAAATTTTTTCTCTACGAGCAGTATTACCGGTTTTAGAAATGTGCCGATCGAATGCAATATACTCTTCGTTTTGTATCTGCGAAGAGTATAATAAAAGGTTTTAAAAAAATATTGTTATGAATTACATCCCCTTGAAACTGGAGACTGATACGCCCATGATACTAATAGCTAAAATTAATTAAGTACCAATGGTTAGGCAACCAAGAATACATGCCATCATTTCTTCTGGAAGCTTGTAGATGCTCTAGAGTTCTATATATTTAGAACCCACGGATTCATACAGGTTGTTTCGTAAAATGGTGAAAACTCATAACAACTGGTGTCAGACGCGGAATTTTAACAGGAGGATTTTTTTGAAGTGTTGAGAAGGCCGGATATGTTTGCAATAAAATCCGCTCAAGCCTGGGAGATGACACACTAGACGCTATGATATCTTTGCGATCTTTTTTCAAAAACTCGTTAATTTTTATACATGTTTGTTTGTTTTTCTGTGTTTTGTTCCATTTTGCCTTTAAAATTAATAAATGATAATTAAACTGCTAAAATTAAACATTTGAATTTTTTCGGGTTTAATCCCGGGATCTCGGGATTAATTGACATTTGTCTCGAAAACCCCGGGATTTAAACAATGATCCGGGATTGACACCCCTAATAGCGATCGCCAGGCAGTGATATTTTTATATAAAATATGTTTTATTTTAATTTATAAAGCAAATTGTAATTGAGGTTTTTAATTAAGCCACAAAAGTACGAATATATCGAAACTGCAATGCATGGTGTGTTTCAGGTTCGAACGAACTTTGCGTAAATTAAGTACTTAACGAGAAATGAATCACAAGCACTGATATTTTAGGAAAGATTACACAGCCCCACAAAAAAAATCAGACCAACGAACTAGAGTCATGTAACCCTATGTATTATTGGTCGCTGAATCCGAATCCGAGGCCAAAAAAATCGAACACCCCCAAAATCATTAGCTAGAACCAAAAAACACCCCTGGAATAGGGTAAAAAGAAGATCGACAAGACAATAAAAAAAAACCTTATATAACATGGGGTCTAAAGCTCATAGTTTGTTTAAAATTGACATTTTAGAACAAGTGCAACAACGTATTTTAATGTGCATAGAAACCATAAAAAATGATCCTAATTTACCAAATGTGTTAAACGGAGTGCGTATGTCCTTAGTTCGACGTGCCGAAATGTGTATACGTGGATATAGAGGTCATTTAGAACAATTTTTGTGAAAAATTCAAAAGAATTGTTCAGTTATTGGGTGTTCCCTATTGGGCATTAAAGGTATGATTATAATTATTTTTATTATTATTTTTCGCGTTAGCGATGCTGGACAGTTCTCCCGTGTCTCCGATACTCTCACGGGGGAAGAGCCAGCGAATTATCTACAACCACTCCCCACATCCCGCAGGGTTAGTAGTTGTAGATTCCAGAATCGCCTTCTGCATTTGGCCTGCCAACCATTCGGCTAATTTTTGGCAGGCCGGTATGGTCTTCAGTGCTGAGAGCAGCGTAGGCCTCATCCCACCGAGAACGCCGATTATCAGGACAACCATCTTGACCGAGTAGTCTGGGTATAGCGCTCGGAGCTCATACCGGAGATCTCGGTATTTAGTTCGTTTCTCCTCCTCCTTCAAGGTGTTGTTTGTCTCAGCAGGTGCCGAGAACTCGATGACATACATCATCTTGGTCTGGTGGTCGAGGAGCACTATGTCAGGCTTGTTGACTTGAATCAGTCGGTCGGGAACGAGTAGTTTCAATAAATTCGGCACTTCTCGTTCTCGACAACGGACTGGATCTCTCCGGGAACATAAGGCAGCACTGGTGTTCGGTTTACCTCGTATGAGTGCCGAAGATGGTAATACAGCACTCGTAAAGCCGCGTTATGTCTGTGGATGTAGGCCGAAGTCGCGTAAAACGGACATGCAGATAGTAAATGCATGAGCGACTCCGGCGTTTGATGGCAAGTCCTACAATTTAAGTCGGGGACCTCTACACCCATAACACGACTGTGGTAGACCTAGGTGTTAATAACACCATCTTGGCAGGCCACAATGAATCCCTCGGTCTCCGACTTTAGCCCTGCTGACCTCAGGAATGCGAAGGTCAGCTTTGTCGATAAACCCAGTGTCTCTATGTTGTTGTAGAACACTCCATGCATGGGTTTATCGACGTGCTGCCTGAACAGCTGCTCGGCAGCTTTAATTTGGGTTGTCAGGCGATTTGGCGGAAGCTCAGTTACTGACTGTGCATCAGCACCTCGCCTGCCTCTTCGCCTGAAGTCGAAAACGAGACCGAGATCATCTGCGGCCCTGCGTGCTGCCTTAAATAAAAATCCGCCCACTCCTACGGTTTCATGATCTCTCACTAACCGCAGGAGTGGATCTGAGCTCCTCAAGATGTTACATGCCACACTCAGCGCTGCTCTGCCATGCATGCACTCCAGGCTCAAGAGTCCTCTGCCCCCCGTTGACGTGGGAGGTACACTCGAGAAACGGACGATCTAGGATGAATGCTTCTGTGAATATGCATCATCTTGCGGGTATCCCTATCCAATTGACGCAGCTCATCTACTGTCCACTTGACTACTCCAAAGGAGTAGAGCAGAATCAGAACGGCAAGTATATTAGTCGCAGACACCTTGTTCTTTCCCGAAAGTTCGGAAGACCAAATCTTTCGGGGTCGGTGTCTGTACTTGCCGCGGAGAGTGTCCTTAGAGAGTGTCCTTAATTTGTTTTACGTCCTGGATGTGATGTTGTTGCACACCCAGGTACGTGTAGGTCTCTCCGGCATCCAGATGTCTTAGGATGCTTCCGTCTGCCAGCTGCGAATCTTCAGGGAATAGCCCGCATCGTCCTCTCTTGAGGTGGACGACTGCACATTTGTCCAACCCAAATTCCATGCCAATAGCCCGCGTGTACTCTTGGACCACCCTAAGAGAGTTTTGGAGTTCGCCCTCTCCGGAGGCATACAGTTTTAGATCATCCATATAGAATAAATGGGTGACCTTGTGCCTCCGGCTGCTGGGTGATCCACATTGGTATCCGCGGGTTTGACGTAGTTCTACAGACACCGGCAGCAGCGAGATGCAGAATAGGAGAGGGCTGAGAGAGTCGCCCTGGAAAACGCCTCTCCTAAATGATACCGGCTCTGTTGAAATCCGCTGAGCACCAGATGTTACGGTGAAGCGGGTTCTCCAGAGTGGCATCAGTTGTTCAATGCATCTCACTATTGGTGCGGGTACCGCAAGGCACTGGAGCAGGTGTAACAATAATGCATGTGATGTTGTATCGAATGCCTTACGGTAATCGATCCACGCCATTGATAGATTATGCTTGTATTGCACAGAATCCTGAGCAATACAGCGGTCTATCAACAGGTTCTCTTTGCAGCCTGCCACCCCTTTTTTACTGCTTCGCTGCTCGTGTATCTCTAGGAATACAGGCTCAACTGAAGTCAAAGACCTGGCGTACAAGATACGTGTAAATAACTTGTAGCAGGAATTGAGGCAAGTGATCGGTCTGTAGTTTTTCGGGTTGGACATGTCCCCCTTTTTGGGGATCAGTACAGTTCGCCCTTCGGCAAACCAGTCCGGAATCTGCTGCCCCTCGTTCAACCACGAGTTGAAAACTCGAGCCAGACGGCGGTGAGTGGTAGGAAATTTCTTCCACCACCAGTTGTTTATGCCTGTTGGACTTCTTCCGTACTGATCGCCGGACACACTTCGTCTTGCCCTTCTAAAAGTCTGTGACAGAGGGCCTCGAAGTGTGCTATCGCTGGAGTGTCATTGTCAAATGAACTCGTAGTCTCGTAGATTCCTTTCCAGAAGGCTTCGACATTCTCAACAGACGGCGGATTTTCGACAACACGCTGTGGCTCTTGGAACAGACGAGAGGGCTTTGTTTGGAACAGATGGTTTTGTTCCATGCTCCGCGCTCGTCTGACCAAAGATTTTTTAATGACCTTAAGTGCTCGAATCCTATCTAGACAGTGCTGGTTGATGGTCTGCAGCACTGTCCGATTGAGAGTGTGGTGTCGTCGTCTTAACCCGGCAACTATACGCCGGATTTTCGGCGTATAAGGCTTAGCTGCTGTTATATACTCTACCACACTCTGGATTCGAGACGCGTGTTGTCTCGCCGATTTAATTTTTGCCTCGATTTTTTGTACGCGCCGCTTAGTCTTCTCGACCTTGTCCAACACGCTTGCCAGGCGTTGCTGAGGGACGAGTTGTCTGGCGGCAGCGTACACGGCACTGTTGATCTGCCATATGTTGGCATCTTCTGGAAGTTCCTCATCGATTATCGAATCCATTCTTGCCAGGTCTTGTGGTTTTGGGTTAACCCTGGTGTTAAGGTTAACCCTCGTCCTGAGGGTGACATCGTCGTACTCCAGGGGATGTTCTGCGTCAGCAGCTGGTTGCCGCGTTGGTAATGCGGCTGGCAGTTCTTCCTGCTGACGGGGTGCCCTTTGATAACCTGTTCTACGCAGGAAGGATACTTGATCTCTCAGATGTTGTTGAGAGAAGGCGCGATACTCCGGGTGCATATCGCACCACAACCGGTGTAGTCGCGCCATGTACCCCCTGCGCTCAGGTTCGCTGCTCTCATAGCAGTCTAGCAAATCGTCCCGTAGTGCCCTTGTCCACCTAAAGCGTCCTTGTAACGTAGCCAGGTCGTCATCGTTGAGACCATCCGGTAAGGCCCCTCCCACATGTCTCCGACCCCTATCCGATTGGGGTCGATTGTGAGGAGCCTGATCTCTGTACTGGTCGAAAACCAGAGACTTGAGTCCCCAGGATGGTTAGTCCTGGGAACCCACGTCCGACATTCGCCAGAGAGGGTTTCCCCTCTCTGCCCAGGGTGCACCGCGAGGAGGATGTCGGTCCGCATTTCTGCACCCCTATTATTATTATTATTATTATTATTATTATTATTATTATTATTATTATTATTTTTATTAGTACTCGCTGTCTTGTTTTGATCTGTTTATTATTGTTTACATTGATTTTCATAGAGACCAAATACTTGATTTTTAGTTTTCGATACCTGATTGGGAAAAATTATGCGCTCAATTTGTTAAAAAAATCAGATTTTTCCAAACTTAAAATACACAACTATTATCTGTTATCATATCTCGGACGTTTAACTGTTCGTTTTTCAATTTCATAAAATAGTTACTATTTTTTAAGCTTTTAACACAATGTTACAAATGTTAATAATCCACTTTTAAATTTTATAAATTCTTATAAACGACAATAAAAGCTACAATATTTTGTTCCAAATTAAAAAACACATGTAAACAAATCCTATTCAAACCTCTGCGGCCATGCTATGCTTGCGATGTGCCGAAAGAAAAGGAATTATTTACATTTTCATAATTAGCGGTATAAAAAGTTCGGTACAAGTAATCCCATCAAAGTGCCGCACTTCTTCCGGCGGGAACACAAGTCGGGTATTACAGTTTTTTATTATTTCTAATATTCGGAACTATAACATCCATTGGCCCTGAAAAATAGTGGTTCTCAAATGTTTCCTACCTTAACATTCAAATTTTAAACCTAGGTCAGTTTACAAAGTGCCCCTAGAGAAAAGAGTCACATAGGTTTTTGTTTGTCTAGTTGGTTCCTATTACCAGTTTTTTTAATGACATGAAACTAATTACACCGTGTATAAAAAAAATAATCCAAGACAGCAAGGACTGCTGAAAAAGCTCGAAATGTCTAAGTTTTTTTAAAGTGATAAGAAACTGCATCAGATCCGACGTAATCATTTTCAAATATACATTTTATTTGATGTCATATGACGGCATCTTTTTGTTCTCTGGAACAAGAAAAAAATATTATCTGCAAATAAAAAGAAAAATCAGATCACGACTGATTGCCTGTTGGCGTACATTGTCAAAAAAAGATTACTTGTTAAAGAAGCGATGCTCACCTTCTTTACTTGCAAGTAGCTGGGTAGTTCTAGGAAAATTGTTGGCACAGCTTCATTTAATAATTCCGTTTTATTCCCCTTTGGTAGAACCATTTCTTTTCAAAATGAATACTACAAAGCCTATCATAACTTGGTGTTGGAGCTGTCTACTACTTTCATATTTTCTAACCATAATGTTCGTTTCTCAGGATCGTTTGGAAACCTAAAAAAACAGAGTAATATAAATTCAAATGTAATAATACGTTTTACAACATTTATTACCAAAATTTCCTCAAAATAAATACATACGGGGTGTTTGGAGGGTCGATGCAAACCCTTGCGGATGTGATAAGGGAGATCATTTAGACTGCATTAAGCCAAACATACCCTAGTACAAAGCCTTACGGTCAAAAATCTCAAAAAATATAAGACTGTACTAAGGTATGTTTGGCTTAATGCAGTCTAAATGATCTCCCTTGTCACCTCCGCAAGGCTTTGCATCGACTTGTCAAAAACCCTGTATAGTAATGTATATACAATAGTAATAATTTATTACTCAAAAGTAATTGCACCGTAGTGTATTGACATAAACAAACAAACAAAAAAAACAAAGAAACGCGCAACTATTGTAAATATTTTAAAATGAAGCAAACATGGCCTGCGAATATTTTGCTTGAATATATTTCATAATTCACTTTTACCTGAATGATGCCACTGAGATTGACTACACCGCCAAAACATTTTTTTGTTTTATATTGTTAAGTAAGTAAAGCCAGCTTGTAAGAGTACAGAAACTTGGGGTTTGGTGTATACCGGGTGAGTCACGAATTGCGCTCGCCCCGATATTTCCTAAAATATTTGGAATAGAAAATGTCATCTTTTCAATAAAAAATCAAGTTTGGTACACATCCGGTTTGACCGGAAATGCCTACAACTTTCGATTTTTAAATAGAACACCCTATATATTTTTACATTTTTGGAATCTAGAGGAAATTTTGAATACAATACATCCATTTTGGTCACTTTTTGTTAAACATTAAAAATTTTATTAAAAAATCTATTTCTGAATCCAGAGTGCTGTGGTGCCCAAAATATATTTTAGTTTGTGTGCTACGTTACTATAAAAATAAAAAGAGCAATATAATCGCATTACTTAATTCTCTAGAGGCGTTTAAAATTTTTAAATGTGATTTTTACCCACTAACTGGATTTTTTAAATGGGAATTTAATCGTTCACCAACATTTTTAAATACCCCATTTTCATACGAATCTAATGATACCAAAATTTAGAAAATCCGCTCAGAAATATTTGAGATTTCAGCCAAAATACAATGCAACCAAGCTTTTAGAAACATGCGGCTAATAGATAATAGATTAGTGGGCTTTGGAAACTAAAATGGCACATTTATGTGTAAATCTGGTAACCTAATAACATTGGAAAAAACATAGTGGCCATTGAATGTAATAAAACAATATCAGCTGTCAGACAGACTCGTGTAGTTATAGGCAATCTTGAGCTATCAAACATTTAATAATTGTTAGCGCAAAGAACGTTACAATTAAGTTTAGCATAGGTATGTGGAGGTAAACACAATTACATTCACAAGGACATTTGCAATAGAATGCGACATCAGTTCGGTTTTCAGAGTTTTATTTAAATGGACATAAATATCGGGCCTATAAATAAATAAAAATCAATTCCGTTTGAACAATTAAACTTAAACTAGGTAACAGTAGGTATCTTTAAAATAATTAATATAATTAAACCATAAATTGACATTTACAGATATTGTTCAAAATGTCACAATTCGGCTCTGCGTACAGTTGCTTGAATGGCTCTATGCAATTCAGCCGGAGTTATTTCATTAAGAGCCCGTACAACTTTATTTTGCAGCTCTTCGTGGATATTTGAAGAAGTTTTATAAACTTTATTTTTGAGAGTGCCCCATACATAATAGTCGAGGGGTGTTAAGTCAAGTGACCTAGGAGGCCACCTGATATGACCTTGATTTGCGATAAGGCGTTCACCATGCAAGTTGTTTAAATATTCCATCACTCTTCTGGAATTATGTGGGGGAGCATCATCTTGTTGGAAAAACAGATTTTGTAAATAAGCAAGAGGAAGTAAGTCAAGAAATTCTGCTGTCTGGTTTTGTAAAAAGAATAAATATCGTTCGCCAGTAAGTGTTCCATCAAAAAATATGGGTCCAATTATTCGATCTCCAAGTACTCCAAGCCAACAGTTAAACCCAAATCTTTCCTGAATATTCCCCCGCCCTACCAACTTCGGATTTTCTTGAGCCCAGTACCTAGTATTATTAGTTAAACATACCTTGGTTCGTAAATCTACTTTCATCTGAATATAAAATATGAAAAGGAAAACCTGGGTTTTGTTGTACTGCATTTAAGAACTAGTTGCAATATACTAGCCTCCTGTCGTTATCATCTCCATAAAGATGTTGGTGTATTTGGTATTTATAAGACCGAAACTTATGTTTCTTTAAAATTCTGCAAATCGAAGACTGACTAATGTCGCATTCCATTGACAATTCCCTTGTTGATGTTGTTGGGTGTACCATCACAAATCCTAATACATCAATTTCTTTGTCCTCACTTACAATAAATGTTTGATGGTCATCTTGTTGATTGGGTTCGTTTCTTAATTCTAGTTCCACTCTGGCAAACAAGTGTCTGCTTGGATGACGTCTGTTGGGATATCGTTGCTGATACAGTTCTGCAGCTGCAGTTGAATTTTTGAGACGCTCTCCATATATCAGTAACATACCGACCTTTTCATTTCTACTAAAATTATTCATTTTCTTTCATTCGTACTCAATGAGATTTCCGCAACGCTTTATTTTGTATCTGTCTGACAGCTGATATTGTTTTATTACATTCAATGGCTACTATGATTTTTCCAATGTTATTAGGTTACCAGATTTACACAGAAATGTGCCATTTTAGTTTCCAAAGCCCACTAATCTATTATCTATTAGCCGCATGTTTCTAAAAGCTTGGTTGCATTGTATTTTGGCTGAAATCTCAAATATTTCTGAGCGGATTTTCAAAATTTTGGTATCATTAGATTCGTATGAAAATGAGGTATTTAAAAATGTTGGTGAACGATTAAATTCCCATTTAAAAAACCGAGTTAGTGGGTAAAAATCACATTTAAAAATTTTAAACGCCTCTAGAGAATTGGGTAATGCAATCATATTGCTCTTTTTATTTTTATAGTAACGTAGCACACAAACTAAAATATATTTTGGGCGCCACAGCACTCTGGATTCAGAAATAGATTTTTGAATAAAATTTTTAATGTTTATCAAAAAGTGACCAAAATGGATGTATTGTATTCAAAATTTCCTCTAGATTCCAAAAATGTAAAAATATATAGGGTGTTCTATTTAAAAATCGAAAGTTGTGGGCATTTCCGGTCAAACCGGATGTGCACCAAACTTGATTTTTTATTGAAAAAATGGCATTTTAGTCGTGTAATAAGGCCTCCAAATTTCAATTTTCTATTACAAATATTTTAGGAAATATCGGGGCGAGCGCAATTCGTAACTCACCCGGTATACTAAACGCGAAGGCCTCAGTTTTTGGTGTAATATTTTCCAACCCCTCCACTCCATTATGAAAATGGTTGATCAAATAAAATTAAGATTTTCACTTTGGTACATGCGTATGTATTATAACGACATCTTTTGAGATAATTCCGCTGAAGGGTTGGGGGTTAAATATGGGAAACTAGGTAAAGCAAGCTGATAAGAGTACAGAAACTTGGGATTTGGTGTATATACTAGAAGCAAAGGCCTCAGATTTTTATTACATTTTCATTCCCTCCACCACACCAACTCCATTATTAATAAAATTAAATTGAGATACTCACTTGAACTTTGGTACACTTATGTATTATAACGACATCTGGAACTAGATTAGATTTTGTGATGATTCCGTTGAAGGGGTGGGGATGTAAGTATAGGTAAATAGGAGAGTAAAGCAAGCTGTGTAAAGTACCAAAACTTGAGGTTTGGTGCGTACACTAGAAGCCAAGTCCTCAGTAATATTTGTAATATTTTTCAACCCCCCCACCACCACCACTCCATTAGTAAATGGGTTGATGAAATAAACTTAATATATTCATTTGAAATTTGGTACATGTATGTATTTTTAGTTGAAGGGGTGAAGGGGGGTGTGTAATTGGGAAAGATCAGTAGAGCAAGCTAGTAAGAGCCCAGAAACTTCATTTTTGGCATATGTGCTAGAAACCAATGCTTTAGTTTTAAACACTGAAAATCTTTAACAAATAGAAGATGTAACAGTAATAATAATAATAATAATAATAATAACAGTTTATTGTACAATAAAAAATAATATAATACATAGTTTATAAATAACAAACTTAATTACAATAAACGGGAAAATAAGTCTGAAAAGTATAAAAATACTTGCGTAGACTATGGGTAACTTATTAGCTAATGTACAGTATTTAAATGGTTATACAAGTAGAAGTAGAAGAGACAAGGCACCGAAATAGCAGCAAGAACAACCATAGGCAACAAGGACCACAGAGACAGGAACACGCACACCCACTTCCGCATCCAGATATCGGTCCCGAGGAAGAGACGTAATATGGAGGTCTAGTAGCGATTTGTGTAACGCTTGGAAATTCGGCTGTTTTTGGGACACGCATGCGTTCGATGCTGTTACATCGCATACTTTTTGGAAGATCCAAATTTGATTTTGAATTTGATACATTTTGACACCTATAGATTCATATTCTTCCATTTTTTCGTCTCGACGCTGACCGACGCCTAGCATCGTTTTTGTAATACTTCTGAATTTGATAAATTTTGATACCTAGATTCATGTTTTTCCATTTTTTCGTTCTGACGCCGACCGACGCCTAGCGTTGTTTTCATAAAACTTGTCTCTGATTAATTTTGATATCTAAACTTATGGTTCTTGCATTTTCACGTCTCGACGCCGACCGACGCCTAGCGTCGTTTTTATAAAACTTGTGTATTAGATGAATTTTGATACCTAAATTCATGTTCTTTCATTTTTACGTCTCTACGCCGACCGACGCCTAGCGTCGATTTTATAAAACTTGTGTATTTGATAAATTTTGATACCTAGACTCATGTTCTCGCATGTTTAGGAAACATATTTTTTTGTGGAATAGTAATGTAAAGCCTATTACTTTTTAAATTTTTTATCCGCAAACAAAAGTATGAAAATTTCTAAAGCTTTGCTTTATTTCCATGCAGTGTACATTTTGTAGATTTTGTAAATATCGTGTCAGGCTTGAAAGTCAGCCAAGTTCATTTTCAATGTTTTAACGAAACTTGCCAAATTGTAACTTTTTGTAAATTTCTTTATGACATCTGCCCCAAATATTATTAAAATTCTATTACCAATTATTTCCGCGTACTAAAGTGCAAATATGGTCAAGAAGTTTACCTTTAAATTGACTTGGAAGGAAAATCTGGATGTGGAAGTAGTGATTCCTTAGGCAGCGGTTTTTAGATAATTGTTGCACATTCTATAGAATGCGCTTCGCCGTTTGTTTGTAAATAATACTTTTAGACAGCTTTTGTTTAATTACAATACATTTAAAAAATTTATATATTTTTGAATTTATATAATTAATAACTTTTTTGTTTATTGGTCGATTTTGTTCAAAAACAATAGGGTCCTTCCTCTAGCTAGCACTAACTTACTGTCTAACTTTCAATACAATCGAAGTTTTCGTTCTTAAGCCATCGATCGTGCTTACAAAAAAATCTTGACGGACGGACAGACAGACAGAGAGAGATACAGGGACAGAGACAGGGACAGACGGACGGACATTTTGAAGATTGTTTAGAATTTGATCACCAACACAGTGATAAGAAAATTTTTTCTCTACGAGCAATATTGCCTATTTTAGAAATGTGCCGATCGACTGCAATATATTATACTCTGCATTTTGTATTAGCTGAAAGCATTGATCAAAAACCGACAATAAAAAATTACTCGACTCCGAGATTTTGTGAAAAAACAAATAATGGTTAAAAAGCTATCTAACATGTATGCCAAATTTTAAGATTTAAATATTTTATACATTTTTTTCAGCAATATCTGTACTTATGTTGAGAAATGTTCAAAAATCCGAATCAGGTGTAACTAGATCTAAAAATTAATGTAGTTTTTAGAAACACTAAAGAGAATCCAGTATTTTTCTCCGGGACAATATCAGACCAGGTTACAGTATGATAGCGGTAGCATGGATTTTCATAATAGGTAGTGCCTTCTTATATGTATCCACACCGCCTCGCCTGCTCTATTACCACTTTTCAATGGTAATTTAATGAAGAAAATTCCGCAGTTTTTTTATTATTGCCGTTGGTGATTATAATATCGTCTAGAAGCACTTTAGATATAAATGATAAAATTTTTATAATACGTAGTTAACAAAATTCATGAGACACGCTTGGTAAAATATTTTATAAGCAAGTAGCAAATACGCCGTAAATATTAAAATTACTTTAACTTTTACGTGCTTTTACAACGTCCACGTCCTTTTAGTAATTAATTCTGTAATTTGCATAGTTAAAAATTCAAGGGGACTAGAACAGATCATAGTCATATGAATAATAATAACAAATGCCTACATTAACAAACAAGTTACCCATTATACTCTTCGCCGATTTATTGCACTTTTTATGTTATTGTTACACATTCTATAGGATAGTCTTTACAGTTTTTTTGTAAATAATATTAGTTTTAGACTTATAGCTTATAGCCATACAGCCAGCTACAATTTAATAAACAAAAATTAATAACTAAAATACTGACCTAACCAATATGTGTGTCAGCCACACAGTCACAAAACAAAGGATGTACATGGGTCACAAACTTCTCCTCCCGGGGGCTATCAGGACATTTTTCTGACGCACAACACAAGACCACGGTTAGGAAGGTATATATAACACGAGGATGTAGAACATAAGGAACAAAGCTAACATACTGCCCTATAACTTAATTTTCGTCTCTTCCAAAAAATCAATTAGACAATCAAAAATATTTTCTTATTTAAGGATAACAGATGAAGTATATTAAAGTGTGTCGAGATTTTACCATTTTTTTATTATGTTATTATTATATAGCTTATCAGATGCTTCTGTGTGCTTTTGACTTTCAAAAAATATATGATCTAGGTCACCCGTAATGTTACAATATTCACAAACATCAGAATTGTAAACGTTAATTCTAAACAAATGTGCAGGGTAGCATGCATGACCAAATTTTAAACGTATAATCGTTGTAACATACTTTCTTGAACACTTGTATTTTTTAAGCCAAAAGTCATGAGGCAGTTCAGAGTGAATTAACGAATATTTAGTTGGGTTCATAAAGGTGGATTCTTTCCACATATAATCCCAATGATTCCTTAATTTAGATCTAAGTATTGTTATGAATTACACCCCCTTGGAATTGGAGATGATACGCCTATGCCTACTGATAGTGACTGGAAAGGCTCTAGAAAGAGCCAAGGACTTTTCTAGATTATGGTTGGAGAAGATTCTGGATTAATCTAGAGCTAATTTCGGAGTATATAAGGCGCGATTACAAGCGCGGAAAATGAAGTTTTATGAAGAAAGCAGTTTATAAAAGTGAACAGGTAGAAAAGTGAAAAGTGAGGTTAGATAAATAGCAAATAAAGTGAATTTGAAGTATTGTAGTCAGTAAATAGTTAAATAAAGTTTTAGTGGTGTTTCTCTCTTGTTGAAATTATTTAGAACCCACGGATTCATACAGGGTGTTCCCAAAAAGGTGGAAATCCGTAAAATTTTGGTGTCAGACGTGGAATTTTGACAAGAGGATTTTTCGGGAGTGTTGAGAAGACTGGGACAGTATTCTCGGAGTTAGTGCTAACACAGGAAGGACTAATTTACTAGACATTCTTCGAGGTTTATTTTCGAACAGGAAAAACAGTGTTAAGTGCATTTTTGAGACATTTTTGGAACATTTCATTAGGACATTAGTGGCTAAATGACGAAGACTCTAGATAAGACTTTTTCGTACTGTTTCGAGATTTTTGGACAGTTTATTACCGATATTGACGTGATTATTAAATTTTGTTGATAATTATATGCCGATAACAACCAGAAGCATGGCATCCGAAAAACAAATGCAGGACTTTATGGCACAAATGCAAAATATGATGATAGACCAAGAACAAAAACGTCAAGAAGAATTAAGAAAAATTTTTGAGGATCAAGAACGAAGACGTCAAGAGGAGAAACAAGAAGAGGAGAAACGACGTCAAGAGGAGAAACAAGAAGAGGAGAAGCGGCGTCAAGAGGAAAAACAACAGCGGCAAAAGGAAAATGATGAATTGAGAAAAATCATGCAAGACTTGGACATTAAACAACAAGAAGAAAGAGACGAACTAAGGAAAATTATAGAAGGCCAACAGAGTGCCATATTTGCCGTCACTGAAGAACTCAAAAATAAGGTTGAAGAGGAAGTAAGCGAAGTGAAAGAAAAAGTAGGCAAGGTCGAAGAAGAAGTTGGTGAAGTCAAAGTGAAAGTAAACAAGTTCGAAGAATAAGTCAAAGGAGAAATAGACCAACTTAAACAACAGTTGAGGGATAGAGGAAACTAGCCAGTGGTATCATCAGGCCAGCGATTGAAAATTCCCTCTTTTGATGGTCAAAGTTCCTGGATGACTTACAAGATGCAGTTTGAGGCAGCAGCGAGTGCAAACAACTGGAATGACGAAGAGAAGGCTAAGGCATTAATCGTGGCTTTAAGGGGCCAAGCATTGGAAATACTCCAGACAATCCCAGTAGACCAACAACGGGATTTTAAAGTTTTAGAAGCTGCCCTAGATCTACGATATGGCGATCAACACCTTGCCCGAGTGTACCAGACCCAGCTGAAATCACGTGTTCAAGGGGCTGGGGAAAGTTTGCAAGAGTTTGAAGCTGCCGTGTGGAGACTGGCTCACCTGGCTTACCCGGATGTACCGAAGGAATTCCAAGATCAACTGGCAGTAGAGGCTTTTCTGGATGGTATACAGGATGATGAGATCAGGCGAGTCCTCAGGTTATCTCGATACCAGAACAGCATCAGCGAAGCGTTGGTGCGTGCACTCGAGGTGGAAGCTGTCCTTCATTATACCTCGAGTCCAAGAGTACAAGCTGTGAGTATCGAAGAATCTCAACCAGAAAAGAAGAAAGAGAACCCTATCTTGATCCAGATACAGGAGGTAAATAAAATGATTAGTCAGTTACTGGCTCAATGGGATACTGCGGGAAGACAAGGAAAGCCAAGCAGGAGTACTAAATGTTACAACTGTGGCAGAGCAGGGCATATCAAGCAAGACTGTCGATATCGGAACTCGAGGAAAGTGAATGTTAGAAACATGGAAGGGAGACAGAATAAACAAAGTAGTGGAAGGCCAAGTGGACGACGGAGTATGAAATGTTACCGGTGCGGAGAACTAGGACATATCCAGCTTGAATGTCCATGGAGAAGATTGGAGAAAGTAAAGGCCGGAGAAGCTGTGAAGCTGAGGGGAAAATCAGAGGAAGCTGGTACCAGAGAGACTGTGACAGATAGGGAACATGGTACCCCGAGAGAAGTAAAGATTTCCCAGCTTCGAAGCATTCCGAGAAGTCCACTACTACCAGGACGTGGAAGTAAAGTGAAACCCCAGAAAATTTCAGATATTTCATCCGGAAGAAGGTGCTAGGAAGATTGCAAGTACTACCACCAGGAGAAACTGCAGGTCACGAGAGCAGTTAACACTGTCAAGGTGGAGGTGCCGGATGACAGGACAGATGAGGCGCTCAGACAAGAGCAATTGAATGATGTGGAAATTGGGCCTATATTGAGAGCCAAAGAAAGGGGAACTCGTCCAAAATGGCAGGATGTTTCGGACAAAATAGTGGGACTGAAGGCACTATGGGCGCAGTGGGACTCACTGAGTGTCAGGAACGGGCTGTTGCGGAGAGCATGGGAAAGCCCGGATGGAAAAAAGGTGGTTATGCGTCTAGTGATTCCCAGGTGTCGAGTAGCGAAGGTGCTTCAGGAAGTGCACAATGGAACATCCGATGGACACTTTGGTGTTAACAAGACCCTGAAGAAAATACGAGAACGATTTTATTGGATAAGAAGTCGTCAGGATGTGGAGGCTTGGTGTCGCAAATGCAAGATTTGTGCAGCCAGCAAGGGACCACAGACTGGAAGTAAGGGTGAAAAGAAGCAGTTCAGCGCCGGAGCTCCTTTCAAGAGGTTGGCTAACAATATAGCGGAGCCATCACCAGCCAGTGACAGAATGAAGGCTCGATATGACCGGAAGGGTAGTTCAGAAGGGTTCAAGGCAGGAGACCTGGTTTGGCTGTACAACCCACAGCGGAAGAAAGGAAGGTCACCGAAACTTCAACCACCTTGAGATGGACCGTACACTGTTATTACCCGAATTAATGACGTCGTCTATCGAATTCAACGAAGCAAAAAGTCCAAGATGAAGATCGTGCATTTGGACAGGCTGGCGAAATACATCGATGATTCTGAGTTGCCTGATCGGGACGATCAGGCTTAAGGAGGGGGCAGTGTTATGAATTACACCCCCTTGGAATTGGAGATGATACGCCTATGCCTACTGATAGTGACTGGAAAGGCTCTAGAAAGAGCCAAGGACTTTTCTAGATTATGGTTGGAGAAGATTCTGGATTAATCTAGAGCTAATTTCGGAGTATATAAGGCGCGATTACAAGCGAGGAAAAGGAAGTTTTATGAAGAAAGCAGTTTATAAAAGTGAACAGGTAGAAAAGTGAAAAGTGAGGTTAGATAAATAGCAAATAAAGTGAATTTGAAGTATTGTAGTCAGTAAATAGTTAAATAAAGTGTTAGTGGTGTTTATCTCTTGTTGAAATTATTTAGAACCCACGGATTCATATAGGGTGTTCCCAAAAAGGTGGAAATCCGTAACAGTATATTCGTTGCATCCGGTAAACATAATTTATAATTGGAAGTAATTCCTACATCTATGCTATTCTTGGCTAGATAATCAACATGTTCGTTGTCCTTCAATTCTATGTGCGCTTTTACCCACACAAAATATACCTCTCTTCCTTCGTCAAAGACATTTTGAACTAAGTTCTTAATGTGTATAATAAGGGTATTATCATTAATTCTAAAAGTAGTGGTGTTTTGTAATGCCTGTAGAACCGATAATGAATCAGAAAGGATAACAGTTTTCGGAAATTCTGAGGTTTGTATAAACTTGATGGCTTCACAGAAAATATGCACACCCTGTTCCACTAGAAGATTTGGAAGCATCTGTGTATATTAGCTCGGAATCTGGAAATTTTCCGAGTGTTGCATTTATAGAGTTTATACTCATTCTCAGATTTTCACTATATTGTGGTACATATACTATCAGATCGGTAAACAGAGAAAAATAATTGAAGTTATTGAAGTAGATAGTATTATTTTGAATTTTTGAGATTAAATAAGAGCATTCACGGAATGCAGATACGAGAGGTGGAGAGTTTTTTTTAATCCAATATTTATTTTGTAGTTCGAAGGTATTCAGCGTTGATATTTTCTTAAAAAGTGAAGGATTGTTAATATTAACTTTTAATAAAAGTTTCTCGCTCAATAAATTTCTTCTGAGTTTTAGTGCGGGTTCTAGAGCTTCTACATGTAGGGCATCAATAGGCGTCGATTTCATAGCACCAAGACAAATCCGAAGGGCATTATTTTGTACCGTGTCAATACGCTTAAGGAGTGACTGACTAGCAGACCCATAAAGAATACAGCCATAATCAATTATTGATCTTATGTAAGACTTGTAAAAAAGGAGTGACGTTTGTACGTCAGCACCCCACCACGTTCTAGTAGTCATCTTTAAGAAATTTAAACCTTTGTTGCATCTATTTACTATTTCTTCTATAAAGGGCTTCCAACTTAATTTCTTATCTAGTACCATTCCCAAGTACTTTACGTGCTGTTGAACTGGGAAAGTGTATTTCCCCAGTCTAATGGATTCGATATTAGGCGTGTTGTGTCTAGTGAAAATAAAAACATTAGATTTATTACTCGCAAGTTCAAAACCATTTCTATCAAACCAGTCTCCCAATTTATGTGTTACCAGATGCAGCTGTTCCAATGATGTATCATATTGTTTGTTTATAATATAAACACAAAAATCATCGGCATATTGTACAATACTACAGTTTGCGTCCTTAATGGCATGAATATCTGCTGAATATAAATTAAAGAGCAATGGGCTAAGTAAAGATCGCTGTGGTAATCCCAACTTATTAATACGAGGACCAATTTTATTATTGTCCTATTGTCCTCGCCTCTGATGTAAACTTGTCTATTAGAGAATAAATTAATTATTGCCCTTGCAATGTGACATGGTATGCGAAATCTTTCAACCATTTTTTCGTTCAATAAATCTAAATTTACTGTATCATATGCACCCTTAACATCTAGGAACAAGGCTGATAAATAAGAATTATGCGAAAAATTATTTTGTATATCCACTACCAAGGTAGAAACTGTGTCGATAGTTCCAAACCCCATTCTTAATCCGAACAGGTTATTTGGAAGTAAATTTTCTGTTTGAAGCCACCACACAAGTCTAACTTTATTCGTCCTTGCCCGGTTTAAGAATGGGGACAATAATATATTTTTTAAGATCTGTAACGATTGCACCTGATAGTAAAATCTCGTTCAAAATTTGTAACAATAACATTTTAGCGTTTTCTGGTAGATAAAAAATCATGGAATATTTAATATCGTCATAACCAGGGGCAGTACCCGAAGTTTGTTTTATAGCAGCATTTAATTCATTTAGATTAAAAGGTTTCGAGAGGAAGTGCATTGTATCTAAATCTTCTGGTAAGGAGCCAGGGTAGTTTTCTGCAGATTGCGGTGTTGCTTTATTAAAAAATTCCTCTAACCATTGCCCGTCGGACGCTTCACTGTTAGAGGATTTTCTTAAAATTCATATAATTGACAACTTTTTTATTTATTCATAAGTTTTGTTAAAAAGTTCTTCCTCTACCTAACACTAACTCACCGTCCAAATTTCAGTTCAATCGGACTTTTCATTCTTAAGTTATCGTGCTTACAATAAACGTAACGGATAGACAGACAGTCAGACGCACGGACATTTTGAAAGTTGTTCAGAACTCGATCACCAACACAGTGATATAAATTTTTATTTATTATCGGTTGATTACTTTATCCTAAACTCATTGTCGGTATAATTTTTTTTTTTCTTTAGTGGGCTATCAAAGGCGCCGTCATTTTTTATACCCACAATAAGTCTGAGACAAACTATATTATAGCGAGATCTAGTATTAGATTATTTTATTATTATTTTAAGCTGAAGGGTTGCGGAGTAAATAGGTTAAATAGGGGTAAATAAGTAAAGCAAACTGATAAGAGTCCAGAAACCTGAGATTTGGTGTATATACTAAAAGCCAAGGCCTCACACACTAATACCATCCGCCCGCCCCCATTTTATTATTGTGATATTCACTAAAAATTTGGTACGAGTGTGTATTATAAAGCCATTTGAAACTAAATTCTATTTTAAGATGATTTCGTTGATGGTTTGGAAGGGTAAATAAGTGTAATAGACGAAAATAAGTAAAGGAAGCTAGCAGGAGTCTAGAAACTTGAGATTTGGTGTATGTTCTAAAAGTCAAGGCCTAAATTTTTTTATAACATCTGCCACCCGCTGCCGCCATGATTCTGTTAAAAGGCTGGGGGGTCAATAGAGGAAAAAATACTTTTGAGGTATTTAAATAAAAAATATTTCTAAATTTATTTTCTTGAAAGAATTTATACAAATGAATAATAAACACATTTACAAAATTGTTCCAGTAGTAACAAAGGAGTCAGAGTATGGTTATCAAAACGAGAAATTTGAGACTGGAATTTTTTTTATCAAGATCTCATTTTTTTTATAATTTAACTAAACTTCGGATTCAGGGGCTTTAAATGAATTCGAGCAAGTTTTGTTAACAATTTTTTTTTTTATTAAGGAATGCCTACTATGATTTTTTTTATTTTTTTCATACAAGTATCGTAGATGGCCTTGCATTTAAAGATGGTAAATGATTTTGTGGTGTTAAATAGACTTTGGTCACCTCTATCTTTTAAGATCAGTTTTATTCAAATCGGATAAAAAACAAAAGAATAATTACTCTGTAACACTCTTAAGGTGGCCCATTCCCTAGAAAGAGACATTCGATAGGAAAATATTTATTATTTTTGGCCATAACTTTTTTTTCTTAGTACGTATATTTAAAAGAAAACTAGGTACAAACGAAGGTACAAAAGCTTGATAAATAAGCAAAAAAGAGAGTGCTGGAAGGCTTTTTGTGGAACCATAGAAGGCCTACCGGTAGTAGCTAGACTACATAAAACTCTCTCAAAAAGTCCATCATCTCGGCTTGATTGCATCAGGCTTCCAGATTTATCTTACACAAACAATGACCGTGAGACAATTGAGTGTCTATTGAGGCTCATTTTCCGGGGTTATAGATTGTGGAAACTAAACCCCTGGCGACGGAACCCAGATCAACGGCTACTGCCGCAGACTGGAAAAAGGCGCCAGAGGTTGTAACACATGAAAAATTAAGATAGGCCATATCTACATTTGACCCATTCAAATCACCGGGACTTGACGGTATTTATCCGGTCCTAATACAAAAGGGCGCGGTTGTACTGCTAAGTCACCTGTATCATCTATTAAAATCTTGCCTAGCTCTAGCATATATACCAACGTCTTGAAGAGAGGTCAAAGTGGTCTTTATACCAAAGACAGGTCGTATCATATAATAATAATAATAATAATAATAAAAGGTCTTTATTTCCAATACAAATATAAAAAAATGAAATAATATACAGTTTCTGCAAAAAAAAAATAATACAATTATTGGAAAAAACCGAAGATCAGGTAGTCATGCGCTGCATGACTTCTGTTTTTCATCGTAAACTGTACACTAGTAAACATATCCATATAAGCACATACACAAATACACATACAGACATCCATTACAAATACATACACACACATACATACACACCTGCAAGTAACGTATAATTATGTAACACGGAAAGGGAATAACATTGGTCCAGGGCATGCTCAGATCTATTTTCTCTATTCAACAACTCAAGGAGTTACCCTGCTCTGCTAATAACAATTGCCTATAATGACGCTTGAAGGATATAATAGACTTATTTTTTATGGCCGTTGGAATCGAGTTGTATATATTAGCTATTTGGTAAGTAAATGAGGCTTTGAATAGTTCCGTACGATGAGAGGGAGGGGTGAGTGTACCTTTATGTCGCAAATTTAGGTTATGGACGTCTGTTCTATATGTTATTTTTTTTATGAAGATATGCAGGTATTTTATTTTCTATAATTTTTTTAAAAAGACATGCGGAGTGCAGTTGACGTCGCCTGGACATATTTAACCAACCTACCTCTTTAAGCTTGTGTGAGATATATTGCCCACGCCTAATACCAAATATTAGCCGTAGGCAGGAGTTCTGTATCACCTGTATTCTGCGGGCATCTTCAGCATAGATGCAGGGGCCATAAATTACACTACCGAAATTAAATTTGGATAATACTAACGACTCACATAGGATTTTTTTGGTTTTTTTGTTTAGGAAAAGTCTGTTTTGGTATATAGCTTTTAAATTCATATATGCCACACGTATACAGTTATTAATATGAACTTTAAATCTCAGATGTGTGTCAAAAGTCAGTCCTAAATTTTTGGCGTGGTTAACTGGTGCAATTAGCTGTCCATTCACATTTACATAAACTTGTTGGGATACTGAGGACCGTGCATCTTGTGGACCAAAAACAAGCACAGATGTTTTATTTGCATTAATATTTAATGAGTGACGCTTAGATATATTTACAATGGCCGCGACATCAGTATTTAAATTATTTATTGCGTTTTCAGTTTCGGAGGGGTTAAATGATAAATATAGCTGCGTGTCGTCAGCATAAAAGTGTATGTGACAGTGCTGAAATGCTTTTACAAAATCAGACGTGTACAGAGTATACAAAAGAGGACCTAGGATTGAACCCTGTGGTACTCCAGATGGTATTTCAAGGGGAGAAGATATGTCATTGTCGATTTTAGTTCTTTGAATTCTGTTAGAGAAATAATTAAGAAAAAAGTTAATTACGTTTTCAGTCATTCCTACATAATTTAAAACAGAGAGTAGCACTTCGTGATTTAAGGTGTCAAATGCCTTCGAGAAGTCGATAAGCACTAACACTGTAACCTTTTTCCTATCTGTTCCCCTCAAAATATCATCTGTAATATTCAGCAGGGCTGTCTCACAGCTACGCAAAGGGCGAAAACCGGATTGGACTTCTGGTAATATATTGAATTTAGAAATATGTTCACGTAACTGATTATCTATTTCTCGTTCGATTACTTTAGATAGAACAGGTAAAATACTAATAGGGCGCAGATCCTTAAATTCCAATGGATTAGTAATTTTAGGAAGCGGTTGGACGATAGCCTCTTTCCAGGAATCCGGGAATACACTCTTTTCAAAACAGAAATTTATAATATGAGTTACAAATGGTATGATAATTGGACAGCACAATAATATTAATTTAATATTAAGTCCGTCATGACCCTGTGCATTAGATTTTATATTAAATATATTTTTTAATACAGTATGTTCAGGAACTGGCTTAAACTGAAATGGTTCAACTCCTGCTTTAACGTTATTTTTGTAGAAATTGATAATGTCGTGATCGGCAGGTATTGTGGAAATACAATTCATATAATAATTATTCAAACCTTCCGCATTTTTTAAGTTATTAGGAATACAGTTTCCCTGTTTACGCATATTTAACATATGTATGTCTTTCCATATTTTATTACTACCCCTTACACGTAATTCATATTCAAAATATGCTCTTTTTTCGTTCCTGCATGCAAGAGTGGTATAATTACGTAGGGTTTTGTAATAATTATAATAAACTATATTTTTAGTTTGACGCCATTTTAAACGAGCTTTGTCTCTAAGGGACATGAGCAGGCGTATGTTATCTGTAATCCAAGGGGAATACTTCTTAGTGATTCTTATAGTTTTGAGTGGCGCATGTATGTTAAAAAGCATTAAAATGGCATCATTAAAAAAAGAAATTTTATCATTTACATTGTTCATATCATAGATAGATTCAAAGCGTATAGATTGTAAATCGGCATTAAATAAAGCATTATCAAAATTTCTAAAATCCCTTATTGTCATATAATAACAGGAGGATCAATCTATCGCGTGATATTTAATCTACAACATACTAGATCATGATCGGACATTTGATCTAAGCTAGTTACACTTACATTTTGTATAACAGTGCTATCGTTATTACTTGTTACAATTAAATCAATTAACGTCATAGTATTAAGTGTCACGCGAGTAGGTTCGGTTACTAGCTGATTAAAACTATAGGCATCCAACAATGAGTTAAGTTTCCGAGTGGCAGGACAGCTAGTATTTAATACGTTTATATTAAAATCTCCTAGACAAAAAACTTCATCGTATTGCGGCAAAAAGGAAGATAAATTTTGCTCTAAAGTATTTAAGAAGTCCGTATATGAGAAATCGGGTGGTCTATATGCGACGCCAACTGCAAATTGCTGTTTATTTATTTTTAGGTTAATCCATAGTTGCTCTATATTGTTTTCGGTATGAATGATAGAATATGAGATATTACTTTTAATATAAATACATACACCTCCTCTTCTACCTAACCTGCGGTCTTTTCTTGCTAGATTGTACCCTTGTATATGGACGGCGTGGTTATCTGTTGTGGGTGTAAGCCATGTTTCACATAAACACAATACTGTGTAGTTAGCAGACAAAATATGCTCCTTCAAGTCGTTGATTTTAGGCAATAACGATCTGATGTTAAATTGTGCTAATGTAATATTTTCACTCATTTTTCTATAGCTAAATACAAATATAAGTACAAATTTTACCTAACACTTAACTACAACGTAATTTTAAGCATATTATCTACTATAAGCGTTTGAACTGAATTGTTTTCATATTCTCTTATATATGGATCCACTTTATACATATACTTATAGAAAAAATGCAATAAAATAACTTCTACACTAAAGTAGACAATGGAATAATAGTGCTTAATATACTTATTTATATAAATTATATTTTTGACCTACTTGGTAGTGATTTCTTTTTTTTTTTTTTCTTCTTTTTATTACGTCTATTTGGATTGTCTCCAACCTTGCGGAATGCTCTGGATGCCTCTAAATTATAATATTCCTTTAATTTTGCTCCACGTACAGTTTCATTTTATATCATTTTCATCCCCATAATTTTTTATTTCTATTCTATATTCATCAATAAGTTCTCGTAAATCTTTAGTTGAAAGCTCTTAATCCGAATTTATTTGCAACAGGTAGTTTATATTTAATAATACTAGGACTGTTGTTGCTATTAATACTATTTTAACCTATAACTATTCTAATTCACTCTGAAAGTTTTTGTTTTTGACCGTTCTAAGTTTTAAGTTTCAGACGATTTTTTCTCTTTTGTAAACACCAGCACCTCACCACCAATGTCTGGCCACACAAAATTACAGTTTACATTTCTATTCTATTTCTGTTTTTGTCCATTGTAAGTTTTAAGTGTAAGATGATTTTTTCCCTTTTGTAAACACCAGCACCTCCCCACGAATGTCCGATCTCACAAAGTTACGGTTTATATTTGGTTTTGTGCTCTAATTATAGTAGGTGTTCCATTAATATACTTTAGTCTTAGTATTTCACCATTTTTTTTTCTTTCTTCCATTTCTTCGTTTACCTTTTTATAATATTCTCGTTGCATAAGTGTTTCATCTAACCCAATTCCTACTCTATACTGCGATTCTCATAATTTGCTTCTATTTCAAACTAATTTTAGAGCATCTTCTTTATTGTTAATAATCACTTTCAATGGACGCGGACGCGTGGAATCTGTCAACTTGCCCAATCTATATGTTTCGATATTGTCAGTATTTACTTCTTCTGATATTTTTTTTATAATTTCCTTTTCTTTCTGCGTGTCATCTGTTTTTCTTTTCGGTTCAGTTGGTTCTTTAGATTCTTCTAATTTAAATATGACGATATTCTTATTCCGTTTCTCTCTTTCAGAGATTTGATTAATAACAGATTCTATATTAATTTCATTGTTTAGATTAGCTGTATTGTTAAGTTGTGCTTTTAATTCCTCCACTGTTTCAGAAAGTTTTTTTACGCATTCCAATAAATCGGGTATTACTGCACACCCAGTACACGTTATTGGTTTATGTACCTGGCCTGCTCCATCTAAACATGTTGAACATTTCCAGATGACAGAATCACTTGCCTTAATGAGCTCTAACTGATTCTTAGTAATATCGACACATCTGGCATGGTATAAGTTCGAACAGAAACCGCACTCTAGGCCGGGCGACTTTTGCCCTAATGCATACTTGCATATCACACATTTGTTAGACATTTGGTTAAATTTTATTCGATTTTTACCATTTTAAACAATATTTGTATGTTATATTGTATTTGTATATTATTCACTAGTTGCACTTAAGTTTTCCCTTAAATGTGTATAATTCTTCTTTATTTATAGATTTATTTTTCCACTTCAAATTACCAATTTTTACAGACCGAACTGAAACACGTGTGTACTCGACGCCACCACTCTATCTAATATGACCATACTAAGGGTTTTAGACCAATAAGCCTCACATCCTTTCTTTTGAAGATACTGGAAAGGTTGGTAGAAAGGTACATAAAAGATGAGGTATTGGCGCTATCACCAATCCACCCCAATCAACATGCATACCAGGCAGGGAAATCTGCAGAGACGGCCCTTCATCAGCTTGTTGTCAGAGCTGAGAAGGCGCTCGAGCAGAAAGAACTTGCAATGGTAGCGTTTTTGGATATCGAAGGAGCGTTTAATAACCCCACCTTCGAGTCTCTCTCTCAAGCAGTTGCGGAGCGCAATGTGGTCGGTACCATTATCAGATGGATATCGTCTATGTTGAGCACCCGCGACATCGAGATTACGCTTCGCAACGAGACGGTCAAGGCCAGGGTGGGCCGAGGATGTCCGCAGGGAGGGGTACTATTTAAACTACTGTGGAATCTTCTGCTCGACGGGCTTCTGGCCGAATTGAACGAGGCAGGTTTCTATGCACAAGCATACGCTGATGATTTGGCTATCATGATTTGAAACAACTATTACAGTGCTCATGCAATGGGCTCTCAACATAGTTCAGGAATGGTGTAACAGATGGGCTGTCTGTCAACCCTGACAAGCCAGAGCTAATGCTGTTCACTAAAAGGAGAAAAATAAGCGACTTCCAGCTTCCTTCTCTTATGGGCACACGTTTGTGTCTTTCCCGCACAGTAAGGTATCTCGGAGTAACCTTGGACTCCAAACTGTCATGGAAGGACCACGTTGAAGCTCAAACGAGGAAAGCGTGCATCTCCTTATGGATGTGCAAACGCTTCTTCGGTCCAAAATGGGGAATAAGTCCGAAGATTGCTCTTTGGACATACACTACCATGGTGAAACCCATAATAACATATGCGGCACTAGTGTGGTGGCGCTGCCAGAAGCGCTCCACAAGTAGGGCTCACCTATGTCGAGTTCAAAGGCTAGCTTGCTTTGGAATTACAGAACCACTCCAACCATAGCAATGGAGGCCATTCTTGGACTCACTCCCTTGCATATCGAGGTGGAACTGGAGGCTAAAAAAGCAGCAAATAGACTGTTCAAAAATGGAATATGGAATGTGGAATGGGACTGGCCTGGAATGGGAGCCCACAAAGGCCCTGGATCTGCCGGTAAGGGATCGGGTCATCACCCAAGCGGAGGATGACCGGTGTCTCCCTGTCTATAATTTCACTATTCCATACTCAGCGGTGTTTCCCAGTCTAGAGGACTGGGAGCGCGATAAAAACCGTCTTCTGAGTCCCAAAGGTCTCGAGTGGTACACAGACGGACCTAATACTCAGGCGGGAACTGGTGCTGGCATACACGGCTGCAAACCAAAGGCTCGTATTTCGGTGCCACTTGGAAGGTATCCTAGTGTATTCCAAGCAGAAGTATATGCCGTATTGGTGTGTGCAAGCGAGAATCTCAGGAGAGGTATCGCCAACAAATATATTTATATATGTAGGGACAGCCAAGCAGCTTTGAGGGCACTTGTGTCAAACAAAGTGACCTCAAGACTAATTTTAAACTGTCCGAATATTTTGACAGAACTGTGCGAATACAACTCTGTCAAACTCATATAGGTGCCCGGTCACAGAGGTGTGGAGGGCAACGAAGAAGCAGACCGATTGGCGGGAGAAGGAGCAATAACTCCGTTCCCTGGCCCTGAGCCAGCCTTCCGTTTGCCAAGAAGTCTGATTCAATCAGAGTTACGAGACTGGGCCACTGCAAGGTTCAGCAACTATTGGACTCAGACCCCTGGAATGAAGCGGTCTAGGCTCCATATAAAGGGGCCCTCGACTGACTCAACCACTAAGTGGCTGCTTGGGCTCGATAGAGAAAAAATGAGACGAATAGTAGGCTTGTTAACAGGACACTGTCCTCTGAACAAACATCTTCACACAATGGGGTTGAAAAACAGCCCTATTTGTAGGATGTGTGGAGTGGAGGGTGAAACCACCACTCATATCCTATGCAGTTGCGCACCCTTAGGTGTGTTAAGGTATAGGCATCTCCAAAGGCAATTTTTACAGCCGGAGGAATTACGGGATCAACCATGGAATAGACTGCTATCCTTTGTGGACAGTACTGGCCTCTTCTAGAAGATCCGACATGACGCGAATGCACAATGGGCCGACAGGCCTGAGTGCTGCGGATTCCTCAGATCTGCGCGCGCGATAATAATAATAATAAAAAAAACTATAAGAGTACCTAAGTAGAACCATAACAAGACTATTACTATGAATTTTCACTCAATAATTTCAGTGGTTTGCAAAATAGCCAGATTTAAATTTTAAAATTATGTTAATCTTCCTATTTTGTAGTTTTAAATCTAGCTATTTTGCAAACCACTGAAAATATTGAGTGAAAATTCATAGTAATAGTTTTGTTATGGTTCTACTTAGGTAATATTATAGTTTTTTCAAATATACGTACTAAAAACTATAAGAGTACTTAAGTAGAACCATAACAAGGCTATACTATGAATTGAAAATTCAATAATTTCAGTGGTTTGCAAAATAGCTAGATTTAAATTTTAAAATTATTCTATTTCGTAGTTTTAAATCTAGCTATTTTGCAAACCACTGAAATTATTGAGTGCAAATTCATAGCAATAATCTTGTTATGGTTCTACTTAGGTACTCTTATAATTTTTTTAAACATGCATACTAAGAAAAAAAAGTTATGGCAAAAATAATAAGTATTTCCCTATCGAATGTCTCTTTGTAGGGAATGGCCACCTTAAGAGAGACACACTGTAGTTTCAACATGTTTTCTTTTAAAGAGACTTGAATGGGAAATCTGGATGTGGAAGTAGTGTTTCCTTAGACAGAGGCTTTTTAATTTACTTAAAAAATGTTTAAAGAAAGATGGTACTCATTCGACAATACCCACTGAAACAGAGCTTTAAAAAAATCTCTACGTTTTATGAAATTCAAAGGCTGTTTCAACAAAAAAAAATGTTTTGCCATTATTATATTTCCACTCCACTACGCGGATGTGGAAGTAACAACTTTAAATACATTAGTATTTTGTTATAAAATTCTGAAACAGAGTTTGTTGAAATATCGCTTGTTATAGTGCCAATCTATATTTTCAAAATGAACTGGTTTGAGCCTAAAATATTGATTTAAATATAAATGGTATTTATTTATCATCACTAAAAACAGTATATGGCATACTTAGACGAGGTCGCTATAATCATAAACATTTTTTTCTATTTTTAAATTCATGTAGTTTTTGGAAAATATGGAACCAACTTTCAAAAATACGGCCACCATATACCGGGTGCCTACGATATTACTAGCCAGCCTATAAATTTCTTGTGAAGAAACAGGAAACAGTATAAACTTTGTTATTTTTAATGGAACACCCTGTATATTATTCAAAATTTAGATTTTCCAAGAAATTCTAGGTCCAGAACATGTTAAGTTCAGTTCGAGCAACAAGGAGCAGCAGTAGGCAGCTTTCAGCACAAACCTGATGATGGCAGATGAGATTTTGCCGAAACGTCGTTTAGATAACCATGGCTCCCACAAGAGCCTATTAACTACTAGGAAAAACACCCGGGAGCACACCAACACTTCATTTAACACCCATGAAAACCTAAGAAACAACCTAGCCGATATCAATATTGAGGTCAATTAGAAATACGTTGAATTTCGTTATTTGTTCATTTTTACATCGACTTCAACATCAATATTAGGTAATAAGGTTCAATTAGCTGAACGACGAATTTTACTTCCATATCCACATAGTGGAGAGGAAGTATAGTAATCGTAAAAGAAATTCAATTTGTTTTGTTAAAATAGGCTGTCATAAAACGTCGAGATTTTAAATTTGAGCAAAAAAAATTCTGTCTGTCGGTCGGTCTATAGATCTGTCTATCTGTAACTTTTTTTGTGCGCACGTTTTCTCAGCAACGGTTTAAGATATTGACTTGAAATTCGGTACACATATGTACCAAATGGTACCACGGTGAGATCTGCAATTAGATTATATTTTGTGCTAATTGCGGTGAAGGGTTGGGGGTTAAATAGGGCTAAGTAAGAGTAAATAAGGGAAAATATATAAAGCAAGCTGGTAAGAGTACAGTAACTTGGGATTTAGTGTATATAGGGTGGGCCATTGAAAACGAAACACGCCTGTTTTGGGACACTTAGACTAGTTTCTTGTAAAAACGGTCGATTCTTTGATTTTTGGGGAATAACTGTTAACGTCAAACTTGACAGTGACACATCAACATCCTAGCCCCAGCAACCCCTAACTCAAGAATTTAAATGGGGAAAGGGGGTCGAGCGACGCCCTCATTTGAAGTGTCTTTCAATTCTCTATGCGACAGGATGGTCGAAATTAGTTTTCTCAATTTTTGTTTCGTCCCCATGAAAACCACCTTCCAGATTAACTGAGGTGCGGATGTTGTTTGGGAAAAATCCTGCAGCACGTCACCTTTTATTTTTTGAACCACATTTTGATGTCAAATTTGACTTTGTCAGGTCAGCCCCCCTACCCCCAACAACCCCCAACAAAAACAAAAATTACGGTTAGGTGGTCGAGTGACTCCTCATTTTAAAGGTCTTTTGATTCTCTATGCGAGTACATGATTGTTTTTGGGTTTGCTCGTGTTTTGTTTTAAACAACTGATAATATGCTTACTAATTTAATTTTAAAAAAGTATGCAATACATTTTTATTTACCTTCGGTGTTTATAAACATCTCCCAAGACTACAGTGATTTGAAAGCTCTTTCTGCCCTGAATACTAAACAGTTAAAATTTTTCAAATTTATTACTAGTTCAGTACTCAGCGCAGAAAGGGCTCTCAAATCACTGTATCTGAGTTTCGGGAGGTCTTTATAAACACCGAAGGTAAATAAAAATGTATTGCATATACATATACATTGCATGTTGACCTGACAAAGTCAAATTTGACAACAACGTTCAAAGATAAAAGGTGACGTGTTTCGGGATTTTCCCCAAACAACACCTCCCCCCCCATCTTAGTTAATCTAGAAGGAGGTTTTCATGGGGACGAAAAAAAAATTGAAAAAACTAATTTCGACCATGCTGTCGCATACAGAATTGAAAGACGCTCCAAATGAGGGGTTGCTCGACCCTCTTTCCCTATTTAAATTCTTAAGTTAGGGGTTGCTGGGGCTACGGGGTTGATGTGTCACTGTCAAGTTTGACATCAACAGTTGTCCCCCAAAAATCAAGAATCGACCTGTCCGAGCGTTTTTTTAAGAAACTAGTCTGTGTCCCAAAACAGGCGTGTTTCCTTTTCAATTGCCCACCCTGTGTACTAAAAGGCAAGATATCGAATTTTTCTGTAATATATTTATACATTGGAGTTATGGAGCAGTTGCCATAATATATCAATCAAACGGAAAAGGTAAAATTAGAAAGGCCAATTGTGAAAAATCGACAACACTTTTCTAATAAAACGATCGAACTCAGAATTTTTAAACTTTTTTTCTATAATTCACGTGACGTAGCACTTGCCGCTTTTTCGAGACAACTTGGAATTATGCTCTAGGAGATTTCATGTCACTCCGGGAACACCTTATATAACCATAATATATGTAAAATTTGAGGGTGAAGGTTATGTAATGATTTTTGTTTTGACCCATGACATTAAGTTTGAACCCGATCTAAGATATAAATAAATCTGTCATAACAAGTAGAAAAATCGTTATAATCCCGTTAGTGAGTTATAATTATATGTTTTAAGAATTTTATCACGCGATGTATTAGTAAGTATATTAAAAGGCAAAAAATGTGAATAAATAACTTGGCTTGTACATAAATAAATCAATATTGGAATCAACAAGCAAGTATTTCAAAATAGTTATTAAGCAAAGCAGCCCATATCTCAGTTGAAGACTTTTCAAATCTTTACTTTCATCACTGCAAACAAATGCAGTGTTTCAAGAGATCGTCTTTACTGATAGTAAAAAACACAAAAAAACAAAAACAACCGTGGTGAATTTTTAGTAAACGAAGAGACAAAAGTGTATTATAATCCATAATCCTATCACTAGTTATTACGGTCGTCCATTCGTCCGAGCTCTTAAGACGGATCTGGCTGTAATTTACGATTTATGATTATGACAAGAAAAACTAGACATTCTAAAATATACAAAAGATAATAGAAATTGAGCAAAAAGAAAATTAAAAATTTCACGTATCTCCGAAATTATTGTCACAAGTAAAATCTGGCAAATCAATTCAAAACCAGGAAATAGGGTCTAGAGACATCGGATCCACTTTGGCTTTTGGGATCCTGCATTCGCATGTCGTGGCTCATGCTGCCACTTTAATTTTACATGTACATATACATTAGGGTGGAACGGTCTGACTTTTCTATGGAAATGGCTGGGGTGCCAAAACTTGTCTTTTGGGATAAAATTCACATAAAAAATTTTTGAAGCAAAAATATTAATGGCTTCGTGTTGCACAAGACTAATGACGTCACAATTCTATACCCAAAAATTTTGTTACGTTACATTTAAATACAAGGGCACTCTTTGCTATACCAGCCGATAGTGATTTTAAAAAACAAACATATCAAAAAGTCTTAGTTTTATCAGTTTTTACTACTTTTAAATACGAAATTGTTTCTGCTCATTTGTATTATTATTATTATTGCGCGAGCAGATCTGTGGAATCCGCAGCACTCAGGCCTGTCGGCCCATTGTGCATTCGCGTCATGTGGGATCTTCTAGAAGAGACCAGTGCTCTCCACAAAGGATAGCAGTCTATTCCATGGTTGATCCCGTAACTCCTCCGGCTGTAAAAATTGCCTTTGGAGATGCCTATGCCTTAACGCACCTAAGGGTGCGCAATTATGAGTGGTGGTTTCATCCACTCCACACATCCTACAAATAGGGCTGTTTTTCAACCCCATTGTGTGAAGATGTTTGTTCAGAGGACAGTGTCCTGTTAACAAGCCTACTATCCGTCTCATTTTTTCTCTATCGAGCCCAAGCAGCCACTTAATGGTTGAGTCAGTCGAGGCTCCCTTTATATGGAGCCTCGACTGCCTTATTCCAGGGGCCTGAGTCCAATAGTTGCTCAACCTTGCAGTGGCCCAGTCTCGTAACTCTGATTGAATCAGACTTCTTGGCAAACCGAAGGCTGGCTCAGGGCCAGGGAACGGAGTTATTGCTCCTTCTCCCGCCAATCGGTCTGCTTCTTCGTTGCCCTCCACACCTCTGTGACCGGGCACCCATACGAGTTTGACAGAGTTGTGTTCGCACAGTTCTGTCAAAATCTTCCGACAGTTTAAAACTAGTCTTGAGGTCACTTTGCTTGACACAAGAGCCCTCAAGGCTGCTTGGGCTATCGCTACATATATAAATATGTTTATTGGCGATACCTCTCCTGAGATTCTCGCTTGCACACTGGGACTCGGCAAAAATTTTAACAAAAGGCAGGTAGCAAAAAAGATAAATTAAAGGATCCGCGATAATAATATTGAATGAGGATAGCTGCGCGTCGAATTGTTCCGTAGATGTCTGTACAACTTGGCTGCCAATGTCAAAAGAAGAACTTCACAAACTTAACATTGTATAAAAACTAAAAAAACTGTTAACTATATCAACAGTTCTATGTAAATAGTAAGTATCTATGGATATTGAATATCACAAACATTCTTAGAGCTGTGTATTTGTCATACACAGCAGAAAAGATTTTTCAAAAAAAGGCCTGAAAAAGGAAACAGATTAGATTTCCGAAACGTCGGCGAAATATTTAATTTCAAGTTTTTATACTTATTTGTGTTGTTTATTTAAAAAAACCAACCTCTAACTGATCCTTTGACATAAACGTCACAGGCGTAGAGGTTATTTACTAGTAACATACTGGTTAATTGTGATATATTTTGTAGATTCCCCTAGCACCGCTTGAAAAGAAAACATGCATGTGGCAGGAAGTCTCAAAGAATTGAAGAAGGAAAAAAATTAAGATAATACCACAAATAACATTTAGACAATAAAACGATAATTGAAAAACATATCTTAAATCAAATACACAATAAATTTTTGTTCTCCTCTTTTTGAAAAACTGTGAACGATACTTACGTAATATTTTTAAAAATAATAAAAGCATAACTTTTTACAAACATGAAATTACTTTATCATGAAACAATAATTGAAAAAACCTAGCTCAATGAATTTTTGTTCTGTCTTTTTTATTATAATGCATACACTTAGACACACTTCTAACACTATTCGTATTTACCCCAATACTGTGAATGTAAATACAAATGAAATGAAATTTCATCTTAACCATAAACAAAAATTTTAAAAACTGCAGTTATTTTTCTGCGACTTCTGAAAATAATGTTTCTTCGTTAATAAAAAATCATATCTAGGTGCCTATTTCATGTAATTATATTACACAGACTACAGAAAATTTCTGTTCGATGTTCAAATTCAACTAAAATCTGCAAATTATTTAGTAGGTGCCTTTATTGTCATTAACTGTTATAAAACCACATTGAGAATCAACCTACGATATTGGTTGGAAAATGCTACTTATGTTGTTGTGACTTTATTTTTCATACAGATACGAACTTTATTAATTCATAAAAAATGGTTTTGTAATCTTCATATTTCAACAAAAACAAATTTTTGTTCTCTGTTTTTATGTTTTACTCAAGATACTCAAAAATTATATTTCATTTACAAATATTATTTGTTAATCAAAATTCGATCAGTTATTTCAGATTCAACATTAAACGTTTTAATTAATGGTTTCCTAAGCTTGACTAGTTATGGTGCAAACAAAATTACTTTATTATGAAACGATAACTGAAAAAAATCTGTCTTAAATCATTACACAAGAAATGTTTGCTCGTTTTTTATTTTATCATACTGCTATACTCAAAATAAATTTTATTTACAAATATTATTTGTTAAACAAAATTCGGTTACAATAAGTTCAAACAGTACTTGGCTTTTTAATCGATGCAGACAAAAAAATACTTTATCATGAAACTATAATTGAAAAAACTAATCCGCAATAAATTTTTGTTCCTTCTTTTTAATTGTTATTATTATACTTCTAAACTCAGAAATTATATTTCACTTGTTAATCAAATTTGATTACAAAAAAAACTTCAAACAGTATTTGGATTTTTAAATCATGATTTTCTAAGTTTGATTGGGCATGATGCAAACAAAAAATTACTTTATCATGAAACAATAATTGAAAAAAATCTATCTCAAATCAAACACACAATACATTTTTGCGATTACAAAAAGTTCAATCAGTTCACATTTAACACTAAAACGTTTTCATTAATGGTTTCCTTAGCTTGTTTAGTTATCGTGCAAACAGAAATTCCTTTATTATGAAACGATAACTGAAAAAAACCTATCTTAAATCAAATACACAAGAAATTTTTGATTTTCTAAGTTTGATTATGATGCAAACTTAGAAAATAATTATTTAAAAATCCAAATACTGTTGGAAGTTTTTTTGCAATTAAATTTGATTAACAATGTTATGTTATGTTATTATAATATGTTTGTAAATGAAATATAATTTCTGAGTTTAAAAATATAATAGTAAAAATTAAAAAGTAAGAACAAAAATTTATCGTGGATTAGTTTTTTTAATTACAGTTTCAAGATAAAGTATTTTTTTGTCAGCACCATAACTAGTCAACTTAGAAAACCATTAATTAAAAGGCCAAGTACTGTTTGAACTTTTTTATAATCGAATATTGATTAACAAATAATATACGCAAATGAAATATATATATTTTTGAGAATAACAGTATGATAAAATAAAAAACGAACAAAAATGTCTTGTGTATTTGATTTAAGATATGTTTTTTTTCAGTTATCGTTTCATAATAAAGTAATTTCTGTTTGCACGATAACTAAACAAGCTTAGGAATCCATTAATGAAAACGTTTTAGTGTTAAATATGAACCGATTGAACTTTTTGTAATCGCAAAAATGTATTTTGTGTTTGATTTGAGATAGATTTTTTCAATTATTGTTTCATAGCAATTTTTTGTTTGCATCATGCCCAATCAAACTTAGCAAATCATTATTTAAAAATCCAAATACTGTTTGAAGTTTTTTGTAATCGAATTTGGAAGAAGGAACAAAAATTTATTGTTTTTCCAATTATAGTTTTTTGATAAAGTTTTTTTTGTCTTCATCATAACTAGTCAACATAAAAAACCATTAATTAAAAATCCAAGTACAGTTTGAACTTTTTTATAATCAAACAAATAATATTTGCAAATGAAATATACCTAATTTTTGAGTATAACAGTATGATCAAATAGAAACGAACAAAAATTTCTTGTGTATTTGATTTAAGATAGGAAAATAGTGTTTGAAGTTTTTTATAATCGAGTTTGCATGATTAACAAATAATATTTGTAAATGAAATATAATTATTGAGCATAGAAGTATAATAATAAAAACAAAAAAGGAACACAAATTTATTGTGTTTGATTTGAGATAGATTTTTTCAGTTATTGTTTCATGATAAAGTATTTTTTGTTTGCACCATAACTAGTCAACTTAGAAAACCATCGATTAAAAAGCCAAGTACTGTTTGAACTTTTTGTAACCGAATTTTGTTTAACAAATAATATTTGTAAATAAAATTTATTTTAAGTATAGCAGTATGATAAAATAAAAACCGAGCAAACATTTCTTGTGTATTTGATTTAAGATAGATTTTTTTCAGTTATCGTTTCATAATAAAGTAATTTTGTTTGCACCATAACTAGTCAAGCTTAGGAAACGATTAATTAAAACGTTTAATGTTGAATCTGAAATATCTGATCGAATTTTGATTAACAAATAAAGTTATGCTTTTATTATTTAAAAAAATATTACGTAACTATCGTTCACACTTTTTCAAAAAGAAGAGAACAAAAATTTATTGTGTATTTGATATAAGATATGTTTTTCAATTATCGTTTTATAATAATAAAGTATTTGTTGTTTTGTTTGTATCACAACCAACTAAGTTTAGAAAATCAACAATTAAAAATCAAATACTGTCCATTGTAATCGGTTTTGATTAACAAATAATGTTTGTAAATGAAGTATAATTTTTTTAGTGTATGCACTATAATAAGAATAAAACAGAAAGTAGGTACAAACATTTATTGAGAGATTTTTTCAATTATTGTTTCTTGTGATAGTAATTTTCTTCTTGCATCATAACTAATCAACTTAGAAAACCATTAAGTAAAAATTCAAGTACTGTTTTTTGTAATATTTACATATAGTATACAAAATGTTTCTACTTTGAAGCCATTTTTATTAACGAATCTTGAATTTTACATCGTACTAAAAATAACAATTAATTAAATTTTAACCTGAATATATGAGTACTTTTTTAATCCATTGAATACAGTTAAATTCTATTCATGAAATCGCGAGTGACTTTGCATAGATTTTTTAAATTTTAGACCTTTGCATGTTAGAAATAATCTCATTGATAACACTTTTAGATATAAAACTTAAAACTTTTGGATAAAGCTTTAAAATATTATCTTGATCGTTTCCCAATGTATTTTTTATTGTGTTCGAATTTTGTTTTCATGAACAGATATTTTAAATATAATCTATCAGCAGTTAAATCTGAAATGTGTTTTGACTTAAAATTGTGGAATTATGATAATTAAAAAATAAAATGTATACGAAAAACAAAGAAGAAACAACATAATAAAGTTAAGTAAATATGAATAGTTTTGGATATGAGCATAAAGTTAAACCATAATTTTAAACAATCCGAATCATAGAAAGTAAACATTTCGGATATAGTTTCCTATAATTACAAATCAAACAGTTATCTACATTTATAAAGCTATGAATAAGAATAATTTTTGGTAATTATTATTTAGTGACTTTTAACCTTTTGAGCTTTTAAAAGATATGTACAAGCTGACGTATTTTTTTAAAGTACTGTTTGATTTTAAGGATTTTAAGAACAGAAAAATATGCTAAAAGTAAAATTTAACCAATATTTTAATTATTCCTATAAAACAGAAATATGTATAGCAAAAATATGACTAACTTTATCACCTATCTTAAATAAATTTTCTATGTATACTGTTATAGAATTTCACAAGGTGAAAACTACAATTAAATTACTCTTAGAGGAATATTTGACATTTTTATCAAACAATCAAATTAGTATATGGGTGTTACATAATGAACATCTAACATTTTATTTAACATTGGAGCTTCAAGCATTTAGCTAAGTTTTATGAGAGTTTTTTTTTTCAAAATTTATTATATGGAAAAATTCATTGTTTCTATGCCGAAACGAGATTTTAAAATTCTGTCTCTATTCTCTCCAATTAGCCCGGTTGAAAAATTTAATTAAATCGTCAAGTACTGTTTAAAGATTTTTGTAATCGAATTTTTTATTAACTGCATGTAAGGCAAATAATATTTGTAAATGAAATACTTATAACTGCTCTTTTCAAAAATCCTTATTGCACTGTATTGCTAAGATTAATCAATTTTTTAACTCAAAACACATTTCAGGTTTAACTGTTGATAAAGTATATTTAAAATGCATGTTAATGAAAACAAGATTCGAGCTCATATACATTTGTAAAATGGTAAGATAATATTTTAAAGGTTTATCTAAAAGTTTTATACCTAAAATTTTGTCGATGAAATTATTTCTAATATTCTAACATCTAAAAGAAATATATGTGTTAACATGGAAAGTTCTAAAATGCAAACTCATTCGCTGTTTCATCAATAGAATTTAAGTGTATTCAACGTGTTAAAAGATACTCATACTTTAATATATTCATGCTAAATTTTCACTGGTTATTATTTTTAGTTACGATGTAAAACGGGTCCACATTGGAAAGTTTTAAATACATGTTTTTCAGTTTTGTAGTGTAGAAAATGCTTTCATTAAAATATGTATTAGTTCTATAATAGAGCTTCTTAACATGGGCAGACCATTTTAGGTGTTAAAATTTGCCTGAGATTATTTCTTCGTTAATAAAAATACATATCTAGATCGCCATTTTTATTCGTAAATAGTTAATACATTCATTTTCAAAGATGCATATGAGTGATTTTTAAAATATATAACAAGGATCCTTCTCTCTTATGTGCTATAATATAATAAACACATGTAACTTTAATAAGCTGTAGGATCTTATGCGGTGAATCAAACCAGGTCAGGTGTTGAAATATTTCTGAAACTTTTTCCATACATCCACTAATCACCCACGTACATTTTATTTGAGACACTGGAGAACGTGCTCTGTATATTCTCGTAAAGGTGTATGAGTTCTTTCAACTCTTCCAAGTTTTTGCAGCGTTTCTCTAGCCTCATTTTTAACTCAGGTATAGTTCTACTTTTATAATCACTAACGACCACTCCTAAATATGGTTTACTTTTTCTCGCACCCTGTACATCACGCCTCTTCTTACTGTAGGCATTTGAATACGATCTATACATTACGTATTATTAACAACACTACGTAATATTGCTTTTGGTTAAAATATACTTATGTAGCTGTATTTTAAAAGATTTATAGAATACTGTACATGACTCTAAAACTGCACTGATTTTAAACTAAATTTCTTAAGGACATAAATACTTTTTTTTTACTTCCCACTATGTAGTATTATTTTTTTTGTTAAAATATGTAGGAAATTAACCTAATAATGAGGTGATATGACATAGTGCCACCGTAATCACATATTAAACACGACATGCAGAAAATTTACTGATATTTCTGCAAAATTCATTTATAGTATAAGCGGTACGCATAAAAATCTGACAAATAATGCAGAAAGCAAGTCCTTTGGCATGTATGCTTTGTATATTTATAGAAGTAATTTGACCCGCAGCACTTTGACCCCTGACCTCATAGACAAAAATGGCAGCCATTTTAAAAAATTCGGGTAAAATGTTTAAAAACAAAAGAAAAATATATCCAGACTGTTATCAAACTGTAGGTGAACGCTTTAAGGTTGGCAAATGTAACAAAAATAGTCATAGTGCAAGAATAATAGAATTTGTTTAAAAACTCGGCGGCTATTTTAAACTTTAACATTTTTTTTAAATAATGCAATATGTTATGTGAGGTATCGTTTAAGTATAATTTGATTCCAATGGTGATGTCAAAAAAATAAAATTCTAAAGGAATTATAACAAAAATACAATTCTGAAGTTAGAAAGATGGCTTTTATTAACAAAATACAAAATAAAATCATAACAGTTTCCTCGTCATCGCTACTGGAATCATATGGCTTGTAATTAAAAAAAAAAGAAATTAACAAGAAAGTATTTTAATAAATGTAGAAGGCCCTATACCTTTTGCTGCTACATTTTCCTTTGCATTTCTTGCACTTAAGGGTGCAGGGGAAATTATTTTTTCTGCATAGGCAACGCATGGTATTACAATCGCTTGAACAACCGCATTTTTCTAGCTCTCTACAACCTTGCCAGATTCCTGGCAATTTGAACCAGATGGGCTTCCATCCATTTTCAATAATTTTCCATCTCCATTCACTTGACTCTGGTGAACTTTCCAAAACATCAGATCTGTCCTAGATTTGACCTGCTTGATATGCTGCTCTAAGGGCCAGTTTTACAATACCAGGTTCAGCGTAGGTCCAACTGAGCCACGGCTCAAGCTGAACTGGAGCTCAGGTATATTCCCGTTCTGTAAAGTGTAATTCATCCGGGTTCAGTAGTGCTAGGTTCTGGTACTTTCAAATGTCAGTTGGTAGTGTCGGTGTTTGCACACTGTAGATTTTGAAGAATTTGTGATGTGACATTAGTACAAACTAGTGGGTAGTTTGTGGACATTAGACATTCGGCATTCATGATAGTTACCTGTGATTCATATTCAAGAGTTTTACAATACAATCGTGAACCTTAGTTTTTGTTTTGAGAGAACATGGATGATAAAAAAAGATCTGCAAACTTTTCTGCCAAAGAGGAGTCTATATTAATCTCCTCGGTAAGAAAATATAGAAAATAAATATCGTCGAATTCAAGCTTTCTGATTCCCAAGCAAATTTCCAGAAAGGAGAGACTTGGCGAAAGATAGAAAGTGAATTTAATTGTATTTCTGGAGAGAATTCCCGTAATGATAAAGTTCTAAAAAAACGATAATATTAAAAAGAGAACGAAAAAGAAGTTCCCTGATGAAAAATTGTATGTGCGAGGTACTGGTGGTGGTCTTTATCGAGAAACCAAAGTTACGATACTGGATGAGGAAGTCAAAGAAATTCTTGGCTCGAGCAAAATTGATGGAGACATTTCACAGTTTGATGGAGATACAAATAAGTTGATACAAATATACTTTGAACATATCTGTTTAAAAATTGTTAGTCTACAATAATAGGTTTCTTTTGCAAATCATTTTCAACATTTTATTCCAGCAATAATGGAGCAATCCGATGGACAGAATCAAGCTCTTAAGTCTGTTTCAAGCCAAGAAGATTTGAACGAAATAATTATTGAAGAAGCTGTATCTCTGGACGTTTTAGAAGACCATAGTAAGTTGTTCGCACTGCTTATATAAGTCCATATTCAAGTTATTTCCTTTTCAGTATATGCCTGCACTTCAAGCCCATCGCAGCTCCATACTGAAGTTCTACCCGAAAACAGGAAAGAAATTCAGCCACAGATAGAAATTACAGTAGAAATTAGCAAAAGTAAATAATAGGTACCTACGTCACAGATTTTCTTACACTTTTTTTTACTTTTGTAGTGTCTCAAAGTCAAAATCAATTAGGAAATTGGTGAAAGTACAGTCCGGCCATGATAAGAGCAAGTAAGTCTAAAGCCCTTAAGTAGAATACTCGATGGAAGTCTGAAGCTGCAATTAGCAGAGTTTCCTAGTGGGCAGATGCAAAATCTGCTGTAGAAGCAGTAAAGGCACGTTTTATGGAAGAAGAACAATCCAAAAACTCAAATTTATGAGAAAAAAGCATGAATTGGAGATGATGAATATGAAGAGGAAAGCAGATGTGGAAATAGAGCTTATGAGACAATATCATCGAGCAAAATTGAAAATATTAGAAATTCAAAAGGCGACGTTACTTAACAAAAAGTTATAAATTATCTACAAATTCACCTCTTATATTTGCAGAGGGCCGTGTTCTAGAAAATTACCTTTATTTTATATTTTTTTATTATGTCAATTATTTATTTGTATTTACACATTTTATACGATATTAAGTAAAAGCTAAGTTTTCTTAAAATAAAAAATTAATTTTTAAAATATTTCTTTATTCTTTACACTCACGAACAAACATACTCGCCACCATATGATGTACAATGGGTGTTAGGAGCGTTTATAACCTAAAAGACTGTTACATAACATTTTTCACAGAAGTCCATTAAAATAGTTTATTAACTGTAATGTGACTGTATCATTGCCAATCACCCTGTTATCCCCCATATTCTCCACCACCACTTCATTGACAATGTTAATAGCTTCTTGCTGTTGGTCATCAACTGGTGGTATTTCCTCATGCCGCAAACATGCTATATTGTGCAGTATGGCAGTTGCTGCAACAATGGCTTCTACTTTCGATCTTCAGTCGAATCCCCAAGGAAAGAACAGTAAATCGCATTTTCCAAACACCGATGCACCTTTCAACTGGATTTCTTGTTCTTACTTGGGGCTCGCTAAAAAGGTGCTTTTCAGGAGGGAATAATATTTATTCGTTCGGTAGGGGGTAGACCTGGGCTAGCAATATACTCAAATGCTTCTATTATATCATCATATCATCACCCCAATTATAACGCAATTTTTACGTCGTAATAAAAGTTATTTTTTTACAAATTGGCCGCCATTTTGGATTTACATGTCCGCAAATCGAAGTGCTGCGGGTAAATTTAATACAATGACTGTGTACAAATCACATGCAAATTTTCTTGCTTTCTGCATTAACCGTCAGATTTTGCCGATTTTCTCGATGTACCGCTTAAACTATTATGGTAATTTTACCATTCAGATATTCGCAACGTTTATCTAGGGTAATGTCATATTGTTCTTTGAACTGCTGTAGATATGAATTAAATATGCTCTCATGTCAGCATCCAATGCTACATCGCGAAATTTTTAAATCTGTTGGAACCTCGTACGTTCTATACGTCATATAATATTAACTAGTTTTTAACAAAGCGCAGGCAGTAAAATACAAAATATATTGTGTTTTATATATAAGTTAAAATATGTAGAAAATCATCCTGCAGTCTATGACATTGCGGTGACACATGGATCTTAATTGCATTGTAAGAAACTTTTACTTCCACTATTTAACATGATTTTTTAGTCAGGAAATTGATAATGACGTAATAAGATATTATTAAGATATGCAGGATGTTATGAGGTGATAAGACACAAAGACATGCGTCACGACACATTATTCATATATAAGATAATTATCTTCCGGTGATTAATTAAAAACTCATTAACAAAAGCTGTCACACCTTCTACTCACAATAAACACGATTTGAAAGAATTACTGAAATTAACCAATGAAATTCTGAATTACAGGACGATTTCAAACTTAAAAAGTTTTTCGGCATCTTTCTTGTGTTTTATATTTTGTATCACCCTGTGGACCCCTCTAAAATTATATGTATTTGGAATCAGCTGTCAATGGACAATCAATATATATGTATTAAAATATACAGGGCGTCTTGTTAGAGTGAGTCACACGTGTTTCCATATTTTTTATTCGCCCTGTATAAAATATACAAATCAGGAATTTTGGTAATTATGAAACAGTATGTTTCATTTCAAAAATAATTTTGTCAAAATTTTATTGTTTCGGCATAAACACATCGATTTTAAATATTCACTTCGTGTTATTGGTGGCTCACCGTATATATAAGCGCATATTTTTATCACAATATATTATCTGACGTTACAGCAATGATATTCCCGAAAGAAAAAATTAATTGAAACCTTCAATTCCCATGAATATATTTTGTAAAAATGGGCACTTTTTAACTTTAACACCCTGTATCTCAAAAACTAGTCGCAGGATTAGATTGGGCCCATGTTACTTTTAATCAGGAGATCGGGATCTATAACATACTAAATATTCAGAAAATTTAACCAAGAACTATTTGATATAAGAAAAAGTGCGGGGTCCTTTCTTCTAACTTTGTTCTTTAACTATTTTTAATACTAAAAATAGGGGGGGAAACGAACTTGAATGGGAAATTAAATTTTTTACAAAAAAACGTTCTTGTAAGAATCTCCAAATTTACATTGTTGTTGAGTTATTTTGAAAAAACTAAAAAATGGGTTTCTTCGGTTTGCCTTTAAAAACGCATCCTGGAATTTAGTATCACTTTGTGATTTTGTCGTTTTTAGGTGTCAAACTAACATTCTTAACGCAATTGTTCCTTACTAAAACACATATTCAATAGCCTATGTCAGCCATGATGGTAAACGAAATTGCATTTCTGTTACAGGTAATGTGCCTAAGCAAGGATTCCCTACGATAATATGGTTTCATCCAGGAAGTTTTGCTGTAGGAACTCCTGCGATATGGAATCCTCACCCTCTTGTATATCGACAAAGAGTGATAGTTGTAACTGTGTCTTGGCGTTTAAACATTTTTGGTTTTTTAACTACGATGGATGGGGAAGCTCCGGGTAACTATGGACTTCTGGACCAACAAGCGGCCATGCAGTGGGTGAAGAAGAACATACAGTTATTTGGAGGAAATCCGGATAATATTTGTCTAATGGGTTATGGCGCAGGAGCTACGAGTGTGGGTTTACATATGGTCAGTCCCAAATCTAGAGGGTTGTTCAACAAGGCTATCGCTATGAGTGGTAATTTGTTAATTTTCTACTCAAGAACAATCATGTTCTCGTTTAACTCAGTTAAAAACAAACCAATGAATTGATCTCAAATTTTTACGATTGTCACTACACAGTGTGTCCCACCCTCATATCTCGCTCATTAGTTCATTCACCACAGACTTCTATAATGAAAAGTTAGACAAAAATTGTGAAAGTTTTTAATCTTTGAGACAATATTGGGAGAGGTAAAAAATAATAATTTTTTGCACCCTTTTCACCCCTCGGAACATTGTTAAATTAACAAAAAACGCAAATTTGCAATAACTTTTTGGAAAAAAAAACGAAATTTATACAAGCCCTGGAGAACATTCTTGTAATTATTAGACATATTCTATCAAGTTTGCACCCTGCTACGATGACCGGAACATTGCAAATAGTTGTTTATTAAATTTATTATGATATATTTTGTGGAATAAAATTGCGAAAGTTGTGCAAATTATTGTTTATGCAACAGAAAAGGGTCACAAATCCGTTTGTAATTTTGCGTAACTTTCTTTACCCCGGAAGATTTTTTTTCATAATTTCTTGACACGGACACGATTTTGACGTTTTAAATAATAAGTGAAGCCCTGAATATTGGGAAAGTCTTAAAATCGGATTGCAAATGTTTGTGGCAGCAATAAATGACATTGTGAATTTGCAACCTCGTAAATGTCCCGGAATTTGATTAGTAGGGGATCTACGATCCCCAAATCGACAGGGGGGGGGGGGGGCGGTGGACAAAAACGAAAAACAGCTTCTTTTGTAAAATTTCCTCGTATTCGAATTTCGAGTTCGCCACTTGATTCGGGATTGCAAAATTGGAGTAAAAAAAAAACACATTTTTGTCAAAACTCGGAAAAGCATGAAAATGTGTATTTTCTTATTTCTCACTCAGTATCTCAAGCTTTATGAGAGATACTGATCTCAAATTTTATAAACATATTCCTCTGATATTGTTCTTGATTGATCTATGAAGCAAAATTGTTTTACCGGGATATGTTTTTTATAAAAAATATATAAACTATTACATGTTATGCAAAAATGCGAAAACGCATTGTAAAATATAATAAGCAAGAAACTTTCTTATTATTAACGATAGAAAGATAGTTTAACGACAAAAAGTGAAGTTTAAAGGCCAAGGAAGTTTTTGGAAACTATAGTTCTTTTTGTTGCTGTTTAATTTAGTCTCAAATGAATTTTTAAAATTAGGCGCGCCCGCATCACAGAGTTTCGCTTCTGATATTAGTAACTTAACTATTATACTATGCCCTCTCGAGAGATTAACCTGCATTGGGCACGGAATAACTTGTTTCTCAAAGAATTCATTCATCAAAAAGGAACACACATTATTTTGTTTAATTTCAATTATTAATAATTATGAAACACAGAGTAAAAAAACCGCTGCCTAAGGAATCATTACTTCCACATCCAGATTTTTCATTCAAGTCACTTTAAAGGAAACATCTTGACTAGACCTGCACTCTAGTACGTGGAAATTATTGGTCATAGAATTTTAATAATATTTGGGGCAGATATTATAGAAAAGTTTGAGGCATTGGTTTCCACTATATACGACAAAAATTACGTTTCTAATTTACCTTACTTATTTTCCCCTATTCACAACCTGCAACCTCCCACCCCTTCAATGGAATCATCTCAATTTGAGTGAATATCTCAGTTCTATCTTATCAATCCCATTAATAATGGAGTGGAGATGGCGGGGTTTGAAAAATATTGGAAAGAAATCTGAGGCCTTGGTTTCTAGTATATACACCAAATCCCAAATTTCTGTACTCTTACCAGCTTGATTTACTTATTTTCCCCGATATACTCCTATTTAACCCCCAACACTTCAACGGAATCATCTCAAAATATAATCTAATTCCAGATGTCGTTATAATATATACGTCTACCATATTTCAAGTTAATATCTCAATTTTATTTTATCAACCCCTTTAATAATGGGGTAAGAGTGGTGGGTGGTTGAAAAATATTATTAAAAAATCTGAGAACTTGGCTTCTAGGACATACACGGAATGTCAAGTTTCTGTACTCTTACCAGCTCGCTTTACTTTTTTCCTTATTTACCTTCACTTACCCCCCACTTCTTCAACGCAATCATGTCAAAATATGATTTAGTTTCAGATATCGTTATAATACATACGTGTACCAAATTTCAAGTGAAAATCTAAATTTAATTTTTTCAACTATTTTAATAAGGGAGTTTTGATGGTGGGGTATGGAACTTATTATAAAAAACCCTGAGACCTTCGCTTCTAGTATATACACCAAGTCCCAAATTTCTGTAGTCTTACCAGTTTGCTTTACTTATTTTCCCCTATCTACCCGTATTTAACTCCAACCCTTCAACGGAATCATCTCAATCCAGTACTTACGTGAACCAAATTTCAAGTGAATATCTCAATTTTATTATAACAACTTCTTTAATAATGGAGTAGGGGTATTGAGGGGTTGAAAAATATTATAAAAAAATCTGAGGCCTCGGTTTATAGTACATACACCAAATTTCAAATTTCTGTACTGTTACCGCTTGCTTTACTTATTTTCCCATATTTAACCTCCAACCTGTCAACGGAATCATCGCAAAATATAATTTAGTTCCAGATGTCGTTATGGTACACACGTGTACCAAACTTCAAGTAAATATCTCTAAATATAATTTAGTTCCAGATGTCGTTATAATACATACGTGTATCAAATTTCAAATGAATATCTCAATTTTATTTTGTCAACCGCTTTAATAATGGAGTAGGGGTGGTCGGGGGTTGAAAAATATTATTTAAAAATCTGAGGCTTTGGCTTCTAGTACATGCACCGAATTTCAAGTTACTGTACTCCTACCAACTTGCTTTACTTATTTCCCCTATTTACCCCTATTTATCCCCCAACCCTTCAACGGAAACATCTCAAAATATAATCTAGTTCCAGATGTCGTTATAATACATACGTGTACCAAATTTCAAGTGAATATCTCAATTTTATTTTACCAACCCCTTCAATAATGGAGTAGGGGTGGTGGGGGGTTGAAAAATATTATAAAAAATCTGAAGCCTTGGCTTCTAATACATACACCGAATTTCAAGTTTCTGTACTGTTACCAGCTTGCTTTATTTATTTTTCCCTATTTACCCCTATTTAACCCCCAACCCTTAATCAGAAAAATCCCAAAATATAATCTGGTTCTAATGTCATTATTATATATACGTGTACCAAATTTCAAATGAATATCTCAATTTTATTTTATCAACCTCTTTAATAATGAATTGGAGGGGTGGGGGGATGAAAAATATTATAAAAAATTTTGAGGCCTTGGCTTGTAGTAGATATATCTAATTTCAAGTTTCTGTACTCTTACCAGCTTGCTCTACATATTTCCCCCTATTTACCCCTATTTACCCCCCAACCCTTCACCGGATATGTTCAAAAGACAATCCAGGTCCAGATCTCTTTATAATATATACGTGTAAAAAATTTGAAGTCAATGTCTTAAACCGTTCCGGAGAAAACGTGCGGACAAAAAAAAAGTTACAGACAGACAGACCGACCGACCGACAGACAGACAGACAGACTGAAAATTTTTTTCGCTCAAATTTAAAGTCTCGACGTTTCATGACATTCTAACCCATTTCAAACCCATTTCAAGAAAAAAAAATTTTGAAATATTTTTTGCGATTACTATAAATTGCGAAAAAAATATTCTAGAGTAAAGAAAGTTATGCAAAATTACAAGTGGGTTCGTGACCCTATTCTGTTGCATAAACAATCATTTGAATAACTTTCGCAATTTTTTTCCACAAAATATTTCATTATAAAGTAAAGAAAGAACTATTTGCAATGTTCCGGTCCAAAGTTTGCATAAATTTTGAATTTTTTTTCAAAAAGTTGGTGAAAATTTACGTTTCTTGTTAATATAACAAAGCTTCTTTTTTGCTTTAATGACTAGCCTACATCTGATATCCGAATATTTTGAAATTTTGGTGATTAATATATACATATAAAGTAAGTATCCACATTTGATTTTAGTCAGAGGCGTCATATTCTAGGGTAGCAAAAGGGGGTCGATTTAAAAAATATGTAAAAAAAGTCAACCAAGTTCGGTTGCCGGATAAACTTTTGGGGAGCTGGGAGAGATAGGAGTCAAAACACAGTTTTTGCAAATGTGTTGGATATTAGGAATGTTTTCCAACTAGTGTTAAATTGCAACTTGAAGTTTATTACAGAGATACGATCTTTTTAAGGTTTAATGTTTTTTCATCTCTTTCTAAAAATCAATTTTCGATGCTCGTTCGTGATAACTCAAGAACTAAGAATTTACCAAAAAAAAATTATTATAAGGTTGAAAGGTAGTTCAGTTTCCTATACAATTTGGTTTTTAGCATAATCATCCACTACGATAAAAATGTGCCAAGTTACAACTATTTGTTGTTAAGAAAGTACGTTCTTGTGAAAATAGAAATTATAAATGTATTTCTTTAAATTGTCTTCTGACACAAAAACTGTTAAAACCCATATGTAGTTTTTAAAATAATAAATTAAATGACATAATTTTTCATGAAAATAACTAAAAAATAAGAGAAACGTGTTTTTATCCGATGTTGTTATAAACAATCATTTTTATGCGGGCAAAATATATTAAATTTCTAATATAAAATAAAGTTTATGCAATTAGCTTTCAAATGTAATTAATTAACCACATTAATTTGTCTTAATTACAGCGTTTTTTATAGCTCGAGTTTAAAAAGGAAAAACTAAATTTTGTAATTGTCAAAAAAAAAATCATAAGGTCCGTTCGCGTCGATGTCCTGCTAAGTTTGAAAACTCTTTATTTTATGATTACTTAAGCCTATTGGATCACCGAATGGCATGTTGGCATTTCTGAAATAGTACTCTGGGATTTAAGTAAAAAATAAAACATAATGAAAATAGAGAAAAAAGTTCCCGACAAAAGTTGTAGCTCGTCTCTTTCTATACAGAAAAGGTATTTACAAATGTTTGTCTTACTTAAGCCGTTTAGAAGATAAGTCGAGTTTTCCACTTATAGTTTTAAGCCGCTTCGAAATGCGCGAAAAATGAGAATTCTCCGGGAGTTTCGTACAACCGGGCGCATCGATCAATAATTCTTACTATTCAGAGTCCTTAAAAAAATGAAAATAACACAAAATGTAGAAAAAAGTCTCAGCTTTAATGTGGAACTAATCACGAAATTCATAAAAAAATTTATCATAGAGAATACGTCTCAGAAGATGGCTTAGTAAACTTTGTACAGTTGATCCACAGATTTATTCATATCTTTGCCGGGAGTCGTTAGAATGATAATTCATTTTGCTTGTATATTCTTATATAATGACATACTAATCCAATTAACATTTTATTGCAATTACTTTTGTTGGAAAGATATGCCTTGCGATCAAAGTAGAGGGTATATTCCTCATCGATCAATCACCTCCAAATTTTGGAGTTCAATTCGCTAAATCTTAATTAATAATAATAGCACAGTCTTAATTTTTGGATTGTAAGTACAATATAACATATTCTCTCGAATGACTTTAGAGCTTTTTAAATGCGTGCAGTACTTTTTGAATTTGTCTACATTACTCATGCCTGCCTGGAATCGAGTCCATGCAGTGAAAAAGCACCCATTGTTACGGGAGAAATAGGCAGGATGCATAAAACTCAAAGATATGAATAAATCAACTGTATAAAGTATACTGAGCCATCTTCCAACACTTTTTTCTCTATGATAAAAATTTGTATGAATTTTGTGATTAGTTCCACATTAAAGCTGAGACTTCTCTCTACATTTCATGTTGTTTTCGTTTTTTTAGCGGCTCTGAATAGTAAGAATTATCGATCGATGTGTCGAAGGTACGAAACTCCCAGAGAATTCTCATTTTCCGCACATTTCGGAGCGGCTCAAAACTATAAGTGGAAAACTGAATTTATTTCCTAAACGGCTTAAATAAGACAAACATTTGTAAAGACCTTTTTTGTAGAGAAAGATACGAGCTACAAATTTTGTCAAAAACGTTTTCCTGTATTTTCATTATTTTAACCGCTAGAGCAAAAAAACCGAAAATCAAAAAGTTTTTCTAAATTTTTTTGAATTTTCCCGGAACTTCGAAGTGCAAAGAATGCATCATTCCATTTTACAGGTTATTACCTACTTAAATCCCGGAAACGATCCTTTTATTAATTTTTGCGAGGTTTTTACAAAATTTTGCCTTCATTGCCTGTACTAAAAATGGATTTTTCTCCAGTAATATACAAAATCAAAATAACGGATAGGACGATTTGAAAAAAAATCGTATGTCCCGTCGTAGCTATCCGATCTTTTATTTATAAAAAAGGAAATACTTCAAAAAGTATGTTTTACTATAAAAAATACAAGATCTAAGAATATTTAATATCTAACTGAAAATTTTGCAAAAAAGTAAAATTCGGTTTTATAACTTTTTTAAATATGTTTCATCTGAATAACAATAAGTTATATGAAATTAGAATTTAATGCTGAATGCAACGATTTATAGTTTATCGAGTATTGGTTAAACAATAATGCTCTAAAATTTAAAAATCATGGCGCGCTACAGGTATTGTGGAAGAATATTACGGTGCGCAAGGTGAGTTTGGTCAGGCACACAGTTAATTAATGGGATACTTATACGACAATATAGCACCTCTAAGTTAGAAATTGCATTCAGGCGATATCAAAATTGCATATTTTTGTCTTTGTCTTCTTCGACTTAAAACAATTCTTAGGTTATCTGCATGTCACCATCTTCTAAAAAATATTTTTGGTTATTCGCAATATGTTAAAGTAAAAATACTATAATTTACCTGATTTATATTCATATTCTTTCATGATCGATAAAGTTACTAAATCTGGGGTATTTGCACAGATGAAGTTTCCTACAGAACACTGACAGGCTTCTGTGCAAATGATTCCATTTTTTTTTCAGGAATATATTGTTCGCCTTCTTGCAACTAGATTTGACAAGGTTAGTTTTACAGCTTTTGAGGCGTGTGGGTTAAGCATGGAGACTGGTTCTAAATATTCGTGACTTTTCCTCCACCCACACTTGACTAGCACTTGGCAAATTTTGGATATTTTCATTCGCACTTCACCATACTGCTGCAATATAATGGACCCTAAAATAAAATAGCAATTAACTCCAAACCCATCAACTGTAGGTAGCAGGGTATCTCCTTCTTGATTTTTTGTGGAAAACACCAGTCAGTTACCTTCTTTATTAATTCATTTTTATGGAGCGTGTCTTCAAGTTATGTGGTAGTTGTGTTCAACCCAACAATGCGATTTCAGTACTGCTGATGATTCCTATATAGATTTAAAAATACTTTAATGCAAAATTATTTGCTAATTCTTGAGAATCTGCCGGTTATATTTGTCCGATATTTAATGATTTGTCTACTTTTCCTATATCTATTTCTTTTTTAGTTTTTCCTCTACTGGTTACCATTACGACTTTCTTTGGTAATTGCTCATCAAAATTAACCAGAAGCACAAACACATCTGTATACGGACTGTGAACAGAAAGTATGTCTTCTCCATATTGTTGAGTTACACGAAGTATTAGAATAGTATCAGCTTCTTCATGATTATTGTCTTCTATGTTTATCAGAGCGATATATGAAGTTACAACATGCTTAAATCTTTCTCAATTCCTAACTTTCTTGGCGAGGTATTCAGTGAGCTTATTTTTGGTTTTTATGTTGGATAAAAAAACTTTAAGGGAAATATTTTTTATTAATGATCCACTGAGACACAATAAGATATGCCAGAGTGTTGTTGACATCTTTCTGACTTTTATTATTATCATATTTTTTAGCGAGTCTTCCTTTCCTGTTCCACATGTTAGCAACAAAAGATTCGTTGTCTAAGATTAAATCTTAGACAACCAGTCTTTAGTTGCTAGCATGTCCTTGCATGACATTTTACAATGGGTTTTTGACACACAAAACATGTACTAACATTAAGTTCCATTATTATACTTTTCGCAAATAAACAACAAAGAGTATATTTTGCATTTGCAATGTGCATCGGCACATTTCTAAAACCGATAATATCGCTCGTAGAGAGAAAAAAAATTCATATCACTGTGTTGAAAATTCTGAATAACTTTCAAAATGTCCGTCCGTCCGTTGGTCCGTTCGTCCGTCCGTCCGTCCGTCCGTCTATTCGTCAGTTTCTTATAAGCACAATAACTTAAGAACGAAAAGTCCGATTGTATTAAAATTTGGACAGTAAGTTTAGTGTTAGCTAGAGGAAGAACCTTATTGTTCTTGAACAAAATCGATCAATAGATAAAAAAGTTATTAATTATTTCAACTTCAAAAATCTATTTTTAATATTTTGCAATTAGATTAAATGTCTAAAACTAATATTATTTACGATAAAGATGCGAACAGCATTCTATAGAATGTGCAACAATTATATAAAAGGTGCACTGTAAGTAATAACAGATCCTAACACGCTCTCTTCAAGAAAAAACGATATTAATACTAATTGAAATGGGTCGACTCAATGTTGCATGTCATATTTTTGCACATTTATAGGGTTATTTTTCAACAGTGCTATAAATTTACATATCGTTGAATTGAGTATAAAATTCTGCACATTGTTTGTTTGAAATATATAAAAAATGATAAATTAAATTAAAAAACCGCTGTCTCAGGAATCACTACTTCCACATCCAGATTTTTCATCCAATTCACTTTAAAGGAAACATCTTTACTATATTTGCACTTTAGCATCTGGAAATTATTGGTCATAGAAACATTAGAAAGAAATCTCAGATTTTGGTTTCTAGTATAAACACCAAATTCCAAGTTTCTGTACTCTTACAGCTTGCTTTGCTTATTTTTCCCTATTTACGTCTACTTACCCTATATATAATCTAGTTCCAGATATCGTTATAATACATACGTGTACCTAATTTCAAGTGAAAATCTCAATCAAATTTTATCAACTCTTTTAATAAGATGGGTGTAGGTGGTGGGGGTATGGAAAATATTGAAGCCTTGGCTTCTAGTACATAGACCAAATTTCAAGTTTCTGTATTCTTACAGCTTGCTTTGCTTATTTTTCCCTATTTACGTCTACTTACCCTATATATAATCTAGTTCCAGATATCGTTATAATACATACGTGTACCTAATTTCAAGTGAAAATCTCAATCAAATTTTATCAACTCTTTTAATAAGATGGGTGTAGGTGGTGGGGGGATGGAAAATATTGAAGCCTTGGCTTCTAGTACATAGACCAAATTTCAAGTTTCTGTATTCTTACCAGCTTGCTTTACTTATTTTCCCCTTTACCCCCAACCCTTCAACGGAATAATACCAAAATATAATCTAGTTCCTGATGTCATTATAATATATACGTATAACAAATTTCAAGTGAATATCTCATCAACCTCTTTAATAATGAAGTGGGGAGTGGTGGAGGAGATGGAAAATATTATAAACAATTTTGAGACCTTGGCTTCTACTGCATATACCTAATTTCAAGTTTCTGTACTCTTACCACATTGCTTTATTTATTTTCCCCTATCTGCCCCTATTTAACCCCCAACCCTTCAACGAAATCATCTCAAAATATATCTGGTTCCAGATGTCGTTGTAATACTATTGCGTATTTCCACCTCTTAGGAAACACCCTGTTTGAATCCGTGGGTTCTAAATAATTTTAACAAGGGGTAAAACACTAAACACTTTATTTAATAATTTACTGATTATACAGAACTTTGTATTTAACCAAAATAACTTTTACACTTTGTTTACTTTATATTTAACATCACTTTTTCGCTGCCAAATTTCGCTTTAATAAGACTTCTTTCTCTGCTCCGGTAATCTCTCCTTATATACTCTGAGATTGCCTCTAGATCAATCAAGAATCTTCTCCCACCACACTCCATAAAACTCTATCTCTTTCCGGTCCAGTTTCAAGGGGGTGTAATACATAACACTGTCCCCTCCTTAAGTCTGATCGTCCCGGTCAGGCAATTCAGAATCATCAGTGTATTTCGCCAGTCTATCCAAATGCACGATCTTCGTCTTGGACTGTTTGCTTCGTTGAATCCGACAGACGACGTCATTAATTCGGGTAATAACAGTATGCGGTCCATCCCAAGGTGGTTGAAGTTTCGGTGACTGTCCTTTCTTCCGCTGTGGTTTGTACAGCCAAACCAGATCTCCCACCTTGAACTCTTTTGAACTACACTTCCGGTCATATCAAGACTTCATTCTATCACTGGCTGGTGATGGCTCCGCTATATCGTTAGCCAACCTCTTGAAAGGAGCTCCGGCGTTGGACCCTTCACCATTACTTCCAGTCTGTGGTCCATTACTGGCTGCACAAGTCTTGCATTTGCGACACCAAGCCTCCACATCCTGACGACTTTTTATCCAATAAAATCGTTCTCGTATTTTGTTCAGGGTCATGTTAACACCGAAGTGTCCATCGTATGTTTCATTGTGCACTTCCTGAAACACCTTCGCTACTCGACACCTGGGAATTACTAGACGCATAACCACCTGCTTTCCATTCGGGCTTTCCCATGCTCTACGCAACAGCCCGTTCATAACTTTCAGTGAGGCCCACTGCGCCCACAGTGCCTTCAGTCCCACTCTTTTGCATGAAACATCCTTCCATTTTGGACGAGTTCCCCTTTCTTTGGCTCTCAATATAGGCCCGATTTCCGCATCGTTCTATTGATCTTGTCTTAGCGTTTCATTTTCCCTATTACCTGGCACCTCCACCTTGACAATGTTGACTGCCCCCATGTCCGGCAGTTTTTCCTCCTGGTGGTAGTGCTTGCAACATTTCTTGCACCTTCTTCAGGATGAAATATCTGCATTTTTCTGGGTTTTCATTTCATTCTCATATCCTTGTAGTGGTGAACTTCTCGTAATGCTCCGAAGCTGGAAAATCTCCTCTGATTTTTCCCTGCGCTTTACGGCGTCGAACTCTACTCCCTCCAAGTTCTTCCATGGACATTCTAGCTGAATATGTCCTAGTTCTCAGCACCTATACCATTTCATAAGCCGTCCACTTGGCCTTCCATTACTTCTATTCTGAGTCTCTTCAACCTTTCCAGCGTTCACTTTCCTAAACTTTTGATGTCGACAGTCTCGTTTGATATGCCCTGCTCTGCCGCAGTTGTAATATTTAATACCCCCGCTTGGCTTTCCTTGTCTTCCTGGAGTATCCAATTTAGCCAGTAGTTGAGTAATCATTTTCTCCATCTTGGTCAACGTAGGGCTTTAGTTCTCCTTTTCTGGTCAGATTCTTCAAGCGTCATAGCCTTCACTCTTGACTTTGGAGTATCCCAATAGATGGCTTCTACTTCTAGTACACGCACCAAGGCTTCACTACTACTGTTATATCGGGATAGCCTGAGGACTCGCCTGATCTCCTCGTCCCTTATCCCATCTAGAAATGTCCCCACTTTCCATTGCTCCTTAAATTCTCTTGGCGCATTAGGATATGCTAAATGTGCCAGTCTTTCCACCGCAGCTTCAAATTCTTGCAGACTCTCTCCAGCTTTCTGAACGCGCAATTTTAGCTGGGTCTGGTATACTTGAGCAAGGTGTTGATCGTCATATCGTAGATCTAAGGCAGCTTCTAAAACTCTAAAGTTCCGTTGTTAGTCTACCAAAATTGTCTGGAGCAACTCCAATGCTTGGCCTCTTAAAGCTACGATTAATGCTTTAGCCTTCTCTTTGTCATTCCAGTTGTTTGCACTCGCTGCTGCCTCAAACTGTGTCTTGTAAGTCATCCAGGAACTTTGAGCATCAAAGGAGGGAAGTTTTAATCGCTGGCCTGATGATACCACTTGCTGGTTTCCTCTATCCCTCACCTGTCTTTTAAGCAGGTCTATTTCATTTCTCCTTTGACTTCTTCTTCAAACTTGTCCATCTTTGATTCGACTTTATTTACTTTTACCTACTCCTTGTCTAATTTTCCTTCAACCTTGTCTACTTTTTCTTTAACTTCGCTCACTTCTTCTTTGACTCCACTTAATTCCTCCTCGACTTTGTCCATTTTTACTTCGATCTTATTATTGGATTCTTCAGCGACTGTAAATAAGGCATTCTGTTGCGTCTCTATAGCTTTCCTTAAGTCGTCATTTTCCTTTTGTCGCTGCTTCTCTTCTTCTTGACGTCGTTTCTCTTGATCTTGTTTTTCCTCATGACGTCGTTTCTCTTCTTCTTGTTTTCCTCTTGACGTTATCTCTCTTGATCCACAAGAATTTTTCTTAATTCTTCTTGATGTTTTTGTTCCTTTCTTTCCTGTTCCTCTTTCTCTTCCTGGCGTTTTCTTTCCTGTTCTTCTTTCTCTTCCTGGCGTTTCCTTTCCTGTTCTTCTTTCTCTTCCTGGCGTTTATTTTCTTGGTCCATCATCATCTTTTGCATTTGGGCGAAGTTCTGTATTTGTTTTTCGGATGCCACGCTTCTGGTCGTTACCGGCATATAATTACGATAAAATCAACAAAATGTAACAATCACGTCAATATCGGTAATGTAACTGTTCAAAAATCTCGAAATAGCACGAAAAAAGTATTATCTAGAGTCTTTGTCAATTAACCACTAATGTTCAAATAGAAAAGTTCTAGAATGTCTAAAAACGCACTTAACACTATTTTCCTGTTCGAAAATAGCCCTCGAACAATGTTCAGTAAATCTGTCCTCAGTGTTAGCACCAACTCCGAGAATACACTGTCCAAACCTTCTAGAACACTTCCGAAAAATCATCTTGTTAAAATTCCGCTTCTGACATCAGTTGCTGCGTATTTCCACCTCTTAGGAACCACCCTGTATGAATCCGTGGATTCTAAATAATTTTAACAAGGGGTAAACCACTAACACTTTATTTAACAATTTACTGATTATACAAAACTTCTTATTTAACCAAAATAACCTTTACACTTTGTTTACTTTATATTTAACCTCACTTTTTCGCTGCCAAATTTCCCTTTAATAAAATTTCTTCCTCTGCGCCGGTAATCGCACCTTATCTACTCTGAAATTGCCTCTAGATCAATCAAGAATCTTCTCCACCACACTCTAGAAAACTCGATCTCTTTCTACAAGTTTCCAGTCACTCACCATTAGGCATAGGCGTATCAATCTCCAGTTTCAAGGGGGTGTAATACATAACAATACATTCGTGTACCAAATTTCAAGTGAATATCTGAATTTTATGTTATCATCCCCTTCAATGATGGAGTAGGGGTAGGAATTTAAAATGTCGATGTTTCATGACATTCTAAACCTATTTTAAGAAAAAACATTTTTGAAAATTATTTTACGATTACTATACTTTCAATCCACTACGTGGGCATGGAAGTAATAGTTAGATTGCAGGATGATGAGAGAGACAAATATAAACATAAAAAATGGAGTAGGGGTGGTGAGGGGGTTGAAAAATATTGTAAATAATCTGAGACCTTGGCTTCTAGTACATACATCGAATTTCAAGTTTCTGTACTCTTACCAACTTACTTTACTTATATTCCCCCATTTACTCCTAAATAACCCCCAACCCTTCAACGGAAATCTCAAAATGTAAGCTAGTTCCAGATGCCGTTATAATACATACGTATATCAAAGATCAAATGAATATCTCAATTTTATTTTACTAACCCCTCAATAATGGAGGTGGGGGGGTTGAAAAATATTATAAAAAATCTGAGGCCTTGGCTTCTAGTACATACACCGAATTTCAAGTTTCTGTATTCTTACCAACTTGCTTTACTTATTTAGCCCTATTTAACCCCATCTCTTCAACGGAATCATCTACAAATATAATCTAGTTCCAGATGTCGTTATAAAACATACGTGTACCAGATTTCAAGTGAATTTTATTTTACCATCCCCTTCAATAATGAAGTAGGGGTGGTGGGGGGTTGAAAAATATTATAAAATAATTTGATGCCTTGGCTTCTAGTGCATACACAGAATATCAAGTTACTTTACTCTTACCAGCTTGCTATATTTATTTTCTCCTATTTACCCCTATTTAACCCCCAACCCTTCATCAGAATAATTCCAAAGTATAATCTAGTTTCCGATGTCTTTATAATATAAACTGTACCAAATTTTACGTAAATATCTCAATTTTATTTTATGAACACATTTAATAATGGAGTGGGGGGGGGGATGAAAAATATTGTAAAAAATTTTGAGGCATTCGCTTCTGGTACATATACCTAATTTCAAGTTTCTGTACTCTTACCAGCTTGTTTTATTTATTTTTCCCTATTTACCCCTATTTAACCCCCAACCCTTCAGCGAAATCATTTCAAAATATAATCTAGTTCCAGATATTGTTATAATACATACGTGTACCAAATTTCAAGTGAATATCTCAATTTTATTTTACCAACCCTCTCAATAATGGAGTAGGGGTGGTGGGGGGGGGGGGGGGGTTGAAAAATATTATAAAAAAATCTGAGGTCTTAGCTTCTAGTAGATACAACGAATTTTAAATTTCTGTACTCTTATCAGCTTGCTTTACATATTTTCCCTCATTTACCCTTATTTACCCCCCAACCTCTCACCGGATATCTTCAAAAACAATCTGGTTCCAGATCTCATTATGCTACATACGTGTACAAATTTCAAGTCAATATCTTAAACCGTTCCGGAGAAATCATGCGGACAAAAAAAAGTTACAGACAGACAGACAGACATTTTTTTTCTCTCAAATTTAAAATCTCAACGTTTCATGACATTCTAAACCTATTGCAAAAAAAAAGTCCACTAAGTACGTGGATGTGGAAGTAAAATTAAAATTTTAGTTTCTTGGGAAAATTCCATTCATTTTCGTAAATTGCATTTTTTTGTAAGCATTTGGTTTTTTTTTAATTGAAACTTGGTCAATTATTTTCGAAGATACGATTTTTTGAAAAATAGGCCTAAAAATCCATTTTCAGAAATGCCAACAAGGCATTTGGTGATGCCGTTGGCTTATATTTTAATGAAATAAAGCGTTTTAAAACTTAGCATGACTTGAGCAAGACAAGATTTGAGCCCTATGATAATATACTATTGCTGGAATGAGTCATCGTATTTTTAAAGCTTTAGACTCCCTATTGTATTTTTCAGTAATATGAATAATATGACGCATGATTGTATCATTATTATAAATTCCTGGAACGTTATTTAGAAGTGAAGACATGTGGAAGAAAGTCCCTAATAGCAAAGTAAAAGAATTAAATGCCACAAGAAACATTTAGACACTAAGTATTAATATTGAATTTATTTTCAGGTGATTATCTGTCGCCGTCAATAGTAAAGAAACCTGAAGAAGATAAAGATCTAATAGACTTCCTAGTTAAGGAAATTGGATGTTCCAGAAGACCAACATCATTATTAATTCAATGTTTAAGAACCCCAGATGCCGAAAATCTAATTGAGTTAATAGGACGCAAACCTGTGAAGGTATCGTGGCGCCCACTTCTCGACGCTGGCCTTAGCAACGTGAGTTCAGCATTCTTGCCAGACCTTCCAATAAATTACTTTGTAAGGGGTGAATACTACAAAGTTCCATTTTTGACTGGGTACACTCAAATGGAAAAAATTCTTCAAGTCAATTCAACGGTTGATTCTTTAAGTAAATTAAAAGAAATACTCGCGAGTATGGTATCCAGTGACATACCCCAAAACAATGATACAGAGTCTTCCTGCGTTTACAACTCTGACCATATTATGGACGCTGTAATGTTTTTCTACGGTCCATCCCGTCCAACCAATGATGTGGAAAAGTACCAACAGATTATTGCAGATTTCATGGCAGAAAAGGACTTCGGTGCTGTAACGGCTCTGCAGGCTTCCTACCTAAGTAATGAACAGCCAACTTATGTCTATAGATTTGACATGAAACCTACCACTTCATCCGCCGTTAGCCAGATACCAGAGTGGGTGACTGTACCTCATCTGTTTGACTTAATTTATGTGTGGGGTGTGCCGTATTGGGATATTAAAGACGTTGAGTGGGACATAAGAGACAAGAGAATTTCGGACACTATTATGTCACTTTGGACTAATTTTGCGAAGTCCTCTAACCCAACTGAAAACAGCATCTACCCTATTAAATGGGATCCCTTTGATAAAGACGATCGGGGAATATTGATCATTGGCGGTACCTTCAACATGAGCGATACCAAGAAATTGAATTATAAGGCTTTTGAATTCTGGAATGAATATTACCCAAAGGTTAAGGAAATTGCTACGAGGTGCTGCGAACTTTCGGACACAGGGTCGACAATTTCTTTGCAAAATTGTTGGTCACTTTTTGCAGTTTCAGTTTTAATTATGTACAATTTTCAATTTAATATCGATTTATAAACTTCCCTATCATTAATATATATTGTGTGACGAAAATGCAACTCCTAGCAATTGTGAAATTCAGTAGATTAATGAGGCGTAGATTGGCAGTATATAACATAACAACGACTCACCCTCTCAATCCCAAGCATTCTATCCATAAAGTTTTAAATGGCAATATAACCTTTGGGAATCTCAAACATAGTTCAACATATTTTGCAATATGTGTTTTTAAAAACTACTAGCACTAGTTGTATGAGGATACGAGAAAGAATTTCTGTATATTTAAAATATACACCCCTTCAGAAATCGGTTTAACAATTCGTTTTGACTATAGACATTTTTAAGTATTTCGTACATTTGGTTATTCTGTTCTGATTAGCATCTATTGGTTGCAAGATGTGAGAGATAGCTCTCGTTACAATTTGTGTAAATACATTCACCCAATTCATACATGAGCAGAAACAAAATTTAACCTGTCTGACGTACTCCCAGATAGCACAAGTCCTCTTTAAGACGTCCACATCATGTCTTAATTTGGTCTGAACGTCTCATTCCTTCTAAAGATGTCTTACCTTAGACGACCTTAAAAGGTCTGATTTTTTCGTTCAGTAATATTTTTAAGTAAATGATTAATGATAGGTATTAGTTGATACTTTTACTTTTGAGAGAGAAAAGTTTTCGATTACAATAACTAAAGTAGTTGTCATCGAAACTCGATGAAATTTTGGAAAAAGATAGCCCTTGGGATGCCTAAAAAGTGTGCGCAGCCCCGACCCTCCAATTCAATATGGCGGCCTATTGCAAATTTCCAAAGTTGAAAATTGGAAGTACTGGCATTTCGACAAATAAAAATGGATCGACATGAAAACAATTGGGATCCGTCGAATTTAACAGTATCTTCGAATGTACCAAAATTAAATTTTTTTAAATTAACATGTAAATTTTGTATTTGCAAAAAACGAAAAATGACTGTTACTATGGATCGTATCTCCGCGAATTTTCAGTTCGCATTGAATTGCGCTTAAAGAAAACATGGATTTAAAAAAACCTAGGAAGAAGGGAGCAAGTATACATTATAAGTTCAATTTTTTTTATGCTAAAGACGGCCGAGGGACCGAGAGAGAAGGGCGCTGTGACGTCATGGCGCGCCGCTGCCGCAGCCACGCTCGGCTTTCGTAGACTCTTAGTTGCAAATTGGATTACTCGGCTTAGAAAACACCTACAAAAATGAGTAAATAAATTAAAGTTAATAGTTAATAAATAGTACAACTCCTTACGTTATTAATACGTATTCAAATCAAATACTTAAATACATCAAAATGTATTACAAAGTTCCAAGTCGTCAATAAATTCAAATTATTAAACTGTAAAAAAAAAAAATATTATGTTGAAGCCGGTAGCGACTATCGGTCGAAATTTCGTTTATACCATCGGAGATTTCAGAAAAAAACACGTTATTTAAAAATCATTTTTCTTGGTGTTTTCTAAGCCAAGTAATGTAATTTGCAACTAAGAGTCTACGAAAGCAGAGAGCAGCCATGACGTCATAGCACCCGTCTCTCTCGGTTGCTCGGCCGTCTCTCGCACCGTACGCTTTTGCGTACGATATAAATAAAGCATTCTAGTTGCATCATACAACATAAGTTTCAAGTAAAAATATTGGTTAGAACGATTGTTATCGATAAAAACGTAAAAGTGGCGTGTCTCGACTTCCATTGGTCCTAAAAAAAACTTCCTTTTTAATAAATGCTTTTTTAAGCGCAATTCAATGTACCTGGTTGCAAATCTTTAAACTAAAAATTGGTCTCATGTCGATTCGTTTTTTTTTTGTCGAAACGGCAGCACTTCATATTTTCAACTTTGGAAATTTGCAATAGGCCGCCATTTTGGAATGGGGGTCAGGGTTGGGAAACTTTTACGCATCTTAATAAGGGTTATCTCTTCCTAAAATTTCGAAAAATACCTTTCCCACTTAACAAAATGATATGCAATGTACATACATTGTATATTCAATCTGTGGATATGTATATCCACAAGATGGAGAAAGTATATCTAATGTACATCTAATGGATGTGGAATTAACATTCCTAGCATATACATTTGTCGCCGACTTCCATATCTATTTCATATTCAGTGAATGTACATAAACATATGCAGTGTACATCCACTGGATATGAAACGCACATCGTATACACAATCGCATATTTTATTAATATACATTATATATCTCTGAAGTAGTTTCCATGGACATCAAAACACTTATTAAACACTGCACTCGACGGGTGTTGCGCCGAACATGTTGGCATCATCGGGAGATGACTAAAACGAACAGTTTTAATCATCTCGATGATATTAACACGATTGGTGCAGCACGCGTCGAATGAAAGTGTTCAAGTGTTTTGATGTTCGTCGGAACTACTCAGAGGTATCCATATAAGAGGTAATAAAGCACAGATACCTAGTTTAACAAGAAATATATATGTGGGTTGTGGTGTGGCTTTCAGTGATATTTTCCTCCGACACAAAAGGAAGGGTTATGTTATAGATAAGTTATAAAACATAAGTTTGACGCGTGTGTTTGTATGTATGTTCTGAGGCTTCATATATATCTCTTACATAAGTGATTCGATTTTGATGCAGTTTTGTTGTTATTCCATAATATCTTCTTTTACAGATAACTCGGGTTTTCTTCTTGTTTCTCTCCTTATAATATTTTAACATTACTATCATTCATAAACAAATGATTTCTGTCAATATGATGTCACTACAAAGCACGCTGAATTTTTGGTTATTATTATTTTATTTTTAATGCCCTTGAATCAGCTTTTATTTAGCGCAAAACTTTCTATCTTAAAAATCCTTTGGTAATAATAGTAATAAATCAAAATTCCATTAAACCCTGCTTCATTGATATTAACGGAACTGATAAAATTTCTGTTTTGTTTATTTCAGTTGAACGTCTTAAGTTAGTTTGTTTTCAATCCCCTTTATAACATTAAAAGTAATAGTTGTGGCAATAGCCATTTTTTTTTGAAACCACAAAAAATATTTTGTGAGAAAAATTTTTGTTGGTTTTCGTAAAAGTACATATTATTTATAAAAACTAATGTACAAATGTACTTTTTTCGTCTATGTTAGGTCTATTTCAGACCAACAATGAACCATATAAAGACGTCTGCAAGACGTCGCAATTTTTAATATAAGGCCTAAGAAAGACGTCTTCCAGACATCTGTAAGACGTACATTATCGTACATGGATGTCATCACCAATGTTTAGACACGGCGCACGGTGGGGCAAATAGCTACATTTGTGGACAAAAATCGTCTGCCAACTTTTAAATGCTCGGGAAGAATGTAGCTTCAACGCCCGACTGCTACATTTTTGAAATAAATAAAATATAACCTAAAAAATCTAAAATAATACTAGACAATTTTTATGGAAAGAAAATACCTAGATCGAATGAACCTATTGTCACAAAGAAGTTCTATAATGGAATTGCAAGGTAGTAAATGAAGAAAAATACTTTTGCCAACAACAGTGCACACGAATATGTGTTACATAACCTACAAAATTTTAATAATTCAATTTTTAGGCTAAAATCGACTGTCAGATTTATATTTAATCAAATTTGATCTTTTTTCTTAAATGCGCAGGATTAATGCATCTTCAATGGCCATGTGCGACAAATTTGTAAAATGTTAAACATAACCTAAAAAATCCAAAATAATAGTAGATAGTAGATTTTTAAAATAAAATTTTCTCTATGTTAAAAGAGCCTATTATCGCAAACAAGTTATGTAAAGAAATTTCAAGGTAGAAAATAGAGAAAAATACGTTTGCGAACAGTACATTCGAATATGTATTATATAACCTAGAAAATTTTAATGAATCAATTTTATAGGCTAATATCTCCTGTCATCTTTATATTTAATCAAATTTCTTTTTTTAATGTTCAGGATGGATGCACTTTCAATGGACATCTGCTACAAATTTGATAACAGTGAAACATAACCTAAGAAATCCAAAATTATAGTATAACGTTTTTGTAAACATTTTTTATCTATATCAAATGAGCCTATTATAGCAAAAAAATGTTCTATAATGGAATTACAAGATAGCAAATGAAGAAAAATACTTTTGCGTAACAGAATACATACAAATTTGTCTTACATCTTACATAACCTAAAAAATAAATCCAGCATAATCTAATGGATCAATCCACGAACGAGTAGCAAGGTATAAACGACAACCAGTAAACCTTACATAACCTAATGGATCACGACTTACAATATTTGGACTTAGAATATATATTACAAGCTTTGATACTAACAAAGTTTAAGTTTTATTACATTTTTCTATTCCTTATGCTTACAGCTGTTTCTATTTTACACATCTAGTTTATATGTTCTACTATTATTTTAGATTTTTTAGGTTATGTTTTACTGTTGTCTTTGTAGCAAATGTCCATTGAAAATGCATTCATCCTGGACATCTAAAAAAGAAGAAATTTGGTTAAACATAAAGCTGACAGGAGATGTTAGCCAATACAACTGATTTATTAAAATTCTTTAGGTTATGTTATTCGAATGTATTGTTGTTTGCAAAAGTATTTTTCTCTATTTTCTACTTTGTTATGTAAGAGAATCTCCCTTACATAACATTTTTTGAGTTAATAAGCTCTTTTAATATAGAGAACATTTTATTTTGAAAATATTGTTTTGGATTTTTTAGGTTATGTTTAACATTTTTCAAATTTGTAGCAGCTGGCCAGTGAAGATGCACTAATGCTGCGCATTTAAAAAAAAGATTAAATTTGCTTAAATACAAAGCTGACAGTCAGTTTTAGCCTAAAAAAAAATTATTAAAATTTTGTAGGTTATGTAACACATATTCGTATACATTGTTGTTCGCAAAAGTATTTTTCTTCATTTGATAGCTTGTAATTCCATTATATAACATTTTTGGCGATAATAGATTCACTTGATCTAGATAAAATAATTTTATTTGTTGAAATAATGCCATTTACATATACATTTTGAAAAAATAACTACAATCACAACTATGAGATTATAAAAAAAATGTGAATACCGGGTTAAAAGGCATCTAATTAATGTTTTTGAATCATGTCCACTTCCTAATATTCAGGGTGGCCAAAAATCATTTTCAATTTAGAACTATTTGAATTGAATTTTCACATTTTTTTTTTTCAAATGGAACACCCTGTATATTTTTCCACAATGTCATCACATTGTCTACATCTAGAAACGAAAAACGGACATTTTTGTATTAACATCCAAATAACAATTTGTAGCCATTTTCGATTTATTGAACAATAAGTACAAAATTCAAGAATAAACTTAAAAAATAGAGGTTCCTTCAAATAATTCAATAGAAAAAATTATAATAGATGCTCCACATGTTGCCGATTTTGATTGACACACATCTCTATGCGCTATTGAAATGAGACCATTTATTGGGACCATTTCTTCCAATCCATTGAAGTGAGTAGGTAGTATTTAGATGGTTCCTCACTGTAATGGTGTTTTTCCAAATTTTTTTGTTGTTTTTGGTATTCGACAAGCAATAAAACCTCAGTTTGGTATAAAATGTCTTGCACAAACGAACATTTATCGTACTTATCGGTCATCAATTTGTGTTAATTTTTAAATATTTGGTTTAAAACTCCAAATATTGAAAAATAGGAAATATGAAATATTAAATGAATTTTAACAATGCGGAACTTATGACTTTTATTTTGGAAAGTCGGACAGAATTTATAAGCAACGGTATCCTGAAAGAAGGATTCCTGATGTTAGCAGCTTCCAGAACCTCCTTAATAGATTTGAAGACATTGGAAATGTTTAACACAAAAAAAGTGAAAGAATAAAACGTGTTGTGAACAAAGAGCATGAGTTTTCTGTATAGTAGTTCTGGCAACGGTTGAGAATTCCCAGATTAGTCAAAGAGAAGTAAGCTCATATTCAAATGCACGAGGAACTATCTGATGGCGAGTTTCAAAGGCGCATACAGTTTTGTAATTGGGTCAGAAATGAATGCAAGATATCACCTTCAATAATATTTTATTCACTGATGAAGCAGCTTTTCATAAACATGGATTTGTTAATAGGCACAATTTTCATTATTATACGTCGGAAAATTCTCACTTTCTTAATTACGTTAATAAACAGCATAGGTCTATAAACGTTTTGTAAGGAATTATTAATCAGTCAATCAACATGTAACAGGGCTCACATTTCTTTGATTGTACATTGACTGAAGCTACTTATCTTAATTTTCTGGAGAATCATCTGTCACAATTATTATTGGTGAATCTTCCTGAAAGGATTCGAAATAGGATGTGGTTTCAGCAAGATGGTGTTTCAGCACATTATTTAAATGCAGTAAGGGACTACCCAAATAATATCTACCCACTTATTCAATGAAGTGGAACAAATGGACCCATTAAATCTCCAGATGTTACAAACATGAATTTCTTTTTATAGGGATACGCGAAAGAAATTGTTTATAATAATACACCAACAACGGTATAAAATATGAAGGAAAGGATAAGGACTGCTTTTAGATCCATCAAACCAACAATTTTAGGACAAATAGAAACCTCATTACAAAAAGGGATAGAAATGTGTGTCAATTGACGTATTGAGCACTTATTATAATTTTTTTTGTTGAATTATTTGAACGAATTTCTATTTTTAAGTTCATTCTTTAATTCTGTACTGCTCAATAAATCAAGAATGGTTACAAATAGCCAACAGCATTTTTATTTTTTCATCACAGTGTCGAAAAATGTACAGGGTGTTCTATTTAAAAAAAAGTCTGAAAATTCAGTTCTAAAAGTTCTAAATTGAAAAATCATTTTTGGCCACCTTGTGTATTTTTAGGAAGTGAAAATGATTCAAAAACGTTAATTAGATGCCTTTCAACTAGTACTCACATTTTTTTACATAATCTCATAATTGTGACTGTAATTTTTTTAATATGTATATGCAGATGGCATTATTTCAAGAAAAAAATCATTACATTCAAATGGTTGGGAGATAGTCAATAATAATATAGGACTGGAAAGAGTGTAGAAAGAGGCCTCAAAAAATGTATCTACTGATATACATAGCACTCCATTTAAAAAAAGGCACTTGTAGTATTATCTTGGCTCCCTGTATATTCAAAAATATTTTCCGGTTATAGACTTTTTTATCTAGTTTACTTGTTTTTCTTTAAATTTCTAGCTATCATAGAACTCGAACTATCAAAGTCCGACGCACTGTTGCTGCATCCTGTATGCACTCCTCAAGAAACTTATTCAACAATGTATGTATCTCATTAGTTTTTGTGAGACTTTCAGTTTTGCAAATTTCCATTTAAATGCTTTGTGTGTTCTGGGTGTTGCAATTTAAATATGTCACACAGTATATTGCGGATACGTATATATTATAATACCTACAAATTTTGCTTACAGATTTATATATATACTTATATACCTAAATAAATTATGTAACTTTACAATAAAATTTTAGAAAAGTTATTTTGTTTTGTATTAGTTGGAAATCCACTGTGTCGAAATCGATGAAGAGGGTTAGTCAGTTCAGGAGACACTACCGATTGTGAAATTCCATTCCATCCTAACTTGTTCTCATATTGTTTAAAACAATTTTGTTTATAACAAAAGAAAATATTACATTTCTTCAGCCGAACAATTTTTTAAAATATTTTCGACCAATTTTCAACAAGAAATGTTTGATAATTAACCTTTTTTCGTAAAATTGAGATTTTCAATGTTATTAATTTTTAGAAATTGAAAAATCGTCAATTTCTCGTTTTTTGACACATTCTTTATAGGATTTTGCAAACAGCAAAAAAAAAATAACTATCTATGAGAACTAAAAGAAAAACTATGTGTAAAAATATTAATGAAATTTTGCATTCTTTCGATAACCTGAATTCTGGTAATGGTAGCAAATTAAAATAAATTTGTGTCATTTCTTATTTGACAATTCTCATTGTAACACTACTAGCATCCACACAGTCCCCTACGGCCATCCAGATTAAACTAGTATCTACATAACCCCCTACGGAGATTCAGTTAAAAATGAGAACAAGGGCCTAAAATGAATTTATTTACCTACCTTGTCTCAAAATGTTTTTATTCTAATGGATTACATTTTCAAGAAATCTATCATTATTCTGTTTCTTGGAAATGCTTAGTATTTGCATTGATTAAGTAGAAGTAGTCTACTTAATCAATGGTATTGGTAACGTTTCTCGCCCTTATTCTGGAGCTCATCAAAAAGGCATAAAGTCACTCATAAAGATGTTTCATGCAAAGCCAAGACAATTTCCATGAATAAGTATGAAATAGTTATATTTGACATTGACTGATAAGAACAACATATCTTCACCTATCAATTAGCTAAAGTGAATTAGTATTTGTTTGCTTATAATTGTAATGAAAGAAAGTGTAATACAAAACTGATTTTTTTACAATACATGAATTTTTATAATGTCTTATACCTACTTAATATAAATTTCCAAAAATTGGAATTGACATTTTTTTATGTTATAGAAGCTGCGTCCGAAATGTATTCGAAACACATGCGTCTATACCACCTGCTCTATAACATGTGACAAACTTCTTGGTAATATTGGCATGTTGGTACATACTATACGTTAATAAAAACTGGTACACATGATTTGAATTTCTATTCTATGGCCAATGACAGCAGGAATGTCCTAAATTTTTTATCTAAAAAAATTACAAAGCACTCATTGTGTTCCACATAACATCGTTATTTTTCAAGACGTAAGAAAAAAACGTCAAAGAGTACTTCAAGCCCTTTAATTTCTATTTTATGTATTTTTAACATCATACTGATTGTTTCGGACATGTTTGAGATTTAAACATTATATCTCGACTCATAAACGTTCGAGCGCCATTTTTAAAATATCGTGTTTTTAGAACAATTCGTCGTACAGAAATAAACAAAAAACAAAATACTTGTTAATTTCATAATCCTATTTTTTGTATGTACCATACCACTTTTTCCATAAATGTAAGAGTTTTGAATTATTTACCGAAAACAGTCTCAAGCTAAGAATTTTTTAAAGCTAAAATCGTAATCTTCAAATCGTTATAACTTCAAAAATATAAATTTCTATGAAAAATTGTAAAGCACCTTTTTCTTTTACAATATATATGATTCGGTGGTTACTATTTTCCTTTTTTGCCCACCCCTCTAGAGGGGTGGGAACCACCCCCAAGTAAATAGCGGCAATTTATAAAGGGTAAACTTCTTTGTACTTACTGAATATTAGAAACTCTGTATATAAAAATATTAATGAAATCTTTGCATTCTTTCGATAACCTGACTTCTGGTTATGCTAACAAGTAAAAATTCTTATTTGCCATTCTCATTTTAACACTAGCATCCTACCTAGTCCCCTACGGCTAAGCAGGCTAAACTAGTATCCACCTGATCCCCTACGATATGTAAATTCAGTTAAAAATGAGAACAGAGGCCTGAAATTAATTTATTTACTTACGTACCTTGTCTTTAAAAAATTTTTCATTCTAATGAATTACATTTTCATAAAATCTCATTCAGTTTCTTGGAAATGCTTAGCCTTTGAAACGTTTTTCGTCCTTATTGTGGACTCATCAGAAAAGCCTAAAGCCACTCATAACGATGTTCCATGAAAAAAATAAAACAATATCCATGAATAAGTATAAAATAATTATAATTGACAATGACTGATAAAAAACAACTGAATGAGATTTTATGAAAATGTGATTCATTAGAATGAAAAATTTTTTAAAGACAAGGTACGTAAATAAATTAATTTCAGGCCTTATTTGTTCTCATTTTTAACTGAATTTACATATCGTAGGGGATCATGTGGATACTAGTTTAGCCTGCTTAGCCGTAGGGGGCTAGGTTGAATGCTAGTGTTAAAATGAGAATGGCAAATAAGAATTTTTACTTGTTAGCATAACCAGAAGTCAGGTTATCGAAAGAATGCAAAGATTTCATTAATATTTTTATATACAGTTTTTCCTTTAGTTCTCATAGATAGCTTTTCTTTCCACTGTTTGCAAAATCCTATAAAGAATATGTTTCATTACTGTAAGCAAACAAATAATAAATAATTCACTTTTAAACATGCATAGAGTATATATAGGCTCCAATACTAGTTAGATAATATAGGTGAAGATCTGTTGTTTTTTATCAGTCAATGTCAATTATAATTATTTTATATACTTATTCATGGATATATTGTCTTAGTTTTGCATGGAACATCGTTATGAGTGGCTTTAGGCTTTTCTGATTACGAATGCGAGGCCTGATTTGGTAAATTCAAAATGGCGAACCGGAAGTAAAGTCAATTTATCAGGAAAAATTTGTATTTTTTTCGTTCTAGGGCTGAAAATGAGTACTCGGGGGTTTTTGAGGTCACTGATTACGGATCAGAGGTCCAATTTACGAAATTCAAAATAGCGGAGACGGGAGGAACAGTCAATCTCTTCGGAAAACCTCGTATTTCTTACTTTTTCGGGTTGAAGGTATGAAAAATACGAGTATTTCCTGAAAAATATACTACTTCCGGTCCGCCATTTTGAATTATCCCTAGCTGGACATCAGATTCGTTTTCAGCGATAAGGAGAATCTCCGGAGTTCCCCCCAAGGTTCAGCCCAAAAAAGAAAATAATACGAGTTTTCAGGAGAAATGGAGTGATATTCCGGTCCGCCATTTTGTATTTCGTAAATTAGGCCTTTGATTCGTGATCAGAGACCTCAGAAACCCCCGAGTACTCATTTTCAGTCCAAAAGCGAAAAGATACGAGTTTTTCTTGATAAATAAACTCTACTTCCGGTCCGCCATTTTGAATTTACCAAATCAGACCTCAAATTCGTAATCACCAACCCCGAAAACCTCCTAGCACAGATTTTCAAGGCCAAGATATCCATTGTCATTTCTTATGGAAAATATATACAGGGTGTTTCAGTTAAAAGTCCCCAGGCCATTATCTCTAAAATTAATAAAGATATTTTATTTTTGTAAATGGCAGATGATTGATACCAAAGAAAGGTTTAAATAACGGTGATTAGAATTTTTCCTCAACAGCACACAGAGATGGCGCTGCGATGCAAAACTATTTTTTGATGGCTGGAACCTTGAAACATAAGTCATGTGATTAAACAATAATTTGTGAATAATTTTGATGGTATAGAGAATTTACAAAAAACAAGCCGTTTTGGAGTTACATGAGTTTCTTTCATTAATGCCAGTACACGTGAATTTTGATAAATCCCTATAATTTATTTATTATTTATTATAGAATATTGGTTACCAAACACTTTTTTTCAAGATAAGGAAAGTGATATAATACACTATCATAAAATTATGTTTACCACTCCCGGCCAAACCGGAACTAACATGATGAACCAATATCCATGTGTTCCTACATATTACATTTTTTTTCTAATAACGCTTCTAATAAAACGGCTCCCAAAACTTAAAGTAAGTAAGACAACAAAGAAAATACACACTAATTTAGAATGGTAATGAAAAATCTACTTAAGAGATATTAGTAGGCTTTGATTTAATTTTAAGTTTGACAGTTATTAAACAAAGTTTGTAGTTGGTGCATTTCAATCATAGTTTCAAACAGAAATAGTGTACTTAGAAACAGTTCAAAGCAAAATAATCCAAATAAGGCAATAAAAAAAAATAAATTTAAAAAATGGTTAGATACACCAATGAAGATAAGTTAAATATGATTTTAATATACGGTGAATGCAAAAGAAATTCCCGACAAGCAAAACGATTGTTTTGTTTACGATTTCCAAATAGACCTACACCCGATAAAAAAACATTTATCATGCTGTTTAAAAATTTAAGAAACTGGGGTAGTTTTAAGAAAACTATTCGTAACAGAAATAGGCCAGTTAGAAACGATGAAAATACAGCCTTGGTGTTAAATAGTGTTGTCAACAATCCTCAATGTTCTCTCCGGAAATTGGCATCGGAAACTAATCTGTCGATATCTTCGTGCCAAAGAATATTAAAATCAAATAAATACCATCCATACAAATTAAAATTGATCCATCATTTAAGGCCTGGTGATTATGAACGAAGATTACATTTTCTAGCTGAATTTTCAGTTCTTTCTGAAGAATGCCCAAATTTTTTAAAAAATGTGCTCTGAAGCGATGAAAGCCGTTTTCACAACAACGGAGTTGTGAGTAAGCATAACTGCCGATACTGGTCACAAAATAATCCTAGATGGATGAGAATGACCCGAAATCAGGTAACTTTTGGACGTGTGGTGTGGAATATTAAATTCATATATTATTGAACCATATCTATTCCATGGGACTTTAAATGGAAGAAAATATGAGATATTTTTGAGAAATGTATTGCCAGGATTATTAGAGACTATCCCTCATAACCAGGAGAATATTTGGTTTCACCAAAATGGTGCACCACCCCATAACTCAGTACTAGTCAAAGATTGTCTTAATAAAATATACCCTCAGAGATGGATTGGTATACTAATGGAGTAGTCAGATGGCCAGCACGATCACCTGACTTGACTCCATTAGATTTTTACCTTTGGGGGGGGGGGGGTATTTAAAAAGTGTAGTGTACGTTGAACCCATTGAGGATATGGCCGATTTGTATAATAAAATATATGCAAGTGTTGCTGCTATAAATAGACATACGTTACAAAAAGTTTGCAATGAAGAGTTACTGAAACGGTACAATATGTGTATTCATGAAGAAGGGAGAAATTTTGAACATTTAATATAATAAGTACCTACTAATAAGAAAGAAATTAGTTTAATTTCATTTTTAATAATATTTCGATAGTTTTTAAATGTTTGTTTATAAAACTTTTGTTTACGTTCTTTACTGAATTGTTAATATAAATTTAGCCCATTCTAAATTAGTGTGTATTTTCTTTGTTGTCTTACTTACTTTAAGTTTTGGGAGCCGTTTTATTAGAAGCGTTATTAGAAAAAAAAAATGTAATATGTAGGAACATATATATGGATATATTGGTTCATCATGTTAGTTCCGGTTTGGCCGGAAGTGGTAAACATAATTATATCACTTTCCTTATCTTGAAAAAACGTGTTTGGTAACCAATATTCTATAATAAATAATAAATAAATTATAGGGATTTATCAAAATTCACGTGTACTGGCATTAATGAAAGAAACTCATGTAACTCCAAAACGGCTTGTTTTTTGTAAATTCTCTATACCATCAAAATTATTCACAAATTATTGTTTAATCACATGACTTATGTTTCAAGGTTCCAGCCATCAAAAAATAGTTTTGCATCGCAGCGCCATCTCTGTGTGCTGTTGAGGAAAAATTCTAATCACCGTTATTTAAACCTTTCTTTGGTATCAATCATCTGCCATTTACAAAAATAAAATATCTTTATTAGTTTTAGAGATAATGGCCTGGGGACTTTTAAGTGAAACACCCTGTATATCGATTTTGAAGCAGATATGAGGAAAATAAAAAAGTGCTAATTTTACCCCTACCATTAATTACTATATGAAAAATCATAAACTCTTGTGTCTATTTCACAAATATTTGATTAGTTTCGACAAAAACTGTATGTATTTGCATGTAAAAAAAGAAACGAACCCTCGCAATATATAGTATTTTTTAGAAATCTCAATAATACAAATTTTTTCGATATGTAGCCAGCTTTACGACGGACACTGTAGGTATATAGGTTCGGGCACAAATGAAACTGATAACAAAAAATTAATTGCCCAATTCAGTCAATAACAATATGAGTGATCAGAAAAAGAAATCAAAGACTAATATATTGCTACAGTCCAGCAAGAGACACGGGAAGGTTTGGGCATTTCTTGCCAGGAAAGGATAGGATCGTAATATTAGTAGGGGAAACGATGTCAGTAAAAATAAAATATTTCATATAACAAAAAAAAAATCTGAAATCTCTATGAGAATAACGAAAATAAATCATTTTTCATTTAGCGGTAATAAATAAAAATTCTGGTTGACAAAATAAATATTAAAAAAATTAATAATAATTTTAAAACAAATAAATTAAAACAATTCTGAAAGAACAACGCATTGACACGTTTTCATAAACACTAAAACACTGCACTTGAACAATTTATCTATTCGACGCACGTTTCACCATTCATGTATTAATATATAACGTAAGAAAGTAGATTTTATTAGAGATAAACACAGGCTAGTAGTAATAAAAGACAAATTTTTGGGGAAAATAAAGTTTTACCAAAACTCGAGGCGCAGTTTAATAAAATAAAAATTATAGAACGAAAATTGTTAACTTTTAATAGAGCTTAATCAAATAAAAAGAAAAAAGTAGAAGTGCTGGGGATCGATCCCGCACCAACCCCTTTTATATTTATTGCTCGATCGAGCATCTTACCATTTTCCATTTCCATTTAAATATAATTTTATTCATTAAATATAACAATACATAAAAGCTTATTTCTAAGGTAATATAAGAAAATCTCATATAAAATGAGTACATTAATAAATAGTACATTTATTATCGTATTTCAGAACACACAAAAAGTATGTTGTAAAAACACGACACAGCCGGTGGTATGGCTGAAGACCTCAAAGAAAACGGCTCTTTTTATTAGAAGTTTTATTTACGATATTTCTTATGAATTTAAGTAAAGGTAAAGTGTTGATTTGGCTTTAATCGAGCTAAAAGCTCATAAATATAAAGATTTCTTGATGAAACGAAAACAACCAATTTATACATACAGGAAAAATATACTAAAAAAACCTGCTTCAACTCATTTGTCAAAAGGTAAAATACATTGGTTATATGTAATAATATTTATTTATTAAAATAAAAATTATGAGGTATCGACGGGTAGGGGGCGAGCATCTTACCGATTGAGCTAGGCTAGCTACTTTGTTCCGCTCTAAGACGTGTGCTATGTACGTAATAGAAAATTGTAACACTTATAGTGGTTTGATATTGTTCGTTTAACGGATGAATATCCACTATTTACCACTAAAAATAACTTAAATATTTCATATAAATACGTTTTTCATATTTAGAGTGGTGTTAGTTCACGGAAATAAATAATATTCGTGGCCAAATCACACAGTTTGAGAATCGCTGAGCTTATGACTGTTTCTCACTCCTCAGTGTACATTTCATATTTCCGTCTCAAAAGAAGTGGGAAAGAATCTTATTGGTAGACATACATTGACAATGTCTTTATTTAGGCTATGGCTTTAAGTTTGTGTGCAAGAGATAGTGAAAACGTATGTGGAATATTAATTCATACAACGGTCTTTTTAAACTTGACCCGACTCTATTTGATGTAGATAAATTTACTGATATTCCAAGCTTGTTTCGAGTTTACACTAAAGAATACCAGATACAATAAAAAGTACAGGTTTGTGAAATTGGATATGGCCGCCGGAAATAGTAACGGCGCCTTATTTGAACATATTAAAGAAATATATTGGGTCACAGTTTAAGGAGATTTAGGGCCCTTCATTGGACGTCCTTTTTTAATCCCAATGTCAATTCACAGTTAATGCCAAAATGAAACCAGTTCAGGATACCCTCTTGGCCTCCTTTTGAAGGATATCCTGGGATATCCTAAATGGGACGTCCATTTCACTATCTACTTTACGTACTGGGATATCCAGGTACTTCAATTCATAGATAAGAGATGATATTTATATCTTCAATTTGACATCCCATATCCCGATTGTGCTGTGTGGGATAGGGCTGCTATAAACACAAACTTTTACTTTACATGAAATTTTGTACAAGGGAATATAAGATGACAAACAATGATTCGTGATGTTAAGGTCGGGATCGAAATGTCAAGAAGTGTATATGTGGTTGCCTAATAATCATTAAAATTCCATCAAATCGACACTTGGTATTTCATAAATAACTTTTTTACAAGTAATTCAAACGGAGTTTTAAAGTGGGCAGTATTATAACAGAAGTCGGCCAAATACGACTGACCTGTTTGTTTCTTTTTTAAGTGCACGATAAATTCGGAATAAATTTTTAAAATTGCCTAATTATCAGACGATACATTTGTAGCTATATTAGATAATCAGAGTTATTTAAGTACATTTAATTAGGTCGTTTTGATGCGTATTACAGTCATTATCTTTTATCTGTGTAAAAATTTGCATAAAATTGCTTTTGTAAATTGTGGTGTATGAAATCAATTTTTAACACAAATCGATGAGTCATCAGAATAATTGTAAAGAATATTTAGAATAAGTTCAGCATGTAACTAGAAGATGGCGCCAATAGCCTTATGAATGAAAGGGGGTAATGATTTTGATTTATGAATGAAATGAAAAGTGACACATTTAAATTTGTTAAATAAACTAAACAATGAAAGTATTATTAAATGGTCAATAGTTTGCAACTGTATTCAAGCACTAAAATGGCACTATATCCCAAGTATATACAAGTATATACAATAGTATAATATATAGGTACAATAAATTCTGTTAATTTTTGTCAAAAATGGGTGAATTTTCAATTAATGTAAATATATAAATTAGCTAGGTTCGAACCCTGAATATGGTTCATGGCATTGGTGTTTTAATCAACTGTCCATAACTTTATCTCGTTTATGCTTCCGCAGAAAGGAGTATCTTATATTTCAATGTGTGACTGCTTCACCGAAAGGAAACAACGTGTAACCTAAACCCTGAAGTTACGGGTTCAATCATCCAGTTTTGGTAAATTTTTATTGTGTAAGAATGATTAACCCAGTATACTTACTCAGATATTGGTTATGTTCTTTTCTTAGATATATGCAAAAGTATGTTAATTTTTTTGGAAAATAGGATAATGAAACACTATATCTAGAGGTCAGGAAAAGATTAGAGACCTAACAAGATAGGACAGTCAGACGGAGAAGACGAAATAGACGAAGACAGTGGTGTACTCCAATTTAAAGGGACACGACATCCAGCGGAAACGGTTTCGGGATTTGTCGGTTACGCATTAAACGAATTTGACCAAGCTTACTAAAAGATAGGTTGGCTCATCAATATCGACCAGTGCTACGTCACGTATAGACCTCGATGACAGCTGCGTGTGGCTGTTTTTTCCTCATTTTATAGAAAAAAGTTTCAAAATTATTCTTACAATGGACAATTCTATCCTAACCAAATAGATACCTTACATATAAACAGAAGTACTTCGTGTGACATATATTACTAAGCAACCTGTTTTTTAGTGTCCTTGGCTACTGACAGTCAGCTGAGTTCGGTCGTTCTATGAGGAGACAGTGTTGTCCAATTTTCACTATTGGCCTCTCTTTCTAATGTTACCTTCTCCGTCTGATTGTCACATTGTGGCAACTGCGCGAAAACTCAAATTTAAATGTCGAGGTCAATGGCGCCATTGCTAAAAGATACAAGGTTTACCGCTCTCTGTCCTATCTTGTTAATTCCCTAATCTTTGCCGAAAATTCGGAGCTTCAAGCATGCGCATTACCTTGTAAATGTGTAATAAATTCTGCAAGTCGAGAAATTAAAGCATTTCGTGTTATTTTGTGAAAAAAATGCGGGGGGACCCTCCCGCACCCCCCATTTCTTTATCCGCAACGATTATACTGCCTGCGGCGCTAATAATTATTATTATAACAATTAGATATCAGAATAAAAACCTACTAATCCAACCTAAAGAAATTACACGAAGAATGAAATTATTTTAAGCAGAATAAAAACCTCTAACCTAACGTAAAAAAATCATAGAAAAGAATTAGTGAAAAAATATATTAATCATTACAAAATTAAAGAAAAAAAAAATTCAGCGGACGTAGGAGTTTGAACCCGGGACCTTCGATCCATGATTTTATCTACGCGCTAGCCACTCAGCTGACGGTGAACGCTAGAACAAGGAATAAATATTAAAAAGTCAGATAAATGATATCCAGTTTTGCGCAAGGTCGAAGCTTCGTGTACCTAAACGCTTGTCACATACACTACGTTCAAGGACATATTTACAACTGTTAGGTAGAATAAAAATTAGGTGATGAACAGTTGCCAAATTTAAATACATATTGTCTTTGCCATTTTCAATAATTAAAACTGATGTGTTCCCATAATTTGGATAAAAGGTTCTTGCTGTTTAATTCGAAATTAATAATGTGGTTAACTATTTCGTTTCAAAATTTAAACAATATCCCTATATGATATTAGATGTACATGGCATAAATTATGCAAAACTACATTTTAGAATTTACCTAACCACATACTAGCTATTTTACGACTATTTATGTAATTAAGTAATATTTATAATTATAATTTGTAACATTAATTGTATCTTATACTAAAGAAATTTTTGTACATGTGGCAATGCGGACAACATTCCGACAAATATTGAAACTTGCCAATAAAATAAGATAAGATACACACTGTGCCATCTAGGATTAACATAAGTACTAGCTTACGAGTTTTTGACATTTCGATCCTGTCCTTAAACTTCTTAGACTAGGAAAGATAGATGGTGAGGACTCGTAACAGCGCATAATCGCCACGCTAACAAGTTGTGCCTAAGACGCCATTGCGGTGGTGGCACACAAACGGTAGAGAGCAAAATGAAATTTTCCAATAGAAGTGATTTATAAGTGATTTAGTGCTAATTTATGTAATGTACCTACATGATGGTATCATATTCTATAAACTGCTGTAAAAATCACAGCGGGAAAAAATTGAAAGGAGTGACGCTTTGCAGGTTAAAGTATATGCAGTTTTCACTTTACCTAGTTAAATTAACTGTAGGCCTGTTATTTACTTAATTTTATCCGTGTGCATGCAATGATAATGAGAAGCATAGTATATCATTTTCTGGTATCCAATTTGCACGTTATTTGATTGAAATTTTCATTAATCTTTTCTTCATTGAATATAGAACAGTGCATCCGAAATTACACTTTTTCCATGGGCGTAGATATATCGATTATGGTGTTATATTATATAGAATGTAGAACAAATTCTGGTATGTAAGATATGAGTAAATATATTTATGGTAGTGAATATTAATTGTATTATTATGAAGCTGTTTTTGGAAAAATACCAGTTTTGTATCGTTTTATTCCTTTGATGTGATAAACTTGACACCTACATATTGTACATATGTTCCGCCACTTTCGCTTGCTCTCTGGTGGCAGGTGGCTTCACCATTGGCAGTAGCGTTACGACTCCTTACAATATATATCTTTCCTACTCTAAGTTAAACTTAGAAAATTCAAAACAAGCGGATATTTTCTTTATGTTAGTCTTATAACTATATACATAAAGAGAAGTCGCTAAATAAAAGAGTTACAAAAAACGAAAAATTGAACGGCCATTAAAAAACAATTTCTAAAAACTTTGTAATAAATAAATAAATAAATAAATAAATAAATTCTTTATTTGTCTTTTCAGTGTAAATACACAATCAGACACGTCAATGGATATACAGCAATAAAAAAATAAATATATATATATATATATATATATAGGGTCGCAATTATTTGCAGTTTGGTTTATTATCCTTATGAAAATAAGGATTCACAGAGGTGATTGACAGAAATATTTTATTTTAATATATATATATATATATATATATATATATATATATATATATATATATATATATATATATATATATATATATATATATATATATATATATATATATATTAAAATAAAATATTTCTGTCAATCACCTCTGTGAATCCTTATTTTCATAAGGATAATAAACCAAACTGCAAATAATTGCGAGCCTGGCCGCGTTAAGTATAGAAATCACATTCTACAACAAAACGCTTCGTTTTGATTTAAACAAGCACCAGCCGAAAGAATTATTCCTAATTAAAGGAAACTCTCGTACCAGCCGTCTCAGACTAACTTGCATACTGCAGTTTCGCACTTCCTGGTGCTCATCAGTGCAAGGCGAGCCCGAGACGACTAGTACAAGAGCCTGGTTAACCAAGTGGCCAGATCGACGTTGTAAAACGACGAAATGGGGGAGGCTCCATCTAGCGACAGCTGCCTGTTCAAATCAAAACAATAATATCCCGACATGGGGCACGTAATAGTAAACAGCGTGCTTCCAGAGGGCAGAATATATTAAAATAAAATATTTCTGTCAATCACCTCTGTGAATCCTTATTTTCATAAGGATAATAAACCAAACTGCAAATAATTGCGAGCCTGGCCGCGTTAAGTATAGAAATCACATTCTACAACAAAACGCTTCGTTTTGATTTAAACAAGCACCAGCCGAAAGAATTATTCCTAATTAAAGGAAACTCTCGTACCAGCCGTCTCAGACTAACTTGCATACTGCAGTTTCGCACTTCCTGGTGCTCATCAGTGCAAGGCGAGCCCGAGACGACTAGTACAAGAGCCTGGTTAACCAAGTGGCCAGATCGACGTTGTAAAACGACGAAATGGGGGAGGCTCCATCTAGCGACAGCTGCCTGTTCAAATCAAAACAATAATATCCCGACATGGGGCACGTAATAGTAAACAGCGTGCTTCCAGAGGGCAGAATATATTAAAATAAAATATTTCTGTCAATCACCTCTGTGAATCCTTATTTTCATAAGGATAATAAACCAAACTGCAAATAATTGCGAGCCTGGCCGCGTTAAGTATAGAAATCACATTCTACAACAAAACGCTTCGTTTTGATTTAAACAAGCACCAGCCGAAAGAATTATTCCTAATTAAAGGAAACTCTCGTACCAGCCGTCTCAGACTAACTTGCATACTGCAGTTTCGCACTTCCTGGTGCTCATCAGTGCAAGGCGAGCCCGAGAGCTGTCGCTAGATGGAGCCTCCCCCATTTCGTCGTTTTACAACGTCGATCTGGCCACTTGGTTAACCAGGCTCTTGTACTAGTCGTCTCGGGCTCGCCTTGCACTGATGAGCACCAGGAAGTGCGAAACTGCAGTATGCAAGTTAGTCTGAGACGGCTGGTACGAGAGTTTCCTTTAATTAGGAATAATTCTTTCGGCTGGTGCTTGTTTAAATCAAAACGAAGCGTTTTGTTGTAGAATGTGATTTCTATACTTAACGCGGCCAGGCTCGCAATTATTTGCAGTTTGGTTTATTATCCTTATGAAAATAAGGATTCACAGAGGTGATTGACAGAAATATTTTATTTTAATATATTCTGCCCTCTGGAAGCACGCTGTTTAATATATATATATATATATACATCACGCTATCTTTTCTGCGTCTTTCCATTTTGCAAGGGTTCTGCGTCCATCAAAGTATATCTACATATTTTGAAATCTACAAACGTAACCTATTTTTCTGTGCTTATTGATACATAATTTTCATTATATACATATATACTTGTTTCAAAAATCACTATTTTAGTTTTGTGTACACTTTGCAATGTTTCTGCGTCTTTACAGTTTCCTATTATTTCGAGGTCCAGTATATATTTTACAAAATTCTATGTTTTCTGCGTCCGTAAAAATATATATTTAGATAATTCAGACCTTTATGCGTCTGACATTGTTGCCGCCTCTCTTAGACAGCATTTCCAGCTGACTGGTAACAAATCATAGAAAACAGTATATTACGTACCACGAACTGTAAGTAATACTTTTAAATATAGAATGCAGTTTAGGTGGGCCCGAGGTTTCCTAAACATTCGAGATCTGAAACATCACTTACTGTTCGCGGTTAGCAAATAGTTTTTTGCAATACTGTGCAAATCAACGAAAGGTAATAAGTAATTAGTTAATATTCAATTATTGACAACGACCTGTTAAACTGGAATTTTCTATTTTAATAAATTAAGCACAGCCTAGAATTTAACAAATGACCGCTCAATAATTAAATAATTCCTTGGATAGTCAATTCAAGTTCGGGCATAATATCTATTTATTGTGTATTTAACAATACATATGGATACCGAAGAAACTGAGAGTATTACTTGTGCGGCGCTTTTATCAGAAATATCGAAGAAAACGCATAAAATTATTTATGATCTTTTTAAAAAGTAGGTTATTAACCCAAAAATTACTATTTTTTATCCTGGCAGGTAAATAAATTGGTACTTTCCATCTTTATATTCACACAAATGAAAATTGCAACACCAGTAGGTATATTCATTGACTGATTATGCAGTTTTCGTCATAGTTTTTGGATATGCTGTGAAGAGCGCAATTGGACTTTAAATGCGAAAAGTACCGAAAAAATTACAATTTCATTACCTATAGTAATGATGTTAGAGACACCTTTACGATAATGACTATTGAACAAAGATAACATACATAAACAGGTAAAGCAGTGAAAACAATCAAATAGCATCAATTAAAACAAATAATATAAAATACACAAATAGTTAGATACACAAAAAGGACTAGTTAAAATTTTCAGAAATTCAAAGTTAATTGTGATTTGCAAACGGAATAATAAACTCTATGAAGTTGAGTTCGAGTGTAGAAATATATGGACAAATGGTACTCAAACAATTAATGATTTAACGGGTGTAGCATAAACGATTGGGACATATTTGAAACACAAATTTGCAAAAGTTAGCTCATTCTGGAATGGTTCTTGGCATTAATCCGGACTTGTCTGTAAATAAAAGTATTTGTGATAGTTGTATTGAGGGAAAGCAAACAAGAAAACCTCATACAAATAAAAGACCGCTAACAAAAAGGCCCTTAGAATTAACAAATCCGGATACATGTGGTCCAATAGAACCATGTTCCTGGAATGGAAAGGGGTATTTATTTACACTGATAGATGATTTTTGTCATTTCACGATAACTTATCTTTTGGAAAATAAGATGGAGGTTTTCAAATATTTCCGAGAATACGAAGCTATGGCGGCAGCTCATTTTGGGACAAAATTATTACGTTTGGGTTACGATAATGGTTCTAAATATAGATCACATTTAATGAGGAATAATTGTTGAATATACAGTATCGTATACGCCTGATGAGCAAAATGGAGTTGCAGAGAGGATAGGTCGCACTATTCTAATACAGCTTGTTCAACCATGTGTGGAACGAAATTTGAGAAGAATTTATGGAGTGAAAGTGTTTTGACGGCTGTTCATGTCATAAATCGTAGGCCGACATCCTGTTTGATAAATAAAATGGTATGGTGAAAAACCTAATATATCTAAAATGAAAATTTTTGGTTGCATTGAATATTTATATATACCAAAAAGATTCCGACGATAGTTCGATACAAAATGTAAAAAATTAAATTTTTTGGGCTATGTGCCAAATGGATATAGGTTGTGGAATCATGAAAATCAAAAAATAGTCATAGAACATGACGTTATCTTCGACGAAACTAAGTTTACTCATTCGGACGTATCAAATATATTGGAAAGCAATATGGTGAAAATGATGAATATGATGATTGTTCTGTAATCAGTCAACAATTGCAAGTTGATAATGAATACAGAAATGAACCCGAAGAAGAAATAGAACAAGTAGAAGTTGAAGAGCCAACTACAGCTAGAATTAGAAATCCACCGTCCTGGTTTAAGGATTATGACATGATCTATTTAGCACTTAGCGCTGAATCTTATATTAAAGATTTGCATATAACCATGTCAGATATTAAAGGGAGATCAGACGAGGAATATTGGAAGAAAGCCGTAAACGAAGATATGGATACTCTAAAAAGTAATAACACCTGGAAATTAGCAAAATTACCGGCTGGAAAACATGCAACTGTATCCTAGTAGTACATCGAAATTTTGTATCTTTTGATAGTCCTCATTAACCTTTATAATACTAGAGTAAAATTGAATACCTAATACGTAAAGTTGGCTCCTGAGAAACACATTGTATATTATATAGTTTTAATATTTTGTATATCTTCATATTCTTGTGTGCCCAATCAAATACTTTAGTAACGTTTCTTTAAAATATGAGAGTTTACATGCCTCAGAGATCCCCCTGTATGACAAACATGGCCTTATTTTGCTAACAAATGTGATTAAAAGAAATCTGTAGCTTCTAAAATCATTATAGTTAAGAGCGTATTAAGTTATGCTACTTTTAAGTTGGTATTAGGTCTCAAATTCAATTTCGCAACACGCAGCACCACCCCCCCCCCCCCTCAATATATACGCATAATAACACAAAAACATGTTTGGTTTACGAAGCGTAATAATTCAAATATTTTGAAGTTTTAATTCCCTCGCTTACCGAAGTATTGTAGTCATGACAAAAACATTCTCCAAGATTTCTCCGCATTTTCACGTTTCAGAGTATGTAGATTACGAAAATTAAATCAGTTTAATTCCACCAGTCTGTCTGTCTGTCGGTCTGGCGTCTGTTTGCGCTGTACCTACAAAACCACTTGACGGGGAAGGATAGTATTTGAAAAAATATGAAAAATATATAAGGTGGTCACTCTAAAGAAACAAACAAGAAATGTGACGGATGGAAATATTTCGAAATAATTATTCAAAAATGAGATGGATAATATTTCGCATGCACTTAACACAAATGTCAAACGAAAATATACAGGGTGGCCACCATAAAAAAATTATGAGGAATGTAACATATAATATTTTGCATGTCAGGGAAAATAGGAAAAATGTACAAGATTGGAACTATGAAACATAATTATGGTGGATATAATATTTGGATTGTAGTTGACATAATTACCGAGGAAAAAAGCTGACATAGTTGAATACAATGTATACAGGGAGGTCACTCTTAAAAATAACTTAATGGCAGAGGAAAATAATATTTGGAATGTAGTTATCGCTTCTTAGGAAGAAAACCTGACTTACCTTTATTTAAAAAAGTATACAGGGAGTCATCCTATAGAAAAGATAACACATAAATGAAAACAGCTGTCCAAGGAATCACTACTTCCATATCCAGATTTTTCATCCAAGTCGCTATAAAGGAAATATCTTGACTATATTTGCACTCTAGTATGTGGAAATTATTGGTCACAGAATTTTAATAATACTTGGGGCAGATGTCATAGAAAAATTTGAGTCATTGGTTTCTACCATTTACGTTAAAAATGAAGTTTCTTGTTCTACCTATTTTCCCCTAATCACAATGTACTGCCTCCCACCCCTTAAACGGAATCATCGCAATCAGTTGTCATTACAATACATACGTGCAGGTACTAACTTTTAAATGAATATCTCAATTTTATGTAATCAATCCCTTTAATAATGGAGTGGAGGTGGTGAGAGTGAAGGGGTTGAAAAATATTATAAAGAACTCTGAGGCCTTGGTTTCTAGTATATACATCAAATCCCAAGTTTCTGTAATCTTACCAGCGTGTCTTACCTATTTTTCCCTATCTAACTCTATTTACCCCCACTCCTTCAACGAAATCATGTCAAAATATAATCTGGTTTCAGATGTCGTTATAATACATATACGTTTACCAAATTTCAAGTGAATATCTCCATTTAATTTGATCAACTGTTTTAATAAGGGAGTGGGGGTGGTGGGGGAATGGAAAGATTATTGAAAAAATCTGAGGCCTTCGCTTCTAGTGTATACACCAAATCCCAAATTTCCGTGGTCTTACCAGCTTGCTTTACTTATTTGTCCCTATTTACCTATATTTAACCCCCAACCCTTCAACGGAATCATCTCCAAATTTCAAGTGAATATCTCAATTTTATTGCATCAACCCCTTTAATAATGCAGTAGGGGTGGTGGGGGATTTAAAAATATTCTAAAAAATGTGAGGCCTTGGCTTCTAGTACACATACCGAACGTCAAGTTTCTGTATCTTACCAGCTTGCTTACTCATTTTCCCCTATTTACCCCTATTCAACCCCCAACCCTTCACCGTAATAGTTCAAAAATATATTCTAGTTCCTGATGTCATTATAATATACACGTATATCAAATTTCAAGTGAATATCTCAATTTTATTTTATCAACCCCTTTTATAATGGGGTTGGAGGGGGGAGGAAAATATTATTAAAAATTTGAGGCCTTGGCTTCTAGTACACACACCAAATTTCAAGTTTCTGTACTCTTACTAGCATGCTTTACTTATTTCCCCCTATTTACCCCCCACCCATTCAACGGATATGTTCAAAAAACAATCCAGTTCCAGATCTCATTATATTTTATACGTGTACAAAACTTCAACTAAATATCTTAAAGCGTTCCGGAGAAAACGTGCGGACAAAAAGTGGTTCAAGACAGACAGACAGACCGATAGATGGAAATTTTTTTTTTCGCTCAAATTTAAAATCCCGACCTTTCATGACATTCTAAACCTATTTCAAGAAAAAAAGAATTTGAAAATTTTTTTGGTGGATGTGGAAGTAAAATGAAGAAATTCTAAAAGATTGCTATCTAGGCTCGTACTCACACTAAATCTCAATTTTATTTACGATTAATGACGTATATGAAATAAATACACTGTTGCCACCTCCTAGGACGCAGAAACGTCTTCAAATTGTTTTAAATTATACACTATGAAAGTATACACGTAAAGTTGCAGCGCTACCTGCCGTTCAAATGTATGAACTAAATTTATACAATTTTGTACATTTTAGTATTATTTCTGCGACCGGGAGAGAAAATTTCAATAGGTTATATTATCTAAACGAATTGGTTTACAGTGTTCTATCTTGCGACATTCAAATTAATGAAACTAGCACTATCAGTGGAGTTTCAATAGAGGTCAGTACAAATGTCGAGATTCAAAATAACATGGAATTACCTTTCTGCGTCCATATACGGACGCAGAAAAGTGGTGGACGCAGAAAGATATGTAAAAATGCAATGTACAGACGCAGAAAAGATAGCGTGATGTATATATATATATTGCTGTAAATCCACACTGTGGAACACTACCTAAGTGTCGTGTTTGAAATCATAAATAAAATTCACAAATTTGTATGTATTTTAGGAATTAATCATAACAGTTTTACTTTAACGGATCATACAGAAGCAGGAGTATCTGTGGTTTATTTAATTGATTCAAGTTCACTTATTCTCATCGAGTAGGATGCAGAGAATGAAACTTGATATTGAATACGAACAAAATATTTAAATAAACATAAAATGAAGTTATTTTAGTTTAACAAGGTTATTCTAAATAGTATATAATAAAACATGAACTGATAGAGAATCACAATCTCATTTAAAATGATTTAGAATGAAATTGGAAAACAAAAAAGTAAATTTTATAAAATCTGACATGCATGTCAAAACTTAGGGCTGAAAATCATATTTTGTGTAGAAACACTGTAAATCTACACAAAATGAATATTGAATGAAAGACTATCAACAGTAGTTGCAGTGCAGCGTAATTATTTTAGAAATAGTAAGTCCATATATTACAAAACACTGAATGACATTTTAAGTTTTCAGATATTTTCAAATATCATTGCAGAAAGGTGTTTTGTAAATGATATTTCACATCATGCAGAAAGAAAGGACTAATAGTATGATGTTAAATGTTTGTTGGCGTATCAATTCTTGTTTTAGTTTATAATATAAGTATTCTGTCAGTATGGAAACTGCAGTACGTTTTTAACTACTAGCATTTTGTGTTTATCATTGCTATTCATCTAAATGTATGAATTAGTATTTATTTGAGATTGGAATTGTTAATTGTAGTTATAAGTAGATTTTAAGAAAGTGTATGTAATATGTCAATATATTTCGAGTAATTATAATTATTCACTTAATCCTGAAAAGTAGAAAAAGAAACTTATCAGGAAAAATAAAGAATTAAAAACAGTATTCACTTAAGGTAAAGAACAAACAAAACTGAATAGTTTAAATTTTAAATTAAAATTAAATTTTGAAATATTAGATCAAAATAGAAAAAAACAATTGAAATATTGGAAATTAACCCATTGAAACGACTAAAAATAACAAATCAGTTGATCACACACCGCTGAACAGCGAGCTGCGAAATATATTCATCCAAGAATAAATAATAAAATTGAAAATAAAAGTGGTGAATAAGTTGAAGGTTAGGATATTACAATCCAGATATATTGATATCAAGAATAAATTGTAAAAGTTGATTAAATATAAGAAGTGAGTATACTTTGAAAGTATTACGAAGTAGATTATCCGGAAAGCAGATTTAGAAGAGGGAAGTATTTGTTAATCCAGTTAGCAAATTTATATGGTGAAGAAATTTCAAACGTCAAGCAAGTGATAGAAATACTTCAAGAAAATCTTGAAAATAAATTGGAGGTTAGAAACAAACGTCAATTCAGTAAAGAAGAAGAAGAAGAAGCCTTGAGAGGTTAAAAAGTCAGTCAAGTGACATAATATTTCAAGGATCATAATAACCAGTTAGAGGTTATAATATAACATTACTCGAGTCGAAAGAAAGACAAGGTAAAGCTTTACTATATCAGAAATCCATGGTACATATTTATTTTAAATAAAGGCCATATTTATCATTTTAGTTAAGTTAGATTTTGTTATTTTAATTTGTTAATTACATTCCAAGTTCAAATTTGTTATTAAATTAATACTTTGTTCGTTCAATACTGAGTTTGATTTATTTAGATTGTTATCTTGATCGATGAGCATTTATTGAACCGACTTCGTTGGACCCTGAGTAAGAGTCATTCTATAGATTGTAGATGGTCATGCTATTGGTGTTCTATAGTCTATAATATTAACAGCTTTTAAGAAACTGTTTGGCGCTCAATAAAATCATTTCAATTTACTTTCAAAAAGTAATTTCGAACGTATATAAAAATAAAATAGATATCAGAATATAGAACATTTATGGCTTGTTAACGTGGAGCGATCAGGAAAGCGATTAAATAAATACAACTTGAGAATAGTTTATCATTTCAAGCATACATTTGAACGATAATAGATCAAATAACATTTTGATAGTTTTGACAACAAGGCATTGTCAAATTAAATACAAATATAATTTATATGAGGTTAAAGTCAGGTAAGACAACAATGAATCAAGAAGAAACTACACCAGGTACATCCACAGTTCCACAAACACAAGTTGGTGACACAAACACACAACCAGACACAAACATGTTCCAGAAACTCATGGAAATGATGGGTGGAATAAATACAAAAATGGATAAGAATAACCAAACTTTAAAAGAAGACATTAGTCAAAATAACCAGCGACTAGAAGAAAAAATTGGCAACATAAATACACAAATGGTACAAAATAACCAAACTTTGGAAGCAAACATGAATCAAAATAATCAGCGATTAGAAGAAAACATTGGCAACATAAATACACAAATTGGCAACATAAATGTACAAATGAGTCAAAGTATGCAAAAGCTGGAAGAAAGCAATACAGAAGTAAGAAATAAGATTGAAAATCTAGAGAGTAAATGGGAGCGAATGGGAGAGTCAGTCAACGAAGAAATTGGTATTAAGGTAAATGAGGCAGCAAAGGAAATAAGAGAGGAAGTTGTAACAATGTTTGAAGATGGAATGACTGCAGTAGATAGTAGAATGAAGAAACAGGAGGATAAATATGATAGCAAAATAAAAGAACAGGATAGCAAGATAGAACAGAACACGAAGTTGTTGAAGGATACCACACGTACACAGTTAACACAATTACCTACACATTCTTACACATGCAATAAAACACCATTTTATTTTTACGGAGATAACCGTATACACCCTAAAATTTTCATTTCACGTTTGAAACAACACATGGAAACACAACACGTAAATGCAAACCTAAAAGCAAACATACAGGACATGTTAAAGGGAGAAGCGGAAATCTGGTATTCAGTTATAATGGACAGGTTTGAGACTATAGAGGAATTTGAAGTTCTAGTCTTAAAACAATATTGGAGTGATTACACTCAGTTAAAAATAAGACAAGACCTATTTAATGGTAACTATGTAGAAAATAAAGGTATTTCTAGGGAAAATTATGTACTTAGAAAAGTATACAATATTAGACATCTAGAACCAAAATTCACAGAAAGTGAAATGGTCAGATATTTAGCTAGGCATTTTTCAGGGGATATCCAGAATGTTATTATTACGCAAAGAATTGCAAAGTTAGATGATTTAATTGATTATTTAAGAGAATTAGATGATTATCAGAGTTTTGATAGGAAGTCTAATCAGAATAGGGAAAATAATAGTAGATATTATAATAAGTGGGGTTATGATCAGAATAGGAATGAGAATGATAGAAGAGAAAGACAAGGTTATGGTCAATATGATAGGAAGGAAAAGCAGGATTATGGTCGTCAATATGACAATGATAGAAAGGAACGAGGGGGTTATGAGAAACGTCAATATGACAATGATAGGTATGAAAAGCAGGGTTATGAGAAACGTCAATATGACAATGATAGGAATGAAAAGCAGGGTTATGAGAAACGTCAATATGACAATGATAGAAAGGAACGAGGAGGTTATGGACAATATGAATATGACAATTATAGGAATGAAAAGCAGGGTTTTGAGAAACGTCATCATGATAATGATTGCAGAGAGAGAGGGGGCTATGTTAAAAATAATGAGTCATATGCACAAGTGGCTAATATCAATATTCAAAGGGGAAATAGAGTAGATGAAAACACGCACTCTAATATAAATAAAATAGAAACAGCACAAGTAAATGATAGAAATAGAAATCAGGATTTTTAGATAAAGTTGTTTTATGTAGGTAATAATTGTAAAAAAATAGGCGACTGTATAGAAAATGATGTTATATTGGGAGACGACATCTTATCAGAAAAAAAGGCAAATATTGTATTAGGAGAAAGAATCCTAAAAGTAGAAGGTGAAATAATACCTTTCTGTAGTGTTAATGAATTGAATGGCAAATGTGCCGAAATAGTTAATGAATTAAATGGCAAAGGTGCCGAAATAGTTAATGAATTGAATGGCAATGAAGCCGAAATAATTAATGTATCAAATGGCATAGAGTCCAATAATGATAATGAATTTTGCGGTGAGCATATAGTGGGAACCACATGTGTTCAAATAAATAATGATAAGAAGCCTGAAACCTTTCTGATAAGTCGTTACTCCAGATATGATAGAATTTTTAAAAATTTGTCTCAAAAATACAAAAATTCAATTGATTATGAACCTACAATAGCAAAGGGCTATGCGCAACAACTTGAAGTAGGTAATATTTTAAATGAAAACGAAAATGTTTTAAATTATAATAAGGAAGAATCATTACCGGGAAGTTGTCACATGGGGATAAAATATCCATATGATCCAGGATAGATCACTCTTAAGTTATCCAAATGATCCTGAGTAGATCACTTTTAAATTGTAAATAAACTTTGACAGTGTGAATGTCACATCATGTAGTTAAAACTAACAAAATTTTCACATGTCAAAATTCTATTAGTTTAGGGGGTTTTATGCTGTAAATCCACACTGTGGAACACTACCTAAGTGTCGTGTTTGAAATCATAAATAAAATTCACAAATTTGTATGTATTTTAGGAATTAATCATAACAGTTTTACTTTAACGGATCATACAGAAGCAGGAGTATCTGTGGTTTATTTAATTGATTCAAGTTCACTTATTCTCATCGAGTAGGATGCAGAGAATGAAACTTGATATTGAATACGAACAAAATATTTAAATAAACATAAAATGAAGTTATTTTAGTTTAACAAGGTTATTCTAAATAGTATATAATAAAACATGAACTGATAGAGAATCACAATCTCATTTAAAATGATTTAGAATGAAATTGGAAAACAAAAAAGTAAATTTTATAAAATCTGACATGCATGTCAAAACTTAGGGCTGAAAATCATATTTTGTGTAGAAACACTGTAAATCTACACAAAATGAATATTGAATGAAAGACTATCAACAGTAGTTGCAGTGCAGCGTAATTATTTTAGAAATAGTAAGTCCATATATTACAAAACACTGAATGACATTTTAAGTTTTCAGATATTTTCAAATATCATTGCAGAAAGGTGTTTTGTAAATGATATTTCACATCATGCAGAAAGAAAGGACTAATAGTATGATGTTAAATGTTTGTTGGCGTATCAATTCTTGTTTTAGTTTATAATATAAGTATTCTGTCAGTATGGAAACTGCAGTACGTTTTTAACTACTAGCATTTTGTGTTTATCATTGCTATTCATCTAAATGTATGAATTAGTATTTATTTGAGATTGGAATTGTTAATTGTAGTTATAAGTAGATTTTAAGAAAGTGTATGTAATATGTCAATATATTTCGAGTAATTATAATTATTCACTTAATCCTGAAAAGTAGAAAAAGAAACTTATCAGGAAAAATAAAGAATTAAAAACAGTATTCACTTAAGGTAAAGAACAAACAAAACTGAATAGTTTAAATTTTAAATTAAAATTAAATTTTGAAATATTAGATCAAAATAGAAAAAAACAATTGAAATATTGGAAATTAACCCATTGAAACGACTAAAAATAACAAATCAGTTGATCACACACCGCTGAACAGCGAGCTGCGAAATATATTCATCCAAGAATAAATAATAAAATTGAAAATAAAAGTGGTGAATAAGTTGAAGGTTAGGATATTACAATCCAGATATATTGATATCAAGAATAAATTGTAAAAGTTGATTAAATATAAGAAGTGAGTATACTTTGAAAGTATTACGAAGTAGATTATCCGGAAAGCAGATTTAGAAGAGGGAAGTATTTGTTAATCCAGTTAGCAAATTTATATGGTGAAGAAATTTCAAACGTCAAGCAAGTGATAGAAATACTTCAAGAAAATCTTGAAAATAAATTGGAGGTTAGAAACAAACGTCAATTCAGTAAAGAAGAAGAAGAAGAAGCCTTGAGAGGTTAAAAAGTCAGTCAAGTGACATAATATTTCAAGGATCATAATAACCAGTTAGAGGTTATAATATAACATTACTCGAGTCGAAAGAAAGACAAGGTAAAGCTTTACTATATCAGAAATCCATGGTACATATTTATTTTAAATAAAGGCCATATTTATCATTTTAGTTAAGTTAGATTTTGTTATTTTAATTTGTTAATTACATTCCAAGTTCAAATTTGTTATTAAATTAATACTTTGTTCGTTCAATACTGAGTTTGATTTATTTAGATTGTTATCTTGATCGATGAGCATTTATTGAACCGACTTCGTTGGACCCTGAGTAAGAGTCATTCTATAGATTGTAGATGGTCATGCTATTGGTGTTCTATAGTCTATAATATTAACAGCTTTTAAGAAACTGTTTGGCGCTCAATAAAATCATTTCAATTTACTTTCAAAAAGTAATTTCGAACGTATATAAAAATAAAATAGATATCAGAATATAGAACAATATATATATATATATATATATATATATATATATATATATATATATATATATATATATATATATATATATATATATATATATATGTATATAAGAAAAAAGAATATAATATATAACAGTAATTCTACACAGTAATATAGGTACACAAAATACACACGTACATACACACATATATATATATACACATTGTATACAAATTTAAAAAAACTTAGTTATAGGTACAGTCAAATTACATGTCGGCAAACACAATGTCATACCAAAGTCAAAAATACATAAAATTCATATCTCAGCATTTAAAAATTCGTCAAAACTATAAAAGGCCCAATCTATAAGAATTTTTTTAATGTTATTTTTAAATTGCTTTAAATCAAGGTTTTTTATTCTATTTGGCAGTTTGTTAAAGAATAACGGCCCGTAATAATTTTTAGCTCCTCGGCTGTGGTTTAATCTTACGTATTTGGTTCTAATGTGACCATTGTTTCTGGTATTATGATGGTGTGTATCACTTACAAGGCTATATTTGTTTAAATTTATTTTAACAAACAGAAGGCATTCATAAATATAAATAGAGGGTAATGTTAAAATTTTCATGTCCTTAAACTTCTCCCTAGCATCCTCTCTAAAACCCAAAAAACACATAGCTCGGATAGCATGGCGCTGTATAGAGAATATTCGATCAGTATGTGCCGAGTGACCCCAGGTAATTATTGCATAGCTAATTACCGAGTGAAAGAAACTGAAATACGCAGTTTTTACCACTTGCGTAGTTACTACATGCACAAGATTTCTTATTAAGTACAATGTTTTATTCAGTTTTTTAACCATATAATCTACTTGATGTTCCCAGGTAAGAAGAGGGTCTAAGTACACTCCAAGAAATTTTATACACTTCGGGTTATTAGCGTCATCTAAATTACGATGTGAAAATATCATGTTCATTGTTTTTTCATTGTTTAGCAGTAATTTGTTTGCTGTGAACCAGTTTTGAAGATCTGCTGTTTTATTCGCCATATCATGTAGTAGGTATTTTATATCATTTTCTGTTGTAATTATATAGTGTCGTATCATCAGCATATAGTATAGTACTACAGTTTACGTTTGCATAGATTAAGTCATTTATATAAACAATGAACAACATTGGTCCAAGGACCGACCCCTGTGGTACGCCGTGATTTATTGATAACAATGTGGAAGTTATCTTATTAAAGGAAGTACTTTGTTTCCTGTTTGATAAATAGGATGTTATTAACTTTAAGCTAACCTCATTAAAACCATAAAACTGTAATTTATATAATAAGGTGTCGTGGGAAATACAGTCGAATGCTTTACTTAAGTCGCAGAAAGTAGACCCTACGTAACATTTATTTTCGAAGCCATCCACGACATTGTCTATTAATTTTAAAACAGCTAAAGAAGTTGAGCGATTTTTTCTAAAACCAAACTGGTTTTCAATTAACAGTGCATTTTCTTCAAAGTATTCACAAATTTGCTTTTTTAGTAGAATTTCAAATACTTTCGAAATTACCGGTAATAAGGATATTGGTCGGTAATTTACTGGATCATTTACTGGCCCTTTTTTATAGATTGGGATTATTTTAGCAATCTTAAAGCAATCTGGGTACGTGCCTTCTCTAATACACAAGTTAAATAATTTTGTTAAAGGTACAATTATAATATCTTTGATGTATTTAATTATTTTGTAATTCATATCATAAATATCTTTACTTCCATTACTTTTAAGCTCATTTAAGGTTTCCCTTACCTCAATAAATCCTACTTCTCTAAACTTAAATGTATTTGACTGTGAATTTTGTATGGGTAAGTAATCTTGTGCTGTGTGATTTATATCTGGTAGCTGTTTGATGATATTTTCTGCAACCTCAACATAATGAATGTTGAAATCGGCTGCATTTAGACTAGTTTTTATATTTTTATTATGCCTATTTACATTACCGTTTATAACATTCTATTCTCTCGCCTAGTTAGTTAACCCTTATTATTGCCTAATATGAGATAGATAAGGTAGCTACTATGGAGTGCAGGTGTAAACTTACCTCATAGAGGAGTTCAAGACGAAGAAATTGACCGATCAAACGTCTTTCTACGACCTTTACAAGCGAAGATATAAGCGAAAAAGTATATAAATATATATAAAATTTAAAAAACATAAATATTTTTTTTTAAGTTAAATAACAATTAAAGCCGCCGTTTTGAGTGGTCAGTACTATTTTTCTCGAATTCCTGAGGAAATTCTGTAGGGATAGACCAATTTTTAGCTAGTCCCAAAAATTTCCGTAACATTTTCCTAATTTCCCGGGTAATAAGCGTGCTTACTCCTTCTGCCAATTCTTCATGGTTAATGCAACTCCCACGCGGAGTTGATAAACACTGCACTGGCGTTTCTATAGACAAGAACAGATCTGACACTTGATTTTCTGTCCTTTTTTTACTTAACGTATCTCTGCATGTGGCCTGATTTTAGGCCACTGTGTCTATGGTTACGTTTTGCATGTACTTGTCAGCCGTCAGGCAGTTAATTGTATGTAACTTTACACACAACGGTGTGAAATCTAGCTAGGAAATATCAGTCAGCATTTATCATTTTTTTAAGTTTAAACATACAGTTGATATTAGTTATGAGCAATATTTTGAACATTAATTTCTTAACAAGCAACGACAATAATAGAAGCCTCTAGGATATAAGAATGTAGTCCACCAGGTAAAAATAACGAAGGAATCGTTACTAATGTTTATAATATTTTCTACTTGACCAAGTGCCCAAGTGATGTTTTTGTTCTTAAAACTCATGAATAGGTCATAACTAAGTGCAAATTTAATTGTTGTTAGTTAACATAGTGTCTTATTAAACAAATACTCATAATAATCAAATATGAGTCATACGAGTGAACAAAACCCCCTTTCACAACCTTTAAGGGTAGAAACGGATGATAGTGTACATCCCGATAGCAACAATTATTTTGAAGAAGAAAAGGATAACTTTAGTCATACAAATGATAATGATGATTCAGATTCCCTCGGACCTCTTCCAGCAAAATGGGAAAAAGCCTACACCGAAAGTGGGGAAGTCTATTTTATCGAGTAAGTATATATACTATATCAGTTTAATTCTGGTTTTGATCCAAATTCCAAGAAGTTTAGTTAACTTTTAACCTGTTTAGAAAATTGTGTCAAGTAAAAGTTGTCATACATTGTTGTCAATAAGTTTTTATTACTTAATTTTCCTAGAAGAATCGATTTAGAATGTATCTGATAATTTTCACATGCAACATCGTCATCAACACTGTCTGTTATCTTCAGTAATTATATATATAATTAAAATTTTTATGTGATAATAGCGTAATTGATTTATGATGGTGAATAACATATAACTACGGGTACAGTAAAATTTTTATTATAGGTACATAATTAACATCGTTTACATGATAAAACCTGTCACCCTCTTTTTCGAGGTACACTTTAACGAAATATTACATATTAGGTATATATAATACGTGTACCTATTTGTTTCAGTCACTCAACTGGAACATCGCATTGGCTGGACCCTAGGTTATCAAAATTTCAAAAGAAAACTTTAGAAGACTGTATGGACGATGAGTTACCATATGGATGGGAGAAAATCAGTGACCCACACTATGGGACTTATTTCATTGATCATGTGAATCGTCGAACTCAGTATGAAAACCCTGTGATACAAGCAAAACGAGCAGCTTCTCAGGCATCAGCTCGTGCCAGTAGGACGTCTTTTACCAAAGACCCATCTGAATTATGCGGTCAACGCTTCAAGACTTCTCTTGTTAAGTCCTCTCGTGGCTTAGGTTTTACCATTGTCGGTGGGGATGATGGAGTAGATGAATTTTTGCAAATCAAATCTGTTGTTCCGAAAGGTCCGGCATGGTTAGATGGGCAGCTGCAAACAGGTGATGTTATTGTATATGTAAATGATACATGTGTGCTAGGATATACCCACAATCAAATCGTTAGACTATTTCAGTCGATAAGTGTAGGTTCTACTGTTTCTTTGGAGGTCTGTAGAGGTTATCCTCTGCCTTTCGACCCGAATGACCCAAATACAGAAGTAGTTACTACTATAGCCGTCGATGGTCATTTGCAGCCCATTTCAAATGATAAAAGATTGCTAGACACAAATTACAACTTCTTGGATGGTGAAGATATCTCTAGGAGTGTGGAAAATGTTTTAGAACCAAATGATGACATAGACGATTTACTTAAAGGAATTAGTAGTCTTACTTTAGGGAAAGTAGAAGTACGTGTGAGGATAGTAAAGGGAAATTTAGGGTTTGGTTTCACAATTGCGGACAGTGCTTGTGGTCAAAGGGTTAAAAAAATATTAGATCGACAACGATGTAAAAATTTGATGGAGGGTGATATACTTTTAGAAATAAATGACATCTCCTTGCAAAACATGTCTCATGATGATGTGGTTCAAGTTCTAAAAAACTGTCCCTATAACAGTGAGGCCAATATATGTGTGCAAAGGGGTTGTTCAAATAAGACGCCAAATATTAGAAATAAGCCTAGGAAATTAGACAATCGATTTAGTGGGAAGGATATTGGAAGTGTTTACCGAAGCAAAACCCCTACAGCAGACATTTACAGTACCCAACCTAGAGAAGTCTTACCAAGTCGACCAAAAACTCCATTGGTAGACACACGAAGCCTCTCGAAAACTCCAGTAAAAGATATAAACTCCAACTCAAATCACGAGTTATTTAAAAGTGAATTTTCGAATGATAATATTAGTTCGGATAGGTCTCGACTACGTTTATCATTAATAGATAATCCAGAAGAAGAGGATGATATAGACATATCAGAAAATCAAAATAAACCATCATACGAATTTCCCCCGCCCGTTGATACAAAGTTTGGGTTGTACATGCCTATTCCGCATAGATTTGATTGTTCTTGTGTTTATTGTACAAATCCCAGACCGATTGTTTCTGAACCTGCCGATTCCTATGACACGAACAGTTCAAAGAAGTATAATGGGAACGATTGGTGGTATCAGCCGAGAAATGTTGAGTATGTTACCACAGCAGTTACATTAAATAGACAAGAAACTGGTTTCGGATTTAGGATAGTAGGTGGGATAGAAGATAAATCACAGGTAAGTTTTTGTACTATATTATATACTTAATTGCTATAGATTCAAAAATAATTGTTTCTGAGTTGGCGCCTTTTAACACATTTGCTGCCCGCAACGCGCTTCGCGCGTTTTGACTACTTTCCAGGCTATGCCTAAGTTTCTGTTCCCTTGGTTTCAATAGCTTATGATGAAGCGGGGCGATACTCGCTTGGTGTGAGTACGTGATAGGGCACACAGTTGTGGTTCATCTTTGAGAAGGATATGTTGGTTTCAAGTTCGTCCCACGATCTTCAATAAATTTAGTGTTTTTTCGCAGACAGTCGTTTTAAGTGTTCAAAAAGATAAATATTGCTTTCTTTTATTCTGTTCAGATATATACATATATAAGATAAGTGTTGTGAAACGTATTTCTCCGTAGTTTGAGCATTCAAAGGTATTGATAAACATTGCGAACACGCGAGGCGCGTTGCTGGGCACATAATGAATACATGTTTTATTTATACCATTTTTCTTCATTTTGTTATAGGTCTCCATGAATATTTTATTTATTTTTTGTATGAAAGATGTTTTTTATTTTTATATAATATTAATATAATATATACATTCTAATAAATGATTTGTAGGATTCAGATGCCTATACATAATATTAACAATTTTTTTTTTAAACGCGCGTGGCATGTTCATGGGCACGGAGGTCGTCACAAGATTGATCTATGCCCACACCACGCCAGCCGCGTTTCTGTTTTTTTGTAAAAAAAAAAAAGTAAAAAATCAACTCTAGATACTATTTTTAACTGAAATTATGATAATTATAATACCTATATCAAAATAACTTCAGGGGCACATGGTGACAACCCCATGTATCCACGTGGGCAGCGAATGTGTTAAAGTTGATATGCTAAGAATTAAATTACCTAATTAAAATTACACATAGTGTATTTGGAAGTATTTCTTTAACGTTAGTACATGATGTGGTGCTTTCAGGAAAACTTTCTTTACACTAGATATAAGACCTTGTCCTTATTTTCTACCTATTTGTCATCCCTATAACTCTTGCAGACTTGAATTCACTGCCTTCACTGTATAATTTCACACTAGGTTTGTAGATAGATATGGCTAGATTTATACTACGGTTTGCAAAACTGCGATCTGGGATGGGATACCCTTTCTCATTATTAAATGTTGACGTAAATGCCAATAATTGCCACAGTGTAGGTAAAAAGCGATTTTGAAATATTTCACAATTTCGGTGGCGTCATATAATTAAAGGAGTAAAAAACAAAAGTACCTCCCCTCCGTACAGGGTTCGCCCGATTTAAATCATTTGATTTAAATCACGATTTATCAATGATTTTAATCAAGTGATTTTTTAAAATTAATCAATGATTAAAATCGAAAAAAATAAATACCATTTATTTATTTTATTGTGTAATAGTCAAAATACAAATGCAAATAAAATTATATTCTTAATAAATAATGACAGATAATAAACACTTAACAGAGAAACAGAAAAGTTTTAAAAAATGACCATTGATATTATATTGGTTTTCAATGTTATCGTTATAATATTTGTACTGGAATACTAATTTTCGTGCCTTTTCCATCTTTAATCTATTTCTTAAATTGGAGTGAACAAGTCCAAATATAGTAGAAAATACTCTTTCTACTGAAGCTGGCAAAGAAACAGCACATAAAAATTGCTTCATGAAAGGAAGAAGTCTAGCAATATCAGGTATGTTGTTTGTGAAACCCACCACTGTAAGGCACTAACATTGCTTACTACCTCTTCCGAAAATATAACTACTGAAAATGGTTCCATTCCATGGCTTCAAGTTTTATAGTGAGTGGTAGTAATCCTAATTCATTATTTCCAATATTTCCATACATTTCTTGTACGGTATTTAATGCTTGATCTGTTTCTGCACTAGTCAATTTCAATTTGGTTTTGGTTGTATCCAAAATATAAGCCACAAAATTTTCATTTTGTGGCGTAAATGGTTGTTTGTATCGTTTTTCAAAAATTTGTATTTGAAACAACGATAAGTCTAATTCTTCCTGGAATATTCTTTCTAATTCCTTCCATACTTCTACTGCATCAAGTAGAAAAGCATTTTTTCTTCTGTAAGTTATCAACTCCCACAGCTATAGGCTTTAAGATTTTTGAGTATACGTCAGCTGATCGTTTATGACCAATGTTTGAAACTATTTGATATATTGATTCAACAATCAACTTCTTTTTTATTCTCCTCACATTCTTTTAATAGTTTCTCCCATTGGCTTATATACCTCTAAACAATCTGACATACTATTCCATCTTACGTCACTCGGAAGCACTACTAATGGTTTTCCACCAGCCTGCGCGTATTTTGCCCTAACCAGATGATTATTTCTGAAGTATTTAACAATTTGCAAAACATGCTGTTTTATATCATCTATTTCTAAATCTTTGCAGAGTAAGTTTAAAACATGAGCTGAGCATCCATAAGTTATGATTATAGTCTAGTTTTTCTCATAAGTGCCATGTTCATGGCATTATCCGTTACAAAAGATTTCACATCACAGTTGTATTTAGATTTACAAGATATAATTAAATTGCAAACAATTTCAGTTAAATAATCGCCTGTGTGGGGATTTTCAGACATATCTATTGTTTCAAATAAAAAAGATTGTCCATTTTAAGTGGTTATAGTGGCACAAACAACAGGCTCATTGTGGACATTAGACCAACCATCAATGGACATGTTAACATTCTGTTCAGAAAGACTTCCAAAACATTTTAATTTTCCTCCTTATATATTTGTTCTAAAAAAGTTGTGGAAATGGTTTTTCCTGAAGGGGGCTTATAACCAGGTCTTAACATATCGATAGCCTTTATCACATGCGAATTGTCTAAACACCTGAAGCTAGTATTATTTGCAAATACAGCTTTTACGATTTATTTATCTATTTCTTGTTTTTTATCTGCAGATATTCGAACGACAAAGTTCATCAGATTAGCAGGAGCGTCTGGTTTTTTTTTTAGAGACTGAATCAGTAGTAGTAGTAAATGGTAACGATGATGTTAATGACATTGACAAATCAAAACCAGACAAACCTGACGTTGCCGAAACTGAGCTTGGCAATCGTCCTTGAAAACTGATGGTTGAGGTCGAAGACGTTGAAATCCTGCTTGCAATGGTTGCATTATCTGATTCTTTATATTCTGCAAAAGAAAATGCGAAAAGTTGATAAATGATAAGATAAAATATTAGAGGAGTCAATAGAAGTTTTCACTTCGGAAAAATTCTGGGCCTAATTAGTTTTGCAACTAATTTGTTTAATAACAAATGACGCTCAAGGACTATTGTTGGTAATGGTAACTTTTAGTTGTTCCTGACATGTTCAGAGATGTATTCGAAAAGTTACGCTTCCCGAAATTAATCCGAAATAATGCATATTTTCATCCTCTATTGATGACTTTAAATTTATTAATAAAATATTAAGAATAAATAGGTATCTCGAAACGAAACTAAATTATTATTATTATTATACAGGGTGTAATTAGTTTCATGTCATTAAAAAAAACTGGTGGTAGGGAACGACAAGACAAACAAAAAAACCCTATATAACATGGGGTCTAAAGCTCATAGTTTTGGAGAAAAAAAAATAAACAAAAATTTCGCAAATTTTCAATAAAATCTTTTGAGAACTGCTGGAATATTGAGGTAGGTTTAGATCGTCGCGTGTGTCTTTGCCTATGATACTCAATATTTACGTAGATAGCTATAAAATGTCGGCGGTCTTTAGCGGTGCGGTAAATAAGATGAAAGACGTCGACGTTTTCTGAGTGTTTAGTAGATCTGATCTGAAGAAAACTATACTCTGACTCTCTTGTGCAATATTTTAGTAGCCCGCCGTTCGTTGTTTTTGTTATTTTTGAATTTCGAGTCGCTGTGTATTTATAGTGAAGATTTATTTTATTGACTTTACCGTTCAAGTTGTTAAATTCTTGATTACTGTTGAACGGAGTACGTATGTCCTTAATTCGACGTACCGAACTGTGTATTGATGCAGATGCAGATTTCGAATAATTTACTTAGGTGGTAAGCTTTTAACCCATGACACTCATTTATGTTAGAAACGTTAGTAAGTCACATTTAAATATTCTAAATTATAAACATTAATTAAATGATCAAATGACTTACCTGTAAGGAAATTTGATCCAAATTGTACAAGCAGCTCCGTCTGAAATTATTTCAACTATGTAGTAGTGTCCTTCTGTCCCAAATTTGTACAATGTTTAAAGAAAATAAAAGTCCGATCCTGTGTCCCATCCTGTCTCTGCCAGCGCCATCTGGTCCACACTCTGGAGCCGGCCTTCCATGACGTCACTAAGTTTAAAGATTCCTAGATCGCTAGAGGGAAGGGATATATTTTTCCCTGGGGGGGGGGCTGTAAATAATTTCAGACAGAGCTGCTCGTACAATTTGGATCAAATTTCCTTACAGGTAAGTCATTTGATCATTTAATTGTACTTCACAGCTCTGTCTGAAATTATTTCAACTATGTAGATGTTTAGAGTTTTTGTCGATCTAGTTAGGAAGTAGGTAATAAATTACTTTTGTAGTACGAACATTTTATTTATCCAGTCTTGTAACATTTATGAGTGTCTCCTTCTAGCTTATAACTATGTATACATACAATATAGATAATGAAACAATTTTTCTAACAATCTTTTATGTGGCAGTGAAAAACAAAACTAAAAAATCTGTCTTTTTTGGCTTCAATCGGTTTGTTGTAGAAAATGCTAAATACCCTATGTGCTGTATATATGGAAGTATCAATGCCACTTTGTTTAAGGATGTCTTTTATCCATCTGCTTACTGTTTGAGCAGTGGCCGGGCGCCAAGGACTTTTGTGCGTTAGAATGAGTTTATCCTCCCCATGGCATCTTAAGGGTCTGGTCTTTTTGATATAATATTGTATAACCGAAGCTAGGCACAGTTTTGGTTCTTCCAGGAAGAAAGGGATAATTATAATGGGTTGCACATTTGTTCGGCTTGAGGTTTTTATTTTATCAGTTATCATTATCTCGATTCTGTCCGTAAATGATTTGATGTTACTTATTTTTATCTTTGTAAGAGTTTGCACTCTGTGCGCAGATATTAGTGCTAGAAGAGTAACCATTTTTAACGTTAGTTTATGAAGAGATAATGTTTCTGTAGGGTATTGAGCTTCTAGAAACTTTAAAACTGGCTGGGGATCCCAGGTGTAGGAGTATTTGGGTCTCGATGGATTTTTATTATATATGCCCTTTAGGTATCTTTTAATGAAGTATTCATCTTTTTTATCAACTGACAAGATAAGTGCTAGTGTGGATTTATAGATGTTGATAAGAGAATATGAGCTTCCGTTTTCATATATTGAGTTTAAAAACTGTATTAGACTTTCTAAGTTATATTCTAACGGGTCCACATTCTTAGCTGAACAAAACTTGTACCATTTATGGTAACAGCAGTTATATTGTTTTAAGGTGCCTGTAGACACTGAACTCAAAATAGCATGAATTCCTACCTCTGGAAAACCTCTTCGCCTATATGACGTTCTGATAATAGACCGGCAATCAATGTAAGATTTCTCCACAGGGGGTGAGGGTTCCTGAAAGGAGAAAGCAAAAGTTTTTTATTTGGCTTGAAATAGATTGGAGATTGAATCAATAATCTACTGAATAGTGGGTACCAGGGCTGACCCTCCCACTTTGGTACAACCACGATGCCTCGAGTCTTTTCTCTTACTGTTTTTTCTAACACTTGTGTTATTAGGCAGAAAGGTGGGAAGGCATAAAAGTATGTGCCTTCCCATGATGCTGTAAAAGCATCAGTGCATACTGAGCCTGGGTCTGGTTTCCAAGCCATATATTGTTTACATTTTGTATTTAAGCTTGTTAAAAACAAATCTATTTCAGGATTACCAAATTTATTGCAAATCTTTTGAAAAGAGTTTTGTGAAAGGGCATATTCGGTGTCAATCGATAATACTCTGGATTCCATATCCGCATTTAGGTTAGACTTTGAATTTATATATGACGCTTGTAATTTTATATTTTTTAATTCACAATATTGCGGTGTCAATCAATAATACTCTGGATTCCATATCCGCATTAATTTAGACTTTGAATTTATATATGACGCTTGTAATTTTATATTTTTTAATTCACAATATTGCCAAAGTTCCCTAGCTAATGATTTAAACTTCTTAAGTCTTACGCCGCCCATCTTGTTTATGTAGGCCATTGCTGTCGTGTTATCAGTCCTTAACAATATTTCTCTGTTCGTTAAGTCTTTTGTGAAGTATTTTATTGCATTAAAGGCTGCCTTAAGTTCAAGGTAATTTATATGCTCTTTAGAGTCTATGTGACTCCAAAAACCATGAGTCCTTTGTCCCTCTGTGTAGGCCCCCCAACCCGTTTTACTAGAATCGGAAAAAATAACCATATCGAATCTAGGTGGTTTTATTGCTGTTTTAGATTTTTCTATGTTATTTAACCACCAGCATAAGTCCTCCTTCAGATAGTTTGGTAAGTGCATTGAATGGTTATAATTTTTTCCCTTTGCCAAAGCTAACATTTTTGCACGTTCAAAAAGTTTGATGTGCATCTAGCCATATTGGACTGCAGGGCATTCTGCAACTAGCATTCCAATAAGCTTGGCAAATTTTTTTATTGTACAATATGATTTTTTTGATGTATTCTCAATAAAATTTCTGATGGTCTGGGCTTTAGCTTGTGGTAACGTCATTGTCATGTCTATGGTGTTATAAATGAAACCCAAGTATTTACAATTTGTTTCGGAATTAACTCACTTTTTTCCCAGTTTATTATAAAGCCCAAAGTGGTCAATACGTTAATTGTTTTTGAGGTATTGATATGGCATTCCTTCTCGGTCCTACCGATGATTAAAAAATCGTCAAGGTATGCCACACATGTTATATCCAGCATCCGTAAATGTTTCAACACTGGCCTCAATAATTTCGTAAACACGTAGGGAGCAGTGTTCAGACCGAACGGTAAACATTTAAATTCGAACAGCTTATTGTTAAAGATAAACCTTAAAAACTTCCTGTGGTCCTCGACAATGGGGACAAGGAAGAATGCATCTTTTAGATCAATTGTTGTTAAGTAAGAATATTCCATTATTAACTTCTTAACTGTCCTAGAATCCTCCAATTTAAAGTGTGGTGGTGTGATGTATTTATTAAGTCCCTTTAGGTTCAATATGCACCGGAAGTCTCCGTTAGGTTTCCTATGTAGGAAAAAAGGTGATATATTCACCGCTTGTATGGCGACATTCGGCTATGGCGCCAATGTTTAGAAGTTTATCAATGCCCCTTTGATATTCGGCTAGCTCACTGTGTCCTATATGGGGCTTTGATATTGTTTGTTGGTTAGGAACCCTTGTAAAGTCAATTTTATAACCTTGGACCCAACTCAAAATTAGAAGATTACTAGAAATATTAATCGGCCTGAGTATTCTGTGCTTACCTCTAATGTTGGCGTGGGTAAGTTTTCTTCCTGATTCTTTCTCACTTCGGCTCGTAGTTTTCTTTCTGTTCCCTCCTCCTCTCTCTCTTCCAAGGAGTTTTCTTTTTGACGTTTTGAAGCTGGCGCTTGGAGTTTAAAAAACTTTTCGAAGTACTTGCTGATCCCTCAAATTTTCTCTTTAAAGGTTGTTTTGCTATTCCTAATTCCATTGTCGTTTTCTTCAATTCATTTGACAGCTTTAAGTTGTTTGAAAATTCTTCTCCAAACAAGTAGTTATCGATGGGGAATTCTTTCACGGTCTTTCTTGTTGCCGGGTTGAGACTGGGGCCTATTAAGAACCTCCTATGTAATGAGATGGAATGATGAAGGTCACAAAACAGTTGGGCTGCATCGGCTAGGTTTGCCAGCAGAGGATTTGTTTCATCCTTTGGGTTCGAGAAAAGCTGATTCGTTGGAATTGCTAACGCACACAGTCCTGTTGCTAGTTGTCCCTGGATCATTGTTAGGAAATTTTCCTGTTTAACAGCCGCCTCATTTAAGCAGGCTTGGATTTCGTTATTAAGTTGTGGGGGTTTGAGTGCCCTGCAATTTTTTATTATGGCATATTTCTCTAAAAGTAGCTTTCTCTCGTCCTTGTTTTGAAAACCTTTTCGTAGGAAGAACTCCCATCGAGCCGATATCTGTGAATGTATTTCAGGTCCCTCCGGTAAGGTCTCTATAGGATTTGTTCCGAGAAGAGTGAGCAGTTCTACAGGAACTGGACCATTTTGGGGATCCTCTGCGATGTCCACTGGATCATTTCGCACATCTATGGTTTCTACCCATAAGGGGTCCCTAGAATGGTCTTCCTCCATATCTGAAGTCGAACTGTCCGTAAGACTCGAACCTATGATGAAACAAATAATGCGTTATTTAAAATGAAGGCTTATTGTGGGTGTTACCGCAGTTTTGGTAACTCATATGAGCACCAGTTCTTTGCCTATGTTTCATACATGTGTAGAAGTTTGGCTCGAGTACATAGCCACGGTAATTAAACTGAGGCAACACGTGTGTGCCTGTATAATCACTCGGTAACTCATATGAGCACCTATTCATTTGCCTATGCTTCATGCATGTGTAAAAGCTTGGCGTGAGTAGTACATAACCATGGTATTTAAGCTGTGGCAACACATGTGTGTGTCTGTATATTACTCAGTTGGCAACTCAATTTAACGTTCTTTTAGAATTTACACAAATTTTACGGCCGCCATGTTGGACGCCGTTCTAGGATCATTGAAATTCTGACCATGTAATTTTATGGCAAGAGACTATTTGACTTACTTGAGCTGCTTTCATACTCTTCTATTAGTCGCTTTAGTTTCTTTTTGAGTTTCATAACGTTCCTCTTCTTATTTTTCTTGCTTGATTTTCCCATTTTTAACAAAAGTAATTTTTGCGTTGCACGTTCTTTGGTATAAAAAAACACAGTGACGTAATGGAAGGCCGGCTCCAGAGTGTGGACCAGATGGCGCTGGCAGAGACAGGATGGGACACAGGACCGGACTTTTATTTTCTTTAAACATTGTACAAATTTGGGACAGAAAGACACTACTACATAGTTGAAATAATTTCAAACAGAGCTGTGAAGTACAATCTAATATTTTGTTTCAAATTAAAAGACACACATGTAAAGAAATGCTCTGTTTAAACTTCTGCGGCCATTATTTGCTTGCAGTTGTGCAGGAAAAGATAACGAATTATTTACCTCTTTATAATTGCCTCAGTTCGGTTGAGGCAGTCCATCAAAAGCGGTCGATGATCCAAGGCCTTTGCACTTTTTTATGACAATTTAAAAGTTGTATAATTGGAAATTACAAGTCCATTGACCAAGAAAAGCAGTGGTTCTCAATTATTTTCTACATTAATATTAACAAGGTTGACCTAGGTCAGTTTTTTTCAAAGTGCCCCTAGAGGGAAAAGTCATAAAGGTTTTTTGTTTGTCTAGTCGGTCCCCATTACCAGTTTTTTTTAATGACATGAAACTGATTACACCCTGTATGTAGTGTGTACATACCTTTAGCTGTTGTTAGATCAACTTCTTCATTACTTGGTCCAGCGGTATCTAGATCTACATATAATGTCTTACGCTTTTCATGATGGTTTTTTCTATAAAATAATTCCAAATTGTCATTTTTCCTTCCACTCATTTTTATTTTACACTTCACTTGTTCACTTTTAATTTTAATTAACTTGAGCACGACTACCACAAGTATAGATAATTTGTCAAATGAAGTAGCTTACAAATTGGCCACCCATTTATACTATATTGTGCAGACAGTTTTCTACAGAATTTAACAAGAAAATTCGTGCAATAATACGGACGACTATGCTAAGAATAAGAAACTAAGAACCAGAAATATACGGTTGAACATATTGAAATGAAATTTTGGTATAGACTATAGACATTCAGCTCCACTGTGACTCGACAGAATTTATGGCATCAACTTATAGTGGCACGATGTTGTTAATTGTTGGGGATTATAATTTGCCTGAAATTACTTGGTGGAATGATGATCTAGGGCTTCTATCATCCGGTCACAATTCTTCTGCCAATTGTTTAGTCGAATTCTTCCCATACTTGAACTTGTTTCAACTAAATACAATACCAAATGCTAATAATGTGATGTTGGATCTAGTTTTTTGCAACTCATTATTAGATGTTTCTCTTGCCTCTGATTATTTAGTAAAATGTGATAAGCATCACCCCTCTATTGCTATCTTTGTGCCTTGTGATAAAGCATATCAGTGTTTGGAGTTTGAGGAGCTCATATATAATTTTAAAAATTGTAATTTTAATGATGTAAATGATTATTTTCTAAGTGTTCACTGGGACACGATTTTGAATGCCGAGCTAAATACTGCTGTTGAATTATTTTATCTAACCTTATCTGAATGCATTAACCTATTTGTTCCTAAAATGAAAATAAAAAGTAATTTTAAATTTCCAATCTGGTTTGACAATGAGTTGAAACAAAATATTATAAACAAGCGAGCTGCACATAGACAGTATAAAATTACTAGAAGAATAGAAGATTATAATCATTTCAGTTATTTAAGAGTCATTTGTAAAGAACAAGCTTCCATTTGCTACAGAAACTATAATAATAATAATAATAATAATATTTATTGGTATATATAACAAAAATTGTTTTACACAAGTCAAAATTAGTACAAAGAAAGATTCCAAAATATACATATACAGTCAAAAGCAAAATATTGTTATGAATTACACCCCCTTGGAAAAGGAGATGGTACGCCTATGCCTCTGATGGTGACTGGAAAGGCTCTAGAAAGAGCCAAGGACTTTTCTAGATTATGGCTGGAGAAGATTCTGGATTGATCTAGAGCTAATTTCGGAGTATATAAGGCGCGATTACAAGCGCGGGAAAGGAAGTTTATTTTAGAAGTGACACGTTCGGTGAAAAGTGAGGTTAACTATTAAGTAAACAAGTATTGTACAGTCAGTAAATTGTTAAATAAAGTGTTAGTAGTGTTTATCTCTTATTAAAATTATTTAGAACCCACGGATTCATACAGGGTGTTGCCCAAAAAGGTGGAAATCCGTAACATTTTGGTGTCGGAAGCGGAATTTTGACAAGAGGATTTTTCGGAAGTGTTCGAGAAGGTTGGCAGTGTATTCTCGAAGTTGGTGCTAACACAGAGGACTAATTTACTGGACGTTGTTCGCTGTTCGAACAGGAAAATAGTGTCAAGTGCATTTTTTGAGACATTTTTGGAACATTTTATTTGGACATTAGAGGTTAAGTGACGAAGACTCTAGATAAGACTTTTTCGTGCCGTTTTGAGGTTTTTCTGGACAGTCCCATTACCGATAGTGACGTAATTGTTAAATTTATTTGATTTCAACGTAGTCGTATGCCTATAACAACCAGAAGTATGGCAACTGAAAAGCAAATACAGGACTTATTTGCACAATTCCAGAAAGTGTTGGAAGGGCTAGAAAGAAGGCATCAAGAAGAAGTAAGTGAAATCAAAGAGGAAATAGACCTGCTTAAGCGACAGTTGAGGGATAGAGGAAGCCAGCAAGTGGTATTATCAGATCAGCTGTTCGAACCTCCCTCCTTTGACGGCCAAAGTTCATGGACCATTTACAAGATGCAGTTTGAGGCAGCAGCGAGTGCAAACAACTGGAATGACGAAGAAAAGGCTATGGCGTTAATCGTGGCATTAAGAGGCCAAGCATTGGAAATACTCCAGACAATCCCAGTAGACCAACAACGGGATTTTAAAGTTTTAGAAGCTGCCCTAGATCTACGATATGGCGATCAACACCTTGCCCGAGTGTACCAGACCCAGCTGAAATCACGTGTTCAAGGGGCTGGGGAAAGTTTGCAAGAGTTTGAAGCTGCCGTGTGGAGACTGGCTCACCTGGCTTACCCGGATGTACCGAAGGAATTCCAAGATCAACTGGCAGTAGATGCTTTTCTGGATGGTATACAGGATGATGAGATCAGGCGAGTCCTCAGGTTATCTCGATACCAGAACAGCAGCGAAGCGTTGGTACGTGCACTCGAGGTGGAAGCTGTCCTTCAAGATACCCCGAGTCCAAGAGTACAAGCTATGAGTCTCGAAAGATCGCAGTCTGAAAAGGAGAACCAGAACGCTATGTTGGCCGACATATATAAGATGTTCAATCAGTTACTGGCTCAAGTGGATACTGCAGAAAGACAAGGCAAGCCAAGCGGGGGTATTAAATGCTACAACTGCGGCAAGATAGGACATATCAAACGAGACTGTCGACAGCGGAACTCGAGGAAAGTGAATGTTGGAAACAGGGCAGAGACACAGAATAAACAAAGTAGTGGAAGGCCAAGTGGACGGCGTATGAAATGCTACAGGTGCGGGGAACTAGGACATATCCAGCTTGAATGTCCACAGAGGAGCTTGGAGAGAGTGAAGGCCGGAGATGCTGTGAAGCCAAGGGGAAAACCAGAGGAAGCCGTTACCAGAGAGGCTGTGACAGATAACAAACGTGGTGCCCCTAGAGAAGTGAAGATTTCCCAGCTTCGGAGCATTACAGAAAGGCCACCACTACAAGGATATGACGATAAAACGAAACCTGAGAGAAATGCAAACATTTCATCCGGAAGAAGGTACAAGGAAGGTTGCAAGCACAACCACTGGGAGAAACTGCAGGTCACGGGAGCAGTCAACACTGTCAAGGTGGAGGTGCCGGATGATAAGGCAGATGAAGCGCTCAGACAGGAACAATTGAACGATGTGGAAATTGGGCCTATATTGAGAGCCAAAGAAAGGGGAACTCGTCCAAAATGGAAGGATGTTTCGGGCAAAAGAGTGGGGCTGAAGGCACTATGGGCGCAGTGGGACTCACTGAAAGTCATGAACGGGCTGTTGCGGAGAGCATGGGAAAGCCCGGATGGAAAACAGCTGGTTATGCGTCTAGTGATTCCCAGGTGTCGAGTTGCGAAGGTGCTTCAGGAAGTGCACGAAGGAACATCCGATGGACACTTCGGTGTTAACAAGACCCTGAAGAAAATACGAGAACGATTTTATTGGATAAGAAGTCGTCAGGATGTGGAGGCTTGGTGTCGCAAATGCAAGATTTGTGCAGCCCGTAAGGGACCACAGACTGGAAGTAAGGGTGAAAACAAGCAGTTCAACGCCGGAGCTCCTTTCAAGAGGTTGGCTAACGATATAGCGGAACCATCACCAGCCAATGACCGAATGAAGGCTCGATATGACTGGAAGGGTAATTCAAAGGAGGTCATCAAGGTGGGAGAGCTAGTTTGGCTGTACAACCCCCAGCGGAGGAAAGGAAAGTCACCGAAATCACCTTGGGATGGACCGTACACTGTTATTACCCGAATTAATGATGTCGTCTATCGGATTCAGCAAAGCAGAAAGTCCAAGATGAAGATCGTGCATTTGGACAGGCAGGCGAGATACACTGGTGATCCTGAGTTGCCTGATCGGGACGATCAGGCTTAAGGAGGGAGCAGTGTTATGAATTACACCCCCTTGGAAAAGGAGATGGTACGCCTATGCCTCTGATGGTGACTGGAAAGGCTCTAGAAAGAGCCAAGGACTTTTCTAGATTATGGCTGGAGAAGATTCTGGATTGATCTAGAGCTAATTTCGGAGTATATAAGGCGCGATTACAAGCGCGGGAAAGGAAGTTTATTTTAGAAGTGACACGTTCGGTGAAAAGTGAGGTTAACTATTAAGTAAACAAGTATTGTACAGTCAGTAAATTGTTAAATAAAGTGTTAGTAGTGTTTATCTCTTATTAAAATTATTTAGAACCCACGGATTCATACAGGGTGTTTCCCAAAAAGGTGGAAATCCGTAACAATATATAAAAATATTACATATAAATGTACACATTGTAAAAAGCAAACAATACATTGCAAAAAACAAACAATACATAACAACAATACATTGTAAAAGAGAACAATACATTATAAAAAGCAAACAATACAGTCATAACAAAAGGAAACAAAAACAGAACGAAAGAAATAATAATACAAATTATGTGAAGAAATCATCAATTACATAACAGTTTTTTTCTAGCAACAATTTTTTCAATTTTGCCTTGAAAACATAGATGTTTCTTGATGATTTAATGTCATCAGATAAAAAATTAAAATATTTACATCCATTATAAAAAAAGTTTTTTTGATAAAAAGTTGTCCTACAAGAGTTTGGCTGTAGCAGCCCTTTAAATCTTGTATTGTGTTCATGGTTGACTTGATTAGCAAGAAACTTATGCTTATTCTTGTAAACATAGAGGCATACCTCAAAAATATACAAACTACAGTTAAAATCTTTAAATTTTTAAATATATTTCGGCAACTTTCACGAAATCCTAGGCCCGCAATAATTCTTAAGGCATATTTCTGCAGAATGAATATGCGGTTTATGTGTACACTGTTTCCCCAATTTATGATTCCATACCTCAAATGACAGTGAAAATTTGCATAGTAGAGACTCAAAAGAATCTCATTGCTACAATGCGTGGACATAAATCGTAACCCATAGCAGCTACTACGCAATTTACTACACAGATTGTCTATATAAATTCCCCACTGCAGGTGCTTATCGAAAATTATTCCTAGTATTTTTACAGTCGCACATTTCTATATCACTGTCAGAGAGACAAATGTCTGTGTTTTTTTGCAAGGTGAATAATAATGTTTTTGTCTTATCTTTATTCAAATTGAGCTTATTTTCTTCTGACCATTTAATTATATTTGAATAAGCTAGGCTAGCAGTATTTTTAATTGCATTTAATTCATTGTCTATGATAAGAATGTTAGTGTCATCAGCGTAACATATAGTATGGACGTTTGATATTCCACTTAGATATGTTATCAGATCATTTGCATATATATTAAATAACAGAGGACCTAAAACAGATCCTTGAGGGACACCCTGTGTAATTTCACATATGTCGCTCGACACGTCATGATTTAGATTGACGATTTGGGTTCTATTATTTAGGTATGAAGAGAGAAGGTTTAATGGAATCCCTCTGACCCCATACCTATCCAGTTTGTTTAATAGTAGTTTATGATCAACCATATCAAAAGCACGGGAGAAATCAATAAATAATCCCAAGGGTACTGCTTCTGATCAAGGGCATCCACAATTAATTCATGGAAATCACAAAGTGCCGATTGTGTACTTTTATTCTTAGAGAATCCATGTTGACAGGAAGACAGTAAATTATTTTCACGAAAGAAAGATGATAATTGATCTTTTAGGGCAAGTTCGAAAAGTTTTGAAAAACTACAAAGTAAACTCATTGCTCTGTAGTTTTCATAATCATTGGGATCTCCTTTCTTGAACAACGGACGAACAATAGCTAATTTAAATATGTCAGGAAATGTTCCTGAATTAAAACATAAATTTATTAAAAATGCTAGTGGCTGACAGATGCTTGTTTTACAATGTTTTATTAAATTATTGGATATGCTATCGTAACCACATGAATTGGAAGGTTTTAACCTATTTATTAACGAAATTACATCAGATGGTGAAATTGGAGTTAAAAAAAATGATCTTTCAAAAAAAGTTACAGTTGCGCTCAAAAAGTCAGGATCATATGCGCAATTATTAGTTACCATATGCGTAAAACGTTGATTAAAATTATTAGCTACAGCAACATCTGGTATTTTTTGTCCATTTTCAGTTATAGTTATAAGAGGAGCTTTATTCTCATTACCTTTCAATTTATTTATTGTATTCCACATTGCTTTTGATTTATTACTGGATTGTTGAATTTGCCTATCATGATATTCTCTTTTGGCTGTTTTCAGTGCTTTACAATATTCCTTCTGCAAAAAAGTGCTAATGTCTTTATAATCTTTGTTTATTTTAGCCAGATCGCTAGAAATTGTAACCCTATGCTTTAGCAGTCTTAACTCATCTGTCATCCAATAATCTCTCTGTTGAGTTCTGAAACGTGGTACTCTTTTTAATGGGAAACATAAATGAAAATAATACATTATAGTGTCACTAAAAGTTTTACAAGCCTTGTTTGGACAATCCTGAGCATAAGTCTCTTGCCAATTTTCTCTCTCTAAATAGTTACAAAATTGCATAATATTTTCTTTACAGAAATTTCTACATTGTGCAAATTCGTTCTCTTTGTTTTCTGGACAATGTGTCTGTATATGAATTGACTGAGAGAAATGATCAGATAAATATAAGTTAGTAACTTCTGTCTTAAAATTTATTACCTTAGAATTTACTAAGAAATGATCAATACAAGTACTTACTTGATGAAGCGGTTACTCTTGTAGGAGATTTAATGGTAATAGTAATATCATAGCATCCCAATAAATCAGTTAGAAGTGCAAAGTTAGTACTACATGTAGCAAAATTTATATTAAAATCGCCTCCAATAACTACAAGTTTATCCTCAACCGACAAATATTCTAATAAACCATCAAACAGCTCTAAGAAGTTTAAAATCACCATTGGGTGGTCTATATATAGCTACAATCAACATATTAAAAGAAACTAGTACTACTGAAGCGCATTCGAGCACTCCGTCTACACAAAAGTCATGTACTGAAACGACTGAGACATCAGAATAAAAATCATTGTTTTTATATATGGCTACCCCACCATGACATAGTTTTTTTCGACAATGTGAACTAAGAAGACTAAAATTACTTAATTTATTTACATTAATTTGAATATCATTTTGCCAGTGTTCGGTGAGTAACAAAATATCACATTTATAATTATCAAAAACATCATCTATATTTAAGATTTTATTGCCTAAGCACTGAATATTCTGGTGAAAAATATTTAGGATTTTGTTACTACCTGGTACTACGGGAGTAACTCCAGTTGTGATAAGTGAGGGTATAAAAAAAACTTCATGTAGTTTGATATTGTCTGGGCTGCTTCTTTCCATTGCTGTTGAAAGTTGAAAATAGCGTGCTAAGTTATTCAAGAATTTTTTAGGCCTATATACGCGGTAAAAATAAGGAAGATTTTATTCCTAACATTATCTTGATAAAACAGCCGAAGATGGAAAGTCTATTGCAAATCTATTTGCAGTTCACTTTGCATCTGTTTATAATGACTTACGAGCTGAGAAAACAAATAACAATATTGATTCACAGAATATAGGTGATGTTGTGAATGTTGTTAACATCAATAATTTATGTATAGGAATAACTGAAGTTCTAGACAAACTAAGTAATCTAGACTCTAAAAAGCGTTCAGGACCAGACAACATATCAGCTTATTTTCTAAAATCCTCCGCCTTTTCTCTCTCAAGACCTCTGTAGCTTCTATTTAACAAATCATTATCTGAGGGAGTATTTCCAACTAATTGGAAAAAATCCTATATTGTTCCTATCTATAAAAAGTCCGGAGACAAGGGAATATTAACTATCGACCGATTACTAGAATTTCGCACATACCTAAAAATTTTGAATCACTGGTAAATGACTTCCTAACATCCAAACTAAAAAATTGTATCACTAGTAAGCAACATGGATTCTTTCAAGGCAGATCTATAGCAACTTTGTTAATATATGAAGACTTTATCGTCAAATCTTTGGAGAAGGGATATTCTGTGGATTCATACATACATTGCTTCTAAATGAATTATCACGATATATTCACGGCAGTCTTTTGATGTGGTTAAAATCATATTTAAGTTATCAAGTTCAAGTTGTAAAAGTTACTAACTATTATTCTCATGAAATTCAAGTTAGGTCAGGTGTTCCCCAAGGCACCTTTATTGTTCAATCTGTTTATTAATGATGTTGTAGAATGCATCCTACATAGTGAAGTACTAATGTATGCAGATGACCTTAAAATATTTAAAGAAATTAAAGATCCCAACTCCATGGTTGAACTGCAACAAGATATTAACAGATTTCCGAATTGGTGTGAGCGGAAAAAGCTAACACTGAATACTTCAAAATGCAAATATATCCAGTTCAGTAAAGAGATATCCCCATCTATAAATAAATACGTAATTAAGGATACATCAATTAAAAATGTATATGTAATATGTGATTTGGGCATATATTTTGACTCTAAACTGACATTTGTGCATCACATTGACTTAATATGCAATAAATCTCTAAAAATGCTAGGTTTTACTAAAGACTTTAGAAACATAGCTGCAATAAAATCATTATATATTTCATTGGTAAGAACTCATTTAGAAAACTGTTCAGTTATATGGTCTCCATATTTTCAAACACATATGGATAAAATAGAAAGAGTGCAAAAAAGATTCTTACGCTATGCTGCCTATAAGACCAACATCGCTACTGAAGATATTGATTATAAACAAATTTTACATAACTTGTATCTTTGTACCTTGAAGCAACGAAGAATCAACGCAGATATTGTCTTAGCATTCAAGATTAGTAGTGGCATTATTGACTCTCCAGAATTACTTTCTACAATAGACTTCTATGTTCCACAGAGACATTTAAGAGATACATATATGTTCTCCATACAGAATCACCGAACCTTATATGGTACCAATCTAGGCATAAGTAGAATTGTAAAAAATGCTAACAATAGTCAAGTAGATTTCTTCAATATCTCAGTCGATAATTTAAAAAGTCACTTGAGATGTAATTATGGATAGCTTACGAATAACTTGTTTGCTTATAATTAAGGATATATACCCTCATGATCTGTCCCGTTATTTATGTTGTTCTAAATACTCTCATTGTCGTATTTAAAGTGTATGTTTATTTGTTGTTTTATTCTATTTTTGTAATTAATTTATTAATAGTTATTTAAGCATGTCTCCATGCAATTGTAATGTGTAATTGGGCTAACCTGTGAATTAAATAAATAAATAAATAAATCATGAAGATTCTTGTTATACCAATTTATTTTAGTTCCTGTGTTATTTGTAAAAATTGTTTTTTCTGGAAATGCTACTTCAGATGTTTTTTAATTCCTCATTGAATAAGGTGAACTTTGTATTAACATCAAGGCTTTCATCTTAAATAAAATTCCAGTTTAACTTTTGAACTAAGCTATGAAACATGAATATATCTGTTTCAGTAACAGGTCTTATAATAGTGGGCATGTTCCTTTCCTTATGGGAATATAATTTAAAATGCAATGACTGCGGAATGGTCAAAAAGACCTGTGTTTAAGATAGTTTAATGATTTATAATAATTTCCAGTTAAATTTGTTATAATATTATCCAGGGAAGAGTTTCCTCTCGTATTTTTTTTGTTTGTTATGTGAAGCCCATAAGTAGACAATAAATCTATTAAATACATTGTTTTTTATTCTGCTACATTGAAATTTACATTGAAGTCGCCATTTATTAATATTGTCTTGTTCGAATGAGATATTAAGTCTAGGAGTCTGGGCATTATATCTATAAAAGTATTGAAATCACCCAAAGGTGATCTATAAATTGTTACTATAAGAATATTAAGTTTATGTGGCTCAACGGCACAGATCTCGCAATGAATCTCTTGAGATATGTCTTGTATATCATTTCTCGGACTACATGTATTTGCAATGTCATTTCTTACCAATACTGCCACCCCACCGTGAATGTGTGTCACTCTAGAAAATTTGCCTAAAAGTAAATATTTTTCTATTTTTAAATGACTCATTTCTGTTTCTGCCATCCACTGTTCACTAGAACATAAAATATTATATGAAATGGCCTCGGCTTCAATTTCAGAGATTTTATGTCTTAAACACTGAATATTTAAGTGGAGGATGTTTAAGTTAATGTCCATAATAGAGTTATTAAACAGTGGGTTACTTCCATTATAATCGTTCCCTGGTTCTTTGATAGTTCTCATTTTCTTTGTTATTTCTTTATTGACGCTAAAGGGGTTTTCTGAAAATTTCTCCTTCCTAAATTATAATCATAAGGTCTAATTATAGTTTTCTTTGGCCAAATATTTCCAGAGAATAGTCATAATCAGCTGTCTTAACAGCTATTTTGAAAGCGGCGATTTCATTGGAAAATGTATTTATTTTATAACATTGTGAAACTTTTATATCATACTCGTCTAGATAACTTCTCACATCCCGTACTGTTGTTTCAGATTCAAATCTTGATATAAATACATGTGTGTGTTCTAGTTCAATGTTACGTCCCCCAATAACTCCTCTTCGAGTGAGTGTTTATAATAAACTGACCATATATATTAACTTTAGACATTAAATAAATAAATAAATAATCTTTATTAATAGCAAAATGCTAACAAAGTGGCAATAAATATTTGTTTACCTATAAGCTATATACGGAATTCTCTAAAAAAAGTACAAGGTAAGATAAGTTGTGTTAGAGATGTACCGAAGCTCCGGTTTTGCTTCGGTATTCGGCAGCTTCGGCTGGATTTTAAATATTCGACCTTTGGCCGAATCGGGGCGAAGCACAAATTACTTGTTAGAACTTGCAGTTATTTCTAGGCATATTCATGTGTTTTGTGTGTTTAGCATTTTAGTTGATTATAAATTGTGTAAGAGTCAGTATACAATTGCAATTGAGCAGTAAAACAACTTTAAAAAGCGGTTATTGGAATTTTTATGATTTGTGTGAGGATAAAAAGTTTGCTAAGTGTAAAATATGTGATACACAAATATCTCGAGGAGGAATTGGAAAAAAGCCTCAACATCTTCTCTTATAAATTAGTATATAGTATTTCAATAAAGTTTCAACAGTTGCTTTTTTTTTCTTAAAAAACGTAATTTCATGCCTCGGCCGAAGCACCGAAGCTATTCGGCTTTGGTGGTCGGAGATGGCCGGATATTCAGTATTCGGCTATTCAGCCATAACTCCGCTTCGGCGCATCTCTAAATTGTATCATACTTCCATAAATATCTTTCCGTGCTGGCAGACCCAACCCTGACTTTTTTTTTTTTGTATTTGGCAGCATTTGAAAAAAAGGCTAGATCTGGAAGACACAACATTGCACAAATAACAACTCAACAACTACCGAATGTTAGACGTGCAACAATAAGTCACGCTACTCTGTGTATTGTTCGAAACGGTGAACACTTTTTTATGATCGTCTATTATAATTTAGGTTTTAAATAATTTTGTTATTTTATTTATTCATGGTTGTTGCTTTATGTTAAAATTCTTTCATGTTTAATTTGTTTCCTTTTAAAAGTACTTCTTTTATTATTACGATGTATATTGTTAAGAAATGACTAATGGTCAAAGTTTATGATTTATTGTTTCTAATTAATTAAATAAAATAGCACAGTCCCATTAAAAAGTTTTCTATAGGACCCCTACGGAAATAAAATTCTGTCTTTTGAGAAAAACCTAAAAATAGTTGTACATATCAGTAATTCAAATAATTATTTTGTTCTTTTACATACAAGTCTACAACCTTACTAATAATTTCCATAACCTGTTTACTGATTTTCTCACGCCGCGCCACGTTTATCTGACTCGGCCATTTTGAAAAAAATTAAAAATAGTTTCGTGTCTCACATTTTTTGAAATTTTTTAAATTGGAAGAACTTAATGAGAAACCATCAAAAAAATATAGTCATTCCATTTAAGAAAAAAAAATTGATGTCACTTCCAGTTCAACTGGAAGGGAAATCATATGAAATTTTTAAATTCAAAATAAAAAAGTTAGGGGCTTACATTGACTGTTGGTCACCTGATATACCTATTTGATTAAATCAAATTGCTACCCTATTGGTAACTTGACATTAAATTATAGGTGGCTGTGGGTCATATCGTATCTGGAGGCGCAGCTGATATTGATGGCAGAATACGATCAGGAGATGAAATAGTCAGTGTTGAAGGCTTTTCTGTGTTAAAAGCCTCCCATCGACAAGTAGTACAGTTGATAAATGCGGCAGCTGCTAGAGGGCAAGTTAATTTAATTTTAAGAAGAAGGGTATATCCTCCTCCTCCACCTATGGCACCTGGTTATTCTATGGGAATGAATAGTTGGCCTACTGAGAATCCTCCTCCTTCAAATAATGGGCACAATCCAGTGATAGTTGCAAGTCCACATCCGGGATCAACTTACGATGTTACAGTGCAAAGGACAGAGAATGAAGGTTTTGGATTTGTTATTATATCATCAGTGAATAAAATCGGCTCGACTATTGGTAAGTTTTTGCTTCTTTCAGCTACAGTTGCAGATTTGCCCTCAGCATGAGCAATATAATTAATTTTTTAGTTTATTGTGTACTTCTATATAAAAATTGTCCCTACTTTGTTACTGGATTATCAAAAAAGGTTGTCAATATCGAAACTATATTTTCGTCCAATTTTAATAATAATAATAGTTAAAAACAAGAATGACTGCTATACCCTCCAGTAAAAAACACAAATGCACTACGAACATGTGTTTAGGAGTTATTGCTCCTCATCAGTGTAGCTAAGTTACGTTTCTAATGATGTATTTCTAAAACCGTAAATATCGGCCACAGAGAAAAATTGAACTCAACTTTCAAAATGTCTCTGTTCTTTCGTCATGTTTCTAGTAAGTGTAATAACTTAAATTGTCTGATTATATTGAAATTTAGACTGTGAATTAGTGTGAGCTGGAGGAAGAACTCTATTTTTGAAAAACTCGATCGGTAAATATGAAATTATGAAACATTTCAAGAAAAAAAATGTACATGGAGAAAGTTTTGATAAGATGTTACAAACAGAAAAATGCTACATTAGTATACTAACGAGCATTTCGTCATTCACAACAGCATCATCAGGAGATAATTGAAATTTCAAGTATACCATTTGTATAACTGAAAATTTTACTTATTTTCAAAAAACTGAGGGATATACTATAGAGTGTTCAGCAATTATGTAGTGTCTCACTTCTCTTGTGTAACGATGTTTTGCTCTGGGTAGCTGGAGTCGGAGATTAGTTCAGGATCCAGATTAGTTTAATAAGACAACCCAATCAAAATTTAACAATTTTATTATCTTCAACAGGTAAAATATGCAGGTTTACATAATATACAATAGTTACAGGTTATCGGTTTTCAGGTCCGTATCTTTTACGGTTATTGGTAATCAGGTGACATTTAAATCGTATGAATGAGAGAGACGACGAGAGTGTAATGCAGTGATGCGACGAGTAGGGGTTTTGGCGGCGGAAACGGCGGCGGGCTAATAACCGTCAACCCGAGCAAGCTATCGGCTCAACTCGCCGGGTCACTCCTCTGTTAATTTATATTTGCTCCGTGTCGGTTTCGTCGGGACGACGGTACATCGCTGGACTAAATAACATTTGGCACAAGGTCCGTTCTTCGGTTCAACGCGCCGTAGAACTTTTCTAGGTCAAGATATATTCGCTCCGGAGAGTCACGTCACTTGGTGCATAAATCAGCAAAGTGTCTTCGGCTCAGCGCGCCATCGGCAGTTTACGGAGAGATGTACCCAGTGCTCTTCTCGATCCGCGGCTGGGCTTTTATACACGAAACTATCCCTCCTTTTTGAGACGGTCGGAGTCGGGCGGTGTGCAAATTTAGTATATCGAGTATGAATCGCCGTCGTGTGGCAAATGTGCACACGGCACTACACTGAAACTTCTTAGTAATGAGGTATGACTTTAGGATGCTTCATTACACTTGACTCCCATACAGAGCTGCTCAAAATACCCAATAAAAGTATTTCAAATATCAAATACCAAATACCATCTGAAGTATTTACAGTTTCAAGTATCAAATACTCTGCTTTACAAAAAGGAATTGATATACCAAATACTCAAGTAATTGAAATTTCTAGCAAATAAAATATTTCAAATATTACTAAATTGGTCAATAATGAGTTTAAAAATCAAAATAGCTGCGAGATAAACGTTGAAAAGGAGCAAATCGCCTATGAGCCCAATAAGAAAAGACACGAAAAGAAATTACGAAAAACTAAAGAAAATAAAGGCCACAGGAAAACAATATGCACCAAACATGGACAAAAAGATAATAGAAGCGGGAAAAGAAAAAAGAGACGCAGAGAGGAGGCACGAACAGAAAAAATGCAGGGAATTCCTCGAAAACATAGAATCCACTCCAGCAGGACAGAGATTAAACCAAACTTTCAGACACCTCAAAACATACAGGAGAAACAACAATACGCAGCCAAGAAAATACATACCACTGCAGCATTGGGTCAGGAAACTAGAAAAAGGAAACGCAGAGAGAAGTCAAATAGGACAAATACAAGAAATGGACCACTGGCCTCTGGGTAAGCCACCGTCCAAAGACGAACTACTAGAAATAATGGCTAGGGCTAAGAGAAACACGGCCCTGGGAATAGATAAAATAAATAACGAACTACTATACTATGGACCGGACAGCATAAAGCAGCTAATCCTAGAAATCATCACCAACGCATGGACGGAAACCACACCCCTGCCTGAGTAGTGGAACACAACCGTACAGATACTGCTCCCTAAAACCAAATCACCACAAAACGTGGACGATTACAGAAGAATAACACTGCAATGTAGGGTACAAATACTACGCACAATTCCTCCTCAGAGAAATGGAAAAATACATCGGCGAACTACCAGATTATCAAACGGCATTTATCAAGGGTAGATCAACAGACGACCATATGTACGCCACCAGACCCATCCTGGAAGAAAAGAGGAAAGAAGGAACAAAACTATATATAGTCTCAATTGACCTCCAAAAGGCATTTGATACCATAAGGCATGAGGCTATAATCAACACTTTGCTCAACAGGGGAGTACCGCACTACTTAATAAACAGGATAATAAAAGCATGCCTACACGAAAACACTGCAATACAATAGTTTGGACAGACGACGGAATCAAAAATGAAGAATATAGGAGTCAAACAAGGATGTCCCCTATCCTCCGGAGTATTCACCACAGTCCTGGACCAAGTGATAGAAAGCACAATAAAGGAGAATCAGAATTTCAATGGAAGCGATGGAACGATAAAGCCCCCCATCATACTTGCATACGCCAACGATATACTCATCATCACCGAGGAAAAACAAGACATCGTTAAATTTCTAAGAAACATGACACCACATCTGGATTCCTCTGGAATGAAAATAAACTTCAAGAAGAGCCTAATAATAGTCCGAGACCCATTGACAAAAACAAGTCCAACAAGTGGAGAAGGATACAAAATAGGAGACTACACCCTGAGAACCACGAATAGAATGAAATACCTAGCTACTCTTCATTGAGGACAATAAACCACCATGGTGCCTAACCAAAAAGATATACACGACCATCATAATGCCTACGATGATATATGGAGCTAAAAACGCAGCAACGACAAAGACCAACAGAAGAAGCCTGAGAAGAGCTGAAAGGGATATTATCCACCTGCTGGCAAAAACAAGAAAACCACAAAAACGACAGAAAACGTCAACATTACTAGAGTGAAGAACAATAATCAAAAGAATCATACGCAATGAAATACTGGGGACACGTCCAAAGACGAGACACGACACACCTACTAAAGAAAGCGCTGCGACTGAACAGCAACAAACTGAAAATAGGGAGACCATGCTACACATGGACAACAACAATCGAGAGGATTATGAATAAGCTAGGAAAGGATTATACACACTGGGAAAAATCGGCACAACAAAAAACGGAATACATTAAAGAAATGTCAAGGATATACACACTGCCAGACTCAGAAACAGAAGAAACAGAAAACTCAGAAGCAGAATAGGAGAAGATGATCATAGAAAAAACTAAAAAGAAGCATCTCACAAAAACCTGAAAGTAAAAAGAAGCACGAAAACCTAAAAGAAGCATCTCACAAACGCCTACACCCTCCATCCGATGAAGACAGAAGGAAAACAAGAAGGAACATCTCACAAACACCTACACGCTCCATCCTATACTCCTACCCCATGCGTTATGCGGCTCTCGCTGCTGACAACAAGCATGTCCAATGTCCAATCCAGCGTATGCAGCCGGTCCGGCGGTATATAAAAGCACCGGGGGTTTGTTCTGGCACACGGTGGGGTGATCCGTTGGTTGGTCGGGTGGAGCTGCATGAATATATAATAGATGACTGGGCGACTGCGGGCGATCGGGCTGCATGGTGGAACAAATCTCCATGCATCGGAATCGGCAGCAATGCCCACCTTATGCTGGCAAATTAATCAATCAATCAATCAAATAAAATATTTCAAATATTTTCTAATATTTGAAATACCTCAAGTTGTATTTGAAATATTCTCTAATATTTGAAATACTTCAAGTTGTATTTCTGATATTTGAAATATCTCAAGTTGTATTTCAAATACCAAAAAATTATTAAGAATTATTTCCATATTTTAATTGTTTAAGGTGGCCATTCCCTAGAAAGAGACATCCGATAGGGAAATATTTATTATTTTTAGCCATAACTTTTTTTTGGTACGTATATTTAAAAAAACTATAAGAGTACCTAAGTGGAACCATAAGAAGGCTATTACTATAATTTTCCCTGAATAATTTTAGTGGTTTGCAAAATAGCTCGATTTAAATTTAAAAATTATGTTAATCTTCCTATTTCGTAGGTTTAAATCGAGCTATTGTGCAAACCACTGAAATTATTGAGTGAAAATTCATTGTAATAGTCTTGTTATGGTTCTACCTAGGTACTCTTATAGTTTTTTTAAATATACGTATTAAGAAAAAACAGTTATGGGCAAGAATAATAAATGTTTCCCCATCGAATGTCTCTTTCTAGGGAATGGCCACCTTAAGGGTTTTTCAAATCCTTTATAGATATTTGAAATGATAACTTCGTACTTCGAATAATGTGATAAATTATATTTATTTATACCTGCTGAAATGTTACGCCCCGCATAATATTGTAATTAGTAATAACACAAAACAAACATAACTTTTATTTTACTGTGAAAAAGGCAACAAAATATTCATATTCAACAAAAATAAAATATAATATAAAAATAAAAAACAAAAATAGCACTCTTTGTCAGTTTAATTGTAATTTGCAATAAATTAGGTAGGTACTCTTCTTGGAATTACAAACATGATAAACAAATTAACTTTCTTATTTTGATTCTTTTACCATTTGCCGTCATAAGTACAAAATTCACAAAATATATGTACCTTAGTGCATTTCTTCATGATGCATTTATAATTTCCACAAAGGAAGACAATCTTTCGACTGGAGCCGATGAAGATAGACACGTATTATAGCGATAGAAGAGGTTTCTGATGGACGGGTATTTATTGAAGATATTTATTTGAGTATCAGCTTTATTTAAATATTGAAGTAATTCGAGTTCTATTCATTTTGTCGCACTGCTTTTTGTAGTTTCAGTATTTGCAATTCCTGCTGGAAAAACCAACTAGATTAAAACATTGTTCTTCAGTTGATGTCGGCTTACAACGTTCGCTGACGCCGCTCAGTACATCGTCATTATTATTAGATTCTTATTCTTCTTGAAAAACAATTTCCATAATCATTTTTGGAATCGATTAGCTTATATCGTCTGTTGCGTAATTTTTGAACTGTGGCAATGTGGAAGACGCAACAATAGCTTCTTTAGTTAAATCAAAAACTACCTTAAATCTGTTAAGGAGCCCACTTTTACAGGCATGTAATATTTAATTCCCATAGTTCAATTTTTCTGTTTCAAACTTTTTAAGAACTGAACCTAAACATGGCAATAATTACCCATACAAAGTGTTATGTTCTCCTTGCAAAATATCCAACGCAGTCGGAAGTGTCCTCAGAATTATACAGTATTCATGCAAATACTCGAACTCGGATTCTTTGACACGCCGGTCTTCGATTCACAGTTCTTTAAAAATTGTTATCAGTTTTTCTTTATCTTTTATTATTTGGAAAATTGCATCATGGAGTGAATTTCAGCTCGTAGCTCCAAGATAGCTAAGAGTACCTATGTTTAAGAACTTTCTGTATAATTTCTGCAGATTTGGGTTGTCCTGACTTTTCCCAAATAATGGAATATTTATTAATACAATTTGTATGTTTCTCTCGTAGTGTACGGCTTTTTTTATAATAATATTTTTCACATCAGCTGTAACTATTAAATTTAAAGTATGACTAGCACAACTGACATGTTTTGGTAAATTAGGACGATCCAAATTTTCTCCTGAGTAATCCTCGACATCCATGAACGAAATATTTTCATCATCTGAGTACTCGTCGTCGTCATTGGAATTGTTTTCATTACTGATATTACTGCCTAAATCAAAGTGTAAGTGATAACAATCCAATGGACTGTTACGACAAACAAACTTCTTCGTTTTTCCTACCAAATATCTGCCGTTTTGCATACGCATACCATTATTTCTTTAGAGAGATCGTTAATTTTTCTCATTGCAGTAGCCCTGCTCATAACTATCAATGAAGAAGCCTTCTTGTTGGTTAAGAAAAAAAAAACCTTACTAGCGAATGTATCTGAAATTTTGGATTGGTTTTTAATGTTTTTATTATTTGTGTTTTCTGGGATACCGTGCTTTCTCTTATTGCCATTTCCTTTAATTTCTAGATTTGTGTTTTGTTTTTTGATTGTTTTATAAGTTTCATATTCCTTAAAAGAACTGGGATGTATTTTTTTAATATGTTGGGTATAATTGGTTGATACCCCTAGTTTTCCTTTCATAAACTTTTTTTGGATTAACCTTTCTTACCTACTTCCGAAGAAATAATAGCTCTGTTAATAAATAATAATAATAATAATAAAAGTTATTTATTGATTGCATTAATATACAATGTAATAAAATACATCAAAAGGCCATCGACCTAGGTCCTTCGGCCAAGGAGATAATAATATTATATTTAACATTTTGTATAAAAAATATGGTGGGAAACAAAAGGTTGATTACATAGATAAATTGTAAAAAAAAAAATCCAATGTGAGACATAGGGCTTCAGTACTCCTGCGACATCAATATCATCTGGTCAAAAATTGGTCTTTCCGGATATGCAAATCTGGGTGTATTGTTGTTTCGAGCGATTATTAGAGGTTGCATTACTTCGATATTGTAGTTTCTCTGTGCAAATTTTTCGTTGAGAAGTTGTATCTCTCCTCGATAGGCAGTTCTTTACCCTACTAAGATTTGCATTTACCACTTGCCAGATCGTTTTAGTGCAGTTAACAGAGTCTATAATTTTGTTCTTAAAAAAATGGTTCTTAGAAATTTGACTCCTTTCAGAGAATATCTTTTTTGCCGATTGATATCGTTTCTTGTGTTCGTCTGTGCCCGAATTTTTACTAATCCAAAACAGTTTTTCCAGTTCTTGGCTTTCCTTAACTACATCTGAATCGATCCAGTTGTGGCGGGGTACATAGGAGACCATTACATTTTTGATGGGGCAGGTTAGTTCCAAACAGTATTTGAAATTTGACCAAAAGTAGAGCCAAGCTTCGTTAACATCAGTAAGGCTGTATAAGGAACTTAGATCGGTTCTAGCGAAAAGGTTTTTCAAATTACTTAAGTTTTGTTCTGAGAAGTGTCTCTTTTTAATACAAGTTTTCAGATTTTTGGATGCTTGTGTTGGGAGCATAAAGGCACTAATAAGTTGAGCTTTGTGGTCAGCAATACCCATATCTAAATTAATAGCGCAATACATTCAGCATTAGTGACAACATAGTCGATTGCTGAGGATTTATTATTAAGAACCTCCCTAGTCGGTTCAAAAGGTAAAATATATTTCAGATTAAAACCATCTAAGATATCAATTAATTGTTTTTTTTTTTCCACGGAATTTTCAAGATAATTGACATTCAAGTCACCACAGAACAGAATTATTTCATGATTAAGCGTTACCTGGCATAAGATAGCATTTAATGAGTTAATAAAGGTTATAATGATTGTCTACATTTTGTACACATGATCGATAAATAACTAACAGGGCTACCTTCTTTCCAAATATTTTAGTACTAAAGCCTACACATTCACATGAAAGTTCAAATGTATGTTTTGATTTGATAAGTTTAAGACTTTTCCATTTTTCTTAAGTCCGTATATGGCAGCGCCTCCATGGGTTCGTTGATTTCTACAGAATTTAGCTAAGAGGTAATATCCTGGAATGGGAGTGACATCCGCCTGTTCTGAGGTCATCCAGTGTTCGGTGACAAAAATATAGTCCAATTTACAATTTCTTGAGATTGTTTCTAGCTGGGTTATTTTATTGTGAAGGCACTGAGTATTCACATGTAAAGCATTCCAGGAATGTACTAAGCTCGAATTACTTTGTCCACCTGTAGTGATTAAGTTTTCTTGTCGCGGGGTAGGGTCTGGCACGAAAGAACGTAGGTTTATTTTAAAATTGTTTTACCAGAATATCCTCAGACCACAATGAAGCATTCAGCAAATCATTAAGAAGATCTGCCTGAACAGTAATGCGGAAACTGTTGTAATCTCCCGATCTAACTTTTTGCTGTTCAATTTTAAAGTTTTCATCCTCGCCAAAGGTCTCTTTTAGGTAATGCAGTAGGTCAGTTTCAGTGACATCTCTTGAAAGTTTACTAACAAAGATGGATTCTTTTGGTGCAATTTTAGCTGCAATAATTTTAGTGTTTCCTATTTTTCTGGTACCTATAACAGGCAACCGACGCTGCTTTGTGTTTTTGGAGTCAGGTTCTTTATTATAGTTAACATGTCCAGGTTTTTGTATTTTATTTCCAGTAGTAGAAGCAATACTGTTCCCCATTTCATTGGATTTTGTTGAGGACTTTAAGTCATTATTAGCTGTGCGGACGTTGCGTGAAACTGATGAGTTGCCCTTCATTAGATTTTAAGGGTCGAAATTTCTAAAAAAAAAAAGCAAAAACAATTTATTGGTGAGAGTACTAAGCAATTTATCAAATAAAGTATTTTCCTCAGATTTACTGTGTGATGGAACAGCTAAATTTGAATTATCTTTAGTGAGAAGTTTAATCAGATCAATATTGCTGTCCTTTAAATTAGTAATCGCATTAGTCAGCGAATCAAATTTCGCATTTAGAGATTCGGTGAAGAGAGAAGAAAAGTTACTAATTGCTGATGATATTTCTTCTCTTACTGCTTCTGGCATAGTCTGCTTGATATCTTGATTGGGAGTTGATATGTTTGCCCTACAGTCTGAGCACCAACTTTGAAAGATTTCATTGTGACCGCTCTGTATTCTGTAGCCGATAGATTTGCACAGGTTTGGCAAAGCTTGTTGCCACATTTGTCACAAATGACTAGTGATTCTTCTTTGGAGTCAGATCTTTTACATTTACAACTGTTCATGATTTATAGTCCGGTCCTGTTCAGGTTTTTATGTTTCATGTTTTTTATTGTAGCTTGATAAGTTTTTTCAATGTTTATTAGTTTTATTATCACTTGGATCAAATTGTTTAATTAAATAATTAACCACTTCTATTGAAATAAATAGTTTCAGTAAAACGTCCAACTTATTATGGAGTAATGGAGTTAACAGATGATAAAAAATCTGATTTTTTAAAGTTACTTTTACACTAAGAAAATTCGATCACAATGAGAGCACAACAATACACAGACACAATATACAATATATAACAAAAAATAAATTTCAAAGATAACTTTTTTTAAAAAAGAAATTAGGTGGTTTGATTTATGTTGATATTTTTAAGCTCCCTCAAGTGCTCGAAATAATTTTTTGAAAAACTCATTTGTTATGACATGTTTATAATGGATTTTAAATACAAAGTTATTTAATTTTTTTTTTTTTTAATATCGAATTCCTCGCTGTCAAATATTAAAACCGTCTTTTTAATCGATGACTTACATTTTTCACCTCCAAGAATATATACAATGTTCCACATTTTCATTTTTTATTATTTTGCTGGCGAAAAATGGGTATTTAAGAAAACTAAACGCCAACATTGTATAGAAGTCTAAAATTACATAAGTAAAAAATGTGCAATATTTAAGTTACCATAGGACACCTAATATTTGATTGAAAATTAAAAAAGAGGGCGAGAAGCATTTTGTGAATAGCATTGCTGAAGTTTAAAAAATATAGGACATCGATTTAAACTAACATGTTTTTTCTAATTGTTTAAACAAATTTAAAAGTCTGTATATATTTTATCAGTTTCTATAATTTGAAGAAAAGTGGAGTTACGAAGGTTTAAAAGGGTCTTAAATACATACAAAATGCAAATAAGATAAGTACATTAGACATCTAAATAGAATATAAACACATAAATTGGTAAAATCTTTAGACAAGGAAATGTGCTAATATTCACAAACTCTGCAAATCAGTTATTACAATTATCATGGACCGAATCGTACTCATTTCTCGTATGAGGCGTTAGGTGGATGTGTCTCGATGTGTGCTTGCCCCTTTATAATGTGTCCTTCAATTGCATAGAAAGTACAGACAGATAAACTAGAAGTATAGTTGATCCACTATCAGTTTAAAACAATATAAAAAACAAGAGCACGGCATTCCTTTGTAAACCAAGCTCGAACACGTTTCATGCATAGGCGCGGCACGTATAACTTACTTTTCAAGGCAATACATGCTCTACAATATTTTAAAAATCGTTTATGTATTACCAATTACTAATAAATTATAACTAAAAGTGGTGAAATGTATGTATATTGTATGTTCGTTCGTATAAAGGATTATAATATAATGATACCTATATACTTTTATATAAACTAACCACAAACTTTACTCACTTAGTCAATGACATTTCTTCAGAATGTAAAAATTTCATTGCCTCTTAATAATAATAATAATAATAATAATAATGTTTATTCATCCTTCGAAATGATACATTTATAGACAAGTCAAAGCAAGTGTACAAAATTTAGAACTAAGACAAAACATTTTATAAAACTCTATTTACTATGAAATAAATATACAACACATTAAAATATCTTTTCACATTTAAATAAAATTAAATCAGTATCAGTGTGACCTTTGTGTATCAGAATCGTTTCTGTCATATTCAATATGAAAAAAATCATTTAGGTTATATAATGGATTCTTTGTTAATATGCCCTTTAATTTATTTTTAAATTTTCGCAGTGATAAATTACGCAGATCCAAAGGCAGAGAGTTGTACAATTTAATGCCGATGTTTCCCGTTTTTTTCAATCTGGTTAATGGAGGGACGATATTCATATTATTGCGTGTATCATGGTGATGTACTTCTGCATATGTAGGATAATTCGACGGATACTGATACATATTTTTCTGAATGTATAATAGGTTTTGATATATAATTGTAGAGAAAACTGTCATTATTTTCAGAGATATAAATATAGGCTTGCAGCTGTCATTCTGTGCAGCACTTACTATACTTCTCACAGCAGTTTTTTGAATAATTAATATTTTTTCTATGTGAGTATGTGATGCGTTACCCCAAGTCATTATACCATAACTCATAGCTGAATGAAATAGTGTATGGTAGGTAGTTAATGCCGCATTTTGGTTTACAGAATTACGAATTCTTTTAATTGCATATACAGTCTTACTTAATTTGCTAGAGAGTTTTTCAATTTGTTCTATCCAAATTAGATTTGCAACAATTTGAACCCCTAAAAATTTAACACTTTGGTCCGATTTATTTGATTTTTTTGTCTCAAAATTTAATGTCTTTGTTTTGTTTTCATTTATCACAAGTTGATTAGATATGAACCATGATTTTGCCTTTTCTAAAATTGTAGTTATAATCTGGTGAGTATTTTCATCTTTGCTCACATTTTTGCTTAGTATTGCGTCGTCGGCATATAATGTACTATTTATACCAGATGAAATGATTGCATGTGGCAAATCATTTATATATATGAGAAACAACAGCGGCCCCAGTATCGAGCCTTGGGGCACGCCTCTGATTATTTCTAATTTACCACTTCGATTTGGATCGCTTTCCACTAATTGATATCTATTTTCTAGGTATGAACGAATAATATCTAGACTTATACCTCTTATACCATAGAAATATAGCTTACTAATTAGAATTTGGTGATTTACACAGTCGAAAGCTGCAGTCAGATCTGCGAAAACACCAACATATTTGTCTTTGTTTTCAAAGGCCTCATTGATGTGGTTTGTAAGATTATGAATTGCATCAGTTGTTGACAAGTTTTTTCTGAAACCGAATTGTTGAGGGCACAAGATACTATTTGATTCTAAATATACCATTAATTGCTCATAGATTACCATTTCCAGCAGTTTAGAAAATGTTGGCAAGATAGAAATTTGCCTGAAATTTTGTGGATCAGAATTTTCACCTTTTTTATATACGGGAAGGACTTTCGCAATTTTCATCTCACTGGGAAAATGACCTTCACTAATACATGTATTTATTATATCAGTCAATGGATCAGCTAAATAGGCTATGCATTTCTTTATGACAAAAGCATTAATCCCCTTTAAATCCTCAGTTTTTTTATTAATGTGGGGAACTAGAAAAACTTGATATTACGGAAAATGTCACGGTCCAGCAAAAACCAACGGGCAGTGTGAATAGTTTTTACTGGGGTGGGAATGGGAAAGGTATATAATGTTAGTAAGGTAAGACGTTAGAATAAATTTAATAAACCTGATGACAGTAATAACATAAGTATAATATTTAAGTCTTGTTAAAAACGGTAAAAATAAATAAAACATAATTCTCATTAAAATGCCGTCTTATCTCAAACAAAACAGAATTAGTTATGTTATTTTACCTCAATTAAAATAAAACTTCTATCAAACCAAGAAAATGGTCAGATGGTAATGAAGTCATCAGTAAGCTCACTACTAGGATCATTCTCTAGCTGAATAATAATAGGCTCTACGGGTGGCAAAATGGGATACTGTTTTTCTTTGTTTATAATGTGATTCATGGATTTTTTCCAAGTCGGTTTTGTCTAAATTTGATACTAGTTTTTATATTATCTAGAATTACAGCTTAAAGTCGGATTCTGATTGCATTTTCTCAATTCGTGTTTTACACTGCCCCAAATCAATTCCATCGGATTAAATATGAAATAATAGGTAGGTAAATGTAACAGACTACATATTCTTTTTTCTAATCATGTTCTTTAATAGTTTTCAATAAATCTTTTTTTAATGGAATTTTATATTATATATATATTATTCTATGAGCGATTACGATAGCCATTATTCACCAAGATGATGTTTGAGCCCACGAGCCATTAGGCGAGTGGCGCAAATCTTCTGAATGAATAATGGTCATAATCGCGAATGTAATACTATGCTTTTTCGACACCTATTAAACAAATAAATTAGACTAAAATTTGGTAAAATTATACGGCACCCACTTGTAAGAAATGGAAAATGTAAACCAACAATATGACGGTACACTTGCCTGTCACGTCAGTTGATTGTCAGCCGCAGCAGCAAGAGTTGATCGCGGTGATTTAACATTCACGAATGATAAGAAGCATTATCTATAACGATAACTAACAACATATTTTGTAATCGTAAATCTGAAAAATATTCTTGATACCAAGAACTTAATGAAAGCCTATTATGCTTTAGCATATTCACATTTAAATTATATATTGATTTACTGGGCTTAACCGCATTTTCGTTATACAGAAAAGAATAATACGAAAAATGTTTTCTATTAACTCAATGGAGACACATCTTTAAAAAGTATCATATTCTACCACTTCCCTGTGTAGTTATTTATGTAGCACTAATTTTTGTTAAAACAAATCAAGGAAAATAATTCAGTGCATGCACATGATACCAGGTCTAACACCAATATTCACATCTCAAACTTTAACTTGTCAATGTATAGAAAGAGTCCTTACTGTTTTTGCAGTCATATTTTTAATCGTTTGCCCAATTCTTTTAAAGATATCAATCCAATAAGCAAGTTCAAAACCCACATCAAGCGCTATCTTCTGAAAAACTGCTTTTACTCATTCCAAGAATATTACCGATGTAATTAATTTTAACTATATACCACTTATACATATTTTAAGTTGTGTACTTTGTCTTCAAATTCCTTGTGACTCACTATTGTTTTTATTTTATTTCCTACATGTTTAACTGCAGCTAGTTAATTGACGTTGTTAATATCACTTATACGATCTTTCCGACAATAAAGTAATTATTATTATTATTATAAATTTGTGAGAATATTAGATAAGAGCTGTTCAGCGAACCGTTTTTGAAACAAATCCGTGGCCATGCCTTCATGATAGTCAGCAGAAAACTGTCTTATATTTTTGGTTGACAAGAGCAGTACGTTGGGTACGAACCCATTTTCACTTCCGGCATGCAGAATTATAACGCGTTTCTCCCTGAACATGGCGTATTTAAAGTACAATTTTGAGTTGTGTCTATCCAACCGTAATTAACAGTATCATGCGTATCAAACCACGTCTTGTCAAGGTACATTACCATCCTATTTGATTCATGGTACTCTTATTTTATGCAGATATTTCTTTTTAATTTGCACAATACGGCACAATTCCATTATTATTAAACGATTGTTAATTATTTTATATTTAAATCTGCACTCTAATAAAATACCTCTTAAAGTTCCCAAAGATCAATAATTATAATCAGGGTATTAACGCAATTTATTCGAAATCATTTCTAAATTAGGGGGATTTTGTTGATAAAAATAAAAATTATAAACTGTTCTTCGGGTAACGTCTTTTGAAACATCGTCAATTTTTCAAAATTTTGAATTTTTTTCCATTTTCTTTTGACAGAGTCATCTACTACAACCCCCTTTTTAATAACAAGATTAATAGTAGAAATCGGAAGTTAATTCACACATTATTTTTATAATATCTGCATTTGATTATTTTATCTCTTTAAGCAGTTATAATTACTTAAAAGAAGACCCTGCGTTTGCACGTATAAATCTTGGTTCTTAAACTCCCAATCTGATTCTAGCGACTACGTTACCTCGTCTTCAACGTTTTCATTATGTAATTTTTCTTCTGTGTCAAATGGTCTCCAAAAAGCCATTTAATAAACATTTTTTGAAACAAATATTATAGTTAATACTAATTATTTGAGGTAAATATAACAAACAATTATGGAGAAAACCACTATGCAACGTAAAATAAACGTACGGCACTGCCCGGTTCTACGAAAATAGTCTTGTATAGCACTTTATTGTTTTACAACTGGTCAATCTGAATGTCACCTTGTATTGTTTACCGGTCACCCGCATCAGCGCAATTGTATGTCTGGTCGACACCATCTCTTATACGAGGGGATAAATTATATTGATAATGCGGCCCTCCCTGCTTTTATGCCATTGTAGAGAGGCATAGCAACGGAGATCCCTGATAGAGGCGCCGAATTTATAATATTTTAAATTGACAATAGAAATACTATAACTACAGTTTGTTGTACATCGCATAGAATTTATAATTTACATTTAACCATTTGTGATGATCCAGTAACAAATTAGGATATTGTAAAGAAGTATTAATTGATTTGTAATTTCTTAAAATAGGTCGTTTGATAGAAGATAGTCCAGCCGAGAGATGTGGTAGGTTACGAGTTGGAGATTATATAGTTGCGGTAAATCATATAGATATAATGCACCTTAGTCATGGAGACATTGTGAACTTAATCAAAGAATCTGGTTTATCTGTAACTTTAACAATAGCTCCAAATCCAGATCTGTGATTAATTTTTCAGCTTTAATTTCAGGTTAGTCGATATTAGCTTATAAAAGCAATAACAAATTATGGCCTTCGTTTGTCATTAGTGAGATCTCTTAACTTTTAATTTACTTTTAATACTGATTTTAAAAAGTGGGGTTTTATATCTTAGACAGACTGTCTTATATGGCTGTATTCTTAAATTTTACTCTCACCGTCAGATACAATATATATGATGAAGCGTATTTTTAATATAGACGGGCGATTCAATCACACCATAAACCTTTTAGTTAGGGAAATGGCATGCAAATTCGACGTGGGAGAATTATTTTTGGTACGATGGGAAATATGGAGGGGAGGGAGACATTTTTAATGAATTTTTATTGATATCTGTTCTCATAGGTCGTTAGAATATGTACTTTACATACCCGAATTACACTGGCAGACAGTAGAAGGAATTAAAAAAAAAAATGTCCCACCCTCCCTCCATATTCTCCCACCATACCAAAAATTTCTAGAAAGAATAAGATTTCGTTGTTATATACTCTTTTCAATTACCGACTGGCAGGCGGTAACTTTTCGTCGTCGAATTTGCATGCCATTTCCTAGACTATTTACTGTAAATTTTGATATTAGTGATTCATGTAGATGCCTTTGTCAATTTTTTATTTCAAGATATTTGAGATTTCTGTAGCTTATTTATTTGGCTACAACATTACAGGTGGCTGCTTTAAAGAATGTTTTGCAAGTCATATGCAAAAAGTACAATACTTATATTAAATGAACTATTTTGGGATGAAGGTGTACTGTTTCACAAACATTTTTATGACTACAAAATCAAACAAATAATGAGGCTCAGTTAAAACAAAACTCGGTTGATTGAATCGGCCTAAAAATAATTTAAATGAGTTTTTCCTTGAGCAGATTCCATCAATAATTTATATAAAAATATGTTTACATTAAAGTAAAAATTGGCCTGATTTTATTTCTATTGTAATATTTTTACTTTATTATAAACTAAAATAGAGAGAGTAGTTTGTGAAGTTTTAAAATACAGCTTCTCGAAATGATGAAATACCTCGCAAAAGAGACATTTTCAGAAAGTAATATTGAATAGAGAGGTCCTAGGGTTACGAGGAAAATGCGATATGGTAATGTTGAATTTACACTTGTTTTCAAGGTCATCACTGGGTCACTTGATTGTTGCTAAATTTTCCCTAAAACTCACAAGAACCCTTATGGTCTAACAGAAAAATGTAATAAAATCGTTAACCACAAAGTTTATTTGCTATACATCAACAATAAGAATTTATTTGTGTTAAACGTTTACAAAAGTATACAAGAATAAACAATTTGACTATAGAAACCTAGAGAATGGTTTTTACACGATCATGTCATACAATTAATTATTAAAGGCGGTAGTAAATCACAAGCCAAAGGTTTCTTACAGTGTAATGAAAGTATTTACTACTAAAGTAAAGCAAAAAAAATAATAATACAACGTATATTCTTACAATAAACTAATACAAAGAGTTACATGATTTCCTAAGTGCACAAATAAGTGTATTCAATAATGAGGACAAAAAATCGAATACTAGATAAATATAAAATAAAAATTTGTGTTTGAAATCCATATTTTGAGATTTTTCTGTATAAAATGATTGTCCCATTAAATAATTCAAGCTCACTCGTAAGCATATTGTATTGTTTATTTAGTGTCAATAGGGAAATAAAAAGAATATACTGAAATGAATAGTTCATAACACCGGCAATGTCATAAGCGTTGACCGACCATTTTTAGATTCATTTTTTAATTATTGGAATAAATTGAATATTGTTTTACTACTTTATATTAATTGGTAGGCATAATGTAAATTATATATTTATAATAAATAATGTTAGTTTAATGAATAACATCATAGATGTTTCATAGTAATAATAATTCTTTATTATTTAAGTCGTGCGTTTGATACTATAGATCATAATCTGTTACTCCATACAGCTGGAATCATCGTCGTTGACGGTGCTACATCCAAAACAAAACAAAAAATAATAATAATAATAATAAATCTGGGAGTGCCTCAGGGTTCTATTTTGGGACCTCTGTTTTTTATCATTTTTATTAACGATATACCTAATACATGTGTTACTTCAAATCAACTTCTTCTTTATGCAGATGGCACAAATATGCTTATATCTCATAATTATACAGGGTGCGCCAAAGTTCTGAATTTGGTCGATTACGGCTCTATATGAAATGGTGGAAATATATTGTCTATAGATTATTTTCTTGATTTTCAATTCTGAATAACCAGAAAATATGTACAATTATACAGGGTATTCCGTTTTCGTTGTCCGGGCAACAACTTCGTTATTTTAAATGGAACACCCTATATTTTTTTCCTTTATCGAGTTACTCATCTAATTATATTCATAAATCTATTAAGGTGGTAGGTACTTAAAGTTAACCGTTTACGATATAAAAGAGATTTTTTGACAAAAAGTGAGGTTTACTGACAAGTTTTTGAGTACCTCTGATTTCATAGACAAGAGAGTTTTCAAAATTCTGCTTATACCGTTATGTTGGGCATATTAAGGGCTAGTAGGGCAGAAACATTATTAACATTAATCTTATACAGAGTGCTGAAAAAATTGAGTTTATTTTTTCGCTAATAAAAAAGGCCGTAATTCAATTTTTTCAAATGGGACGTACTATTTTCAGTTCTGTCATCTAATGAAGTGTTAAATTATCTTTCCATTGATATATCATAGTAGGTATTTATCTTTAAAAGTTGCATAGATATTAAGGTTAATTGTCTGGATCAGACTAATTGTGTGGTAGTACAAGCAGTTTTCCATAATTAATTATTAGCCTTCTGAAATATTATTTTTTAGAATTGTTGGACAAAGAATTGAAATTAATACCAGCACGTATGTAATAAAGAATTTACTCATAATAAAAAAACAATTATTTTAACAAATGTTCAAAATGTTCACCATTTCGATCGAGACACATCTGAGTCCTCTTCCTAAATGAATGACGCATTTCTTGCAGCATCTGCGGAGTAATGGATGCAAAGGCACGTCTGATCCTATTTTTCATGTCATCAACAGTGGTAGAAGTGTCGCGATAAACTATATCCTTTACATAGCCCCGTAAAAAAAAGTCCATACCTGTCAGATCGGGCGACCTTGCAGGCCATGCTATTGCTGCGCCACGCCCTATCCACATATCATTGAAGTTGCGATCTAACCATTCTCTGACATTTGCTGCAAAATGAGGCGGAGCTCCATCTTGTTGAAACCACACTTTTTGCCGTATATCAAGAGGAACGTTTTCTAGGAGAACCGGCAATTCATTTTCCAAAAAATCGTGATATATTCTTCCATTTAAGGGTCCTTTAAAGAAATGAGGTCCAATAACAATCGGCCCTACTACAGCACCCCATACATTTAATGACCACCTCTGTTGGGAAACTGTTTTTAATAAATGAGGATTGACATCTGAATAATAATGAAAATTGTGTCCATTGACAGTCATTTTTCTTGCTGGAACTTAATTCATGAGGTTTGTACTGCACCACCAGTTTCGATAAATCTGTCTCTAAGATTACTAAATGCAGGTTCTAAAGGGTGTCTCCTTTCAGGATATGTGGTTTTATAGACTCGGGATGCTAAGAGGCTGTTCCTTGAGCACTCCCCTAGAATAAAAATCATGTCAACCATTTCTTCCCGCGAATAATTCATATTTATTTTGAAACACTTCTTCACTGGACAAATCAATAGACAAACATAAACTAACGACAAGCTAGAATGTGCAAATACCTAATACGTTCCACTCCTGGCAAACCTAGAATTACATAGCGGGGTACAACGTGAATGAATGCGATGGATTTAAGATAAACAACGATAGATATAATTTGCAGCGATGTCAAGTTAATAACAGTGTCCACACCCCAGATTAGTAAAGTGGGAGGTTGCCTATTGACTTTTTAAGGGCGAGTCAAGATGCCATATTGCGCGTCATTGTGCCTGCCCTGTGTTTGAACAAAGTTTTTCTGTATGATTTCATTTTGAATACGAGTAATATAGAACACTAAAACTTAGGTCGAAAAGAAAAACACGGGAATGTTACATAAATTACACCTTTTCAATATGAAATCATACAGAAAAACTTTGTTCAAACACAGGGCAGGCACTATGATGCGCAATATGGCGTCTTGATTCGACCTTGAAAAGTTAGTAGGCTACCTCACTTACTAATCTTGGTCCACACCATCGCCTCGGCGCGGAGCGAACAAACTCAACACGTGGCATCAACGGATGTATCACCTCTCTGTCTACATGAGCCACCATGAGCAGTATGCTTTGAAGATTGTCGTGCCAGCTCGTAAAAGTTGAGTTTGCACGACAAACAACAAGTCATACTGTCAAAGTTCATTTATGTGATGTAATGTGATGTAAAATTATGTGAATTTCAGTCAGACAGATATTTAACCTTAATATCTATGCAACCCTTAAAGATAAATACCTACTATGATATATCAGTGGAAAGATAATTTAACACTTCATTAGATGACAGAACTGAAAATAGTAGGTCCCATTTGAAAAAATTGAATTACGGCCCTTTTTATTAGCAAAAAAATAAACTCTATTTTTTCAGCACTCTGTATAAGATTAATGTTAATAACGTTTCTACCCTACTAGCCCTTAATATGCCCAACATAACAGTATAAGCAGAATTTTGATAACTCTCTTGTCTATGAAATCAGAGGTACTCAAACACTTATCCGCAAACCTCAATTTTTGTCAATAAATCTCTTTTATATCGTAAACGGTTCAGTTTAAGTACCTACTACCTTAATAGAGTTATGAATATAATTAGATGGGTAACTCGATAAAGGAAAAAAATATAGGGTGTTCCATTTAAAATAACGAAGTTGTTGCCCAGACAACGAAAACGGAATACCCTGTATAATTGTACATATTTTCTGGTTATTCAGAATTGAAAATCAAGAAAATAATCTATAAACAATATATTTCCACTATTTCAAATAGAGCCGTAATCGACCAAATTCAGAACTTTGGCGCACCCTGTATTGAACAGATTGTCAACAACAACAATACATCATAGAAAATGAGTTGTGACTAAACTTAAGTATAAATGTCATATGCGTTTTTTGCAAAAAATGTCCTGCCAAACTATAATCTATATCTAAAGATATTAAATAAGCCCTTCCAGAGTACAACTACTAAATTTTTGGGTGTTACTTTAGATTACAAAACTTACATGGGAAATGCATATAAATACGGTTTGTTCAAAAGTAAGCACTATCTGTGATACTGTCAGGTCAAATTTTATTTATACCCTTATTTATTATTTCGTATCTATTTGTCATATATTTTTATACATATTTGTTTGTCTGTCCTACATACTGTACCCATGTTTATTTTGTCCAGTGTTTGTTAAGTCAATAAAAAAAAAAAGGAAAGCTAAAATAATTCTTCAGTGTAATTACAATGGATCTAAATCTCACTTTTACCTTTTAAAAATGTTGCTGGTAAAGCACAATTCATTACATGTGTATATCCAGGAGACACATTTCAAACCACTTGAATCATTTAATTAAAAAAATTAAAAAAGAAACAACTAAAATCATTTTTCAGTGGAATTGCAATGGAAGTAAATTTCACTTTTGTAATTTAAATATGTGACCACAGCAGAGCAGGCGCAATGCAAGAAGTATGCTATAATCGAAGGGCACGAGTACCTGCAGGTAGCCGTTTGGGACTCAGTAAAGTAGCGCCATTCATCCCTCAATACTGCAAACCCTTGAGATTTCGGATTCTTTTTTCATAATTTACTCCCCTAGATCTGACGCGTTCAGCAATACTGTACCCTCTATTCGGACGTGGTTCTTCACCAAGCATGTTAGTCTTAGTGATGAAGCGCCAGGGCCGTTTCTAAAAATTTGGCCTCTAGTGTGGAAAATCAAAATGCCGCTTCCTATTTCTACTCAGCTCATATATAAAAACAAAAGAAAGAGAATTTTCCGTTATAACAACAAACAAAATAAACATTCTTATCATAAAACAATAAAGGAGACATTTGGAAATATTCATAAATAGATTGCACAGATTATGACCCAACTAGCAATTTGATGTTTTGTAGAAGCCGAAAGAATGTTTACAGAACATTTTTTATAAAACAAGATTGTTGATATAAACATTTTCAAAACGTTTATACAACGCTTATAGACGCAAAATGGGCATAGTTTATAAAACAAAATAATTCTTCAATTCATTTTATAATGGCTCTCACGGGCGTTATAAAATAATTGTTTCAACGTTTTTTTTTTTTTTTTTTTTTTATGGGCCGTCTGTCATGCTGACTCCGAGGGCACTGCAGCCATATAGGCTTATTGTACCACTTCCCAGTCTTATCTGTGATCGTGCCGGTCATTACCTATAGACCTACGAGTGTTAACTATAGTTCTATGACCGGCCCGTGCGAGTCTGTAGTGAATTTCCTCGCATTCAGGCCAGCAACGGTTTCGGCACGCGGTGTATCTCGATGGTCTGCTCACCCATCGAGACGGTATCTGCTCCGGCCGTTGCTTAACTTCAGCGAGTCTGTCTAGGTCGGACTTAACACCGATCTGACTCCTCGCCTGTATCAACGGTCACATAGGATTAAAAAAATTAGTAGATGATAATTATAAAATTATTCGAGATATGACAAAACATTTTTATAAGCATTGTGTTATTATTTCCATTGATACTTTTTTGTTGTGTACAGAAATAATAACAGAAGTCATTTATTTTTTAAATGTTTTTGCAGACAGTAGTAATTCTCAAAATAGTTTTAAAATATTACAAAGGCATATAGATTCTATGGGATATGGTGGTGCGGCGTAACTAACAATATGTTTGGTGTAATATAAGATAAATGTTAACTGATTAGGACTTGGTTTCGCCAACAGTAAAGCGATTTTGGACTGTGAAATATGTGGTACATATACAGTGAGATTTTTTAGCTCTCTAAAAATAACGAATATTTATCAAAATTAAAAATATAAAGTGAAAATTAAATTTTTGTATTCGATCTTCTTGTGGTATAGCACCAATTGTATTTAGCAGATAAGATATTTCACAATAATAGATTGTTACTAAAATGGTTATATCACAATAATTCTTATTTTTCAACTATTTTTATTTTAAAGTCCAAAATGGCCATTATAGGAATAGTTCAAACATAAATAACATTATGGCGTCCATCTTATAAATCATATTTATAACCATGAAACCATAATAGAACGGATATATTTTCAGAAGAGTTCTTATATATCAATTTTATTGTAATTAGACAGGGGCATATTGCAAAAAGCAAAGGTAATTTCCATTAATATTTTGTTGCGAATAATTTTGCCCAATATTGCCTTTTAATCAACTACGAGGAGTTCCCGTCAAAAAGCAAAGGTCATCATGAAATAAATAAAATGCAAGTGAAAATTAAATAATACATTCCTGTATACTTTCCTATATGTTACTATTTTAAAAGCTTTTGTTTAGCTTCACTTGCAACAATGTAAACAAATCTTGCAATCAAAATTTCGACTAGTTCTAATTGAGCTAGAGCTTTGATATATTGCACACATGTAGAATACGATAAACTATGTGACGTTATTCTAAATCCAACATGGCGGACGCCCCATGATGGCGGATTACCTTTTTCTTGAGAACCCCCTGGACATGGCTATCAAATAAAAGGGTCTGACGAGTAGAATGTGCAACACAACGTTTGCAAAATCTTGTTGGTACAAAATGTGCAGAGCTAAAGACTAAAAAGTTAAAAATAAAATTCTAAAAAAAGCTTTTATTTTAAAAAAATTACTAAAGAAAGAACAATTGAAAATGTACTAAAAAAAAAATAATGTTTCTTTACATTCATACATCTGGAAACTCAAAGCTTTGGGGGTGGTCCTGTAAAAGACTACTGTAAATGAGAAAACAATATGGGCATAAACACCTACCCATGTTTTATAAAAATGGTACAGAACATATTATAGTCTTTAAAGACAATTTTTAGCTTCTTAATAATTTTATAAATGTTTTATGAGAGCATTGTGTGCTTCGATTATATAACAATTGTTTAACAGTTACGGCCAAATACAATATGCTCCCAACAATAATACTGTGTTAAGAGTCATAATTAATTTGTTTTATTAATGCTTAGCTGAACTTTTAAAGAATAGTTTTATAGATGTTTTCAAATTGACCAAAAAGTACCAGAGATCATTACTATAAATCTGTTATAAATCAATTTTGCTTCGCGAGCTAAAACATGTTATAATAATTGCTACAAAATGTTTTATAATTTAGCTGTAAGAACATTCTTAGCACTTATTTATATGACAATTTAGTTGTGAAGACTAAATAATCAATTTGGCAGATTTAATAAAACAAAATAATATTTGCAGAGCAGTAATGCAACAGTAATAAAATAAAATTGTACTATTATCTTAAATTTAGTTGGGGATTGTTATAAGAATTAGAATCATACTTTCAAAACGTTATTGGAAATAAAACGAAAAATGAATATAGCGATAAAAATAGAAATGAATAATAAATATGGTGAATAATCAGTCAAAAAATAAGAGTACATGAATTTAGGCGCCGGGTTTCTAAAATAACAGAGGCCACTATTTCGCAAAATATACCTTTTATTGTTACGACGCACAGTGGGAAATTTAGCACTTTTTTTGGACAAAGTCCATTTGACGCACAGTTCTTGAGCGATTTGAATATTTTTTTTAAATGGTCGTGAATGATTCTAGTTTACCCTCCAACTAACAGTTTAAATATCTATTCTTCCGATGAACGTATCTGACTCTGCGTTCTTGTTTTATCACCACATGCTAATAATATCAAAATTGCAATTCTTTGGGTAACCGAAAGACTCATTGTTAAAATAATGATCAACTTGACAATCGACGATAAATAACTATAATCATAAGTTTGCACAGATGTTTGTAGCAGAAAATATGTATGTAGCAAAGAAATTATAATTAATTAATTTGTTGGGTATTTTTCCACCTGCGTATCGCAAAAAAACGATACATTTAAATTGAATGTTATGACGACACAAAATTAATTAGAAAAGTCAGATTTGACAAATGTTTGGTACATAGGCATAAATAGTTTAGGATACATTTTAAAATTTCCAAATTTAATTTTCTTGATGGAGAATATACAAAATTTAAAAAACCTTGTGTTGTTGGATAGAGAATTAAAAACACTTTCAAATGATCTATCACATGCATCCTCGTTCCATTTACAAATTTTAAAAGGGTAGCTCCACTCCAAGAGGGTTGAAGGGGGTATAAAATTATGCTCAAAGATGTCATTTTAGAATTTAGAAATTGACGTGTTTTAGGATTTTACTCATAAATTGTAAATTACGTAAATAATGAATTTATCCGTTACTCATAGACCTCACCGTATAAGATTGTGTATTTTGCAAATCTTTTTTTGTTATATTTATCCAAATGACTGACATGTCAAAGCAGGACAGTACATTTTATGACAATTAAAATGTACCTATCTAATTAGTAACCATAACAACTAAATACTAAAATGCTATTAAATGCTAGTAAAATAATTAAGTCATGAAACTAGTGTTGCCACTTTGCTGATGTACTTTAAATAAACTTTGTGGTTAATAATTTTTCCATTTTGTGGAGGGATAATTAGCAAGAAACAGGTTTTTTCCAGATGACCTTAAAAACACGCGAGAGAGAAGACCATCTAAATGTCCAATCTTTCAGAAAATTTTGGAAGAACCTGTATATAAGGTATATGGAAATTAAGCTCAATATTAGGTTAGGACGGTTTCATTTGTGAGATAATTTTCGTGTTATCTCAGAAATTAATTTTTTCTTACCTGAGATGTCTTATTGCTTGGTACCGCCTAACATGTGGCTCAATTTCTAGAACCTTTATACTAGTTCACATGCTATATATTTTTTAAATAGTATATTACTGTTATCAAAATAAAATAATTGTTAATATGTCCAATTTGATGTTAAATTTAATGTTTGTGATATGCTACGAATCTCACTGCCTCAACATTTTGTTAACATAATGTAATAATAATTTATTAATGAGAGACTCAGGAGCTGAACAGGATTTAGTGGTCTACCTGGAAAGTAATAATTTTGGTCCCATAGTTTAGGGGGAAGAAACGTGTTGGTAAATATATATTTTTTAAACTAAACGAATTTCGTACCTTAAGTAAGTCTTGACTTTGTATCTGAGTTACTGTCGACTGGTTCTGATTGGGAACATCATGGCAATTAGTCCAGGAGCCCCTCACAGTGGATTTTACTCATGTTTAACTTTCCTGGCGTTGTTACTAGTCAACTAGACAGCGCAATTCATTTTTTAGGTTGCATCACCTGTATGTTATTTTTTAACAAACTAAAGTTTTAAAGTAAAATTTTGCATGTAACGTAACTTTCTGTCATTTGAAAATTTTGCACGTCTTGAAACCAGCTGTAAATGTCTCATTTTGTAAGTTATGAATTTTTGTTTACGAAAACTTCTATGCCAAAAAGTTCAGCTTGTATCATTTTTTATAATTATTGATTTTAACCCCTAGAAACCCGATTTTTTGGATTCAAAATAAATAATAATTTTCCAAAGTGAAAATGTCACATTAAGTGTTGTAGCTAGGCATACTTATTGTTTAAGACCTTTGTAATAAGATTTGTATAACACCAGTAAGATTCACCACTTCCCTCCAATTTTTCAGCCCCATAAAGTGGGACACTTTGAGAGTAAATTTTTTGCCCAAAAATAGGACCCTTTGGGAGGCTGAAAAAAGAAAGCGGAAGTGATGTATCTTTCTGGCGTTATACAAATTTTATTATAGAGACCTTAATCAATAAATATTCCATTATTTATTATTTTGTGTTCAAAAACCTAGTTTTGAGAGGTTAAAATCAATCATTGTAAAAAATGGTACAAACTGAGCTTTCTCACAATTAATTTTTCGTCCATAAAAATTCATAACAAATAACACCATTTACAGCTGGTTACAAAACAAACAAAATTTTACTTTTGCCTTTGCTCTCGTAGCGTCTCATGGTGCATGTATGCTATTCTGGTGAATTCATCAATATGTACTTTCTGTGGTGAAAATTCACAATTTTGTGACAGAAAGTTACATTACGTGCAGAATTTTACTTTGAACTTTAGTTCATACCGTACAGGTGCCGTGAACTAAAAAATGAGTTACGCTATCTAGTCCACCGTGCTGCATCAACTGGTAACAATGCTAGAAAGGCAGTTTGTATTGCTCACTGATACAGGCTCTAGGACTAAATGTTAATGTTTTTCTCAAGACATGAGTTGCGGCTTACAAGGTAACGTATTTGGTGTTAAGATTTTTTACCTGTTTACCTGGTATTTTAGTGATTTTCGCTACTTCTTGTAAATTAATGTGCTAAATGAGAATTATCTAATATTGAAAATCACTTAAATAGTTATATAATAATTATTTTTATTGTTTCAATCTATGTACAGGGTGTAATCAGTTTCACGTCATTAAAAAGAACTGGTAATGGGGACCGACTAGACAAACAAAAAACCTTTATGACTTTTCCCTCTAGGGGCACTTTGAAAAATTAAATTGTCATAAAAAAGTGCAAAGTCCTCGCTGGCACACGCGGCGGTTTGCGGTGTCAAAGCAGAGGACTTTGATCATCGACCGCCTTTGATGGTCTGCCTCAACCGAACTGAGGCAGTTATAAAGAGGTAAATAATTCGTTATCTTTCAAAATGAGTACTAAAGTCCCAATAATTATGACTGAATTTTGGCTTAGTAGATATACCAAGATTATTAGGTGTAATTTCTTTTTTCAAAAAAATCCCAGTGCCATAGCAAGGAGTTGAACCCAGAATCTCAGGGTGTGTCAAATACCCTTCGTCTTCGACTTTGTAGTCACATGCTGGGTGGCATAAAAGTATGGGAGCACCAAGATAACTTAAAAAATGCAAATCCTAAAAAAAAATGCAATAGAAATGAAACGAGCGTAAAATTTTACGTTCAGTTATGACCTTCAGTACTACAAATTGATCTCTAAAGATCATCTTTACACCACAATTTTGTAAATGGCGAAGGTCATCTCCCAAAGTAAAATTTTCCGCTCATTTGATTTCCAGGGTTAAAAGTAGGGGGTCCCATTTCAAAAACCAACTTGACTTTCAAATGACCTTGAAGATCGAAGTCAAATCCAAGGTCACCGTCAGATAGCCGGTGAAATTTCCTACAACTTTTGTATTTAAAGTTTTTTTCTAGGATTTGTATTTTTCAAGTTATCTTGCTGTTCCCGTACTTGTCTTGTTTGTTACAGCAGATGTTCAAATTGTTCGCCATTGACAGATAAAAAAATTATCAGTTGTACTTCTTATCATAATATAAATAATGTGCCCAAATTTGATCCTTGTGGTGCTCCAGAATTAGCATAAATTATATAATCAGATTAAGTCTTCTGGCCTGGAAATTCCTGCACTTTTAGAGATTGAGTTAGAAAAATTAGGTTTAAGTATTAGGACAACTGCTTCATATCCATTTTGTAATGTCTTTCATAAAGGCCTAACAAGCCGAAACATATCTAGAGTATTCTAAATATATGAATTTGAAACATTTAGCGTTTTCTTAAAAGAAAAATAATTATTTTCAAGATGCTTCACAAGGAATCTACTACAAATTCAGTTGAGTTACATAATATATGACTACATAGTTGAAATTCAAGGAAACTTGACTCTCACTGTGAGGTCCCGGGTTCGAATCCTCGCCGTGGCATTGGGGTTTTTTTCGGAGAAAAAAACGAATTCTAGTATACTTAGAATATTTACTGTGCCAAAATAGAAAAAACATTAGGATAATGCTCTGGGTCTTCTAACTAGACACTATCGGTTTGATATACATCTCTGGGAGTGTGTTGTTAAAAAACTAAATAGTTCCTCCCGTCTGGCCATATATACAATGTGTTTGTTTTAAGTGGGCCACTCTATATATCTGTTGCTATTTAAGATACCAAAATGTTTTCATATTGGGCCTGTAGATCATTGAGGGGTATCTTGTGGTTGCAAAAATCCTGCATTAGAAGTATTGATCACCTAAAAAGAAGTGAAAAATTTAAAGAAAAAAACAGACTTACCTTGCCAACCTTATATACAGGGTGTTTTGAAAAGTTTGGGACAACGCTTAGCTGTAGATTCCTGACATCAAAACAAGTCGATTTAACCCAAAAAGAAGCAGTCTAACTCTTTTCTTTTTCAAGATACAGGGTGTTAAAGTAAAAAAATTATGTTTTTATTTTGTCTCTATCTTGGAGACTATTATACTCATCTACTTCAAAGTTGGTAATTAAATGTTTTTCAGGTCACCTATTACAATTGTGATATTGCCAATGTCACATTTTATAGAGGGCGCTAGTTATGATGCTTCTATGTGACACTTTAAGCCATAACTTTTTTGGGGTTAGGTTTTGGACAATAATCCAAACGCAATTTAATTTCCTAGTGTTGAAACGCTGTAAAATGCACCCTTTCAGAGAAATACGTGATTTACAACTTTGTCACACACCACTTCGAAAAAACTCAGTTGTACCTAATGTCTATCTTACTCATTTCTAGATAGGAATACGAGTAGTGGGACATTCTCAAATAAGTTAAGGAACAATGTAATCGGAAATGTATGTAATAAAATGCAAATTTTACCAGCAGTACAAAAACAGAATAAGTAAATAAGTTTTATTCCGTTTTAGCTCACATTTACATGTATAAAACAGGTCACAGTTTACAAAATAAAAGATATGAGACATATGAGGCAGACAAACGAGTTGATAAATATAAAATAGATAATTCACACATTATTATCATCACACATAATATTCTTGAGTTGAGTATGGCTCAATACTGCATATGTACTAGAAGACTTGTTTACTGAAGCATTTGTGGTTAACATTGTTTTTTATATTGTTAGGGAGTGCATTAAAAAATTTTAGTGCAGCATAATGTAGTCCGTTCTCTGTAAGTGTTAGCCTATGTACTGGGTAAGCATAATTCATTTTGTGCCTAGTATCGTGTGCATGGTCTGTGTTTATATTTATAAATTCAGAGTTGTTGCTTTTTAAGAACATCAAGGAGGAATAAATGTATAGACCTGGGATTGTGAGTAGTTTGTTTTCCCTGAATCGGCCCCTACAAGACTCGTCAAATTTCATTTTGAATATCACCCTGATTGCTTTCTTTTGCAATTTAAAAATTTTGGAGAGGCCTGGCGAGATTTCGATTCCATACTTAGCAATGGAGATAAAGTTTGCGTGGTACACCATGATAAGATTAGTGCTGTTAAAGGAACGTGATAGGACCCTGAGTACATAGCATGATTTGTTCAATTTATTCACTGTGAGGTCGGTATGTGCAGACCATTTAATGTTGTTGTCTAGTGTTATGCCTAGCAGTTTAGTTGAATCTGTTGTCATAATTGGCACCGTGTCAGCTAGGCACTCAGGTACTTCGATATTTGACCTATCTGTTTTAAAAATTACACAATTTGTTTTTAACTCGTTTAGAAAAAGATTATTATTGGCAAACCAGTCTCTTGCGTTGAACCAGAGCTTTTCAAAACTGGCAGCGATTTCGCTGAGAGTTTTTTCCGTTATCATTAAATTGGTGGGTGTCATCGGCATAGCTTACAATATTTACTTTAGCATTGTTTTCTATTACACTGACTAAATCGTTGACAAATATTATAAAGAGAAGTGGTCCAAGAACACTGCCTTGGGGCACGCCGTAGTTGCAACATATAGTGTTGGATTCATATTTTTTCCCGTCGTGTATTATAGAGGTCTTGTGCGTTCTGTTTTGCAGATATGATCTGAACCATTGAAGGCCAATTCCTCTAACACCAATTTTTTCTAGTTTGCTTAGGAGCTTATTATGATCTAGGCTATCGAATGCCTTGGATAGGTCAAGAAAGAGCCCACGGGCAACTTCCTGGCCATCCAAAGCCTTTAGTACTACCTCAACGAAGTTGAATAGCGCTGTCTTTGTTGATCTGCCTCTTCTGAATCCATGCTGAAAGTTATTAAAAAAGTTAGACCTGTTAAGAAACATGAGCACCCTATTGTACATGAGTGTTTCAAGAATTTTCGAGAAGACAGACAACAAGCACACAGGACGGTAGTTTTCCAGATCGTTTGTATCTTCTTTCTTGTGCAAGGGCACCACAATCGCCAGTTTTAATACATCAGGGAATGTTCCTTGTGATAGTGACGTATTGAAGATATTCACGAGTGGTGTGGCTAGAGCTTGTATACATTTTTTTAGCAAATTGGGTGTTAATGCCATCAAACCCACTGGAGTGTTTAGGTTTAAAGTTTTTTACTGTGCTGCAAATTTCTTCGGATGTGGTAGGATATACAAACATGGATTCTGTATTTGTTTTTATCAGATTGCTATAATTTATTGTGCTTTTGTTTTCTCCAAATTTTTTAAAAGATTAGAAATCGTCTCATTAAAAAATGAGTTAAATTTATTTGTTAGTGTAAGTGGGTCGCCTTCTGGTAGTTTATTATTAGTCTTGTTACCAATGGTTGAGTTTACGAGGTTCCAAAGACATTTGGACATTGACCAAATTATTAATAACTTTTTCATAATACTGACTCTTAGCTGACCTTAAACGTTCCTCATACATTTTTTTATCATAAAAAAGGTCTGTATTCTGCATTTGTATTGCTTATATTTTCTAGAAGCTTCAGTTGATTTTTTAATTGGTTTAGCTAAGGGGTATACCAATCTGACTTACGTGGCTTTCTAATCTTTCTCTTGATTAATGGAAAGTTAGCGTTGAAGCTATCTTCTATTAATTCTAGGAAAATGTTTGTTTTATCATTTACTGAATCAACGTTATATACCCTAGACCAATCCATTGCCTCTAAATCTGAAATAAATTTGTGATCAGCTATCATCGATTGTACCACATGAGTTTGGTGGTCACAAGAGATGTTAGTAATGATATAGTCAATGATTTTTTTACTTGATGGAATAACACTAGTGAAGTCCTTTACTGTGACTTTCATTCAGTTATTATTCAATAATTTCCCTGCATTGTTACTAGCAAAATCTATATTTAAGTCACCTGCTATAATGACTGCCTTGCTCTCGTTAAACAAACCTTCCAGTATTACATTTAATTTGTATAGAAACGTATCTAAACAACCACTTGGTGGACGATAGATACATAAAATTACACAATCACTATGTACAAAATTACATTCAATTGCACTACACTCGAAGTGATATTTTTCTGACATTTGTGACAGATCTTCTCGCTGCTTCCATTGTACATTATCTGCTACATATATTGCTGACCCTCCATGTTCTCCATGCAGTCGACAGTAACTGGAGGCGAGACTTAAGTTTTTTATTTTATGTATTTCTAATTCTTCATCCGATTGCCAGTGTTCTGTAAGGCATGCAATTTGACAGTAGCCCATACTTTCAAGAAATTCCTGTAATTGATTAATGCTGGTGCTTATGCACTGCACGTTTTGATGAACTATTTTTACTTTAATCTTCAATTCCAGGTGCTTTGAATTAACCCTCTGCTTTGTCTGTTTGGGATCTTCTCTCGAATAAGACTCTGTTTCGCGATGCAAGAAAGAAATCGAATTTAGATACTGCCAAACCGGAGTTCCAAGAATCAGGATTAAGCAGGGTCTCTTCAAGAGAGATATCAGCTCCTATTTTGAATGAACTGAATTTGGGCCATTTGTGCTTTGGCCTTATTTTAAAGCATAGAAAATCATCCCTCATGAATTTTTCTTTTGAATATTCTGTTAATTCGTCAGCTGACAGATCCCAACGGAAATTTGCAACATGAACATGAAATTATGTTATTCATTATTTTTAATTGTTTACTTTCCAATTCATTCAGTTTGGATTGTTTGGGGTCCCTGGTTTGGTTTTTGTTTGGGTTAATGTAGCAGCTTTTTTAGCTGTTTCCTGTTTTTGTGAGGTATTTCTTTTTATGCTTACTTGTGTTTTGTTTGCATTCATATTGTCCAGCTTGTTATCTATAATTCTCAAGTGATTTAAGTAATTTAATTCACCCTGCAACTTGACGATTTTTTTAATCTATTTCTGATTGGATGTATGATTTAATTTCCGAAGTTAGTTTGTTATCGGGGGGTGTTAACTCGGTGTTGTTGTTTGTTGCTTGTTGCATTGCGTTATCTTGTAAGTTAGAGTTTGCTTCTTGTACTTTCTTTACCGTCTCCATCAGCTCGGCATTCAAAACTTTAAGTTGCTTGTTTTCATTTAGAAGCTCTTGATATTTGGATAATTCGTCATCCTCACTATCACTGTTGTTAGTCCCTTCTACATCACTTTCTTTGGTTATACTTTTACTGACTGTTGGTGTAGCACCACAACAGCTGATTCTTGCAGCACAGCTTATGTGGTATGTTTTACTGCATTTTGTGCATTTACTTTGCTTTTGTATTACTTTTTTGCTGCAATAACTGCAGTGAAATTTACACAATTGTTCACTGTCTGCCGAATAAATAATTAATATTTTATAATGTATACAATATTTGACAACAACTATTGACGATTTCAAGGCATCACCCTTGCCTTTTCTGGCTTATAAACCGCCTGTCTTTATCTCTCGCACTGCCCTAGGCGATAATATTGTATGAAATATGCGAATAAGCAAGTTAAAAGATGTATATTTACATAAAAATGAAAATTGTAGTGTATTTTAAAATGTAGAACATTAAAATAAAATTATTGCGTTGGTTTTATTCGACCCATTTTTACAAGAAGTCATTTAAAAATATGCACTTTTTTAATGGTGTGCCTGTAGGTCGCAAAGTAGGCCTTCGTTTGACAATGTTTTTACCACAAAATACCCTTTCGAATGGCCTGATATGAAAACATTTTGATATCTTCAAAATAACAACGGAGATGTACAAAGAGCGGCCCACTGGAAACAGGCAGATTGTGTATAAGTCTCGTGCCTCACCGAGGACTCAACATGCAGGTTCTGTCCAGAGAAAAAGGAAGCCTCGTTTCATGTGCTATCTGAAGACCTAGCTAGACCGATTCTAACCAAGGGCTTGGTTCAAAATACAAGGCCAGATAAGGAGCTCTAATAAACGCTAGAAAACTTTCTGAATGTAATCGAATACTTGTATACTTGTGTGTCCCTTCTCTTGGGTTGTCTCTTAAAGAGGGTTGTATTACCTGTGGTGTTATTATTATAACTAAATAAGATGGGGAGAATGTTACACCAAACACCTTGTACACAAAATTTGTTTTATAAAATCTATTTTGATGAATTTCTTGGTAGTACTACTTACTAGATTCTGTACCCTGTGTGATTATCACTTAGTAAGGAAATAAGTAATATGTTAAATATAACTTAAATGCAAATTGAAAGTGATTACAAAGAAAGTGTTGAAGAGAAAATGAAAATTTAGGTTATATTTAATATACAGGATGTGCCACTTAAAACTCCTCAGACTTGTAACTTTCTTATTTTATAAGCGATGGCCATGTTGGGAACGTCAAATTGTAGATATTTTTAAGGGCTTTAAACATGCATACAGAGTTATTGGAAAAATAATTATTTAAAAATTGTTAAGAAAGGAAACTTAATTTCCTTGAATATTTTTTTACCTCACCCTGTACATGAACTGTGTTAATGGTTTGTTATAAAGGTTTTAATTAGCTTCAATTTATGTTATTATGTCATACTCAAAATTCTTTTTGGTTTTAAAAAAATTAAAAATACTCTTTCCGATTCCAAAATGAATTCTTTTAAAATAACTTTGAAACAATTGTAAATACTAATTTTATGCTTATTAGCAAAAGACATATCATAAACAATATTTAAAGTAACAAGACAGCAACAAGAAACAAAAGGATAAATATTTTTTTAAACAATTTTGTATTAAATTGTACTAAATAGGAAATTGCAACATTTCTGGGGGTAAAATCTCTATGTTCCCCTACGGGAAAATTGAATTACAATATTTGACCCAAACTGACAAGTGGGTTTAAATAAAAACTTGTAATAACGTTCACTTCACAATAAATGCTAGTTCTTAAAGTAATACAACCAGGTAAAAAGGACATTACAGCTGTGCATTACAAAGTTTATCAAAATTTTGTCCATTAACGTGAACACGGTATCTCATTCTGCTTATTAATTCATCATTAACTGTACATAATAGAGTATGACGTCAAATAGAATTACATCCATTCCTTATTCTATTTTTCAAATCTTCTGTTAAGAAGATAGACAAATGTCTTAAGGTAACCCCACAAAAAGAATCCAGCGGATTTAAATCTGGCTATCTAGCTGGCCATCACAATTGTCCAGAATTACCTGTTCAACTGAATTCCAAATGTCGCACATAAGAGTATTTACACCAAAAAGTTGGCCAAAATAATTTTTTGAGTTAATATCATTTAAAATAATTCTGTGACTTAAATAACATGATAAATGAAAATTACGATGAGAATTTCATTTAAAAAAAATGCATGATATGGTTTGCATCTGTGCTAGTATGTATTTAATATTACAGATTTACAAAAAAAATTATAACATAATTAATCAGGTGATGACATCCATATTTCATCATCTAATGATTTTTTAACATCGTGTAATTTCTTCATCTTCCTGAAATGTACTTGTTTCAGGTTCAATAGGAAAAAACATAGCTATTGTTTATTTTAGAAATGAACATGTCTTCTTCTCCATAGGTTGTAAGCCTGTTAACAAAGGATCAGAAATAAGTAACAACCTCAACATCAAGATTGCATGACTCTGCTAAATTTTTTTATAGCTTCCACAAACATAGATAAAGCTTGCAAAGGTGTTAATTGTTCTATATTTTTATATTCTTTCAAGGAGTGTGAGAATACATTTCTATATTTACCAGCTCGTGCAGGACTCATGATGATATTTTTGATAATATTGGAAGCATTTTACCCTCAGATCACAATTTCATTTGAGTAGCAAAAGCTGATGCTTTTGAGCCTGATTCATTACGAATGCTTTCAGTCTTTCTTCTCTTGCTTCGCTCACTAGAATCACTAAATGACTTCATTGTGCGACCAGAACAAGATTTACTTGAGAGTGTTACAATTATTATTCCTTGAAGCCAATCGTGTTTTTAAAAAATTCCAGCATGGTTCAATTTTTCATTAATATCGTGATGCTGATAGCGCTGCATAATATCATATAAATGTTGCCTAGTCATAGTTTTAACTCCTGAAAATTTTAGAAAGAATGTAAAATATATTTTGAAATTTTTAATTTTTTCGATTACTAGTTGGCTTTTTAAAAATGGGGTGATAGCAGGCATTCCGGACGAGTCCAGACCTGATTCTTTTTGCAACATTTAAAAGAACCTCTGATCTGTCATATCGTGTGAAAATAATAACCGGTACGAACCCTGAAGTATATTAAAACATTTCGAGTTCATCAAATTTTACAAACATGAAAACGACAATGAATAATATTTTTTATATATTATGCTATTTAAGAAAAAAATATTTAATGTTCTATTCACACCTGCCATTGTGAATAATCTATACTGCAATAAATCACTATTTTGTAAGAATATTATAAATAAACACTTCCCGGGCTGAAGGCCTGCGGTCAATGGGCTTTTGTTAATCAATAAATCACGTTTATTATTATTATTAAACACTTTCAAAATGTTGCTATAAGATAACGCCGAAAACACGATCTAATTTCAAGTATGCGGTAAATCGCCTGTCAGAATGCTGGGGACAAAAAAATACCAGCATTTTGTTAGCCATATATGCAACTACACGATACACGGGTACATTTTGTGTTACGGCCAACTTCGCGAAATTGACTTGTGGCCAGGTTTTTAATGTAAATACCCCTATGTGCGTCGCGTTTAAATAATCAGAAATGATATTGGCATTATGTGGAGGACCATCATCTTGATGGAACCACATATTCCTTCGATCTTGCAGACGAACTTCTAAATAAGTAGGTAAGTCATTTTGTAAAAATCTACATTGAGCTGTTTAAGTTAGTTTAAAAAAAACTGGCTCCATTAATCTGCCTCCAAGGATACCTTATCCACAATTTTATATTTTACCTGAAAATTTCTTTACCACGTCCATCGACGATTTCTGTCACTCCAGTAGTGCATGTTGTGTGTTGACACTGCTGCTTTCATTAAATGTCCCTTCATCACTCCATAAAATTTTATAAAGTAAATTTCTGCTTATTTCTTTCAGTACCTACTGACATTTCTGCTATAAAATTCAGTCGCCGTTGATAATCATCCTGGCGAAGTTGTACTAGAATAATTTTATAATCGTGATATCGTTCATCTTTGAGAATTCATCTAACTGTAGTAGAAGAAATATGTGTCCTGCTATTGAGGTGTGTGGATTTTTGTTAACTGCGGCGATAAATTCATTTACATTATTTTCATTTCTCACAGGTCTTCTTCTAGTTCTCTTAAGTTTAGTAAAAGTACCATACATTTTAAGATTATCAATCATAAAACAATTAAATTGATAAATTTAATTGTTTTATGGTCGGAGCATCGCCTACGAGGAAACCTTTAGGAATGTACTTTGTACGCTTTTCTAACATTACACTTAATCACCATAAATCAACAAAAACTCAGTTTTGCTACAGTTGTATACCGAACCATGACGAATTTTTGCTCCAATGACAGGCAGTTAATATTTAACTGACACAACTCACAAATTGACATAGCTGTGATTTTTGTTTCAATGACATATCAAAACTTCCATGGCTAACTTTAAATATGTATAAAAGCATATCAATGTTACCAAAGATTTATTGAATCTAAAAAATATAGTACAAACCAAAAGAATTTTGAATATAAGGTAATAAGATAAATTAAAGCTAATTAAAACCTTTATAAGACACAGTTCATGTACAGGGCGAGGTAAAAAATATTCAAATAAATTGAGTTTCCTCTTTTAACAATTTTTCTGAAAAATATTTCTCCTATCACTGTATGAATATTTAAAGGCCTTAAAAATATCTACAATTTGATGTGCCCTACATGGTTGTCGCCTAAAAAATAAATAAGTTACAAGTCTGGAGAGTTTAAAGTGGTGCACCCTGTATATGTTTCCTTAAGTAAATGGTGGTAAAACTAATGGTTTTCAAAAGGAAAAAGAGTAGTTAAAAAAGTTCTGTTAGGACTCTCATTTAACATATTTAACGTGTATGAATCTTTAATGAATTAGCCGTTGTTACTTTGATGTTGTTTAAATTTAAGGTATTTTGTATTTTCTTTTGAAAACTATTAGGTAACGTTGGAGGTACAATACTTTAACTGAAACAAACGCAATAAACTTTGTTGTATTTTGAAATTTAAGAATACGACGTTTGAACTAATTGTTTTAGATAACATAGATCGTTGAGAACCATGTCATGTATGTAAATTGTTTGAGACATGTTAAATTTTGGTCCGTTGTTGATTTACATCTGGAGTGTTAGATTTTATACAAAAGATGTCATCGAATTTTGTATATAATGTTTATAAATTGAAAGAATATTTTGTGATGGACTAGATAATTCGTCTTCTGTTCCGGATATACATAGAGGGTGTTTTATAACCTCTTTGACAAACTTTGGCAGATGCAGTTCTAAAAGGAAAATGTTATGGAAATATGTGTACGATACTTCTGGTAAGAAGAATCAATCTTTAAAAATTTAGCACAGTTTAATGAATGAAAATTTAACATACAGGAAATAAGTAAAAAGTAGAAACAAAGGAAATAAAGAATAATATTTTTATTGACAAAGAACACTGGTAATTATTTTAACTCTTACAAAAGAACTTATCACAGATAAATATAGAAACATATATCTTTCTCAACAACTGCTTTGCCGGCTACATGCCACAATTAACATTGGATTACAAGAATGAAAATATGCACATTACATACAGCATAACTCTCACAATATTGTGGTTTATGCTATCCTGTTAAAAACAAAACAAAAACACATACTAAAAATAGCATTTACTTATATCAAACTTTAAAACATTCACAGACACGTGTTTCGATGTTTACATCTCGTCGGTGTGACAGTCATAATGTGCATATTTTCTTTATTTTTACTATTACTAATTCAAAATGTAGGGCTATTTTTAAAATATGATAAATAACGACGTAATGTAAACCAAAATTAGCGTTAATGTTTTGAAAAAACCAAAAGACTGCTTGCTTGCACCAGGGTTGCGAAATTTTAAAACAAATTGTTTGAAACACATTTTAAACATATTTAAAATACAAATGTTTTAAACATGTTTAAAATTAAATTGTTTTTTTTTTTGCGGAAAAATTAGAATGAAAATTTTTCTTTATTTATAAATGTAGATATTATGTAATAAAAACTGAAATGAACAATCTATATTATAAATAAAAATAATTCTGACTGAACGAAAATAAACAGTATACATTAAACAAACCAAACATTTTTTCCATAACAAAATAAGTAAAACGAATTCTGAATAAACGTAAGCATAATACATTAAATATAATCTATTTATTTGGGACAAGCCCTTTTTACAAAAACACGCAATATTTATTATTTAAAGTAAGGTAGTTTGCATATATCAGATATTGTACAAATAATATAAAGTGGTTTACACTTGTTTGATTGATTTCTTAGAAGATAAAGTTGAAGATCCAAAAAGGTCTACATTATTTTAAATTGTATTAGCAGTCCTCAAAAATTCTAGTTATCGTCTCATTTTGTCGATAATTGGTATGATGAACATTTACATGAAATATATCCAAGTTACGATTTCTTCTATCATTTGCTTTAAATTTTATCAGACTAGTAAGGTCAGGGCACTGGATATAACCATTAAGTATTTTGTGCAGAAAGCACATATCAGGGACCCTTCTATGTTCTAATGTGTTAGTATTAAGCAAGCATAAGGTCATCATAATCATATTCATTTTTCAAATACACCAACTTAAATGCACAAAACCTTTAGAATTTCTTATGATAGAGCAATATTCCAATAATGAATACCAATGAACAGTATACCAATTCAGACTGGACAGAAAAATTTGTTGCAGATCTTTAAATGGAACCCAGCATTTTCAATGACTGATATTATTTCATATATAGATGTTATAAGACAGCTTATTATCGAGATTAATTCCCAGATCTCTTACACAATTAGTCTTATGCAACACTTTATTATTAATTTTGTAAGGATAACTATAAGGAGAGTTTATTCTTGCAAACGTGATCTTATAGCACTTATTCACATTTCAATGTAGGACATTTCTCCAATGGGACAAACCATCCAAATCATTTTGCAACAATTCAGCATCAGAAATATTTGTAATTACTCTGAACACTTTTAAATCATCAAATTACTATTTTCTATTGCCGAAGCTAAATCGTTCACAAAGAGATTAAATAATAGAGGACCACTGTGAGATCTTTGAGGAACTCCTGATGTCATTTTAATCGATAATGATAGAAAACTACCATATTTTAAACAATGTAACCGACCATTAGGATAACTTCTAATCCATTCCAATTTATTGCTACTGACACCTAATCTTTGTAATTTTGCAATAAGTAGATCATGGTGGATTCTATCACATGCTTTAGAAAATTTATTATAGACAGAGTCAACCTGAACTTAATATTCCAAGGAATTGAGAATAAAATTGTTATAAATAGCTAAATTGGTACATATAGATTTACCCTGAGAAAAACCATATTGCTGATTTACAATTATATTTTGACAGTTTCATGATGAATTTGTGGTTACTAAATAATCTAATCATTTTGGAATATTTGACTATATGCAAACTATTCTACAGTTTTTGATGTTTTCATTGGATCCAGATTTATGTATTGGTCTACTTCCAGAATCGAAAAAATTCAGAATTCTGTCTATAATAAACATTTCAACTATGTTGCAAAACATAAAACCCTTCACATAACAATTGTATTTTCATAGCCGAGGCTATGTATTTCATCATTGCTATCACAACTTATTATTATAAATTTTTAAAGAAAGGACTAAGACATGTCGAACCTTTGCTCATAGAACATTTTTTGTCAAAATTATTTCACCTTGCATCCACCAAAGTTTGTCATAGAACCTATAAATCACCCTATTATGGTTATATATTTGTTTAGGTCAACTGATGGTGTCCATCACCCACCGAATATTGCGTCATCTCACTCCATTACTGAATATTTTAAAATAATTGAATGCTTGTTAATTTATTCTATTTTCCCTCTCGAAGAGATCTTAACTAGACTACTCTGCACTATTTGCAAATCTAAATTCAAAAAATCACTCGTCTGTTATTTATCAATAATTGTAGATCTGTCGCGAATCTCTTATAAAATTATTTCTCAATAAATTGACTGAAAATTTTTCTCTATAGAAATTAACCGACTGATTTTTAACCAATTAATATTTAATTTTATAACTAAAAACCATATATCTTATGTTCTTTTATGTGTTGATGTAATATTTATTTTAATAATCGACAATACAGTGTATTCGCCAGTGTGGGCTTAAGTAGAATCTATATCAAAATCAAAAATACATATCTTTTAAGTTGAATTGTAGAACATGTTTGTAAAACATTGAATTTATCCTTGCGGTAGCGATTATTATTATTTTATTGTTTTTCAAGTTTTTTTTTCTGTAATCTTTGCTTTGATGTGGGCCGTTATATTTGTTCTGTACTGTAGCCATTCATTTAATTCGCGTAGTGCCTTTTAAGTGTATCATTTTATTTGCATTATTTATTATTAATCATACCTATTTTTTGTACTATATAATTTAATACAATTGACGTTACCTCTGTTTTTATGTAAAAAAATATATTTATATTATAATTATGTAGTTTTTAATTTGTTTCTGGTACTTTTGTTTTGTAGAGACATATTTTCAATGTTTAGAACTACAATGGTATACTTCACGAAAAAGCCTAAAGATTATACTTAGTTCATTTTTATAGTGTGTTCTAATTTGTTTAATATATTTTGTTTTAACTGAATATTAAAAATTCTCACTACTCTGTTTTATATTATTTGTCATCGTATATTTTGATATTATAATCTTATATTAATTACAATATTATAGAATTGTATGTATTGTAGGATTAAGGTTTTTATACTACCTGTAAATTTTCTATTTTGTTGAAAGAAATTGTTCTTAAAATATTTTTTATAATTAATATCGAACTCAAAATGTGTAAATATGTCATTCCGGCCAGCATTGGATGAAATTTTGCTAGACTGATTATTGTAATTTTTTTGTATATATTTATATCAATTCTTTTGCATTTTATAAAATAAACAAATTCATTTTACTTGGTCTTTTATTCTACCTGTAGAATTCAGTAAAAGGCAATAAAAATAAGTATATACAGTGTGAACCTAAAGAAACGCACAAAATTCATATCTTTGGTATGTGCCATTTTTCAAAAAAATTCTCGAACAGGTCGATTTTAGTTTTGTAAATGTTACATTTTGTTACTATACCAAAATTTATGACGTCATTGGTTTGGTTGGATATGGTGATAGGCTGAGAACTCATCAGGAAGCATGTGAGGTTTTCAACGCCAACTATCCCGAAAAGCAAATTTCTAGATCCACTGTAAGTAGATTGGTGGCTAGATATGATGAATCTGGCAGTGTAGTTGACCTCCCTCGATCTGGTCGCCCTAGCACAAGCAACGAAACCAAATTAAATATTCTTCTAGAAAGTGAGGAAAACCACCATCCTTCGACAAGGCAACTGGCTTTAAATCATAACGCAAGTCAAACTTCTGTTGTACGTCTATTAAAAAAAAAAAATACCATCCATACAAAATGCAATTAATCCACGAATTGAATGAGGACGATCCAGATCGGCCCTTACAGTTTTGTGAACAGTTGATGACCTTGTGCGATGAAAACCCAAATGTTTTAAAGAACATTGTTTTTTCTGATGAAGCTACATTTTTTTTAAAGGGAAATAAAATAAAAATCGGCATAACTGTAGGTATTGGTCACGCGAAAATCCTCATTGGACTCAAGAAGCCCATACACAGCGACAAGTAAACATGTGGACAGGTAAGATTGGTGATCGTTTATTGGGACCTTTTTTTTTTAAGAAAATCTTACGGCCGTAAGATATTTACAGTTTTTGCAAGTTGAGTTTGTGTCAGCCGTAGCAGTTATGTTTCCGAACAATGAAGATGAAGATATTCCTCCTGAAAACGTCTGGTTTCAGCAAGACAGGGCCCCCCAACTTCTTTTTGGGATAGCAGTGCGTCAGTTTTTAGATGACACTTTTACTGGAAGGTGGATAGGTCATCGAGGTCTGATTGAGTGGCCCCTGCGTTCACCGGATTTAACCTCCTTACACTTTTTTCTTTTTGGTTGCTTAAAGTCAAGCATGTATTTTAACAGACCGGATATCATAGAAGAATTGAAAAGCAGAATTGGCTTGGAGATGAGACAAATTGCCCATGAGATGATTCAGAACAGCGTGCATCGTGTCTACACCCATCTTGGTCAACCAAATGGTTGGAGGGTCACAATTTGAGCAATGGAGATGAGTTTTTTCTCGCAATTAGTTATGTAAGGTATCAATCAATAAAAATATTTTTTTCCAAAAGAATGGATTAGGTAATATTAATTTTTTTCATATCACCAGAAAGCTAAAGGCATATACCACCAAAAACAGTAAACAAAAACGTGTTTCCATTAAAAAAAAATTACGATGACGTCATAACTCAAAAACAAATGACGTCATAAATTTTGCTATAGTGTCAAAATGTAGCGTTTACAGAACTAAAATCGACCTGTTGGAGAATTTTTTTGACAAATGACATACCAAAGATATAAATTTTGTGCATTTCTTTAGGTTCACACTGTATATTGTCTAAGATTGTTAACAATGCATTTCAATATTCAACATATCACAACGCATTGGTACAGAACTGCAAACATGAACTTCTGAGGCGAAGAGAAAAACATCAAAGTAGGCAAAACTTTGCAAAACAGCTATATATTACATAAGCAGAGAAAACTGGGAAGAGGTATATAGGGCAGATAATGTTGACGATGTCTTTGGCGCATTAATTAAGGCACTTATTATGTGGATGTCTGTTTTCCCTTTAAAGAAATTGGTCTGAATAAAAATAGGAAGGCATGGGTTACCCAAGGACTTATTAATTCATCAAAAAAAATTAAGCTATTGGATAAAAGTCTGGGAAAATCTGAAAATCCCAACCACATATATTATTATAGGACATATAAAAAAAATGTATAAGAAAGTAGTCATAGTAGCTAAGCGTCTAAGTAATGATCAGTTTTACAATCGGGCTGGTAACAAATCGAAAGCGGCTTGGTCGACCATAAATGAAGATTTGGGGACAAAAAGAAAGGAGAGTCCTATAAAGGAGATTGAAATAGATGATAACATGGAAAGTGATGTAGAAAAAATAGTTAAAGCATTTAACGCATAAGTACTTCATAAGTTTACCAGTAAACTTAAGGCAAGAATTTGATAATGCAAACTTTACATCTTCCTCTATAAAACTGCAACACTCAACAATGTTTATTAAACCTGTTTCAGAAACTGAAATTCTCGATATAATAATGGATCTTAAACAATCAAACTCCTCTGGAGTGGATAATATTAGTTCAAAGATGTTGAAGGTAGTTTGGTAGTTATGTTGTGGAACCTTTGACTTTCCTAATCGATCTTTATCTTAGGAAGAATTCTCTAATAACTTGAAGCTAGCTAAAGTAATATCTTTACACAAGAAAGGGTCTACAGCAATAATTGATAATTATCGTCCAGTGTCTTTATTGTGAACTATCTCAAAAATAATTAAAAGTGTAGTGTATTCTCGAATGCTAAACTTTATTGATAAGTTCCACATAATGTCTCATGTTTAGTATGGATTTCGAACAGGAAGGTTCACGCAGTCAGCTGTTATGCAATTCCCCGATAAGCTACATGATGCTATAAATGACCTTTCAGGTTGAAAAGAAATTGTTGAGCTAAATAACAAAATCAGACATACTAAATGTATCCTGTGGCATTACACAGGGTTCCGTTCTTGGACCGTTGCTCTTTTTATTATTTATTAACGATTTACCAGGTACTGTTGAATAATGGTAATTTGATAATGTTTACAGATGACAATTCATATTTATGTACTAGTCCAAACATGACTAGTCTAATTGATGTTTCACAAAACAAAATTAATACCTTTATATCCTGGTTTTTTTAAAACAAATTGCTTTTAAATGCATCAAACACTGTATTCGTCCATTTTACACCTAGATTTTCAAACTATAACAAGCAGTTTAATAAACGTTAATGGTAAATCGCTTGAACAAGTTTGGTATACTGTAACGTACGGAATATGCAAGAGCAACCTTCGTTACATTTTCTAACATTTATTAGAAAAATTTTAATAATCAAACATTTTATTCTCCTATGCTCTGGTACTATAACGAACTATTCCTAGGCAGATTTGAAATCGTCAGTAGCTTATGCCTATGCATCCGTATATTAAATGGCGCATGCCCGATAATATTCAAATTAAATTAAATAAATCAAACTAACAGAAAAATGCAGTTGAGTCGAGTATTTATAATAAAGTTGGTTAGTCACATGAAACGTAGAACTATCAACACCAATATAGACCCTTTATTTATCTTAATAATAATAATAATAAAAGTACTTTATTGAGTAAAACCCAAATGGCCATTGACCGAAGTCCTTCAGCCTTTTTTTAACAATAATATAATAAATTTTGTAATAAGTATGGATAACAGACAGCAAAATTTAAATAGCATGTGAAAGAAAAAAAAAATCAGGTAATTATGTTACAATGTTACAATTATTATTGACTTTTTATCATGTGGTCCTTATTTCACGAATGTGTTCCCACAGGGTTTTGTCCGGAAACTTCCTGCTGCTGGGTCTTTCATGGTTTCTTGTTTTGCACAGAGGTTGAAGTATTTCTACATTGTGGTCATTCTTGGCGAACTTAGTGGATAGTTTAAATAGTCTCTGTGGAATTGGCTCTGTATTAGTTATTTGATAAAGAAGAGTGTTTGGTGGATTGTGCAAGGGATTTCTTGGGTGTCGATATTTAGTGATGGCTCTGAGCGATGATGTTTCTGCAATATGGATGTTGTTTATTGCTGGTTTTCTGGCATTTAAGTAGATGGGATGGCTGTAGTCTAACATTGGTCTGCATATCGATTTGTATATGTGTGCTGCTGTCTTTTTGCTGATTCCCTTATTTTTGTAGGTCATGCAGCGAAAGTGTTTGCTTCTAGAGATACACCTCTTTTTTATGGATTTGGTGTGGTGGTTGAAGTTTAGCTTTTGATCTAAGCTTATGCCTAGATATTTCACTATTGTTTGAGAGGTTAAATTATGGTGGTTGACAGTAACTGTTGGCGAATTGTTGTTCGGTGCATGATTAAAAATAATGTATTGGGATTTTGTTGGGTTGGGTTTCAGTCTCCATTTGTTGAACCATGTCATTGTCCAGTTCATTAGTTCTTGCAATTCAGCAACGGTTTTTTCTAAGGTGCTATTATGGCTAATTAGGGCAGTATCATCAGTGTACTGTAGGATATATGTATCAGGATTAAAATATTCGAAGTCTTTTTCAAAGTTGTAAATATCGTAACAGAAAATGTTGTACAACAGCGGTGAGAGAGGGGAGCCTTGTGGTAGTCCTTGTTGTGTTTTAAATAATTTGGAGTAACTCGTATTTATTCTAATTTGTAAGGGTCTTTCATTTAAATAATTTTTTACTATGTATATAAGATGTTTTGGACAGTTCAGCACTGCCAACTTATATAGCAAACCTCCATGTTATCTTAATATTTATTTAATAAAAGAGAACTACTTTTTGGGCAGAGCCACGTTACTGTTGGTCCTGGACATATTGAACAATACGCCGCGCTATACTAAATTCCTTCTCTTTCACTCGAGCCGTCCTTTGAGATGGACGTAACTGAAATTTTGTTAGACCCTAAAGGGGATATTAAAATGAAGGAACCTTATAGACGTATAAAGTAATAGTTAAATGATTATATATCGTTCAACACCATCTAACGTTTAAAAATATTGTTTTAGGTTCTTTCTATTAAATTAATAAATTTTCTTTTCAACGTCTGAGTATCTCGATGTTACTTACACCTTTGCTTTAAGCAAGATTATATTAATTAATTAATAATATAAGTTCAATTTTGATACTACGTTTTTATATACGTTTTCTTGATAACTTTTTGGGATAAGAATACTACATTTACCTTTATTATGAAGTTTTCGACACACACCTATTTAAGATTTTCTACCAAGTAACGAGAACCTGGGCGAAGAAATTATTTATTTTATTCGAGCATAGCACGTCTCTACGATTTCATAACCTTCAAAGTGGAATGGTACCACATGTGACATCTCGCCAGAGGAGCAAAATGGAGATCCTCAACCATTTAACTACCAAGGAACTACTTAGGAATTTCTCTCATCAGGTTATTATAACAAAAGATAAGTACCTTTGATTATTACATGTAAAGGGGATTATTTTCACATATCTATTGCTACACATTAATTCGTAGTTACTTATATCTTAAATTCGAATTTTTTTTCCTAGAATTGTGATAACCCATGAAGATACAAGTAGAGCTGCTAAAAAGTTAAAACCTAAAAGGGCCGCAGGGCCTAATGGCTTACCAGCATACCTGGTAAAGGCGTGTGCTAAACTCATGTTAGAACCGTTATGTATTATATTTAATTTGGCCCTAAAAAATGCCCATTATCTTTCTAAATGGAAGGTGGAGTGACTGCTGCCAATACACAAAACAGGTGATAAAAAAATTATAACAAATTTACCGGCCAATCGTGATTCTATGTGCATTCTACAAGTTATTTGAGACGACTATCTATGAAATTATCTACAGCTCAGTACAACCTGTAATCTCCGTTTCTCAACGTGGTTTCTTACCTACAAAATCTACTAATACAAACTTATTAAATCTTGTCCAGGATGCTAAAATCGCTATTGAAGATAATATACAATGGATGTTATTTACACAGATATAGCTAAAGCCTTCGACAGGCTGGACCATCAGACTCTCATTTCTAAATTTAAAAACTACGACATAAACTCTGATATCATATGTCTGCTATGTTCTTATCTCTATAAAATACAAGTTTATATCAATCTAAATGGCTACCAGTCATCAAACTTTGAAATCAGTTCCGGCGTACCTCAAGGAAGCAATTTGGATCCTATGCTATTTCTCATTTTTATTAATGACTTGCCTGATGTCTTGTGTCACTCAACTTGCCTTCTCTTTGCAGATGACTGCAAGCTATACCGCAGAATCGAAAATACTAACGACTGTACGCTATTGCAACAGGATCTAGGCAATATCTCTACGTGGTGCAATGACTTCAAAGTTGATCTCAACATTAAAAAGTGTGTAGCGATAACGTTTTCTAACAAAAATCAAACCATCGATTTCCCCTATACTATTGATAATACTGAACTTCGCCGTGTTGAAGAATTTAAAGATCTCGCTGTTCTTTTTGACAAAACACTATCTTTTAATAGTGGTATAAGGCAAATAAGTAATGCAAGACTAAAAAAGCTGGGTTTCCTTGTTAGAGGTACTAAAGACTTCACTAACATAGAGTGTATCAAAGTATTAGTAATTTAGTTCGTTTGCATATGCCTGAATCTGAACTCCAGACAGAAAAATAATGGCCACCTTGTGACCACCCTCTAAACTCTAAAGCTGACCATTCCCACCTATAGTAAAGAGACAGTGGCCAACTCTGGGACATATGCTATTGTTTTATTTACATATATCAGGCTATTACAGTTACTGCAACTGTGCTCTCAGGTATTAAACAGCGAGCGCTTAAATAAATAGATAAATGTATTTTAGTAGTCTCAATCCAATTATTTACTATGACCGCAATATTGGCCCTTACATTGGTTATGACTCCCATATGGAAATCTAGAGCTCATGTGGGCACGGACACTCATATTTCCCTGAAGTAGGAGTGAATCCCAAGAGGGTTCTTAAGAGAGTTTTTAGCCGCTTACCATAACACCATTAAAAAAAAGGAACAAATATACAGAAATAAAAAATATAAAGGATAAAGTCGTGGGATAACATGCAAGAGAGAATAATTAAACAGGATAAATGGTCCATTACCTCTCACTCGAAGTACTTAAAGACCACGTTGTGAAAATAACGGACTTATCTGAATAAAATGAGAGAACATTTTGCTACAAAAGTTACTAAGAGGATGTTTCTGATCTAAATAGTTGAGCTGTGAAGGACAAAAAAATTTACTCATACAGGACCCCGCACTTTTTCCTATATAAAATGGTTCTCGGTTAAATTTTCTGAAATTTTAATATGTTATAGATCTCGATCTCCTGGTGGATTGTGCAAGGGATTTCTTGGGTGTCGATATTTAGTGATGGCTCTGAGCGATGATGTTTCTGCAATATGGATGTTGTTTATTGCTGGTTTTCTGGCATTTAAGTAGATGGGATGGCTGTAGTCTAACATTGGTCTGCATATCGATTTGTATATGTGTGCTGCTGTCTTTTTGCTGATTCCCTTATTTTTGTAGGTCATGCAGCGAAAGTGTTTGCTTCTAGAGATACACCTCTTTTTTATGGATTTGGTGTGGTGGTTGAAGTTTAGCTTTTGATCTAAGCTTATGCCTAGATATTTCACTATTGTTTGAGAGGTTAAATTATGGTGGTTGACAGTAACTGTTGGCGAATTGTTGTTCGGTGCATGATTAAAAATAATGTATTGGGATTTTGTTGGGTTGGGTTTCAGTCTCCATTTGTTGAACCATGTCATTGTCCAGTTCATTAGTTCTTGCAATTCAGCAACGGTTTTTTCTAAGGTGCTATTATGGCTAATTAGGGCAGTATCATCAGTGTACTGTAGGATATATGTATCAGGATTAAAATATTCGAAGTCTTTTTCAAAGTTGTAAATATCGTAACAGAAAATGTTGTACAACAGCGGTGAGAGAGGGGAGCCTTGTGGTAGTCCTTGTTGTGTTTTAAATAATTTGGAGTAACTCGTATTTATTCTAATTTGTAAGGGTCTTTCATTTAAATAATTTTTTACTATGTATATAAGATGTTTTGGACAGTTCAGCACTGCCAACTTATATAGCAAACCTCCATGTTATCTTAATATTTATTTAATAAAAGAGAACTACTTTTTGGGCAGAGCCACGTTACTGTTGGTCCTGGACATATTGAACAATACGCCGCGCTATACTAAATTCCTTCTCTTTCACTCGAGCCGTCCTTTGAGATGGACGTAACTGAAATTTTGTTAGACCCTAAAGGGGATATTAAAATGAAGGAACCTTATAGACGTATAAAGTAATAGTTAAATGATTATATATCGTTCAACACCATCTAACGTTTAAAAATATTGTTTTAGGTTCTTTCTATTAAATTAATAAATTTTCTTTTCAACGTCTGAGTATCTCGATGTTACTTAAACCTTTGCTTTAAGCAAGATTATATAAGTTCAATTTTGATACTACGTTTTTATATACGTTTTCTTGATAACTTTTTGGGATAAGAATACTACATTTACCTTTATTATGAAGTTTTCGACACACACCTATTTAAGATTTTCTACCAAGTAACGAGAACCTGGGCGAAGAAATTATTTATTTTATTCGAGCATAGCACGTCTCTACGATTTCATAACCTTCAAAGTGGAATGGTACCACATGTGACATCTCGCCAGAGGAGCAAAATGGAGATCCTCAACCATTTAACTACACAAGGAACTACTTAGGAATTTCTCTCATCAGGTTATTATAACAAAAGATAAGTACCTTTGATTATTACATGTAAAGGGGATTATTTTCACATATCTATTGCTACACATTAATTCGTAGTTACTTATATCTTAAATTCGGTGTTACAAATATTTCGTCGTAGTATCGATTCCTTGTCAACGCATAACGTAATCGTAGTTATTTGACAACATAATATTTTTGAATTTTACCAGTATCGCAAATTCGCTTTGTCAAAGTACTTTTGTTTCAGATGTGTCTCAGTGGTTAGACATGTTGGTTATTGTTTGCACATAATACACGTCGTGTGATCTGAAATTTCCTAAATTTGACTCGTTAAGTCGCATCACTTGTGTGGATTATTTAATTAAGAGAATTATCTTTTGTGGTTATATAACTTGGGGTGTCCCGTATTTTATCTGCTAGAGATAAGTTCTAGTATTATTTTTATGGTTATATAACTTGGGGTGTCCCATTTTTGAGTATTTGGCATTACGCAGCCGGGAGGCTATATACTGGTAGGCTCAAATAAATATCAAGTTTGAGTGAAATAGCATATCTTATTAGTTAAGTTTTATTATCTTATCGTTGTAATATATTTTGTGTCGCCATTTTAGTATATCTAATGGTGTGTATTTTGTGTTGCATTTTAGTATATCTAATGCTGTAAATATTTTGTTGGTCGAATCGTTTGCGAGATACCTTTGTAATATATTTCGGTTTAAATCTCGTAAATGCTCATATTTTGTTGTAATATATGATTTTTTAGTATTGAGGTAACGTTACGAGATGTACCTTTTGTAATTTTTTTTTGTCTCATAGATGCCTTAAATTTATCTTGCTGTTGTGCATATTGTAATATAGTGTATCTTGTAATATAGTTTATTTTGTACATATTTCTGTTGATATCTTACTATACAGTATCGCTAATACTGTGATAGTTTATCTTTTGTAATATAATATTTTGTAATATAGTACTATTGTATATATGTAACATTTGTCTTTTGTTTATCTTTATCTTTATTTTTCCTTGATTATACTCAGTAATCATGGCGCCCAAGCCTTGAACTCAGTGCCCTTCTGCTCTCCATATCTTTACTGTGCTAGCCAGGTTAAACCAGTGATGCTAACCACGTCGCCCGTAGGGTGGCCCACTTTCAACAACTTGGGCAAACTAAAACAAAATTTAAATAGCCACAATACACGATTTTTAGGTATTTACATTGACGATACCCTAAACTGGGAAATACATATTGGCTATTTGTGCAGAAAGCTCTCTTCAACAGACGCTTGAATGCTCTATTGACAAATCGAATTTTTTTTTTCCTAGAATTGTGATAACCCATGAAGATACAAGTAGAGCTGCTAAAAAGTTAAAACCTAAAAGGGCCGCAGGGCCTAATGGCTTACCAGCATACCTGGTAAAGGCGTGTGCTAAACTCATGTTAGAACCGTTATGTATTATATTTAATTTGGCCCTAAAAAATGCCCATTATCTTTCTAAATGGAAGGTGGAGTGACTGCTGCCAATACACAAAACAGGTGATAAAAAAATTATAACAAATTTACCGGCCAATCGTGATTCTATGTGCATTCTACAAGTTATTTGAGACGACTATCTATGAAATTATCTACAGCTCAGTACAACCTGTAATCTCCGTTTCTCAACGTGGTTTCTTACCTACAAAATCTACTAATACAAACTTATTAAATCTTGTCCAGGATGCTAAAATCGCTATTGAAGATAATATACAATGGATGTTATTTACACAGATATAGCTAAAGCCTTCGACAGGCTGGACCATCAGACTCTCATTTCTAAATTTAAAAACTACGACATAAACTCTGATATCATATGTCTGCTATGTTCTTATCTCTATAAAATACAAGTTTATATCAATCTAAATGGCTACCAGTCATCAAACTTTGAAATCAGTTCCGGCGTACCTCAAGGAAGCAATTTGGATCCTATGCTATTTCTCATTTTTATTAATGACTTGCCTGATGTCTTGTGTCACTCAACTTGCCTTCTCTTTGCAGATGACTGCAAGCTATACCGCAGAATCGAAAATACTAACGACTGTACGCTATTGCAACAGGATCTAGGCAATATCTCTACGTGGTGCAATGACTTCAAAGTTGGTCTCAACATTAAAAAGTGTGTAGCGATAACGTTTTCTAACAAAAATCAAACCATCGATTTCCCCTATACTATTGATAATACTGAACTTCGCCGTGTTGAAGAATTTAAAGATCTCGCTGTTCTTTTTGACAAAACACTATCTTTTAATAGTGGTATAAGGCAAATAAGTAATGCAAGACTAAAAAAGCTGGGTTTCCTTGTTAGAGGTACTAAAGACTTCACTAACATAGAGTGTATCAAAGTATTAGTAATTTAGTTCGTTTGCATATGCCTGAATCTGAACTCCAGACAGAAAAATAATGGCCACCTTGTGGCCACCCTCTAAACTCTAAAGCTGACCATTCCCACCTATAGTAAAGAGACAGTGGCCAACTCTGGGACATATGCTATTGTTTTATTTACATATATCAGGCTATTACAGTTACTGCAACTGTGCTCTCAGGTATTAAACAGCGAGCGCTTAAATAAATAGATAAATGTATTTTAGTAGTCTCAATCCAATTATAGCATCACTACTATTTACTATGACCGCAATATTGGCCCTTACATTGGTTACGACTCCCATATGGAAATCTAGAGCTCATGTGGGCACGGACACTCATATTTCCCTGAAGTAGGAGTGAATCCCAAGAGGGTTCTTAAGAGAGTTTCTAGCCACTTACCATAACACCATTAAAAAAAAGGAACAAATATACAGAAATAAAAAATATAAAGGATAAAGTCGTGGGATAACATGCAAGAGAGAATAATTAAACAGGATAAATGGTCCATTACCTCTCACTCGAAGTACTTAAAGACCACGTTGTGAAAATAACGGACTTATCTGAATAAAATGAGAGAACATTTTGCTACAAAAGTTACTAAGAGGATGTTTCTGATCTAAATAGTTGAGCTGTGAAGGACAAAAAAATTTACTCATACAGGACCCCGCACTTTTTCCTATATAAAATGGTTCTCGGTTAAATTTTCTGAAATTTTAATATGTTATAGATCTCGATCTCCTGATTAAAAGTAACATGGGCCCAATCTAATCCTATGACTAGTTTTTAAGATACGGGGTGTTAAAGTTAAAAAGACGCTATTTTTATAAAATATATTCATGGCAATTGAAGGATTGGATTAATATTTTTTCCACGAATATCATTGCTGTAACGTCATATAATATATTGGGATAAAAATATGCGCCTATATATAGGGTGAGCCACCAATAACACGAAGTGAATTTTTAAAATCGATGTGCTTATGCTGAAACAACCAAATTTTGAGAAAATTATTTTTGAAATGAAATACACTGTTTCATAATTACCGAAATTCCCGATTTGTATATTTTATACAGGGCGAGTCAAAAATTTGGAAACACGTGTGGCTCATTCTAAGAAGACGCCCTGTATATTTTAATATATATTGATTGTACATTGACAGCTGATTCCAAATATATGTAATTTTATAGGGGTCCTCAGGGTGAAACAAAAGATAAAACACAAGAAAAATGCCGAAAAACTTTTTTTTTTTATATATCATCCTGTAATTCAGAATTTCGTCGGTTAATTTCCGTAATTCTTTCAAATTGTGTTTATATGTATATATTAAAAGAGTACCAAAAATTCAAAATCTTACTATGATTAGTTCTCGAGATTTAAAGCGAATTTACCATGTGGGTACGTAAGCCTAAGGATCAAAGCTTGTTTATATCTAATCATCACCGAATACGAGTTTTCGGTGATGAATAGTAGAAAATGATGTAAATACCGATTATAAGTAAAATGACTATAATATTCAAGGTACTCTAACACTGCTTGGAAAATTGAGGGTACATCGGACGAGATGGCATTAAACTCGGTTTCCAGTTGCAGATTTAATAAACTACAATATGCAAGTAACTTAGAGGTAATTCAAAGAGTAAACTCGTTTCCTCATCACCACAGGGGTAGAGTTCCCGAGGCATTTTTTTAATAGTGGTATCCCCGTTAGGCCCAATTCACTGTACTATATTTCTAGTAGCCAAAATATTGATTATAAGAAATTAATGAATAACACTGAATGTGATGAAACTAGCAGAAAACCTATTATCTGTTATATCTATCTTTTCTAACAGGGGCTGTTTAAAACAGATAATCAACGTTCTTGATAGCAAAAACTCATAATTAAGGTGTAAGAAAAATAAATACAAATTTTAAATAGCATTAGGTGATAACTGATATAAAGAAAACATGTCGTGCAGTTTCTCATTTTTCCACTATTTCAGGACCAGGGTCGATATTTGCTGGTGCATCAGCAATACAATTGAGAAGGATTGTAGATGAATAATGAATATTTGGCTCATGTCTTGCGTATCCAAGGAACCACAAAACACTTGCTACGTGTGCACAAGCACCTAATGTCCTGGCAGCAGACTTACAAGTACAATAGTAACCAAGTATCGGGGGATTCTTCATCATTGTAGACTACCCACAACATATACTTCGCGCAATATTTCGAAATCTTGAATAAATTCGAAATCGTAGGAAATTGGTTTCTTTAATGAATTCATCAACTTCTATTTATGTTTAATTCTTCTCTTAGAAGTTTATCTTGAATATATGCCGCTGATAATTGAACATGATAAATATCTGTTAAGCCTTGTAAATATTCCAACGTTAAACAGGGAAATTCAGGGACATGGATATGATTGAGTAGAACCCAGTTGCCATTTCTCAACTGAAGGTTTTCGGCTTCAACACGTGCCTGCACTATGTTTACCTCTTGCGATTGGCATCAGCATTTGTGTAGCTAGCTCAAAAGTTCCCGCTATATTTATTAAAGGATGAAATCCATTAATTAATGCACCCGCAATGCAATAAAAGTCACGTAAATGAACAGCATGTATTATTGATACCGTATCATTAAAAATTGATTTGAAATGATATATTTTAAACAGCTCTGTTGGAAAAAGACATTATTAGTTTTATATAACAGATTATAGGTTTTCTACTAGTTTCATCTTATTCAGTGTTATTCATTTATTTCTTAAAATCAATATTTTGGCTACTATAGTACAGTGAATTAGGCCTACTGGGGATATCACTATAAAAAAAACTCTACCCCTGTGGTGATGAGGAAACGAGTTTACTCTTTGAATTACTTTTAAGTTACTTGCATATTGTAGTTTATTAAATCTGCAACACAAAGATACCTGTAGCAGTGTTAGCGGAAACCGAGTTTAATGCCGTCTCGTCGGATGTACCCTCAATTTTCCGAGCATTGTTATAGTACCTTGAATACTATAGTCATTTTACTTATAATCGATATATTAAAGTTTATTTCATATTCACATCATTTTCCACTAAACAAGCTTTATTCCTTAGGCTTACGTACCAACATGGTAAATTCGCTTTAAATCTCGAGAACTAGTCATAGTAATATTTTGAATTTTTGGTGCTCTATTAACATATACGCAATAAACACAATTTGAAAGAATTACGGAAATTAACCGACGAAATTCTGAATTATAGGACGATTTCAAAAAAAAAAAATTCGGAATTTTTCTTATGTTTTATCTTTCCTGTGGACCCCTCTAAAAGTATATATATTTGGAATCAGCTGTCAATGTACAATCAATATATATTAAAATATACAGGGCGTCTTATTAGAATGAGTCACACGTGTTTCAAAAATTTTTACTCGCCCTGTATAAAATATACAAATTGGGAATTTCGGTAATTATGAAACAGTTCGTTTCATTTCAAAAATAATTTTCTCAAAATTTTATTGTTTCAGCATAAGCACATCGATTTTAATAATTCACTTCGTGTTATTGGTCGCTTACCCTGTATATAAGCACATATTATTATCACAATATATTATTTGACGTTACAGGAATGATATTCGCGGAAAAACAAATTAATTCAATCCTTCAATTGCCATGAATATATTTTATAAAAATAGCCACTTTTTAACTTTAACACCCTGTATCTCAAAAACTAGTCATAGGATTAGATTGGGACCATGTTACTTTTAATCAGGAGATCGAGATCTATAATATACTAAAAATTCAGAAAATTTAACCGAGAACCATTTTACATAGGAAAAAGTGCGGGGTCCTTTATTGCAAAATGCCAAATAGTGTAGATAATTTTTTTTTTTATAAAACAAAGCCTTTATTTAAAAATATACTAAAAAGTAAAATATAATTTTTAAATTTATACATTTGGAAAATAAAACGTGTGGTGGTGGTTATATACTGGGTGTAACAGGATCATCATATACCTCGTTATCTCCTTTAGTTTTGAAGATAGTTGATTGCAATTTAGGATATACTACATACATAATAAGCGGCACTTTTTGACATACAATTGATTTTTTCACCGGAAGTGATACTAACTTTAGATTTTTAAATGGAACACCCTATATATTGTTACATTTTTGAATTCTGCATGATTTTCTGAATCCAACGATGCCAAATAAGTGACATTTCAAACATCAATTTTTTTATAATATAATTTTTAGTCTTCCATTTAAGTGTGCCATGACAGTTCCGATTTATTCTAAATGACCCATATAATGCTACAAAAATCGAAATCCCGTTAAAAACACTAAATTACGTGATTTATGAGCAAATAAAATTCTCCAACATTATCTTTGGGGCAAAACTCAATTTTTTCAAATGGAACCGTATCGGTACCGTGGTATCATTTATTAGTACTATTAATAAGGAATTTATTCATATGTTGTATTAAAATGTGTGATAAATGTAAACAAAATTACAGCTAAAAGAAAATAAGAAAATACAATTTTATTCTAATTACCTTAATTGTTACACATAAGGTGGTTTTGGAATACAAAAAATTGACACAAAACATAGTTGTTCAAAATGCTGTCCATTAACGTCAATGCACTTCTGAACTCGCATAGCTGTTTCTCGAAGAAAGTTCGCCAATTGCTGGGCCGTTATGCTATTAATTGCTCGTCTTACTCGTAGCTCCAGGTCTTCACGGGTTGTAACGACGGTTGCATAGATAATATTTTGTAAATGACCCCAAACAAAGAAATCAAGGGGCTTTATATCAGGTGACCTTGGAGGCAACCTCACAGGACCATTCGTCCAAATTACGTTTTCACCAAATCTCCGTTGAAGGTAATCAATTACTATCCTTGAATTATGGGGAGGAGCGCCGTCTTGTTGGAAATACATTCCCTGTCCTAAATCTAAATGCAACTCATCTAAAATGTCTTCAATCTCATTTTCCAGGAATCTCAAGTATCTGGCACCAGTCAGAGGTCTTTCAATGATTCTACTACCGATTATTCCAAGCCAAACATTGAAACCAAACCGCACTTGAAAGTTGAAAATAATATCAGTCCCAAAAATCATTGTTTGGCTGTACGTTATTATACAAAATCCAATTGCAATATTCTATCCTACATTCGTAATCACTTTCGTACATATGCTGGTGAAACAGGTGTTTAAAAGATTTATAGTGGTATTTGTACAAAATTCGGCTTACTGTTTGGTGGCTGATGTTCAATTCAAATCCAACTTGCAATAAAGAAACAGTCTTATCAACTTCTATTTGAGCCAAAACATTAATTTCCGTTTGATTAATAATAAAGTTTTCTTCGGGATCATTGTTGGGCTCTCTTTGGAATTGGTTTTGAACACATTTAAAATAAATTTTCGCTGGACATTGCCTATCAGGATATCGTCGGCCATAAAGATCCATAGCTGCAACTGTATTTTTTTTACTTTCCCCATAAATAACTAACATGTCCATTTTTTCATCTCTTGTATTTTGTGGCATTTTGAACACAATTAACAAAAATTTTAAACAATTTTTAAAGACACAATCAAAACACTGTTAAACCAAGAAATGTTTGACAAGCTAAATATTTCATTGTTTTCAAATTTTTGCTTATTTTCTTTTAGCTGTAATTTTGTTTGTATTTGTCACACATTTTAATACGACATAATATGAATAAATTCCTTATTAATAGAACTAATAAATGGTACCACCAGTGGCGAGGCTGAAAATCTCGGGGCCTCCCCGCAAAATGTATGGTCGGGGCCCCCACAAAATAAAAAACTCACTTAAATTATAAAGTTTTTTGGCAGCGACGAACATTCTATTTAGCAAAGTCTTCGGTGATGTGATCAGTATCTAACTTCCTTGCTCTCTCTTTCTCAATACTTAATACACATAATGCTGGAAGTCTTTCTTGTGTCATTGAATTTCGTACAAACGTCTTAATAAGCTTTAATTTTGAAAATGACCTTTCAGCTGTAGCAACAGTAACTGGTAGTGTTAAGAATAATTTTATAGCAATGAAAACATTTGGAACACTTAACAGTAAAGTTTTATGATTTTTCATAGGGAATATAGCAAAATAAAGGACTGAAGAATCCGCAATTTCTATTATTTGTGTGCTCAAAACATTTCTTAGTAACAGAATTTCGCGGGGAAAATCTGCCGATAAATCTTTAGAATAATTTTCAGCAAGATTGATAGCTTCCAAATAAAGCTGATCGTCATTCAACTTTCATAATGTTTTGGGATTCTAACAGGAAAATCTCTTTACCAATTCGCTCATCCCAGAAAATCGGCCAACAATCTGTTGAACGACAATATCAAGGTTGGCATAAAATACCTCTAGAAGATGTTTCGGAATATGTAAGTCGTTCATCTTCTGCTAATTCATCAAAAAACTTTTTAATACGCCTTTTTCTCTTTTTTTAAAATTCTTGTTCTATACCCCATTTATTTGACAAATCCGAGGCCTCTACTAAAATTAATTATATACGAAATAACTTTTTTATCAACCATTATTATATTAAAATATTTATATATAATATTGACTATTGAATATGTTTAAGATGAATGTAATTTTTAATTTCGATGATATTTTCGCGTCACAAATTTCTATAGACTCGGGGGCCCTCAAGAGCTGCCCCCCCCCCCCGCACCGCGGGCCCTGCCTGTCCGTCCGCTACGCCACTGGGTACCACCGTACCGATATGGTTCCATTTGAAAAAATTGAGTTTTGTTCCAAAAACAGTTTTGGTGAATTTTATTTGCCCATAAATCACGTAATTTAGTGTTTTTAACGGGATTTCGATTTTTGTAGCATTACACGGGTTATTTAGAATAAATCAGAACTGTCATGACACACTTAAATGGAAAACTAAAAATGATATTAAAAAATAAATTGATGTTTGAAATATCACGTATTTGGCATTGTTGGATTCAGAAAATTATGCAGAACTCAAAAATGCAATAGTATATAGGGTGTTCCGTTTAAAAATCGAAAGTTAGTGTCACTTCCAGCAAAACCTGAACTGAAAAAAAAAAATCAATGGTATGTCAAAAAGCGCCGCTTATTATGTATGTAGTATATCCTAAATTTCAATCAATTATCTTCAAAACTAAAGAAGAAAAGGGAGGTATATACCATGATCCTGTTACATCCGATATAACACTATCGTACAGTTATTTTGCTCAATTGAGCTCCTCCAAAATGTTGGGTTTCCAGATGTACCAATATAAAAATTGTTTTCTACTTTTTAATACATTTTTTACTTCCCTTGCATGCCGAAGGGAAGTACCTATTGTACTTATATGAGAAAAAATCACCCTCCGCGATTTTTTGAGATTTTCACGTTTCAGATCATATAGATTACGAAAATGCAGGTTTTTCAATTCCACCAGACTGTCTGTCGGTCGATCTGTTGGTGTATTAACAAAAATAATTACTTGACAGAGAACAGTCAGGTAGGTAGCTGGCGCTACTGCCACCGATGAAACGGTTGGACTTTCATTGGAAGATATACAGGGTGGACCGTCTAAAGGGAATAGATAACGTAAAAAAAATGTTTCTTAAATTTAAAATTTCCATGTTTCATGGCATTATAAACCTACTTTAAAAAAAAATGAAAAAAAAAAATTTAAATTAAAAAAAATTTAAAATTAAAAAAAAATGAAATGTTTTTACCACTACCACAGAAGACAGAAACTTATCAGTTGCAGCTACTAACTCTGGGTGAACTCGAAATACGATTTAAAAATAACATTTTGATAAAAAGGATTGGGTTCTTTGACATCATATTATACATAATTATTATGTAATGAAACAATGATTGAAATAATGAACACGATTCGTGGAAGAAATGAAGGTATTTAGTAAGTTACAGAATATGTTCATCAGTTTCTAATGAACACAATTGCTTTGTGACCATGAATAAGGTAATTAAGTAATGACTCAATTCATACCACTAAAGAACTTTTCATTGTATCAATTAAAAAAGTCAATAATTTGCGTTTAGTGTTATTTTACGTAAATATTTTTTTCGCTGTACTATTTGATTTGTAATATTCTATTCAACAATATTGAAAATATATTATTGATCAAATCTTGTGTTTAATTTTAAGCTATACGTAATATATATGTCTTTCATTGTATATCTATACATTGTACTATTTTCCATGATGGTATTTTCATATTCTGGTAGCAGTATGAAAAAAATGCAGCTTCAAAGCGCATTATTATCATTAATGATGCCTGAAATACGGAGTATAAATATAAATGTGCACTTTTTTTAATATTCTGCAATACACCATGACTTAAGCCCCCAACTACATTAATACCATATATACGTATTTTTATTCATGTACTTACCTATCTAATAAATATAAAATAAGATAGTTTTCCCAGTGTACAGTAGATTGGACCGAAATATTGATATACTTTGTGTGTATATTATTTCTTTGAGTGTAGTAAGACATATTACTGTTACTTCGAGATCTATAGAGTTAGAAGAAAATCAGGTCCCCTGATGTCAAAAGTACCACTACTATAGAAAAGATGATGAAAAGATTTTTTTTTGCTCAAATTTAAAATTGCCACCTTTCATAACATTCTAAACTTATTTCAAAAAAACATATTTTTTTTTTTGAAAATAAAAAAATGAATTTTTTTTACCACTACTATAGAAATGATGGAAAAAAAAATCTGCTCAAACTTAAAGCTTCCAAAACAGATTTTTTTGAAAATATGTAAAAAAAATGTTTTTAAATATTTTTACAGCTATAAAGTATGTCCCTGGATGGACCTAACTATACTTGTAATTTTCCTTATTTCGCATCTTGAGAGGAAAAGTCATTGTTTATAAAAACTTTTGCTTGTCGTGAAAAGTCGTTAGTCATATACTCAGACTTTCAAAATAACATACAGGGTGGTTAGCAAATAAGGAAACGTGAATTTGTGCCAAGAGAAGTATTAGTTTTTGAAAGGAATATAAAAATGTTACTGAAAAAAGTTGTTTCTAATGTTAATATAGTAGTCCAGATATGAAGTTTGAACGTCGTATCTAAAAGTTGATATTTTTGCGAAAATACTGTTAAATTAATTTTATTATAAAACATTATTTAAATATAAATCGTCACTATCTTCACTGATTACCACAGGATAAGATCATCTCCTGCACTGTACCGTTCGGCGCTCTGTAAGTCAGTACTGCTGTTGAAGCAGTTCTTTTTGAGGTTTGTGTATCTTGTAATTGTCTATTTACCTTTTTAAATACATTTTTTATTAGTCCAAGAGGCGACTGCAAATTTGTGTGGGGAACGAGTGGACGGGATTTAGCAGTTTAGAATACTGCAATAGTATCCCACTAAACATGAAAACATTACGGAAATAAAACAGTAATGTATCATCGTTACTTTGTAACATTATTCAATAGATAATTTTAACGTTTATACAACAAGTATGTTATAGATTATGTCCCAGTCAGCAATGTTACAAAGTTATATTATTAAAAACACAACATTAAAGCAATATCCTCTCAACATATCTACATTAATGTTTTAATGTTATATTTTAAATACTACATTATGACTACATTTTTTAAATGTAACAAAATAAACGTTTTAATTTGATTACTACAATAATATTTCAGTGATATTAAAAGAAACAATTTAATTATGAAAATTATATTTAAATAATGTTTTTTTGATGTACTGTTTGTTAACATTTATACAATTTTATATTTTATAAATATTTACAGGGTGATCTCTAAATGATAGCTACAAGATTCTTTAATGATGCTTCGCCTCTATGTTCTTACTTTTGGTTTGGAGATGACTGAATGACATTTACACAACTCTAAAATTGAATGGATAAAAAGTGGAAATGTAGACTCATATTTAAAAATCTAATAGCTCAAAATGTAAGGAATATAATATGCTACTGTACAGTATAGTCACCATTATATTCCTTGCATTTTGTGCTGTTAGATTTTTAAATGTGATCTTATATTTTCACTTTTCATCCCTTCATTTTAGAATTGTGTAAATGTCATTCAATCATTTCCAAACAAAAGTGAAAAAGCAGAAGAAACGTATTATGTGAAAGAACCTTGTACCTATCATTTAAAGACCACCTGTAAATAATTATAAAATATAAAATTGTATCATAGAATCATAAAAATTAATTTGAGAATTTATAAAACATAATCACAATTATATGTGCATGTATGATATAATACACTTAGCATTTCATAACGGCTCTCATTTTACAAATTGTTCACTAATTATTAATAACAAAGCACCAAATATAACTTTTGTGCCTTTCAATTTTGTTTAGAATAGGTGAATTTAAAAAAATAGTTAATTACTTGAAATCCAGAATTACTTAACCTATTTAGTTATATTTCGAATTTTAAAATTAACTAAAGTGCATGTATTAGAAACATCTTAGAGATCACTTGTGCGACAACTGAACAGAATTATATAGAGGTTTTCGTATTGAGAATAAAATAAAAATTTGAAAATGCACAATTATGTGTAATTGTGCGTTTATACATAGTGTATTACCTGTTCTGAACCAGCTTATAAATAAAACCAGCAGAAATTTATAAATGTTCTTTATTATTCAAACCCGGTTAAATTATTAGTACGGATGATATAATATTTACCACAAAATTTTTTCTGATGGACTTTATCATAATCAATTTGGTTTTTATTGTGTATTTTGAGATAATGTGCATTATTTAATATACAAAAAGTAAACATTGATTTGTAAATTGTGTGAAAATAGCATAAAATATTTTGTGTAGACATTCTTTGCTTTGAAAATCGTAGACACTCGAAATTTCGAAACATTCTTTGGTGGTATTCGGAAAGCAACTCTAAACCGCATCTGAAATTAAAACAGATCAAATTGATAACATTATTGATAGTAGATGGAACATTCTAAATTCGGTGTCACGGGAAGGAGGAAGTTTATAAACGAACGATCGTTTAGGGGGGGGGGGTCCATAAATGTTACAAGGGAGAAGGGGGGAGGGGTTGCTTTTTCCAAACATGTTTTTGTTTGGATAGTCTCCTAAATGTCAAATTTATCACAACACAACCTATGAGTTTGACATATACTTATTAACAAATTGAATATTTAAAATTAAACCATGCAATAATAATACTGAACTAATGGAGTAGGTAGGTATATTAAAAAAATGTGGAATACCATTCTTGCAATCAAAAAACTTTTATTTAATTTGTTTTAGTAAATATTAATAGTCAATTTGTCAGTTGATCCGAACTAATTACTATACGCAGGAGCAATGAAGCAAAAAAAAACTACAGTGAAGCACATATTTTCACCTTTGTAGTCGTTGTAAATTTCAAATTATTAATAGAGAAAAAAATGCTTGAATAAAAGTTGCAACCTTTATTTCCTACAATATTGGTAATAACTAATTTCAGGGTAGAACTAATGGGAAAGCAGAAAATCAAGAAAAAATTATTTTCACCGACAATTTTCCAATATAAAAACTTAAAATGATTGTTCCATGTATATATATATATATATATATATATATATATATATATATATAAAATCAAAATTTATTTTTAAACATTGAATACCCTAGTTTCACTTACCGATTCTCCATGTTATTATCTGTTTTTAGTTCTTTTACTAGCAGAAATTCATCGAATTTTGTCGTCTTTCAACAAGTCCTTTTTAGTAGTTTCACCACTTTCATTTACTGCTTCTAAGATCCGCTGCATCGTAGCTTTAATTGCCGAGATCAAGTAAGAGTTGGAATTTATATAAGAGCTGCTTGGGGGGTGATAAATATTGTAGCAACTGCACTCAGAGAAAAAGTGTACTATATAGTTTTAGGTAAATTTCTATAGTTTTAAGAAAACGTACTTAAAACCAGTAAATTTTTTCTGACTATATGATCGGAATTCATCGCGTGTTTATGATGGCATTTTGCTTTTATAAAATTACATTTGAAAATAAATATTTACGATGTTAATTACAAAAATGCATATACCATTTATTGAAATAAATATACGTGTTTCATTTGGAAGCTACACTTGGAATAACTTTAAATTCGGATCGAAGAAAAAAATTGTTCGAATGAAAGTTGTTTGTTTTGGAAGGGCACATATGATGACATTTATCAAGGGCCTATTAAGGCCACCCTATGTAAGATATGGCCACCAACTTTGGTTTTTTAAGAAACCCCTTTAGTGGCTTTTACGATTCTCGCCGAGGAAAAACTTGTCCTATTAATTTTTTTTTTTGTTTATAAAAGGACATGTGATGGCACTAAGCAGGGGCCTGTCAAGGCCACATTTGGTAAAGTCTGGACACCGACAACACACCGAAGAAAACGTGCTTCCTTATAATAATATCATAAACGAAGATATTATTGGTTTCGAAATTCTGTACAAAACAAATTATACATATTTTGAGTAAAAAATGTTTAAAACCCCCTGTTTTATTCTGTTGTGGGAATAATACTCCCTTAAATGCAATCAAATGTATTTGAAAGTAATAAACAAATTGATTTTTTTTAAAATGTGTTGAAATAAAAGGATTGTATTGAAGTCGAATATCGTCATATATTTCTTGCAATAAAAAATTCAATACTTGAACTTCAAGTATTTATTAGAAACAAATGTAATCAAATCTGATACTTTATTTATATTACATTAAAGACACTCTTCTTAAAAAAATTGTTTACAGTTGTACAATAAATGTTATCACTTACTTTATTACGAAGGTTTTCATCGTCATCTAATAATCTGGTGGATCTGGTGGCTTTCAGCATGGGATTTCTCAGGGTTCGTGTTGAAATCATAACTTAAGGAGGTTCCGCAACGTCTTTTGGAATCTGATTTTTGAAAAATCATTTCAACATTATCGAGTATGATTATGATTACATACAATATCATTATCGTGTTCAACAGGCAATATCTTCGACTTTATAACAGCACGCCAGTTTGAGTGCAGTGATGGGAGATTTCCAGAAGCTGGCGAGCGTCATCAAGGTCGCGCGCTGGTATAAAATTTTAACTTTTTGATTTTTGAATTAGCTACGGCAGCCAATAGCCGAAAAGTTTCTTCGGCCGACCGGGGTTTTATGAAAAGAAAAATGTTGTTCTCTCGAATAAACCAAGGCCGACCTGGTCACTCCTTGGGGGAGGCTAGGCATTAAAAATTGCATTGTTGTTAATGGTCGGCCAAGGCTATCGCCAGGGGTGGGGATCGGCCGACCGAGCATTTTACATTCTTTGGATCATAATAAACAAATTAGTTACAAAGAGAACCGTCCACTTTGTCACCACAATCGCCCCATTGCCCCAATAAACAATTACCGTAATTACTCATTACCGCCAGGGACCGTAATCGGCCGACCGACCAGCGGTTATGAGTTTAGGGCATACTATTGCAGTATTCTAAACTGCTAAATCCCGTCCACTCGTTCCCCACACAAACTTGCAGTCGTCTCTTGGACTATATTCTTTAAATATATATTTTAAATATATTTTTTAAATATATTATTTAGTGTTTTCTATACTAAAATATCAATAAAGAAAAATAATACAATTAATGTAATATTGGTGGTTTACTGCGGAAAGCAGATATGTTTCCGTGAACGGGTAACTACGGGAAGCAGATTTTTCCCAGAGCTTATATTACCGCGGCCGTACAGGAAGCTCACCCAGTCGAAACGATCGCCGTCGTGAAATAGCTAGGTAATGAAATTGAATGCAACACTTAAAAAAATTGAATCCATTTATGATTGTTCATAAGTGTCTACTATTATTTCAGTAGTACTTATGACTGATCATAAACGGACTTTTTAAATTTTTAATAAGATTTCATGAGTACTATTACTTCAATAGTACTTATGAGCAGCGCTGGGTAATTCCTGGTGAAAAAATAATTAGCAATTATAATTCCATTTTTTTCGTGTAATTGTAATTGTATTTAAGTACTCTTTTTATTAAAGTAATTTGGAATTTTAATTGCAGGAAAATTGTTATAGGAATTGTAATTTGTATATATATTATTTGAACCATCTAATTACAAATTACTTCTATAAGTACAATTACTTTTTCCAATTACAACTACTTTCTCCAATTACAATTATTTTAAGAACATGCGTATGTGGTTAAACAAACAAGAACAGACTTACAGACTTGCGTAAATTTCCGTCTCTGGAAATTGGAAATACTTTCCCATTTTATAATATAAAATGAGAGAAAAGCAAAAGCAACAGAACATTGGTGTATCCCTTCCTAAAACTTGAAACTTATATGTTTCTAAATAAAAGGCCTTTTTCATTTAAAATACGTTTATTTAGTAAACTATGCCAGTGTTGCCACAGTCTTTCCAGCGGTTTAGCTCGAAATTTTTCTATAGATTTCGTAAATTTTCGATAGATATTAAGGGAGGTACATTTTAATAATATAGTTACTTAATAAATATCGATACTTGAAGTAGTTTCTTCCGGGTTTTGCCGCGGTCGTCGAACTTGACTTGACGTTTCGCTGATCATGCTGTCAGCTTCTTCAGAAGGGTTCCAAAGACAGTCTTTGGAACCCTTCTGACGAAGCTGACAGCATGATCAGCGAAACGTTAAGTTCGACGACCGCGGCAAAACCCGGAAGAAACTACTTCATTGGACAACGGCCGTGAAAACCTGCATTGCACTACCGGGTGTAACAGGATTATGGTATACCCCCGGTTTCGCCGGAAGTGACACTAATTTTCAATTTTTAAATGGAACACCCTGTATATTACTGCATTTTGAATTCTGCATAATTTTCTGAATCCAACGATGTCAAATAAGTGACATTTCAAAGATCAATTTTTTTATAATATAATTTTTAGTTTTCCATTTAAATGGGCCATGACGGTTCCGATTTATTCTAAATAACCCGTGTAATGCTACAAAAATCGAAATTCAGTTAAAAACACTAAATTACGTGATTTATGAGCAAATAAAATTCACCAAAATTGGTTTTGGGGCAAAACTCAGTTTTTTCAAATGGAGCCATATCGGTACCGTCGTACCATTTATTAGTACTCTATTAATAAGGAATTTATTCATATGTCGTATTAAAATGTGCGATAAATACAAACAAAATTACAGCTAAAAGAAAATAAGAAAATACAATTTTATTCTAATTACCTTGTTACACATAATGTGGCCTTGGAATACAAAAAATTAACACAAAACATTACAACAGTTGTTCAAAATGCTGTCCATTAACGTCAATGCACTTGTGAAATCGCATAGCTGTTTCTCGAAGAACGTTCGTCAATTAATGGTATGCTAGCTATTAATTGCTCGTCTTACTCGTAGCTCCAGGTCTTCACGGGTTGTAACGGCGGTTGCACAGACAATAGTTTTTAAATTACCCCAAACAAAGAAATCAAGAGGCGTTAAATTAGGTGACCTTGGAAGCCACCTCACAGGACCATTCTCAATCTTGGTTGAAGATAATCAATCACTATTCTAAAATTATGGGGAGGAGCGCCATCTTGTTGGAAATACATTCCCTATCCTAAATCTAAAGGTAACTCATCTGAAATGTCCTCAATCTCATTTTCCAGGAATCTCAAGTATCTGGCACCAGTCAGAGGTCCTTCAGATATTATTGGACCAATATACATCTGTATCCGCCTAATGGAAAATAAAGACCTATTATTATTACTATTATTATTATTATTAATTCTACTACCGATTATTCCAAGCCAAACATTGAAACCGAACCGCGCTTGAACCCGTAATAAATTTTGATTTTCTTTTGGCCAATATTTTGTATTTTGTCGGTTATTAATTCCAAATTTGTAAACCTTGACTCGTCCGAAAATAAAATCAGGTCAAAAAATCATTGTTTGGCTGCACGTCATTATGCAAAATCCAATTGCAATATTCCATCCTACGTTCGTAATCACTTTCGTACAAATGCTGGTGCAATTGGTATTTAAGAGATTTATAGTGGTTGTGCACAATTCGGCTTACTGTTTGTTGACTGATGTTCAATTCAAACCCAACTTGCCTTAAAGAAACAGTCTTATAAACTTCTGTTTGAGCCAAAACATCAATTTCCGTTCCTTCGTCAATAATGAAGTTTTCTTCGGGATCATTGTTGGGCTCTCTTCGGAATTGGTTTTCAACACGTTTAAAATAATTTTTCGCTGTACATTGTCTATCAGGATATCGTCGGCCATAAAGGGTCCATAGCCGCAATTGCATTTTTTTATTTTCCCCATAAATAATTAACATGTCCACTTTTTCATCTCTTGTATAAATTTGCGGCATTTTGAACACAATTAACAAGAATTTTAAACAACTTTTAAAGACAATAAAAACACCGTTAAACCAACAAATGTTTGACAAGCTAAATATTTCATTGTTTTCAATGCCACCTTAGTTACTTCTTAACATTTAATTAGAACAAAATTGTATTTTCTTATCTTCTTTTAGCTGTAATTTTGTTTGTATTTATCTCACATTTTAATACGACATATGAAATAAGTTACGGGGATTTTCTTGATAGAAGAAAATAACGTTGTAGAGTTAACTTCTTTATTAGAACGACTTATTACACTTTCTGATGACTACAAGTTCGGTGTGAGTATTTATATGCTTGATAGTTTAACTTGGGGTCATCTGATAACATTTGTTATTCTTCAACCGGATATTTGTAACAATGGTTATATTTGTAACAATAGTTATTATGATGTTTACTAAAAGTGTTTATAAAAATAAAAATAAGTAGTAAACAATGACTTTACATAATTCCTCCCTTCTTAAAATGGATTCATATCCTTTATAGGAAGGTTTGAATCTGAGAATTCAATGGATTCAGAGGGCGGTTTGCCTTTATTTACAATCTTTATATTAAATAGTTTCGTTTTGTAATATTTAAAGAAGAGATAACTTAGAATAGCAATAATAATTATAAATACAAGAGAATAAAGAATCCAGGTATGGTGACCAGTTGTTCCAAAATCTTCTATACTTAATGGTTGTAGATGTTTTAATGAATCGGATAGTTCAGTTAAGTCCGAAGGAAATTCTTCAAGTGGAAGATTTGGTAGAGGAGACAGGTCGTATTCTATAATCTTCGGCAAATAGAATGGACGTCCTCTAAGTTTTGTATCATCTTTGGAATAGGTAGTATTTTTAATGATTATACTACAATTGTGTTCGAGCATCACTTCGCTGAGCGTATTTATTCGAACTATTTCTTGGTCTGGGCACGAAGTTCTGATTAAAATTTCTTCTCGTGGGAAGCAGATAATCTTATCGTTTGAAACCCGTAATAAAAGATCTGAATTAACTGTGATCTTTTGTAAGGTGCAGTGTGTAGTCTGTTTTCCTTCTAGCAAGTCAAGCAGGCAGCTGGAAGTCCAAGGCAAAGGTTCTCCATCGCATATGTGATATTTGTTGATCGTCTGGCAGGTGGTGCCTTTCCATAAATGAGCCGTGTGATCAATACTCGTTATAAGGTAGGGTTTTGGAGGTATAAGGATTGTATCGTTAAAAGGAATAGGGATTATGTGGACTAATTGGAAGTCTCTGATGTCAAAGCAGAGAGGAATAGTTAATTGAATATAAATTAGATTCTTTTTGATTTTGGTCTGAATATGAAACAATCTATAGTATTCATCGGTTTCTAGTTTTAGAAGATTTCTAGTATCGTAAAGTTTTGTTAAAGTTTCCAAAATATGTAATAGATCTGAGTGAGACATGAAAAAATGATGTATGATTCCCAAATAGGAATTTACTAGAGCATTTTCCAGATTTTCTAAATGAGACAGAAGTCTACAAGAAGGTAAAAGCTGACTTAGATGAAAGAAGGTCAAAAGGTGAGCAAGATATTTTCATCAGATATGTTAAAGGTATTCCACAAATAATAAAGGGAAATTAAAAAGAAAAGAAGCAGACAACCCAAAACAAACAACCAAACAAGTGCAATAATTTTGTATTATAAAAAGAACAGCAAAACCCGGTATAAGTCATAAAAAAAAAAAAAATAAATAAAATTTAAAAAAAAAGTAAAAAACGGACTACTGGTCAAAATGGTTCTGATGGATGAAGACATACTGTTGAAAAATCTTGGTGAAGTGGATCAAAATCGGTGTGGAAAGTTTATCGAAGCAAGTGATTACAATCAGTTATCATCACCCAGCAATATTTTAAGTCTTATGCATCTTAATATAAGGAGTGTTAGAAGGAATTTTGATGAGTTTCTTGCTACTGTAACTACTTATAACCTTGACAAAATTGATATTATCTTTCTAGGTGAGTCTTTCCAACTAGCGTCAGCTAATCAATTTAATATTCCAGGTTTTACGACTTATTACAACAGTGCAGATTATAACAAAAACGACGGTGTAATATTCTTTGTAAAGAATAAATTAAATTGCCAAATTGATAATATTTATAGGCTTACTATATGTGGTGTTACCATTAGTGTTATAAAACTGAAAGTAAATGATGTCTCATTCAGAATTATTGCCTTATACAGGCCAAACCCAACAGATATTAATTCTTTTACAGAGGAAATTGATACATACTTTGATGAAAACAAAGAAAATAACCATTTTGAACTGTTTATAGGAGACTTAAACATCAACATATTGCGTGATGATCAAAATTCTAATAAATATCTATCGGTACTAGCTAAACATGGCTTTGAACCTTACATTCAATCTCATACACGAGTAACAGCTGAATCCGCTACCTGTATAGACCATATTTTCCTAAAGAAAAAACGTAATATGAATTCCTATAAATGCTGTTCCTTTATTTTAAACTGCAACATAACTGATCACTTTCCAGTAATAATGAATATTAGTCATCTGACAACACGGGACAAAGAAAGTAACACTTCTCAAACAATATCTTCAATAGACTTAAATAAACTAAAAATTCTAATATCTGAGCAAAGTTGGCTACAAGTTCTAAATACAAATGACGCACAATTAGCTACTAACTTATTTACTGATATTTTTGCTGAACTAATGGACCGGAGTAAAACAACAAGGACCATCTCCGAAACTAAATACAAAACTATTAAGCCATGGATATCTAATGGATTAATCACATCAATAATAAACAGAGACAAAATGAAAAGAAATTTAAATAAACAAAAGTTAATTAACAATCAGTACCCAACTAATTTAGAAACTGAATATAAAACATATAGGAATAAACTAAACAACCTACTAAAAAAATGTAAACACGACTACTACGAAAACCTTATTACAGTAAACCAGAACAACATGAAAAAAGTATATGACATCATTAGTGATGTCACCAATGAAAAATCTAGCAAAACAAATATTTTGAGAATTTCCAATGAACATGGGCAATTAATTCAAGATAATAAATCAATGTCGGATTACTGCAATGAATATTTTGCTAATGTAGGAACAAAGATGGCTAAGAAAATTACTAAACCCAGAGATTATACACACAAATTAACAAGAATAAGCAACACTATGTTTTTAACCTCTGTAGCTGAAAATGAGCTGATAAATCATATCAATTCTTTGAAAAATAACAGTGCACCGGGCATTGACGGTATTACCTCAAAAATCATCAAATACATACATCCGTTTATTCTCAACCCACTTGCTCACATTATAAATTTAACTTTCACTACAGGTCATGTACCTCGTCAGTTCAAAATATCGGTCATAACGCCTATCTATAAAGCAAAGGACAAAACCTTAATATCAAATTATAGACCCATAAGTTTAATAAACAATTTTGGTAAAATTTTAGAAAAATGTCTAAAAGATCGATTGATTCAATTCCTTCAGAAAAATAACATTCTCCACGAAAACCAATTTGGTTAGAAGGAAAAAGCACATTTGATGCAATGTATGAGGTTGTCAAAAACATCACCGAGAACATGAATCTAAATAAAAAATGTATAGCAGTATTTCTAGATCTAGCGAAGGCATTCGATACAGTCAATCATGAAAAACTTGTAAATGTGTTAGATCTCTACGGTATTCGTGGGGCTGTATTGGATGTTTTTAAAAGCTATCTATCACATCGACAACAACATGTCAGAATTAATAATATTCTAAGCGAACCGAAGGTAGTGAAAATAGGTGTCCCCCAAGGCACAGTTCTGGGCCCTATTCTCTTCATTATTTACATTAACTCCATGCTACAGCTTAATACTTGTTCCAAAATAATATCATATGCTGACGACACAGTTGTTTTATTTAACGGAGATACATGGGAAGATGCTAAAGAAAAGGTCCAGAACGGTATATTTCATATAAAAGACTGGTTAGATACGTATCAGCTTTCTCTAAATGTGGATAAAACTAAATATATAGCTTTCTCTGTTACAAATGTAAATCGACCTAGCTTTCATACAATAAGTATATCGAATCTACGTGATGATATAAAAGAAGTTGACCATATAAAATATTTAGGCATAATGATTGACCAAAATACCAAATGGGACAATCATATTAACTATTTGGTAACTAAAGTAAGAGCATTAATATTTAAATTTTATCAAATAAGGGTAGTATTAAATAAAAGAATAATGTTATTAGTATATAAAGCTCTAGCTGAATCGCTATTTCGCTATGGTATTCTGGTATGGGGGGGCTTGTACTCTAATGCGCTAAAAAACTTAAACGTAATTCAAAACTACATATTGAAAATTATATTTAACAAGAAGAAAATGTACCCTACTAATCTTCTTTACTCAAAGGAAATAAACAATATTCGATCTCTATATGTTCTCAGTGTTTGTTTATACACATTTAAAAATGATCATATTAAAAACTATACCTCAAGTCGATATGCGACACGTAGTTTAACAAGTGGTCTCCTCAAAATTCCTCCTAGCAATATAAAGCTTAATCAAAGATTTCTAACATATCTATCACCAAAATTCTATAACATTTTACCAAAGGAAATCAGACAAAGCCGTAATGTAAGAAAATTTAAAATATCATGCAAGGAATACATCTACGATAACTATTATCTCTTCTCCAAGTTAATGGAGAATTAGTTAGTATTAATTACTGTATGTAGTTAGAAGTTAAATAATGATATGGCTGTTATAATTTTGACTATTGTGTTTATAACAGACGTAAATATATCTAAAATAGGAAATAGGTAAGTAATTAGTTAATATTATTATATATGGCTGTTATAATTTTGACTATTGTGATTATAGCAGACGTAAATATATCTAAAATAGGAAATAGGTAATTAGTTAATATTATTATAAGCTTAGTTAACATATTTATAAGTTGATATAATTATAAGTTGATAGTACATATTCATGGTTACTGTAACTTTTCATCATATGCACAAAACAAGTGTTTACTCACTTAGGTGCATATTATATCTTATACAATCTTTACCTATATACTATCTGGTTCGTTTATTTTTATTTTATTTTTTTCCACTTATTATATGATTCTAAATTGTAATGTTAGGTATACTATAATATTATTTGTAACGTAATATTTAGAATTAGAAGTGTAATCTAATTGTAAAGCAAATTACTGCCAGATTATGTAAATTAAATTAAACTAAATAAATAAATAAATAAAATAAATAAATAAAAATTTAACAGGAGTAGAAAGTTCTGTGATATTTGATTGGATAAACCTTGACAATACATATTTAGTCCTAAGTTATTAAGTTGACTTGTGCATAATTGATTTCTCGTTTCTTTTAATAATTTTAAAGGTGTTGTTCATTTTATCCATTAATTGTGTATAGAGTGACATTCTCAGATTTACTTGAGTTGCTATGGAGTATTGATTTTTCATAAGGGTATTTAATTTGGAGTATATGTCTTCTAGATCATCTGCATCAGCAGTGCCAAAAAGGAATTTATCAATTTTTCCGATAACGTTAATTAGTCCTCGTCGGTTTCGGTCTAAAGGTTGGAAATTTGCGAATTTTGAGTGAGTTAATCTTGAGAGATATAGTAAGTGGTCATGCGAGTGGTTGGTACATTTATGTGAGAATCGAATCCTAACATATTTTCGGTGGTCTCTTGGATAACGTTTTCGATTAAGTCTAGGTCAATTATGTAAGAAAAGGAGTGGTAATTATTAATGAGTCTAGTTGGTTGATACGTCATTATATAGATGGGATTGGAAATAGTTTGAACTTTTAAGCAGTGTGTTTTTAAGACCAGGAGTAGTAATAGCAGGAGTGGTGTCATGTGTGTCGGTTTTCTCTTTAATTAGTCTTTGTTTTACCTGAAACAAAGGTTCATCGTCAGAGTCTGTGTATTGAGTTTGTCTAATGGTATTGTTACGTATTTGATTTTTTGTAAATCGTCCTGGTCCGTCATCTTTGATTACTTTCGCGGGTATGAATTTAGGTAAATTCTTTGCGCGTGTAGCTTGGGAATTTCTGACATAGACGGTGTCGTTTGGGTTGTAGGTATCGGGTTCTTTACGTTTTTCATTGACTTTTGACATTATGTGTTCCTTATCAAGGGTTTGATTGATTTTGAGCTGTTCGTAAAGGTTTTGGGTTAGATTTTTATGTTCTTGTATATAATCTGAAGTAATGATTTCGTCGGATATCTCGAATGGTGAGGGTTTGTCTAAATGTCCGAAAAGAACTTCAAAAGGGGTATGTTTAGTAAGAGAGTGTATTGATTCATTGTATCTTATAGTGGCTAATTTCATTAGGTATTGATTGGGCAAATTAGGGTTTTCTGAAATTAAGCATCTCATATACTATCTATTAGAGAGCTATGGAAACGTTCGACAGGGCTGTTGGACGTATGACTATCAGTACTATAATGAAATATAGGGATAAGAGCACCCCCACGGCAGCCTTGGAGACCCTATTAAACCTCCCCCCACTTAGCATAGTGATCCAGGGAGAGGCCAGAATGGGGGCTGCAAAACTCAAATACCCCGAATCTAAGATCGGGAGGACATTTGAGGATAATAAACACTGTAGAAGACCCTCTATTGAATATGAGGTCAGACTGCATGGTACCAAAAATCACCTTTAACAAGCCCTTCAATATCACCATTGGAGATAGGAAGGACTGGTCAACAGAAGCTTCTGACATACTACGAAAGGGCCTAACCTGGTATACTGACGGGTCTAGGACAAACACAGGAGCTGGAGCTGGAATACATGGTGAAAGACCCAGGGCAAGTATAAGTCTTTCCCTTGGGCAACACGCCATTGTATTCCAGTCAGAAATTCTGGCTATACTTGAATGTGTACGCGAGAATGCAAACCGACAATATGTGAATTAGCAGATCTCCATTGCATCAGACAGTCAGGCAGCACTTAGAGCACTAGCCTCTAACAGAGTGTCATCCCGACTGGTATGGGACTGCCATGAAGAGCTGAAAATTCTGGGCGAGCAGAACAGAGTCAAACTACTCTGGGTGCCAGGACACTCCGGAATTGACGGCAATGAAAAAGCTGATGAACTTGCTAAACAAGGGGCAGCTAACATATTCTATGGCCCAGAACCCGTGCTGGGTATTTCTAAAAGCTCAGCCAGAGGGGCGATTAAAGACTGGGTCAAGAGTAAACACAAGAACCACTGGAGGAACATTCCAGGAAATCGACATGGAAAAACACTTATTAAAGGTCCATGTGCAAAACAAACTGAATAACTGCTCACAATGAACAGGACGCAGTTAAGACTAATAACAGGACTTCTGACGGGACACTTTCCTGTAAAGAAGTACCTGAATACAATCGGCAAATTCGACGGCAACAGACTGCAGGCTATGCAGCAAGGAGCCGGAAACGGTCGACCACATCATTTTTTACTGCGAGGCATTGGCTCGCAGAAGATATGGCATCTACGGGCAAACACGAACAGACCCGGAACTTATCAGCACCCGTCCGACCATAGACCTGTATCATCTGATTAGAGGTACAGGGGTACTGGAGTGGGCGGAGTGAAGCATGGCAGGGAGAGCACAATAAGCCCAGGAGGCTGCAGTGCCCTCGGAGTTTTCTACTAACAGACGAGCCCTGGAAAAAAAAAGGGTAATTTCCTGATCCTTTTTTAAGAATTGGGTGAGGGGTTTTGTAACTTTTGCAAAGTTCGGAATGAAGCGACGATAATAACCGAGAAGTCCTAAAAATGACTTGATTTCCTTTGGTGTCTTAGGGATAGGAAATGACTTGATGGCTTCTATTTTTTTCGGGTTTGGTTTTATACCGTCAGGAGTTATTATGTGTCCTAAAAATTCAACTGATTTGCATAGGAACTCACATTTATCGAGTTGTATTTTTAGATTTGAGTTTTCGAGGGCTGTGAAAACGAGGTGCAAATTTTGGATGTGTTCTTGAAGAGAGGTAGAGAAAATTATTATATCGTCCATATATACGAGACAAATTTTATTTTGTAGGTCTCTTAGGACATTGTCCATGACTCTTTGGAAAGTACTAGGGGCATTCTTAAGTCCAAATGGCATTCGTACGTACCTTTTCTACGTTGAAAGATGTTTTTTCTATACTGTTCGGGTGCATTTCAATTTGGTGAAACCCGGATGCAAGGTCGAGTGTGGTAAAGTATTGACATCTGCCGAGTTTGTCTAGAATGTCATTAAAGTTTGGTAGGGGATATCTGTCTGTGATAGTTTTTTCGTTAACTTTACGGTAGTCGACGACGATTCTCCATTTCTTTTTTCCGGAGGCGTCTAATTTTTTCGGGACAATCCAAATGGGGGAATCGAGGGTCTTATAATTCCGTCTTTTAACATTTTGTCTATTTAAGTTTGTACCTCTTGCTGGTGTACAAAGGGGTATCTATATGATTTAGTATGAACAGGGATCTCGTCACTAGTGCGTATTTCATGTTTGACATGATTGGTAAAAGAAAGTGGGTCATCGGGAAAATAGAGTATATTTGGGTGTTTTCCCAAAACTGAAAAGAGTGCGGTTTTTTCTTCGAGATTTAAATGATCTGTGCGTATGATTTTCTTTAGATCGGCTCTATGTTTGGGTTCTTCCATGGAGCGTATGTAAGGGGTAAAGGTTTCGAAGTCTTGAAAAGGTAAAACATGTAAGGGCTAATCAAATGTGGCTTGTGTGGAAAATTAGTTAATGTTATGAAGTTCGACCATGGCCAAACCGTTTTTTGCAATAGTCAGAGTTTCAGGGATGGTGACTGTACCATTTGAAAATGAGGGAACTAGAATTTCTCCGTTGTAAATGTTGACAGGTATTTTCCTTTTTATTACTTCGCGTGAGTTTAGGTCATAGGTACGTGATGTATCGTTGGGGGTTCTTAGGAATAGAGGTAGACAAACATCTTGGTTAAAGATGGTCATAGTCTCGCAATCTAGCTTAAGATTAAATTTGCATATATCTTCGAATCCTAGTAAACCATCGTAGAAATCGTGAAAGTTATAAACTAGAACGTCGAGTGTTTTGTCTGAATGAAGTTCATCGAAAGCGGGAATTTCGGCGTGAAATTGTATGTCTGTCTCTCCGTGATATGTTTTAATTTTCGTAGTATTGGTGTACATACATTCAGGGTAGAAAGTTTCAATGATGTGGGGTCTAAGAATAGTTTTTGAGCAACCTGTATCAATAAGAAGTTTCATAGGGGGGTTTTGAATTTGGATATATGGTAAACTACAAGGGGTGATAACTGAGTTTATCATCGATTCGTTGTTTCGAGGCTCTTTGGGAAAATTTATGATTTCATCATATTCCTCGTCTAAAATTGGGAATTCATCTGGTTCTTCAAAAGTGAGATCACACAAAGTAAGTGACTTTCAATTAGGGGGTGAGAAAGAAAGCGTTCTAAGGATTGAGTATTGACTTACGTGACTTACGTTTTTCTTCTCCTCCACGTGGGTTGTTTGGATAGGCCTCAACTATTGAAATATACTTCTGGTGTCGGACCTCTGAGACTTCTTTGCTCGATGCAGGAATTTTCTCAAGGGTGACTCGATGCACTGACTGACTTGCCAAAAGGGCACTATCCTACCGACTGCGCCAAATAAGTTACGGGGATTTTCTTGGTAGAAGAAAATAACGTTGTAGAGTTAACTTCTTTATTAGAACGACTTATTACACTTTCTGATGACTACAAGTTCGGTGTGAGTATTTATATGCTTGATAGTTGAACTTGGGGTCATCTGATAACATTTGTTATACTTCAACCGGATATTTGTAACAATGGTTATATTTGTAACAATAGTTATTATGTTTACTAAAAGTGTTTATTAAAATAAAAATAAGTAGTAAACAATGACTTTACATAATTTATGAATAAATTCCTTTTTAACAGTACTAAGAAATGGTACCACGGTACCGATATGGTTCCATTTGAAAAAATTTACTGTTGCCCCAAAAACAATTTTGGTGAATTTTATTTGCTGATATATCACGTAAATTAGTGTTTATAACGGGATTTCGATTTTTGTAGCATTACCCAGGTCATTTAGAATAAATCGAAACAGTCATAGTGGCCACGTTGTATTCAGAAAATTATGCAGAACTCAAAAATGCAATAAAATATAGGGTGTTCCATTTAAAAATTGAAAGTTAGCGTCACTTCCGGCGAAACCAGAAGTAAAAAAAAATCGATTGTATATTAAAAAGTGCCGCTTATTATGTATGTAGTATATCCTGAATTTCAATCAGTTATCTTCAAAACTAAAGGAGAAAAGGGGGGTATACCATGATCCTGTTACACCCGGTATGTACTTCACATACCCCTAAATTTCGATCGGCAAAAACAAATTTTACTCGCTTTGTAATCACCTTTCTTTTTATTTTACACCGATACCGGCTAAACAGTATCGATGCCGACTTAGAAAGTAGTAATAATTTTCGGTAGAAATTCAGAATAAAACGGTTTTTAGGTAGACTTCATCCAAATTCGGTAGATCTGCCGAACATTCGGTAGCTGTGGCATCGCTGTAGGTTGCGAACTAATCGCAAGCATTGAGTAAAGACTTCTAACCATATTACATATTAACTATGTTTCTAACTTAATGATCGCAAGCAACTAATAACCCAGACGACAGAGTAAGTAAAGTTGTAAACTGAATATTTTTTTAACGAATTCGTGGAAGTATACAAAATAATATCCTGAAAAGTTTACATTCCGCTGGGATGTAGAACATAAAAAAGTGAAAACAAAATTTTTTTTCATCCATTTTTTCAAAATTTTGAAATTAAGTCAGGGTAGGAGAAAATAAAAAATACAGGTGGATAGACACGTGTTTCTCAACAAAAAATGTCCTAATAAAATGTATCGCTAAAGCCATGATATTCCTGGAAATAAATAGTGAAGTAATTTTGTCACTCTGCGCAGCTATTCGCACGGTTAAATGGCTAAATGCAGGGCAATTGAGAGAAAAATCGGGGCTCGCGGACTTTTTGAAGAGCGAAGGGGGAGGTGATATCCCTTACAATTGAATATTTATCACAGTAGAAATACACTAAACATTAGCGAGCCCGAGCCCCCTCAAAACCGCCGGCCCCCCTCAAAAAACACCGGGCCCGAGGGGAAACAACCCCCCCCCCCCCCCCTCGACGGGCCTGGCTAAATGCATACTATGGAACCTCTAAAAATTCTTAGCAGTTCTAACGAGTAAAATAAAGCTTTTCCTTCTTTCTGATTACACATTTTTAACATTTGTCTTAGTGAATAGTAGGAGGGAAAATATATATAATTACGAACGCACACCCAGACACCACACATAGCCGCTGAATCATTCGCATGAATTTTTATACGTGCCTTTACTGTATTGTATTTATTACAGGTACACCTATATCCACATTTCAGCTATATCCCATGAATTCCTTTTACATAATGTGTTCGAAAAGTTCCAGAATTTATATTCAAAACAATAAAATATGTTCATGGTTATGAGGATAAGATCGTGAAAATCTACACATTCTAATAACGAGTCTACTAAATATTAAAACGCAATATTACACAACACTTTTAATTAAAATTTTTAACTTACCTTTTTGTCTGTTTGGTTACTATAATTTACCTACTTTACCATAAAAGTAATTGCTAAGTCCATTTTTCATGTAAGTGGAATTAAACGAATATAATTCCTTTTTTAAAGACATGTACTTTGTAATTGTAATTATTTTTAAATTACAATTACCCAGCTCTGCTTATGAGTAATGAGCAATAATAAGCGGACTTAATTTTTTAGTGTTGCATCCAATTTCACTAATCCTTGCACTGCGGAGCTCGTTTCGACTGGGTGAGCTACCTGTACACTATACAGCCGCGGTAAGAGCTCTCAGAAAAATCTGCTTCACGCATTTACCCGTTCACAGAGATATCTACTTCCCTCAGTTAATAACTAACAAACTAACAATATATCTATTAATTGCATTTTATTTCTTTATTATAATTTTGGTATGGCAAACGCTAATAACACATTTAAAAAACAATAAAAACTGTATTTAAATAAATAAGCAGACAACATTTTTCTCAGGTACACAAACCACAAAAAGCTGCTTGAAGAGCAGTACTGACGTACAGAGCGCAGAACGGTACACTGCGGGAGACAATTTTACCCTGTAGTAATCAATGAAGTTAATGACGATGAACAAAATATGAATTAAGCCTTTATATAATAAAATTAACTAAAAAGTATTTTTTTTAGGTCTTGCACCCATTTCCTTTTAACGTGAATTTTGAATGTAACTTTGTATATTATTATGCGTGTGTGTATAATTGCATTAAATAAGAGTTACACAAAACCACTCATAAACGAACTAAATTTTTTTTAGAAGTGTTCCGCCCATTTGCTTTTAATGAAACAATTAGTAGTACCTAATAGTAAGTGTAATTACCCACATTGTATCGGCTACAACCGTAAAAAATTTACTCTCAAGTTTTTATTTTCATTTTTTAAATCATTAAAGTTATCTAAAATAAATGTGTAATATCCCTAATAGCACATGGCCGTCTCAAAAACGCCCCAAGTACGTACCCAGAGGACTTGAAAACGTCCCGAAAACGTACTTTACCGACCTAAAACGTACCGTCAGCAAGACGGGGTGTCCCGAGGACCAGGACTTATGTGGGGCGAATGTAGTGGTCTAAAGAGTACGTCCTGAAAACGCTGGGACATACTATGCCAAACATATAGGTATCTCCCCCTCCACCACTTTTAAGGTGTATTCACAGCAGAGGGTATTTATGTTTCTTTTTGGGTTTTCTCACCACATGCATTTCTTTCGAAATAGAATCCAGTGATTGGATTCTATTTCGAAGGGAATAAATGTGGTTAGAAAAGCCAAAAAGATTTAAAAAAATGACAAATATATGGTAATTACCATCTAGAAAAATGATTCAGATTGATTTTAATACTTGGTATTTTTATTTATCAACACCAAATAACAAATTTATGCGAACATTTTTTATTTCTATTGTGCTATTTAAAAATAAGTTATGGCATTTGTATTTTTTTTAAATTAACTTCTTACTCTACAAATTCAAGTGTCAAGTGTCAAAAATACAATTTTTATGGGATTTAAAAGTTACATAATATAATACCTAGTACAGTATAATATATTTATATATACATTAAGTCATATTGAATATTATATTATAAGAAATAAGCCAAGTGTGCAATAAAACGTAAGGTAAATGTATATCTCACCTTCTCTTAACGTTTTGCACACTTCGTCTTTTTATAATTATCTTAGTTTATATTATTCTCTAATATTCTCTCTTTTTTGACGCCCTCTCTGTTCTTTCTTTTGCCCTCTTCAATCACGATGCAATAGCCATTTCGGTGTTCTTCCAAGACTTTGAGGCGTTAGCGACTTCAGCAGCCCCTGTGCAAATAAAAGAAAAATTAACATTTCAGATGAAATCTTGGCAAAAAACATTAAGATATATGCCATCTGATGGCAACCTTATATTTAAAATACATTGTTGTTATAATTTTCTTGGTGTCCTATTTAAAAAAAATCATTTTTTGTTTAACCGACTTTTGCATTTGAAGGTTCCCTTGTTCATTTAAAAATTTTAAGAACACCTCTTTATATGAATGATCGATTCTACAAATAATACCAAAGACCGAGAGAAGCAGAAATATATGTTGTGACTAATGCTACCAGATTAATAACATTGTTGTAAGTTTAACGTTTTATTTTTTGCCAATATTATTACAGAATTCAAGTAAAGAAAATGGCTATGGGTTAAGATATTAGGTTGAACATTGATGATGTATAAAAGTTTTTGTACGTATGTACAGCGTAATTTCAGAAAAAATATTCCAAATAGGGCATATAAGTTACAAAATTGTAAATTTTCCTCAAAAAGTACCTTTATTAGTTTTTTCCTTATATCAATTTACTGAAGTCCCTAAATATGCTTTACAAGTTTGTTGATGTTTTCTGGCAAATGTTTTTATTACTCGATGTATCAAACCTTACATATTACAAGTTTCATCACCTCCACTTGTTCATCAAATGTCGAACCACATTTAACACTTCGTTTAACACACTGAGTAGGTACCTACTTCTTTTCAATTTTTTATAATGTTTAACCAACAATCTTCTTTTAAGTGAATAAGTTCACTCCATGATAAACAACTAAAAACTACATACCCAGGTTCACAGGTGATCTCCCATAGAATTTTAACAGAACCAAATAGGTGGGTGGTAGTATATTTATTATATATAGGCTATAACCTACAAATAAGCAGCACCAAATTTATCTAGAATAAAATATCGATCTAAATACTTACATATTAATAAATCAATTAAATAGACTTACCTGTTTGTGGTACTTTCTTTTGTAGCCGTTAAAAGTGACTAGTGGGCGGACGAAATAAAAATGATGCAATGCAATAACCATAGGGCTGCCAAATTGAATTCCCCATAGTTTGACAGCAACTAACCGAAATTCCTACATCTCAAACAACATGACGTTTGGCGAGAATTTTAAAATAAAAGAGCTTCATAGGAACTTAACATATTTTTGTTATTCATTCCAGTATTTCGATTTATCCTCATTGCGATATTTTCGTACTAAATTATAGTAGCACACTAATATAGAGGATAGTAGTATAATAACTACACTGTACTGTCAAAAAGTACAAATTAATGTGATTTCGCAAGATGAAAAAAATAGTTGAAACGAATGTAAGATTTCTGAAATCGGAAAAATCAAATTGACAAAATTTAAACGGACCATGAAAAATGAAAATATTTTGTTATAAAAAGAAATTTTGTTAGTAAAACTTTTTAAGGATTTTAATTTCATTTTTACAGTTTTTAATTTCCTTTTTTAATCATCCTCATCTGCTCAAAAAACATCACTCCTAGAGGTTATTTCACAAATGTGTTTAGGTTTGTCTTGACTAGACTCTAGCAGGATGTCCTTAAAACGTTTTATTCAGAACGTTTTAGGGACGATAGCAAACGGACGTGTTTGGGACGTAGCATATAACCCGGGACGTTCAAACCTAACGAAGACCTAAGTGTACGTCCTGGAGACGTTTGTTGTTATCAGGGATGGGCCAACTAATGGTGTAACAGAGCCTTTTTAGTAAGGGGTCCAAAGCATTAGAAATTGAAATGACCCATTCCAACAAGGTAAATAAGTTTTGAGCTCGCATATCGAAAAAGGGTGCTAATGGGCATCAGAAATGGCCTGTTGGACTTTTGTTGGGAATTGCACAACTCCTCCACAAGAAAAAAAGATGGCGGAATGTTATTTCAAGAATTCGTGTTTTTAAACGTATACCTCTCGCTAGAAAATTAACTAAGTGTGATATTGATCTAATTTTTTTTCTTTACATCTGACATGAGCGCATATGTCTGCACTAATAAAGTTTCAAAATCAATTACGGTTTTTTTCTAAATAAGTCCTAAATCAAAGGAACGAAGTTTGTGCGTTTGAAATTTCGACGTGCGGACAACTACATTAAATGTTTAATTTTCTTATATATTATATGCGAATGAAATATGGTCAAAAGATCAACACAGTTTTTGCAAAAAAAATTAGCTCGATGTCTTATACAGTTTTCGAGTTACAGATTTTGAAATTCGATCGTATCGTAATAATATCTTGTTATCATAACGCGCAACGTGACAGCTACGGCAGAGTTCGGTCTGTGCAATTGTGTCTAAGAACTAATTTGATTAAGGTGATAACACCTAATAGTAATATAAATTACTGTTGATCACCAGTAGATCACCGATTGCCAGAAAATTAGACAATCATTCAGGCGCGGATCCAGCCCTCAAAATGGGTTGTGGGCACGGCCATCTGAAAATCGGCCAAATGCGAGTCGGACTACGGACTCTCTTACGATATATTGCATTCCTACAAAGGAGACATTTACAAAATGTATGACAATGATTTGTGGCAAAGATTTTCCACGATTTTCGATAATGCGATGCCCGTTAACCGTAATTCTTTTGTGCCGTTTGAGCTATCTCCTTCTTCACATTGAAGCATTTTATAAGCGTCGCAAAAGCATACAAAATCTTCCGTAATAACACTATTATTCAAATATCTGAATGATAGACTCATCTGTTCGGTATGAGAAATATCTGTAGTCTCGTCAAATGGTCAAACAGAATAGCGAAAAACGTTGATTTTTTTACGCTTTGTAAAATGGTTTCCAGAATCTTTTTATTACAAATATCTATAAGTTCGTTTTGCATAGTTTTGCTTATATAAGTTGTTGTAGAATTTGTTGATGATAAATGGTGCTCAAGAACTGAGTCGCCTGCATCTATTCTAAATTTCAACAGAGCTAGGAAAGGACCCCGCAGTTTTTTATAGTAAAAATGGGCTTCAGTCGATTGTTCTGAAACTTGAGGAAAATGTTCTCCTGGGTCCCCACTAGTCCGCCCGAATTCGATTTTTTTATCTAGAGGCGATTGAAACTGTGAACATCTGCGAAGGTCTGCTTAAATGTTCCATAAATATTCTGAAAATATTCAGGCTCATTTTTTGGAGAAAAATAAGCATCTTATGTCTGTCGTGTTTTTTTAGTGCTTCCTTCTCCGGGAGAAAAAATAAAAAATATTTTCTTTGTAATTTTTTAACGGGGAAAGGAAGCACTTTGAAGAAACAGTTGGGGGGGCATAAGTTGATTATTTTTGTTCAAAGAACACGCCTGCCGGTTTTCAGAATTTCTTAGATAAAAATAATTTCGACCAAGAATTTCCCTAGATTTTTATTTTTTTCTACTTCAGAAAGATCCCAAAATATTCAGGCATATTCTTTGGGTAAAAATAATCAATATGTGCTTCCTTTTCAAAAAAAATTATAAGTATAACCTCTAATTTATTACAATAAATGATACATTGCCATAAATTACGCACGGTTCATTGTTTTTCTTTTCTAATACTAACAAAAGGCATTGGATATAAATAACATCGACCTCAATTAGGGTTTTGGGCATGCCCACCGTGCCCACAACGGTGGATCCGCGCTTGCAATCATTTATGTGTTATATTATAAATACGTGATTTAAAATATGATGTGTTAAAATATAGATGCAGAAATAATGGTTTAATGATTATTGAAAGAAGTCAATAATCTAACAAGGAAACTTTGAAGTACGTCTAATTTGCTTAGGAAATTTTGAGTTACATCATTTTGACTTAGGGCAGTAAGTATATCGAAACTTGCAAATACAATATGAAATCGTCAATAAGTTATACACATTTGAGATTAAAAAATAAGAATTGGCCGAAACTTCAGATTTAAGAAAATGTATGGCATGACTTAAAAAAACATCAGAATCCTACGAATTCGCCATAACAGACACAATTCTCAGTCCAAACTGGAATTACTTTATAAATAATAACAAATAAAAAGCTAATCATGTAAAATACATTTTAGAATATTGGTGTAAATAATAACATATGTTGCCCAACATTCCCAACAATGTGAACTTGGATTCCTCCTGCGTAACATCCAATTTGAAGTGCAATCATGAGGAAGCGAACACAATAATATTTGCGCAAAGTATGTTTAATTTTTGCAAAATAGGAAACCTACAAAAATTGTGTGGGTACACGACAACGAAGGGTATTTTAGGGTATTCACGAAATCAGTAAAAAATTAGCTGAAAAATAGGAAGAAGTAAATATTGTAAAAACTTTATTGGCAGCCTGTGTATTGTGTGACTTATGAGTTATCTTCTCTGAAGAGGAAAAAATGAGCAGTTACAGTTTCCTTAATACGAACAGGCCAACTATATAATTAGACTAATTTTGGAGATAACTGCGATGCAATTGATGATCGTGTAATTGAAGATGCTCGTAAGTCCTATGTGAATCTATATGGCGGTAGTGAATTTAAATCCTTAGATTTGCTAAGGTAGTATTTATTTTTCCTTAAGGTTATTAGACTTACGTTCGCTACGTCCTACACAAGACGCTTCCTTGCTGCATTTAAAACGGGCATTATAGGGGACGGTAGTTCAGTGGTTTGGTGCACTTAGCTTAATAGCAACTAAAGTACTTAGTGAAGCAGGTTAAAACCCTGCCTACTGCAAAATAATTTTAATTGTAAAAATTATCCACAAGAAGTTGTTTAGACTCTTATCTAACACAAAATTCTGGATTTTTAACAAATTTCCTCGACTTGATAAGCAGTTAAGAAAACACATCAAACTTTAATGTCCAAGCCTTTACCAGAAAATTTGGATATCTGATAGAGAATAACCAAATAGAATCATAAATTATGACAAAAAGTCACAACTGGATCTATAGAAAACAAATAGTGGAATTCTAAAGTAAAGTGTGACTAAAAATGTGCGTCCACTTGATGTTCTGTTGCATGTGCAGCCTTTCCTAACAATGGGGTCGTTGCACTATATCGAAATTGAGACTGATTTTGAATGGAAAATGTAACTGTGGGTTTGTTAATGCCCTGTGTTACATAAATTGGCCAAACTATTGCCTAAAATTTAAACTACACCACTTTAAAATAAAGCGCGCCGTCAGCAGAATTCCTTTGCCCCTTCTACGTCATAAATTGAAAACGCTGATGCGCTAGCGCCCGCTTATTGATCGACACGTAGTCCTAGGTCATGGTCCACTTTCGACCGCCAGGTTTTTGAATGACAGGAACGGGCACGGATAGATCGGTAAGTTCCGACTATTTTCAGAGGTATTCGACGTTACCCTCTCTACGTCATCATTTAAAGGGTTTAAAGAGCCAAAGACCAAACTTTGACGCTAATTTACACCCTTAAAACGCATGCAACAAAAAAAAAAAAACAAAAAACACGGGTCTAATATTTTTCATTATATTTTCAGAATATGCAATAAAAAAAAATACGTGCAACGACCCCATTGTTCTAAGGGCAGAAATAATACAGAGCAGTTTGTGTATACTTATTATGCATTATTATTATTACAATTATTACTTATGAATATATTACACGTTTTGTGTACGTCTTTATATTTTCTTATTTGTAAAATGCTATATTTGTACCACAATAATGGTATACTTAATAAATAATATTTCCATACAACACCTTCATAATTAATAGATCTAATAAATCTTCTGCCAAATGAGTTTCATTTGACCTACTAATATGCAAAATTATAAAAATGTAAATAATAGCACAATTCCAAAAATGCATTGGCTCACTATCTTAATGCGTTAAACTTAGCCAGAAAACAACCGCATGCTAATAGGAATACCACGAATCTAATTATGGTTTATTTTAAAAAGTCGGTAACTCAAAAGCTGTATAAGATATCGAGCTAATTTTTTTGCAAAAACTCTGTTGATCTTTAGACCATATTTCATTCATATATAGTATATAAAAAAATTGAATATTTAATGTAGTTCGCACGTCGAAATTTCAAACACACAAATTTCGTTACTGTGATTTAGGATTTATTTAAAAAAAACTGTAAGCGATTTTCAAATTCTATTAGTACAGATATATGCGCTCATGTCAGTAGTATATAAATTTAAAAAAATCAAATCAATATCGCATTTAGTTAATTCTCTAGTGAGAGGCATACGTTTAAAAACACGAATTCTTGAAATAACATTCCGCCATCTTTTTTTCTTGTGGAGAAGTTGTGCAATCGCGACCAAAAGTCCAACAAGCCATTTCTGATGCCCATTAGGACCTTCTTTCGATATCCGAGCTCAAAAATCATTTACCTTGCTGGAATGGGTTACTTGGCGATTTTGACGGCTTTCGAAGGCGTGGACCCTCTCCTATTTTGTTTCATTCGTCTAGCTAAAATAGTTTGTCCACGACTGTTAAATAACGTACTCATTATGTATGTGTTTCCTCAAGGATAATTCTATCCATTATTCCCTGCAGTGAATAATGATTTCTTTATTTACTGATTGCAGTGACAGTCAGTTGTTTATAAGAAATGAAATTAGTGACTTTTTACTAAAAATTTTAAACTGAAAATTGCAGCAACCAAAAGACAAGTGCTGTCTCTCTAAGTTTTCTAGGAAGCACTCAAATGATACGTGCTGAAAAGGTACTTTAATTAACACTCAAAAACTACATTAGTAAGATTTTTTCAAAGCATCATCTATTAGCAACACGCGATAATCCCCAACGTTGTTTTTGAAACCATTTACCTACGTGCCTGCAAACTGCATTATTTTATTAGTAAGCCGTGACAATGTGTCAAAGCGTAATTCTGTAATTGATTTGAAACGTCAAAATGTGTGCGATTTCAACGCCATTGTAAGTACCTTACAATAATTTTACATATTAGGCACTCAAAAAGAGCAATATAATTAAATAAATGGATAGTGACAGTGAAAATGAGATTTTTTTGACTCCACCAGAGATAAAGGAAGCTGCAGAAATCGCCTCAGTAACTTGTTCGAAAAATCGAAAAAATTATATATGATGACATATGAATCTTTCTCAAATAGGAGAAATGAAATGAAGATGAATTTTAATTCAATATTAAATATTTAATAGTCGTGGACAAAGTATAGTATACTACTCACATATAATGGCTATTATTCACTCTAGTGATTTAAATTTGACCCTCGTGAATAATAGCCATCATTATATGGTCGTTGAATAATATACTATTATCTATCTGAAGGACCAATATAGGTCAGGGGCTGAAAATTTGTCAATAGTGTTCTTATGACTTGCCAATATTATAACATGTTATTTCAAAGATTGCTTTCTGGGGCCGTTTCGCCTATCTTATCCTGCTACCCTTTCTGAACTCTTCCTAGTTTGTTTTATTTATTTACCTCTATTTACCCCCCAATCCTTCAGCGTAATCAATCCAGTTTTAGATCTCGTTATAAGACGTATGTGCTCCAAAGAAGTCCAGAGGCGCGCTTAGGCCTAGGCGCACTAGGCGCGCGCCTAGGGCCCCACTTTTCCAGGGGCCCCCATTTCCCGATTTATTGAGGTAAAAAAGCGATGTAAATATTTTATTTCTTTTTATTTATTTTCTCTTTACCGATAGCAATAATGATAATTACAACTATCATGAAATACGTTTCTTCCCTTTTCCATATCATCCTCATCAGATCTCAATTGCAACAAAAATAACAAAATAAGAATGGTTAATGCGAGTATGTGTTCACGAACATTTGTCGTTTATTTACATTTTATATCATTTGAATTTGAAATCGTCTTATAGGTCTTCCTTTCGCTTTCAACTTTTTTCATATTTCAATGTAGAAGTCTACAGGAATTTATTGTTTGTGTTTATCGTGTTTTTTAATCTTTATTGACTCTATCACGACTGAAAAGTGATGAATCCGTTTATTAATATAATGTACGTTTACATAGTAACAATAAATGTGTACATTGTCTTAATGAACATATACATTATATCAATAAACAGATTCATAAATTCTCAATGAACTTTCATTCATTGATTTCTCGGACATATTTTTTAGTGTATTAAAAAAAGATGCAATCAATTAACAGACCAATTTGGCAATTCCTCAGACGTTACTATTTAAGTTTCGGCAGTCGGCACGTGCCAGATGACGAATCAGCTTTTCGGTATATTTCACATTAATGAAAATAAATCTACTGATAATGATGATGCGAAAATTCAAGAACCTGCGACAGAACAATCTAGAAAACTCGAGAAAATAACTGAGAAAATTTTGATTTTGAAACCAGTGATGAGGACTGAGAAAAGGAAGAACCATTAGGAAACGATTCTAGTGAATCTGGCGATGATGAACAAATAGAAAAAGAATGAAAATAAAGAAAATTTTGAAAAAAAGTATGACGATGCAAAACAAGCTAATAATCAGTGCACTGCAATAATCAATACATTAATATCAACCTATAGAGGCGACATAGATTCCGAGATATCTCCAGAAAAATTGCATCAATTTTTGATATATGCCGGCTTAAGTCACCTGCTGAAATGTATAAAGGACCCCCCAGTTTTTTATAGTAAAAATGTGTTTCGGTCGATAGATCTGAAACTTGGGGAAAATGTTGTCCTGGGCACCTTGATTAAAATTCATTTTGACCACCAGTTAGTTGACCGAATTCGATTTTTTGATCTAGAGACGATTGAAACTGTGAACATCTGCGAAGGTCTGCTTAAATGTTCCGTAAAAAATCTGAAAATATTCAGTCTCATTTTTTGGAGAAAGATAAACAACTTTTGTTTCTTGGTGGTTTTTTTTTCAAAGTGCTTCCTTCTCCTGGAAAAGAATAACAAACAGAAAAAAATATTTTTTTTGCATTTTTTTTAACGGGAAAAGGAAGCACTTTGAAGAAAAAGTTGAAGGGGCATAAGCTAATTATTTTTACCTAAAGAACATGCTTCTGAAGTAGAAAAAAATAAAATTTTAGGGAAATTCTTGGTCGAAGTTATTTTTGTCTAAGAAATTCTGAAAACCGGTAGGCGTGTTCTTTTACCAAATATTAGCATCTTTTGTCTCTTGGTGTTTATCTTCAAAGTGCTTCCTCTTCCCATAAAAAATTCAGAAAAAATATTTTTGTTTGTTATTTTTTTCCGGGAGAAGGAAGCACTTTGAAAAAAAAAATGCCAAGAGACAAAGGATGCTTATTTTTTTTTTCAAGAAATGAGCATGCATATTTTCAGAATTTTTATGGAACATTTACGCAGACCTTCGAAGATGTTCACACTTTCAATCGCCTCTAGATCAAAAAATCGAATTCAGTCGGACTGGTGGTCAGAGAGAATTTTAATCAGGGGTCTAGGAGAATATTTTCCCCAAGTTTTAGAACAATCGACTGAAACCTATTCTTACTATAAAAAACTGCGGAGTCCTTTATTCTCAATGTGTTGCACACGACATTTTTTAATGTTGAAACCCTTTTGTGTATTTACTTGACCATTCCGGTCAGTAATCCTTCATGTAAACGCACTTTTTCGGCGCCCAAAAGAATTAATAACTACTTACGAAGTACTTCGGGGCAACAGCGACTTCAAAATTTGTCTCTTCTGTATTAGACGAGTAAAATTGGGAAGCAAATTCGCTTAGTTTCCGAGAAAAAAAAAACTGGCGTAGAACCAAACCAGACTTGGTGCGATTCTTTAATTAGGTGATCGTGTACATGAAACCACTTTTCACGACATTTTCTGGTGGTCAGGAACTTTTTTATTTTGAAAAAACTGTAAAAAATGATTTTTCTATGAAACATGTTTTTTAACGTCCCCACCGTTATATATATATATATATAAAATATAATATATAAAATATATATATAAAAATAATTGTGCTGTGGAACTGATTTTTTTTTAAATTGAAGTAGACACAATAACGCTTCTAACTAGGTACAATGTGATTATAAAACAAATTTTTTTAATTGTTAAAATAATAGCAAACTTAAAGTTCTTATTTTCGTGAATGTATTTTTCAGCAATCGAGAAAAATTTTTAATTATGAAAATATTTATATACATGCTGTGAACAAATTGAAGCCAATATATGAACAAAGTTTTTAGAATCATAATTTTTGATGTGCAGGTTATAGTATGTAGTCAGCGGTTTTTTTAAAACGGGCTAAAACATATTCTTGCGCGCCCGTCTCTCAGTAGTCTCAGTATACTGCTTACCGCCTGCGGACTACGGGTGTTGTGTACTAATCGGGCTTTTATTAACAGCTCCAAAATAGGTACGAACCTAAGGTGTAAACCTACCTTTTGTTGTTTTAAGGTAAAAAATATTTAAAAGCAGGTGAATATAAATCATTGTGATAAAGTAATAAGTAGATTATTACACATTTTTGATTGAATTAAACCAAGACGCAGGAATAAAACAACTTTATTTTTTTGCAACTATTTTTCTATTGACAAATGAGTATTTAGTTACGTAGGCCCTGCGTTAAAAGCATTCTAGTTCGTCTGTACATTCATCGAAACCTTCAAATAACAGTATTTCAAGTATGACATTTACACTCATTACAACATTTTAGGCATTCTTTAACACAATCATATTTTCGATTTTCACAATTTTTATCTGAACAATAAATACTTATAGAGGAGAGAATTCGAGACTCTATCGTGCCGTTTTTTTTTTCTGGCGTAGAACCAGGTCAAGCATGGCAGGCTTTGTTAAGCATGTCACTGGGCATATGAAATCGTATTTCACGACATTTTTTCGTGGTCTGGACTTTTTTAAATTAGAAAAAAGGGAAAATATTGTATTTTAAATAAAATGTGTTTTTTTTTGTTTCCATCGTCATATCTTCAAAACTAATGTTGCTATCGACGTTGTATTTTATTTCAATTAAAGTACACACAATAGCGTTTTTAACTGTACTAATGGTTTTTACACAGTTCGCATTTTCATTTCCTTAAAAATTAGGAAAACTAGATATTTGAATTTTACGTATTACAATTTTCACCAATCGATAAACTTTTTTATTTTTGAAAATTTTTATACACACACAGTGAAGCAAATGTAGTCCAAACATTAGAAAAGTTTTTGATATAATTATTTTTTTCCCAATGTGTATCGTTTGGCAACAACGATTTTTTTTAAAGCGCGCTAAATTATTCATATGTATTATTGCGGCTCACAATCTAGGTACGTACACCGCGTATGGAAGGTAGGATAAGGTGCGTCTAACCAATAGACTATTCAAATCTATTGACCCCTCACCTTAACCGCGAATATCTCAAAAACGGAGAAACGGAAAAAATTGAAAAAATTATGTGTCGATTGTAAATCATTCACTGAAATTTGAATAATGTACATTGGACAGTTTTGAAGTGCTGCTAAGTTATATTGAAAAATGTCCTACTTTTTACCAGTTTTAAATCTATTATATATTTGAAAGTATGCCTACTATATAAATAATATTTTAGATGCCGATAAGGCATGGTATTTTTTGTACGAGGAAATTTTTTCATAATTTTTTTATTCTAAAATTTTGCAGTTATTCTAAAAAACGTGACATCATGTTTATTCGGTTATTTATCAAGATATTTACAAAAATTTTGATAAAATGGTTAATTATGAAAAATGTAAGCATTTTCAGAAAAAATAATTGGTATATATCAAATATTAATTTAGTTGTCAAGTGCAATAGATAATATTATTGCCTGCGTTCTGCATTATTATCTATTGCACTTGATAACTAAATTAATATTTGATATATACCAATTCTTTTTTCTGAACATCCTTACATTTTATATGATTAACTATTTTATTAAAAATATTTTAAATACCTTGATAAATAGCCGAATAAACATGAGGTTACGTTTTTGACAATAACTGCCAAATTTTAGAATAAAGTATTTCTTCGTACAAAAAATGCCGTGCTTTATCGGTATCTAAAATATTATTCATATAGTAGGCATATTTTTCAAGATATAATGAATTTAAAACTGGTATGGTCAAAATTTCCTTAAAAAGTACCGCATTTTTCAATATAACTTAGCAGAACCTCAAAACCGTCCAATGTACATTATTCAAACTTCAGTGAATAATTTACAATAGACACATAATGAACACATATTTTCTCAAATTTTCTCTGGTCCGCCATTTTTGAGATTTCGCGGTTAAAATGAGGGGTCAATACATTTGAATCGTATATTAGTAGTTTGCGGGATTTAGAGTATACGTATAAATAGTTTTAAATAAATGCGATGCTGTAGAATATTCGCAATTTAGTTTTCTAAAATAATGGAGTGCATTATTTGTAAGAAAATTGCGTGAGATGATGACAAATCTGTGGTACCAAGACCTAGGATACAAGGTTTGTTGTCACTAATATCTAGTGCTGAAAAAGACGACATCGCGTAAATATTGTGTGAGAAAAGATAATATTTTAAATGACGAAATTTAGTTAAAATATCATATAGACTGTCGTATAGGTAGACAAGTTTTGAAAACATGAACGTTTTCTGCATTCATACAGTGCCGCCGCGCCGCGCCGATTTGCAACAAGATGCTGCACAGTACTTAATCGAATACGAAATATTAACAATAAATGGAGGATTTAAATTAACAGAAAAAGTAGTTTCACTACATAAACGTCATTCAGAAATTATCAAAAATCTATTTAGCAAACAGGAAGATACCAGGATGATTTTGCATGCAATGTACGAAACTAAATTTAGCAAACAAACATTGGTGAAATCAGTTGATACAGAGATGTATTAATTTTACTTACTCTCCTTTTTTCGGACTCTGACTTAAATGGAACTAATTTATTTATGCAACTTGGACACGGCACTAGCAGACAATTTTTGTCAATATAGAAGGTAGTGCAAAGTTTATGAACTACAGTTTTTTCTTGTCTTCATTGTTTTACTGGTTGCGATACCACTAATGTTTTTTTTTTAATATTTAAAAAAATCTGCGTTTGATCTTAAAGAATATTGTTGTTTTTCAAAAATTATCGGACCTGCCATTGCTGTCTAAAGACAAAGCTTTAAAATTCTTTACAAAATTGATTCTAGTACTGTACAAAAACAAAAATAAACAAATTCAGATATTAAACGACCTAAGGATCAAATTAGCAACAACAACAAACGGAGCTTCCTTCAACTGAAGGCACCTTTTACCACCCATTCTTAAGGTAAACATATATATTTAAATAATAGATTTCCTATCTAATACATTTAGTTAACTATTGCAGGTTTATGTATCAACTTAGAATATCGTACAGAAGCAATATGCCATCTACACTTATAAATGCACATGGTTCAGGACGGAATTTAAGTGACGATGCTTGGACAATATTTTCATTAAGTATTTATTGTTCAGATAAAAATTGTGAAAATCGAAAATATAATTGTGTTAAAGAAGGCCTAAAATGTGTCGTACTTGAAATACTGTTATTTAAAGGTTTCGATGAATGTACAGACGAACTAGAATGCTTTTAACGCAGGGCCTACGTAACTAAATACTCATTTGTCAATAGAAAAATAGTTGCAAAAAAATAAAGTTGTTTTATTCCTGCGTCTTGGTTTATTCAATCAAAAATGTGTAATAACCTACTTATTAGGTAGGTACTTACTTTATAACAATGATTTATATTTACTTACCTGCTTTTAAATATTTTTTACCTTAAAACAACAAAAGGTAGGTTTATACCTTAGGTTCGTACCTATTTTGGAGTTGTTAATAAAAGCCCGATTAGTACACATGAATCCAACAACCGTAGTCCGCAGGCGGTAAGCAGTACAATGAGAGCCGGGCGTGCAAGAATATGTTTTAGCCCGTTTTAAAAAAATCGCTGACTACATACTATAACCTGCACATCAAAAATTATGATTTTAAAAACATTTTTTTATATATTGGCTTCAATTTGTTCACAGCATGTATATACATATTTTCATAAATAAAAATTTTTCTCGATTGCTGAAAAATACATTCACGAAAATAACAACTTTAAGTTTGCTATTATTTTAACAATTAAAAAAAATATATTTTACAATCACATTGTACATAGTTAGAAGCGTTATTGTGTCTACTTCAATTTAATAAAAAAATCAGTTCCATAGCATAATTATTTTTAAAGATATAACGGTGGGGACGTTAAGAAACATGTTTCATGGAAAAATCATTTTTTTACAGGTTTTTCGAAATAAAAAAGTTCCTGACCACCAGAAAATGTCGTGAAAAGTGGTTTCATGTACACGATCACCTAATTAAAGAATCGCACTAAGTCAGGTTTGGTTCTACGCCAGTTTTTTTTTTCTCGGAAACTAAGCGACTTTGCTGTTCAATTTTACTCGTCTATTAATGAAAATATTGTCCAAACATCGTCACTTAAATTCCGTCCTGAACCAAGTGCATTCATAAGTGTAGTTGGCATATTGCTTCTGTACGATATTCTAAGTATCTAAGTTGATACATAATCCTGCAATAGATAACTAAATGTATTAGATAGGAAATGTATTATTTAAATATATATGTTTACCTTAAGAAGGGGTGGTAAAAGGTGCCTTCAGTTGAAGGAAGCTCCGTTTGTTGTTGCTAATTTGATCCTTAGGTCGTTTAATATCTGAATTTGTTAATTTTTGTTTTTGTACAGTACTAGAATCAATTTTGTAAAGATTATTAAAGCTTCGTCTTTAGACAGCAATGGCAGTTCCGACAATTTTTGAAAAACAACAATATTCTTTAAGAACATCAAACGCAGATTTTTTAATCTAGTTTCGTACATTGCATGCAAAACCGGCCTGGTATCTTCTTGTTTGCTAAATAGATTTTTGGTCATTTCTGAATGACGTTTACGTAGTGAAACTACTTTTTCTGTTAATTTAAATCCTCCATCTATTATTAATATTTCGTATTCGATTAAGTACTGTGTAGCATCTGTTGCAAATCGGCGCGGCGTGGCGGCACTGTATGATTGCAAAAAACGTTCATGTTTTCAAAACTTGTCTACCTATACGACAGTCTATATGACATTTTAATTAAATTTCGTCATTTAAAATATTATCTTTTCTGAAACAATATTTCCGCGATGTCGTCTTTTTTCAGCACTAGATATTAGTGACACCAAACCTTGTATCCTAGGTCTTGGTACCACAGATTTGTCATCATCCCGCGCAATTTTCTTACAAATAATGCACTCCATTATTTTAGAAAACTAAATTGCGAGTATTCTACAGCATCGCATTTATTTAAAAGTATTTATACGTATACTCTAAATCCCGCAAACTACTAATATACGATTCAAATGTATTGACCCCTCATTTTAACCGCGAATATCTCAAAAATGGCGGACCAGAGAAAATTTGAAAAAATATGTGTTCATTATGTATCTATGTAAATTATTTTCTGAAGTTTGAATAATGTACATTTTACGGTTTTGAGGTTCTGCTAAGTTATATTGAAAAATGTCCTACTTTTTAAGGAAATTTTGACCATACCAGTTTTAAATTCATTATATCTTGAAAAATATGCCTACTATATGAATAATATTTTAGATACCGATAAAGCACGGCATTTTTTGTACGAAGAAATACTTTATTCTAAAATTTGGCAGTTATTGTCAAAAACGTGACCTCATGTTTATTCGCCTATTTATCAACAAGGCATTTAAGAGATTTTTAATAAAATAGTTAATTATATAAAATATAAGCATTTTCAGAAAAAAGAATTGGTATATATCAAATATTAATTTAGTTATCAAGTGCAATAGATAATATTGCAGAACGCGGGCAATAATATTATCTATTGCACTTGATAACTAAATTAATATTTGACACATACCAATTCTTTTTTCTGAAAATGCTTACATTTTATACATTTTATATAATTAACTATTTTATTAAAATTTTTGTAAATACCTTGATAAATAACCGAATAAACATGATGTCCACTGAACTATACATAATAAATGGAAGACCAATACAGATATATGCGCGTGAACAAAATGCTTCAATCATGCGATTGAAGGTCCCGGGGTTCTGCGTCGCCGCAGTAGAAATCTAGTATTAAAAGTATGTTGGTGATTGAGTCAGAATGCTTCTTGTGGACGGTATGCGCCTACGCGATTTTTCTTTGATTTGTCTCCCGTAGCGGGAGGTCTTGGATTAGTGCAGAATTTCAGAGCCGGTGTCCAGCTTTTTTAGCGGTTATCTTATGTAGTACTTTGTAACATAAACAATTCGTGATAAGATAAAGAATAAAGCAATATGGTCCGGTCTTGTTCCTGTTTGTTACCTATACTTTGAGTAAGTACCTTGTTCTTGTCCATTCTGTAAAATATACTATCCTCTAAATATCGGCGACAACTCCGAGTTTTGGGATCTTTTCTCTTACCGTGTGTAATTTTGCCTGAAAAATGTTCGTTAGGCTATACTTCCCGAGGTGTCTACTGAACTCTACATGATAAATATATAGAATTCATTGGATATTCAGGATACAAAATTGTCTAACCTCACCTTTTTCCGTAATTCTTTAGCGAATTTTAAAGTTTATTACTATTTGTGAATCTACCTAAATAATGTTAAACAATCCAAATTATGTGCGTTACTGATATGGACTTGATCTATTTAAAAATATGTTACATTACCGTAAGTACTTTTTATAAATATAACTTTGTCAAATAAGTAAGCGTGAACTGTAAAATGTGAGACTAGTCAAATTTGAAAATCTTGGCACTGTATGACCACTGAAATGTATTATACTTAAAATAATAGAATGGGGTAGCAAAACATCTGTTATTTTGACTTTTTATGGAATGTAAAACTTGCACTAGCGCCAATGTAAGTTAGTCTGTAATAACAACAGTGCAAGATACCTATATTATTTGCTAATTTCAATCTGCACAAAGAAAATATGTAGGTATACTTATGTCAGTTGTGCAAGTAGCTATACAGTAAGCATTTTCCAGACTTACAACAAGAAAGGGGGACACATCCACTATCGCTATGTGAAGTAAAGACCATGCTTGATTTACTGTTCACATGTACATTGAATATACATATTATACTTTATCTTGCGTACACTGTGTGACACAAGCAATAAACCAATAGAAAGTAATTCGTATTGATATGAGAAAACTGAAGAATCGGTTAAATATCGGTAACTGCAGTGGAAAAATATGCCGGAGTACTTTGTACCCTTATATTAAGAAAAACAAAATCAAACGGACATTTTTGTATGCAAAATTGTGATCAGACAGGCAAACTTACCATGTAAATAAGAATAATAATGTACCTATTGCTTAAGAATACATCTCTCATATTATTTTCAGGTTGACTTCGAAAAGGTATTTTATCTTGGCTAAAGGCTATTGGTAGAAATTCTCAAATCGTGAAGCTGAGCTATAGCAATGTAATTTGCAGTGAACATTTTGCTGGTACAGATTTTATGTATGAGGGGGAAATGAAACGTCTGAAACCTGATGTAGTTCCAACCCTAAAATTAGGCCCTCGAAAACCTTTATCTTCTATAGTCCACCCAGTGCCGTGGTAGATATAATAATTTCGTATCTTCATGATTTCTGGAATAATTCTATAATGTTTTAGTATTGATGTAGATATCCGTAGTACTTCATCTGGCATTTCAGCGTATGGTCAAATGGCATCTCAGGTGTATATAGAAGCAGATAAAGAAAATATAGATATTTTACAGAAAAGGTATCATTTTAAATTTAAATTTACCTGAGAATATTAAAAGCAGTACCACTTTAAATACATTCAAGAGTATAGGCTTAAAAAGTATTTATTGGATGAGTAGACATTCGTATTGTCCGTTGAAAGTGTCCAGCCTGAATTTAAATTTAATTTTAAGTACTTGTTTTTAAAGTCATGTAATACCGATTGTTATATGTTCTCTGACTGTTTTATTTATTTAAGTGAAATTTTATAGTATTACTTATTTTGGTTTGTACATATATTTTTTTTTTGTTACATTTTATTGCGTTACCTAATTTAAGTTACTTGTATCAAAGGCAAACACAAACGTGTGAATCTAAAATACATGATTTTTCAATAAAGTATTTAATGTAACTTGTTACTGTATATTTCTTTATTCCTCCAATAATAAATACCTTCTACTTTGTCACTAATCTTAGTGATCTTGCAATACTAATATTAGTCTACCTATATTAAATTCACTAGAGTATTTACAACTTGACCAAAAAAGTATTTTTCAGGTTTCACTTTTAGCTTTTATTCATATTAAAATTATATTTCGATCTCTGAGGCAGAAAATATGACTCCCATTTTTTGGTGGACTCTGTAATCAATTCTCAATATGATCGTACATTATCAAGAATGTTTACTAGAAGAAAATTGAAAATTAAATAATTATGTTTTGAGCATGACAACTTTTATGTTCTTTAATAAAAATTAAGACAAAGGTTAACTGTATAAGAAATGTCAACTCGTATATTTTTGGTGATTTCTGAAAAAAAAGACAAATTAAAAATACTTGCAATAAGAATAGAGCCGGCCCTGGCTTTCTACACAATGCGATTGCGCTCCTCCCCGGGGTCGCCATACTTGCGCGAGATTCAATTTGAAGTACAAATAGGTATAGACATTGGCATTCCATTTATATGTAGAGTTCAGTGATGATGTCACGTTTTTTAGAATAATTGCAAAATTTTAGAATTAAAAATTATGACAAAATTTCCTCTTACAAAAAATACCATGCCTTATCGGCATCTAAAATATTATTTATATAGTAGGCATATTTTCAAATATATAATGGATTTAAAACTGGTATTGTCAAAATTTCCTAAAAAAGTAGGACATTTTTCAATATAACTTAGCAGCACTTCAAAACTGTCCAATGTACATTATTCAAATTTCAGTGAATGATTTACAATATTCATAATTTTTTCAATTTTTTCCGTTCCTCCGTTTTTGAGATATTCGCGGTTAAGGTGAGGGGTCGCGGTGTACGACGTACGTACCTAGATTGTGAGCCGCAATAATACATATGACTAATTTAGCGCGCTTTAAAAAAATCGCTGTTGCTAAATGATACACATTGGGAAAAAAATAATTATATCAGAAACTTTTCTAATGTTTGGGCTACATTTGCTTTACTGTATGTGTATAAAAATTTTCAAAAATAAAAAAGTTTATCCATTGGTGAAAATTGTAATACGTAAAATTCAAATATCTAGTTTTCCTAATTTTTAAGGAAATGAAAATGCGAACTGTGTAAAAACCATTAGTACAGTTAAAAGCGCTATTGTGTGCACTTTAATTGAAAAAAAAACAACGTCGATAGCAACATTAGTTTTGAAGATATGACGGTGGAAACAAAAAAAAACACATTTTATTTAAAATACAATATTTTCCCTTTTTTTTATTTAAAAAGGTCCAGACCACGAAAAAATGTCGTGAAATACGATTTCATATGCCCAGTGACATGTTTAACAAAACCTACCATGTTTGACCTGGTTCTACGCCAGAAAAAAAAAACGATACGATAGAGTCTCGAATTCGATCCTCTATATACTGTATCAGAGGAAACACAAACTGTGATATCAAACGTTCAAATTGACAAGTTTGCTAACATATAAAGCAGGAAAAAAATAATATGATAGTATGTATTTGTAAAAATATACTTGCCTTTAGATCTTTAGATCTAATATTTTTTTAATCGAGGGGCCCTCAAATCTCACAGCGCCTAGGGGCCCAATTTATCTAAACGCGCCCCTGAAGAAGTCAGAACCTTAGAGCGTTCTAGAGTAGTTGTGCTCACAACATTGCTCAAGTTTAAAAGTGAATTATTTACTATTTGTTTGCTTATAATAATGAAATATATCCTTTATAGGATTTTGCAAACAGCGGAAAGAAAAAAAACTATCTATGAGAATTAAAAGAAAAACTATATGTAAAAATATTAATGAAATCTTTGTGTTCTTTCGATAACCTGACTTAGCATAACCAGAAGTCAGGTTATCGAAAGAATGCAAACATTTCATTAATATTTTTACATATAATTTTTCTTTTAGTTTCCATAGATAGTTTTTCTTTCCGCTGTTTGCAAAATTCTATAAAGAATATGTTTTACAACATTGCTTCAAGGTTAAAATTTTCACGTTCTCTGACATTCTAAACCAATTTCAACAAAAAAAAGTATTTTACGCTACTTTAGGTACTTCTACACCATTACGTGGATATGGAAGTAATTAGTTCTATATATAGAATATAAATGTTCATTTATGATTTTATTATCTTCTAACATTATATAACCATAGGTATAAATAATGAATAAACGCGACAGTTCGGTATGTCGATGACTCAAATAATTGACAAAGGAAGTTGCTTAAAGTTTTGTCAAAAAATGTGCATAAGAAACATTTATGTGATTTGAATATTGCCGCCAAAAGAATATTTAACCTAACGTCGATTGGTTGAATTTAAATATCCTGTCGCATGATTGGCTACCAAACAGAATGCTGCGATTGGTTCATTGAATTGTTCTAGTGAATTCTTAATATATTTTCGCCATTTCGTGTATTGTGAAGCGTGCATCTTTGTGTGTTCCTGTTCCTGATAAAACAGGTAGGTAATAAATTTAATAATAAATGAATAATTACGAACAGCAGAAATATAGGTAGAAAGTACATAACTTTTCGAGAAAACATTCTAGAGAGTGGATATCATGTAAATATTTTAACAAATTCAGTCTTCTACTAGAAAAGAATAATTTTAACGGTTTTTGTTTGCCGGACTTTTATCATAAATAAATAGAACCTGCATTTAAGGTGATAAGGAAGAAATTAAAATTTGATTTTGCAAATAATCTACTTTATTGGTTACTATATGTAAATAAAACTAATTTGTTTACATTTTAGCTAAATATTTAGCCGAGCTCCTATAACCTTGAAAATGAATGAAGAATTATCGATTTTTACTAGTTTTGTGATTAAAATTATGACTCCTACTAATATCGTGGCAGAAGTTTTCCAAACTAAGTATTTTACCTTATTTTCGTCAAATTCTACCTGTTTAGAGACATCTCTGATAGAGCTGAAAAATATTTTATTTGGGAAATTTTTTCCACATGCGTTTTGTCATTTGTGCAATGTCCCCGATTTGAAAAATGTAAATCTTGTTTTTCTTTAATTTTCAAGGTGACCTTGACTTTTCCTTCAATCTCGTATGTTTGAAACTTTCGGAGGATTAATGTCTCAATAAACCATCATTTATTACCAAATTCGAGTTCAAATTTGAGGATTTCGAAACGGACTAAGTACTTTGCTGCAGCCACTTTTTGTTTACATATATCCAGAATATTTCTTATTGCTGTTCATCTGTACCACCCATATATGATGTGGCATTTTGTTATGAAAAATAACACAAATTAGAGACAGAAGTGCCATTTTTACTTAATATTATTTTATCAGCCAACGAAACATTTGCGTCAAAATTGCAGAGAATTTAGTGACAAATAAGACATTTTTAACCTCAAATACAAAAGGAGCGGTGTTATAAGTTTGATGCGTGTCTGTTTGTGGCTTCATATTTCTTCGAAGGATAATCTGATTTTTATGCGATTTTTTTATTTGAAAGAGTATTTTGTCGAGAAGGTTTTTAGCAAGGTGTTGTCTTGGCAGACCTTCAAGATGTCGCTCAGCGTCAATAAACGTGAAAACAGTAGTATAGGTATACCATTGGGAATTCCAGTTCAAAATTCCATGTATTTTCTTATAGAGGTTGACTTTTTTTAAGCGATAAAGTTGAATTTTGTGAAAGCAAAGCAATATTTATGTAATTTGAATATTGCCGCCAAAAGAATATTTAACCTAACGTCGATTGGTTGAATTTAAATATCCTGTCGCATGATTGGCCACCAAACAGAATAGTTCATTGAATTCTAGAGAATTCTTAATATATTTTCTCCATTTCGTGTATTGTGAATCGTACATCTTTGTGTGTTCCTGTTCCTAATAAAACAGGTAATAAATTTAATAATAAATGAACAATTACGAACAAAATGATTTAGTCCCAGCAGAAATATCAGTAAGTAGGTACATAACTTTTTGAGAAAACATTGTAGACAGTGGATATCGTGTTAACCTTTTAACAAATTCAGTCTTAGACTAGAAAAGAATAATTTTAACGTCCTTGTTAATTTTTTGTTTGCCGGACTTTTATCATAAATAAATATACCTATAGAACCTGCATTTAAGGTGAGAAGAAAGAAATTAAAATTTTATTTTGCAAATGATCTACTTTATTTGTTACTATATGTAAATAAAACTAATTTGTGTACATTTTAGCGAAATATTTAGCCGAGCTCCTATAACCTTGAAAATGAATGAAGACTTATCGAATTTTACTAGTTTTGTACTAATTAAAATTATGACTCCTACTAATATCGAAACGTGTGTGGCAAAAGTTTTCCAAACTAGGTATTTTACCTTATTTTCGTCAAATTCTACACCTGTTTAGAGACATCTCTGATAGAGCTGAAAAATATTTTATTTGGGAAATTTTTGCCACATGCGTTTTGTCATTTGTGAAGTCCTAAACAATGCCAAAGGTCGATTTGAAAAATGTAAATCTTGTTTTTCATTAAGTTTCAAGGTGACCTTGACTTTTCCTTCAATCTCGTATATTTGAAACTTTCGGAGGATTAATGTCTCAACAAACTATCATTTATTACCAAATTCGAGTTCAAATTTGAGGATTTCGAAACTGACTAAGTACTTTGTTGCAGCCATTCTTTGTTTACATATATCCAGAATATTTCTTATTGCTGTTCAGCTGTTCATCTGTACCACCCACATATGATGTGGCATTTTGTTATGAAAAATAACACAAATTAGAGACAGAAGTGCCATTTTTACTTAATGTTATTTTATCAGCCAACGAAACATTTGAGTCAAAATTGCAGAGAATTTAGTGACAAATAAGACATTTTTAACCTCAAATACAAAAGGAGCTGTGTTATAAGTTTGACGCGTGTCTGTTTGTGGCTTCATATTTCTTCGAAGGATAATCTGATTTTTATGCGATTTTTTTTTACTTGAAAGAGTATTTTGTCGAAAAGGTTTTTAGCAAGGTTTTGTCTTGGCAGACCTTCAAGATGTCGCTCATCGTCAATAAACGTGAAAGCAGTAGTATAGGTGTACCATTGGGAATTCCAGTTCAAAATTCCATGTATTTTCTTATAGAGGTTCACTTTTTTTAAGCGATAAAGTTGAATTTTGTGAAAGCAATAAATGACTTACCTATTTGTAAATATAGAGAAAACCCAAATTATTAGTTTCAGTAATCGCCAATGTTTTGAATTTGAACTTAATTATCAAGACAAAGGAGCTACCCTCAACTACCAATATATCTTCCCTATAGCAATATAGACCAGTGATTTTAGCCAAAAAATAAATAAAAGTGTTGTTGCTGTTAGCACGCCAATTTTTTTTGTAAAAATAGTAAAAAATCAGCCATATTACGGAAAAAACACTCTTGATGTAATTCACCTGTCGCTAAATTTGTTATTACAAAATTACCGCAAAATTCATAATTGTTTATAAGCCTTTTTCTTTATAACTTCCGTTCTAGTCTTCCGATTTGAACTTTCCAAAGCTCATTTTACTCGGGTATACATGTACTTTTAAAGTAAATTGGTTGCATTATGCTTGAATAATAAATACTATTTTTGCATAGCAAAAACTGGCGAATTTTTGCAAATTTTGAGTTCCGTATTCAAAGTTGCATAACTATACGAATTCTTCAATTAGACTGCTCAAAATTCTTTTGCATACACTTCAATGGTTACCAAATAGACTCCCGGTGTCCGTTTTATCATAAGTGCAAAATTTTGCAAAATATGACGTCTTGCAAAAAAAAATAATTTGCTTATAACTTTGGACCAAGGTACTTTTTTATCATGATTTTTGCGGAACATTACATGGTTTGATTAGTACTACCTATTTTTATTTAAAAAAATTCAATAAATCAACATTATTTATTTATGGAAAATAAAATTTGCAAGTAACAAAAACTGCAATAACTTTTTTAATTATGCACATTTTAATGAGATTCAAACGGCATTAAATTCGTTGGGAAAAATACGTTGATTTCACATTTGTCTACCCTTTTTTTGCCATTTTAAGCCGAGATAGCAACGATTTAAATTTTGGCACTGTTGAGACTTTTATAGTTAACATTTTTGAAAAATTCAAAATGGAGGAATGCCCTGCGTTGATCAGCGAGAAGGCGTGGTTTACCTGTGCAGATACACGTTTACATATCACGAACTGCAATTGCCAAACTTGTATATGTTATTGTGACTGACTTAAGATGAAAACACCCTCATACCTCTCTTATCTGATATCCGAATATTTTAAAATTTTGGTGGTGAACATATACCCATAAAGTTAGTCTTTAGGCGCACACATTTGGCTTTAGTCAGAGGTGTCCGATTCTAGGATGGAAAAGGGAGTCTATTTAAAAAAAAAGTATAAGCGATTTTTTTTACTAGTAAGATATTCTTAATCGGCACCTTTAGAAATCTCGTTGTATAAGATTACGTCGTAGTAGTTTCAAACGGGTTTGAGATAGGGGTCGTCAAAGAAACAATTTTTTTAATTAAAAATCATTTTTGGCTGTAAAACAGATTGGCAAAATCGTGTTGTAGGTACAGTTAGAGTTTGAAATTCATGTCCTATAAATGTTATTAAGTAATAAAAAATAAATCTCCAAACTTTCTAAGTATGGGGTAAGCTAAAATCTAGTGGGGTAAGGGGCCAAGCCTTGGACTGGGTTGAAAGTTATTTGTCATGTCGCAAACAGTATGTGTCACTAACCAATATCACGCACAATACAATTGATTCTGTTAACTCGGCTTCTGTAGAAATTAATATGGGCGTGCCACAAGGGTCAGTATTAGGTCCCATATTATTCTTATTATATATTAATGATCTGGATGGTTTGAGTACTTTAGCAGATTTTATTTTTTACGCAGATGACACATCTATTATACTATCAGGTAAAAATGTTGATATTTTAGAGACGAAATGTGATGTATTGTTGGAAAACCTTAGTAATTGGTTTGGTGAAAATTCTCTTTATTTTAATGTTGAGAAAACACAGGCATTAGTTTTTCACAATAGACAAAAGAAATGTGATTATCCAAATATTCAACTTGATAATACGCCAATATCAGCAAGGACGTCCAATGTAAAATTCTTGGGTATGAGTATTGACAGTTGCTTAAACTGGTAAAGCCATTGTGAATTTCTGATAGCCAAATTACATTCAGCAGTTTATCAGTTCAAAAATGTAAAAAATGTTCTAAACATGGCTCAATTAAGGAATATATATTTTGCTGAGGTTGATTCTCGGTTAAGATATGGTGTTTGTTTCTGGGGGTTTCCTCCCTATCAAATAATGTATTTAGCCCAAAAGAGTGTGATAAGATGTATGGTAGGCTTATCAACAAGAGAGACCAGTAAAAATACATTTTTGGACTATAATATATTGACACTTCCGTCAATTTTCATTTTTGAATTATGTTTATTTGTCTTTAAAAACAAGGATAAATTTGTTTGTAATAATCAACTACATAATGTAAATACTAGGCGAAAATATGATCTTCATGTCCCTTCAGTAAATTAAATGTCTCTGTAAATTCACCCAGTTGTCCAGGACCTAAAGTCTTTAACCATCTCCCTGTGGAAATAAAGCATTGCAATAAACTTTCACTATTTAGAAACAAACTTAAAGTGTTTTTAATTAACAAAACCTTATACAAACTAGAAGATTATTTCAATATGTAAAGTGCTCTATGATTTACCTCTTTATTATTTGTTTTTATTATCTCGATATTAAGTCTGACTATTCCTATTCAATATTGTATCATATTGTCATAAAAGGAAAATAAAGTTTATTATTATATTATTATTATAAGGGTCGCACTTACAAATGCCACTTTTTTTTTCGTTTTCAGGCTGACGTTTTCTGATTCCTTGATTGTCGAACCAGTGCGTTTCCTATTCCCACGACTTCCAAGCCAGTTAGCTTGTTTCTTTAGCTCTTGACTGTCTTTGGCCGTACCGGATTTACTGGTGCAAGGTAAGTACATTATGATACATTTGCTTTTTGATAGGACAATTTAGTAGGGGAGCCCTCGACCAAAGTTTCCTGTCATCACGGCACGGCAGGGTCCATAAAAATGTGTAGTTTTAATTGAAATAACTAACTTTTTCCTACATCAAAGTACCGTATTACGAAAGGGGTGTAATTCATTTTCCGTCGGTAAAAAAAAACGCTATCAATAAATTACAGCACCCCGTCGGTTTTTTATATAATCTTGTTAAGCAACTAAAGCAACACTTATCAGTTGTTAAAAAAAGGGTTGGATAAAGTTACAGCGACATGGATGAAACCTTCATCAAATGATTCCTTAGGCTCTCAAAACTCCATAAAAACCGCTGCCTAAGGAATCACTACTTCCACATTCAGATTTTCCATCCAAGCCTCTTTAAAGGCAAATATTTTGACTATATTTGCACTCTAGTATGTGGATATAATTGGTCATAGAATAATATTTGAGGCAGAAGTCATAAAAAAAAATTGAAATGTTGATTTCTAGCCAAAAATAAAGTTTTTGGGCTCCTATTAGCTTCCTCCACCTATTTTCCCCAATACACCCCCCCTCCCCCTTAACAGAATCATCTCAATATATAATCTAGTTCCAGATGTCGTTATAATACATATGCGTACCAAATTTTAAGTGAATATGTCAATTATATTTTATCAACCCCTTTAATTATGGTGTTGGAGGAGTTAAAAAAACCCGAGGCCTTGGCTTCTAGTATATACATCAAATCCCAAGTTACTGTACTCTTATCAGCTTGTTTTACTTATTTCCCCATATTCACCCCTATTTAACCCCCAACCCTTCAACGGAATCATCTCAAAATATAATCAAGTTCCAGGTGTCCTTGTAATATATACATGTATCTTTCATGTGAGTATCTCAATTTTATTTTATCAACCTCTTTACTAATTGAGTGGGGGTGGTGGGAGAGTTGAAAAATATTATACTAAAATTAGAGGCCTTGACTTCTAATATGTACACCAAATTCCAAGTTTTTGTACTCTTACCAGCTTGCTTTACTTATTTTCCCCTATTTACTCCTATTAAACCCCAACCCTCAACGGGATAATCTCATAATATAATCTAATTATCGATATCGTAATAATAATACTTTTTTTTTTGTTGGGTATTTTGCCACTGAAAAATATTTAAAATTTTTTAATGAAAAAACCTCTGCGCCAAACGGGTCAGACAGAGGTTGGTTCTTGAATACTTGACTGTTTCAAAAAGTCTCACACCTAAAGATATGTAAACTAGAACAATGTTATAAACTAAAAAATAAAAATGAAAGCTATAGGCGTTTAACGAATCGGAAGACAATCTACTTCGTTCTCAATACTTTTTTGGCCGTCAACCATGACAGTTCTCTATTTATGTATTTCCATAGTCACGTGACACATTAAATTATATTTATCTTATTTTTACTTACTTCGTCTCTATAAGGATGGGCAACCAACTAGTACAAAAATTTATTGAATAATTTGAAACGCATCTATCCTCGTTTAACAAAATAATCGCGGATTCTTTAAGTTTTCTTTTGGTTCCGTTGCTCTCTTTTTCCAAAATCTTCACCAAGTCCCATTTAATCCTGTGATTATTATCCCACGCGTATTCACATATTTTGGATTTTTCAAATTCTCCCCTTCTAGCGTAATTTCTACGTTCACCAAGCCTTATGTTGAAAGGCCTAAATGATTCACCTACGTAATGTTTTTCACAGTTTTTCATTAAAAAATTTTAAATATTTTTCAGTGGCAAAATACCCAACAAAAAGTAAGAAAATGTGAATATGCCACAAATAAACAATTATAGACAATATCTAAATCCATACATATTACCAAGTTTTAAGTGAAAATCTCAATTTTATTTTATCAACCCTTTTAATAAGGGAGTGGGGGTGGTGGGAGGAATTGAATCGGAGGCCTTGACTTCTAGTATATACACCAAATATCAAGATAGGTACTGTACTCTTTTACGAACTTGTTTTACTTATTTTGCCGTATACACCCCTATTTAACCCCCAAGTCTTCAACGGAATCATCTCAAAATATAATCTAGTTACAGGTGTCGTTATAATGAACACGTGTACCAAATTTCAAGTGAATATCACAATTTTATTTTATCAATCCCTTTAATAATGGAGTGGGAGTGGTGGGAGAGTTGAAAAATATTATAAAAAAATCTGAGGCCTTGACTTCTAATATATACACCAGATTCCAAGTTTCTGTACTTTTACTAGCCTGCTTTACTTATTTTCCCCTATTTAAAACCCCCAACACTTCAACGGAATCATCTCAAAATATAATCTAGTTCTAGATATCGCTATAATATATATGTGTGCCAAATTTCAAGTGAATGCCTCAATTTTATTTTATCAACCCCTATTATAATGTAGTGGGGATGGTGCGGGGGATGGAAATATTATAAAAAAATCTGAGGCTTTGGCTTCTAGTATATACACAAAATCCCAAATTATTGTACTCTTACCAGCTTACTAATTTTCTCCTATTTACCCCTAACCCTTCACCGGATAAGTTCAAAAGACAATCCATTTCCAGATCTCGTTATAGTACATACGTGTATAAAATTTTAAGTCAATACCTTAAACCTTTCCAGAGATATCGTGCGCGCAAAAAAAGTTACAGACCGACAGAAAGAAATTTATTTTTCGCTCAAATTTAAAATCTCGACGTTTTATTACATTCTAAACCTATTTGAACAAAAAAAAGAATTTTTTTTACGATTACTATACTTCCACTCCACTATGTGGATGTAAAAATAAAAACTGACTGTTCCTGTGTTATACAGCTATAGGAAATTGAATCGAGACCACCGTATCTGCTCCTCAGTGGCAACGCGCCGCGCGTATCTTTTCACGTCACTAGCTCGCTTCTCCCACAGCATCCAGCATCCGGGCACAGACTAATTAGACCGAGCTCCCACGACAAAAAAGGTACCCCATCGAACATCTCAAATTTAAAAGGTGAAAACGGTCGCAATACAAGTAAAAATCATGTTACGCCCTCCAGACTAATAAAAATTTGTTAATTGTTATATTTTTTATGAATTTTTGAAATTAGCTAGAAAAAAAATGGTTCTACAGGTGAACCATTTTTGAACAAATCTGCCCGTCTGACAATTTTTGTAAATTAGCTTCTGACAGACTTGTTATAAATTATTTTTTTATGAAAGTGCACTTTATACTTGCTTGATTTTCGTTTTAAAATGAAGTTTAAGATCTCTCCTATCTATTACAACTTGTCTGGCTAGCAATTTTTGTTAATTAATTTGACAGACTTAATTTTGAATGCGCGGCATCAATGCATCAGGATCTATTACTACACTGGCATCTCATAACACCTCATTAAAAAAAAACAACTGAAGTTTAAGATCTCCTCTATGCATAAAAATTTGTCTCCCATTGAAAAAATGTTTTTCACTACGTCAGGCTTAATTTTTAAGCGACGTGGCAGCGTTTTTTTTTTTAACAAGCTTTTACAATGGCCTCGTCAAAACACTACCTTAATTACTTCCATTGGAAGTATAGTAATCGTAAAAAAAATCTATTTTTTTTTTGTTGAAATAGGTTTAGAATGTTATGAAACGTCTGTCGGTCTGTAACTTTTTTTTAATCCGCACGATTTCTCCGGAACAGTTTAAGATATTAACTTGAAATTTTTTACACTTATGTATTATAACGAAATCTGGAACTGGATTGTTTTTTGAAGATATCCGGTGAAGGGTTGGAGGGTAAATAGGAGAAAATAAGTAAGGCAAGCTGGTAAGAGTACAGAAACTTGGGATTTGTTGTATATACTAGAAGCGCTGGCCTCATATTTTTTTTATAACATATTTCAACCCCTCCACCACCGCCCCTCCATTATTAAAGGGGTCGATAAAATAAAATTGAGATATAGACTTTTAATTTGGTACACGCATACATTATAACGATATCTGGAATTAAATTACATTTTGAGATCATTCAGTTGAAGGGTTGGGGTTCAATAGGGGTAAATAAGGGAAAATAAGTAGAGCAAGCTGGTAAGTGTACAGAAACTTGGGATTTGGTGTACATACTAAAAGCTAGGGCCTCAGATTTTTTATAATATTTTTCAACTGTAAGCTGGTAAGAGTACGTACAGAAACTTGGAATTTGTTGTATGTATTAGTGAAGTGAAGGTCTCAGATTTCTTCCTCTCCATTATTAAAAGGGTTGATAAAATTAAATTGAAATATTCTCTTAAAATTTGGTACACGTAGGGGAGGGTGTTCCACCTTCAGACAAAAAATTACTTTTAGTTCTAAACATTTTATTTTGTGATATTTTATTACAATTTTTTTTATTAGGAAACTTAAGTATGTATACTCACCTACTGGCATAATAAAAAATAAAAAAATGCATGTTTTATATGAAAAAAAATATAAGTAAAATTTTGGAATTTTGTCTGATTGTGGACCCATGTCGTTCCACAATCAGACGGCTATGAATTCATGGTGTTCCACAATTAGACGAACATAAAAAAAATTAATTTTAACGAACTTCTAGACCGCTAAAGTTTATTTCATATTTCATAAACCTGTTCTGACGACTTGTTGTACCAAGAAGCTTTGGCTGGTGCAAAATCAACTTGATTGCAAAGTTAAAAGTACTCACAAATGTAGATATAACAAGCTAACCATTATACTCTTCGTCGATTGACTACACTTGTTATATAATTGCTGCACATTCTATAGGATACTCTTCGCAGTTTTTTTTGTAAATGATATTAGTTTTAGAGATTTTTAGTTTAATTACAAAACATTTAAGAAAAATATTTTTTTAATTTGAAAAATTATAATAACTTTTTTATTTATTGATCGATATTGTTAAAAAAACAATAGGGTGCTTTCTCTAGCTAACAATAACTTACAGTTCAAATTTCAATACAATTGGACTTTTCGTTCTTAAGTTACCGTGCTTACAAAAAACGAGCAATATTACCGGTTTTAGAAATGTGCCGATCGAATACAATATACTCTTCGTTTTGTATTTGCAAAGAGTATAATGACCACTTTACATATAGATCTGTATATTTATATATTATATATTTGGAGCTAGACTAACTCCAACTCAACTAACCATATAGTATTTTGGAGCCCAATTTCAGACACGTCTGATTGTGGGCCCAACGGTGTGTCTGATTGTGGAACAAATGCACTTGACAACTAAACTTCTATATCATAAAGAAACTAATCATAATATTATAACCAAAACTATTCCTCAAATAAGGTAAATTAATCTTATTATAGCAGGCAATGAAGAAGTTTGTTTAAAAATTACAGGGAATTAGTAAACCGCACACTTTCATGCATCTATTTGGTAAAAAGTAGTCATCAAAAATCAACTTTTTTTCATAAAAACCAAATACATTACTTTTTTACGCGGCCATTACATCTGAACATTCCACTGTGCGCCATCTATCTACCATAAGCAACTTAGCTGTAATAGCCTGCGCATTTTGAAATAAAGGCATCTGTCTGATTGTGGAACATGTCTCATTGTGGAACACTCTCCCCTATGTATTATATAACGACACATGGAACTAGATTATATTTTGAGATGACTCCGTTGAAGGGGTGGGGGGTAAGGTAAATAAGGGAAAATCAATAAAGCAAGCTGGTAAGAGTACAGAAACTTGAGATTTGGTTTATATACTAGACATGAAGACCTCAGATTTCTTACCAACGTGAAGGCAGCCGCCAGAGATAGCCGCTGATTTTCCCGAAAGTACCCGAACGCACATGGACGTTCGTCAATATGGGTATTGCCGACTCCTCGCAATCACACGCCACGTGGAATATTAATATCGAGTGGCGGTGAAAAGGATAGTAGACTTAGTATAGATAGTTCCTTTTGAACACAATAATCAGTGTCGAATAATATTTGTATGTTTGAGATTTCCAAAGAACAGGACATCAATTTCAAATATTTGCGGACAATAGTAGACACAACTATAAAACTGATAACAAATTCAATATCTGAAACAGTCAAAAAAATCGAGATTCTTCAAAAACTGGACATATATTCGCCTTCGAAATTTTATAGTCGATAGTACATACAACTATTAAGAGTATGCCTCGAAAAAATAAACACGCCTTACCGACCTTCATATTGAAAAAAAAAAAAAACTACAATAAAATGTATTCAATATCTGAAAGTCAAACAGCAAATCAAGATATTACCACTTTCAAAATTTTGCGACTGATAGTACCTACACATAACTAATAATAGTATGCCTAAAAGAAATTAACTCGCTCTACTGTCTTACATATTGAAAAAAAAAGAAAACTTCAATAACTGAAACAGCCAAAAATGAAACTAAGATTTTTCCAAAACTGTACATATTATCGCTTCCAAAATTTTGCAGCCGATAGTACACAACACTATTAAGAGTACGCCTTCGTATTGAAAAAAAAAAATTATATGAAATATATTTTCCATATCTGAAATAGTCAAGTAAAATTTTTCAAAAACTGGACTCATTATCACTTTCAAAATTGTACAGCTAATAGTACATACAACTATTAATAGTATGCCTTAATAAAATCAAGTCGCACTGCCGTCTTTTATATTAAAAAAAAATCAATAAAATAAATGAAACAGTCAATAATGAAACCAACATTACTCAAAAACTGTACATATTATCGCTTCCAAAATTTTACAGCTGTTAGTACACAATCCTATTAAGAGTGTGCAGTAAAAAAATCAAGTCGCACTGCCGTCCTTCATATTGGAAAAAAAATATTTGATAAAATAAATTCAATATCTGAAACTAAAATTTTTCAAAAACTGGACATACTATCACTGTCTAAATTTTACAGCTGATAGTACGTAAAAGTATTAGCAGTATGCCTTTAAAAATCAACTCGCACTGCCGTCCCTCATATTGAAAAAAAATTCGATTATAGGAATTCAATATCTGAAATAGTACAGAAAAAACTAATATTTTTTAAAAACTGGACATACTATCACTTTCAAAATTTTACAGCCGGTAGTACACAAAACTATTAAGAGTATGCCCTAATAAAATAAACTCGCACTGAGGTCCTTTATGTTGAAAAAAATAAATATTCGATAAGATAAATTCAGTATCTGAAGGTCAGAAAGAAACTAGAATTCTTCAAAAAATGGACATTTTATCGCTTTGAAAATTTTACAGCCGATAGTACATACAATTATTAAGAGTCCTTAATAAAATCTACTCGCACTGCCGTCCTTTATATTGAAAAAAAAAATTCGATAAGATAAATTCAATATCAGCAACGGTCAAAAAGGAAACTAAAATTTTTCAAAAACAGGACATATCACTTTCAAAATTTTACAGTCGATAGTATGCACAGATATTAAGAGTATGCCATAAAAAATCAACTCGCGCTGCGGTCCTTCATATCGAAAAAAATAAATATTCTATAAGATAAATTCAATATCAGAAATAGTAAAAAAAAACTTAAATTTTTCAAAAACTGGACATATGATCACTTTCAAAATTTTACAGTTAATAGTACATACAGCCATGATACTACGATAGTATCGTAGTATCATGCATACAGCTATTAATATGCCTTAATAAAATCAAATCACAGCCGTCCTTCATGTTGAAAAAAAATTCATTATAATAAATTAAATATCCGAAACAGTCAAAAATGAAACCAAGATATACAAGAACTGTACAATCACTAACTATACTACACAGTACACAATCCTATTAAAAGTATGCTGCAAAAAAATCAACTCGCACTGCAGCCCTTCATATTGAAAAAAATAAATATTTGATAAAATAAATTCAATATCTGAAAGTAATATTTTTCAAAAACTGGACGTACTATCACTGTCACAATTTTACAGCCGATAGTACGCAAAACTATTAGCAGTATGCCTTAAAAAAATCAACTGGCACTGCCGTCCTTCGTTTTGAAAAAAAATTCGATTGCCTAAATGAATTCAATATCTGAAATAGTCCAGAAAAAAACTAATATTTTTGAAAAACTTGACATACTATCACTTTCAAAACTTTACAGCCGGTGGAACACAAAACCATTAAGAGTATGCCTTAATAAAATCAACTCGCATTGCCGTCCTTCATATTGAAAAAAATAAATATTCGATAAGATAAATCAGTATCTGAAGGTCAGAATTTTTCAAAAACTGGACATGGTATCGCTTTGAAAATTTTACAGCCGATTGTTCACATAACTAGTAAGAGTATGCCTTGAAAAAATCAACTCGCACTGCCGTTCTTCATACTGAAAAAAAATAATATTCTACAAGATAAATTCAATATCTGAAACAGTAAAAAAAAGAAACTAAAATTATTCAAAAACTGGACATATTATCACTTTCAAAATTTTACAGTCGATAGTACACACATCTAGTAAGAGTATGACATAAAAAAATCAACTCGCACTGCCGTCCTTCATATTGAAAAAAATTAATATTCTACAAGATAAATTCAATATCTGAAATAGTAAAAAAATGAAACTAAACTTAATAAAAAACTGGACATATTATCACTTTCAAAATTTTACAGCCGAGAGTACCCACAATTGTTAAGAGTATTCCTTAATAAAATCAACTCGCACTGCCGTCCTTCATATTGAAAAAAAATTAACATTCTACAAGATAAATTCAATATCTGAAACATTAAAAAAAGGAAACTAAAATTATTCAAAAACTGGACATATTATCACTATCAAAAATTTACAGCCGATAGTACACACAACTGGTAAAAGTATGACATAAAAAAATCAACTCGCACTGCCGTCTTTCATATTGAAAAAAAATTATATTCTACAAGATAAATTTAATATCTGAAACAGTAAAAGAAGGAAGCTAAAATTATTCAAAAACTGGACATATTATCACTATCAAAACTTTACAGCCGATAGTACACACAACTGGTAAAAGTATGACATAAAAAAATCAACTTGCACTGCCGTCTTTCATATTGAAAAAAAAAAAATTCTGCAAGATAAATTTAATATCTAAAACAGTAAAAAACGGAAACTAAAATTATTCAAAAACCGGACATATTATCACATTCACTATTTTACAGCCCATAGTACACACAACTATTAAGAGTATGCCTTAAAAAAACAACTCGCACTGCCGTCCTTCATATTGAAAAAAATTAATATTCTACAAGATAAATTCAATATCTGAAGCAGTAAAAAAAGGAAACTAAAATTATTGAAAAACTGGACATATTATCACTTTCAAAATTTTACAGCCGATAGTACACACAACTAGTAAGAGTATGACGTAAAAAAATCAACTCGCGCTGCGGTCCTTCATATTGAAAAAAATAAATATTCTACAAGATAAGTTCAATATCTGAAACTGTAAAAAAAGGAAATCAAAATTACTCAAAAACTGGACATACTATCACTTTCAAAATTTTACAGCCAATAGTACACACAACTGGTAAGAGTATGACATAAAAAAATCAACTCACGCTGCCGTACTTAATATTGAAAAAAAATAATATTCTACAAGATAAATTCAATATCTCAAACAGTAAAAAAAGGACACTAAAATTATTCGAAAACTGGACATATTATCACTTTCAAAATTTTACAGCCGATAGTACACACAACTAATAAGAGTATGCCTTAAAAAAATCAACTCGCACTGCCGTCCTTCATATTGAAAAAAATTAATATTCTACAAGATAAATTTAATATCTGAAACAGTAAAAAGAGGAAACTAAAATTATTCAAAAACTGGACATATTATCACTTTCAAAATTTTACAGCCGATAGTACACACAACTAGTAAGAGTATGACATAAAAAAATAAATCAACTAGCGCTGCGGTTCTTCATATTGAAAAAAATAAGTATTCTGTAAGATGAATTCAATACCTGAAACAGTCAGTATGAAGGACGGTAGTGCGAGTTGAATTTATTAAGGGATACTCTTAATAGTTGTGTGTGCTACCTGCTGTAGAATTTTGAAGGTGATAATTTGTCAGGTTTTTGAAATATTTTAGGTCTCTTCACCGTTTCAAATACTGATTTTTTTTCAATATGACGGACGGCAGTGCGAGTTGATTTTTTAAGGCGTACTCTTTTTGATTTTTTGTACTATCTGCTGCAAAATTTTGAAAGCGATAATATGTACAGTTTTTGAATAATCTTCTTTTCATTTTTAGCTGTTTGAGGCATACTCTTAATAGTTGTGTGTACTATCGGCTGTAAAATATTGAAGGCGATAATACGTCCAGTTTTTGAAAAATCTTGATTTATTTTTTGACTGTTTCGGGAATGGAATTTACTGTATCGAATTGTTTTTCAATGACTGGTGTAAGACACTTCAAATTATTCATACAAATATTATTCGGCACTGATTATTGTGTGCAAAGGGAACTATCTATACTAACTCTACTATCTTTTTACCGCCACTCGATAACAATAGTCCACGTGGCGTGTGATCGCGAGGAGTCGGCAATACCCATATTGACGAACGTCCATGTGCGTTCGGGTACTTTCGGAAAAATTAGCGGCTATCTCTGGCGGCTGCCTTCACGTTGGTAGATTTCTTTATCATATTTTTCAACCCATCACCGGCCTCAAATATTAAAATTCTATGACCAATTACTTCCACATGCTAGAGTGCAAATATAGTCAAGATGCTTTCCTTTAAAGAAACTTGGATGGAAAATCTGGATGTGGAAGTAGTGATTCCTTAGGCAGCAGTTTTTTTCTGTAATTAAGTTTGAGATCTCTTGTATGCATAAAAATTGATCTGCCAGCGAAAAAATGTTTTTCACTACGACAGATTTAATTTTTTAAGTGCCGCGATCACATTTTTAATGTCTAACATTATGAAAAACATTTTTTCAATGACAGTTATTGATCCTGATGCATTGATGCTGCGCATTCAAAATTAAGTCTGACAAATTAATTAACAAAAATTACCATCCAGACAAGTTGTAATAGATAGGAGATATCTTAACCTTCATTTTAAAACAAAAATCAAGATGTTATAAAGTGCATTTTCATAAAAAAAATAATTTATAACAGATGAAGGTCTGTCAGAAGTTAATTAACAAAAATTGTCAAAAGTTTTTCAAAAATGGTTCATTATTTACCACAAATTGCGAAAATTTCAAGTAGGTGTTTTGAAAAGTAGAATCTTTTTTTTTTTTAGCTAAATTCAAAAATTCATAAAAAATAAGAATTAACTAATTTTTACTACTCTGGCGGGCGTAACAGGATTTTATCTTTTATGTTAACTTTTGTTTAAGCTTTTATCATATTTTAGATTTCATTTTTATTCACTATTGTAATGCTCAAGTAAACCTTATGTTTACTTATATTATTTTAAATATTCGTTTTATTTAAACCCAAGTAAATCTTATATTTACTTGTTCACTTTTAATTGTTATAATGCACTTTATTTTCAATTTCTGGTAAAGGTAAAATAATTAAAAACAAGTAACGTTTTTATACGTATAATCAGACAATTGTCAGAAAGGATCACTTATAAAAATATTGATGTGGTAATGGCCAGAAAATAGTTGCTTACATATAAATCAAAATGTGAGTGATTTAACCACAAATTTATATTACAGCAACAGATTTCGTTGGGACAACAGTCACGTGTAAGGTTGTCGAATGGTCAAATAAACAACTCCAATAATCACTAAAAATAATAATGATTATAACGAGAATACTCGTTCAAAACTGAAGTAAAAAAATGTTGAATTCGGAACATGTAAAGTTCATACTTGGGTGGCGAAAACTCGCAATAGTTTATTTAATTGAATGCACGGCAAGTTGAAATCTCAAGCAATTGCCTATTCAAACATAGTTTGACGTTGCGAAGCGTAGAATGATGGGATCTGATCAATAAACTTGATTCAGAACCAGCCAATTGGCCACCAATAGGTTTTTGTGTTGCGAAGATTGTAATTGTTCAAACAATTGGATGAACAAGCAATTTGTATCAATTTCAGCTCGCCCATGACATAAATATGTCATCGTGAATGAATAAAAGGTAAAACACCCAGTACAAAGTTTAACATGTGATAATATTTAAAATGATAATTATGTTAAACTAGCAGGGGGCAAATCACAGACCTTATTAGTGGAAGACCCACAAAAGTCCAGTGACAGCATCCCTACAAGTAGGACATAAATAAACCGGCAGGTCCGAACAGCTGTAAAACCCTTCGTACCATCAAATATTGTAGAAGTTCATTGACCACACGACAAAACAAAACGTAACAGAAATTGTTCACCAACAAAAATCTGCCGCTGTTGAAAAGTAAATATTTTAAAAGTTACTGTTTTAAATAAGACATGATTTAACATAGTCTGAAATTCAGCAAACAGCTAATTATGCTACAAATAAAAATTAACATTGTAGAAATTTTCTAAAAAATAAAATTCTAACTAGTCATAGTGCCACAATGCCAAAACCGCGGTACCGTGAGTTTAAGTTCCGAAATATAGAGCCGAAATGTAACAAAATTAAATTAAAGTTTTTCCCGATCCAGTTTCATTTGATTTTGTAATTATTAACGAAGTTACATTAAAAAAAAATATTTCTCTCTTTCCGCGACATTATTTATTTATACCTTGCGTATAAATCGCGAGCTGCATTTCCAGCATTTCCATTAACCGGACACCTTTGTGTGTCGGTTACAACCCAAAAACTGACCAATGTCCCTTTTGCGTTGTGTGGGTACAGTAGAGATCGCGAGTTTTGAGGTCGCTTCGTAAAAATCTATTTTTCTCAGTCTCGTTCCCAGTTCAGCTTGGTTTTAACAAGTATCTGGTGGACAATGGAAAGTACAGCGGATGCTGTGGTCAGTTGGTTCGCAGCTCCCAGTCTTATTTCAACGAGCACTATGGCGAACGATAAAGTCCAGTGTATAATCTTAGCTAATAGCTAGTTATATACAAATAATTGGTCAGCGGAGTAGTGGTCAGTTGGTTCGCAGCTCCCAGTCTTATTTCAACGAGCACTATGGCGAACAATTGGATTCGGTCAATGATAGATAGCGACTGACCCCGATATAAAATTCCCTCGCGTATTTATACTCGGAAAATACCCCCAAAAGTCGTGACGTTACACGCTAAATGTCCCTTTCTAGCTCCGTTCCCGTGAGAAGACCGTACACCTGTGTTTATGTTATCGCCGAATGTTGATGTTAACTCTATTAACTGAAGTGTCTTATCGGTGTGAAACCTACATGCTTCGCCCGGGATGTACCTTTCTAGAGATTTTAACTACACGAATCGACTGTATTTTAAAACTTTAAATTTTACTGCCAGAATATACGTGAAATATTTTTATGTCAATACTGGGTGATATTTGGTTTCGTACCAAATTGTGTACAATTGTCAGAAATATGTAAATTTTGATTAATAGACGCGGGAATAAGTTTTCGATTAATATAGGTGGGTCCGGTCCGTTTCAATATTTAATTTACTTATCCGATCTTAACTTTACGTATTTCTTTACATATTTCTAACAAAGTGGTTGTTTTAATAAAGTTTAACTGAACTATATATATGCCCTTAAATTTTCAGTTTTTTTTTCTAAAAAAAAAAATGAAAAAATCGTCTGAAGTAGGAAACAGACGTGCCGCTATAATTCGAAAATGCATAAAATTTTTTCAGTAAAAAAATTCAACTATTTCTCCTAGCTTCTCTGGCATCAATAACATCTAATTATGTAGGAAACTGACGTACCGTGATGACAAGATTTTCGTAGTGTCAGAAAATTGTGTCAGTTGTTATTTTTCCTACATTGTCTGACATTACCTTTCATAGAAAAACAAGAAAATGGACGTGCCGCGATAAGAAAAATGAATCATTTATTTTTACACGTTCAATAAACGAATTCGCCCCTTTAGCAACGTCAGAAATGTCAGTGATAATGGAAGTTTTTCTTCGGGGAGTGATGAACAATTGAAAAATAATCGAAATCTTCAAGCTGGGATGCGGTCTAAAATCCTGGTTGAGGGCTCCCCTACTAATTCTAGAGAGAAGGTTTTTTTCATATTACATAAATTTTCTAAAGTTGCCATTTAACAAACAAATACGTTCGCAGAACTGGGCTATCCCCCCCCTCCCTTTTTGTAACACTAACATTTATGAGACCCCCCTCTACCCTTAATAATAAAAAAAGACGCTTTCTTACAAGAATATTCTGTTGATTTTTTGAGAACGTACACTTTCTGAGAATCCCTTCCATGCCCATTTTTGGTTAGGTACCCCCTAAAAGTGAAAGTATTTGTTGTATGGCCCTAAAGATACTCCATAAAAATCTTTATTGTCGATGTGCCTACTATGCATCTTGTGAATATAACGCTTACTCTTTTGAAAAGTAGGTAGTTCTCTCTCCAACTTTTGCAAAAACCTGTTGAAAATTTGGATACAAACAGCTAATACAGCTAATATTTTTATTAAATTTTAGTAATATGGGAGACCAAAACGCTGGTGGCGTCAACGAGCCTAATGAAGAAGACAGGATGAGGATTAAAGTACTAGGACTAAACAATGCTGTTGTACAATTTGAAACCGATAAGAACATGCCTTTATGGAAAATAATGTCGGCGTACTGTACGTATGCTGGTATGAATCCACAGTTTAAGCAGTTCAAACTTTATGGAACTCCTGTAACTTTAACGGACACTCCCGCCACATTAAATATGGTGGAAGGAGATATGGTGCAAATTTACCAAGTCCAGCCTGATGGATCACCTATGCCTTAAGCATTATTTTTAAATGTTCACATTACCACCTAAGCATTATTTTGAATGTTCACACTACCTCTTAATAATAATGTATGTGATAATGTTACCGTCGAATTAAAGTGATAAATTCTAATAGCATTTTTTTAAATTTTTATGCCGTAAGAAACCAACATGAAATTGTAATGAGTTTATTTCCAGTTAAAATTCGGTTTCACGTGACTTGTGAGTCAGATAAGTCATACCGGGTGTAACAGGATTATGGTATACCCCCTTTTCTCCTTTAGTTCTAAAGATAATTGATTAAAATTTAGGATATATACTACACACATAATATGCGGCACTTTTTGAAAAACATTTTTTTTTTTTTTACTTCCGGTTTCGCCCAAATTGACACTAACTTTCGATTTTTAAATGGAACACCCTATATATTATTGCGTTTTTGAATTCTGCATAATTTTCCGAATCCAACGATGCCAAATAAGTGACATTTCAAACATCATTTTTTTTATAATATAATTTTTAGTTTTTCATTTAAGTGTGCCATGCCGGTTCCGATTTATTCTAAATGACCCGTGTAATGCTACAAAAATCGAAATCTCGTTAAAAAGACTAAATTATGTGATTTATGAGCAAATAAAATTCACCAAAATTGTTTTTGGGGCAAAACTCAATTTTCTCAAATGAAACCATATCATTTATTAGTACTATTAATAAGATATTTATTCATATGTTGTATTAAAATGTGCGATAAATACAAATAAAATTACAGCTATAAGAAAATACAAATTTATTCTAATTGCCTTTTTACACATAAGGTGGTTTTGGAATGCAAAAAATTAACACAAAACATTACAACAGTTGTTCAAAATGCTCTCCATTAACGTCAATGCACTTCTGAACTCGCATAGCTGTTTCTCGAAGAACGTTCGCCAATTACTGGGCCGTTATGTGCTATTAATTGCTCATCTTACTGGTAGCTCCAGGTCTTCACGGGTTGTAACGGCGCGGTGGTTGCATAGACAATATTTTTTAAAGGACCCCAAACAAAGAAATCAAAGGGCGAAATCAGGTGACATTGGAGGCCACCTCACAGGATCATTCGTCGAAATCACGTTTTCTCCGAATCTCCGTTAAAGGTAATCAATTACTATTCTTGAATTATGAGGAGGAGCGCTATCTTGTTGAAAATACATTCCCTATCCTAAATCTAAAGGTAACTCATCTAAAATGTCCTCAATCTCATTTTCCAGGAATCTCAAGTATCTGGCACCAGTCAGAGGTTCTTCAAATATTATTGGACCAATGATTCTACTACCGATTATTCCAAGCTAAACATTGAAACCGAATCGCACTTGAAAGTTACCGTCCAGTAATAAATTTTCATTTTCTTGTGACCAATATTTTTTATTTTGTCGGTTTAATAATCCCAAATTTGTAAACCGCGACTCGTCCGAAACTAAAATCAGTCCCAAAAAAATATTGTCTGACTTCACGTTATTATACAAAATCCAATTGCAATATTCCATCCTACGTTCGTAATCACTTTCGTACAAATGCTGGTGCAACAGTTATTTAAAAGATTTATAGTGGTATTTGTGCAATTGGGAATATTTTGAACACAATTAACAAGAATTTTAAATAATTTTCAAAGCCACAATAAAAACACCGTTAAACCAACAAATGTTTGCCAAGTTAAATATAACATTGTTTTCAAAGTCACCTTAGTTACTTCTTAACATTTAATTAGAACAAAATTGTTTTTTTTTAATTTTCTTTTAGATGTAAGTTTGTATATGTCGTACATTTTAATACGACATATGAATAAATTCCTTATTAATAGTACTAATAAATGGTACCACGGTACCGATATGGTTCCATTTGAAAAAATTGAGTCTTGCCCCAAAAACAATTGTGGTGAATTTTATTTGCTCATAAATCACGTAATTTAGTGTTTTTAAGAGTGGGTATGCCGCCTAGAAATCAGAAATAAATTAGTCTAAAACGCCGCACCGTGCCCGACAGATTATAATTAGACCATTGCAATTACGAGATTTGCACAAGCAAAAAATAGAAGAAAACACATCGATCTAGGTTTGTATCGTTTTAATATTTTGAAAAAAATTAGCATTAATTAAAAATATTTGTTTTAATTAGCAGTAAATTACGAGATTTTATGATTTTTTAAAAAATATTTAAAATCAAAATATGAGAAAAAGGACTCTATACAAACCTTTATTCATGTTTTCTGTGTATGGTACTATTTTTATTTTTCCAAAAAACATAATACTTTTTGCAAAAACATGTATAGCACGGACCCGTGCAAACGCACATTTTGCCAGAAATATTACACTGATACGAGCTCCCTCTGGATTTATTATAGTTTAAGCTCCGCCCTTCACAGAATTATTTTGTGAATGAGAAAATATAACGAGGGAACGAAATAAGAAATTAAACCAAACCAATAAAATACCAAATTCCATTAATTTACTATTATACTTAATAGGTACTCTACTCTTTAATTATACTATACAAGTACCCCATGCACTAACAATAATGTTTAATTGTATTTCAATTCTTTTTTTACAAATGATGGTAGTAGGTATGCTTGATATATTTGAAAACATTTATTGGGCAATACTGTTGATATATGTTTTTAAAGACTTTTTGTCCTAAATACATGAATATAGAATTATGAGGGGCAATGCGGTTCGCAATTCAAGTTAGAAATAAAAAGTAAAGCGCATATCTTTCCCATTTCCTCGTCAAATGACACGCATCAGTATGATGAAATAATAGACCAAGCGCCAGAGATGAAAAAAGACCGAATTGCGTCAAATTGAGCTAGAAGGCCGCTAGATTCTGAATAAGTATTTACAGCCAAGAGAATTTTGAAAAAACAGGATTTTTCCTAATAACTTTTTTTTTTCTTGAAAAATAGAAACAAATGTTTGAGATAAAAACTGTGGGCAGTAAACTGAGAAACCAACTTACTCCTTTAAACCCGAAAATATTTTCGAGAAAAAAGCAACTTTCGTGAAAATTTAACAAATCAATGCTAAAAGTATTGTCCAGAAGGTGACGTGGACCGATTTTGAAAATATTTTCTTTTTGAGATCGCGCACCCATATGTAGACCTTCTAAGACTCAAGTTGCGGATTTTTGTGTCTGCTTTCAAAATTTGTAGAGAAAATGTTCTTGAATACAAATGTTAACCCTCTTTTTTCGCTTTGAAAATTTTACAAATTTCTAGAATCGCTCTGAAATTCGTGTTTGTAAAAAAAATTGTTTATTTTTAAATGGATTATTAAATTTCATTGAAACAAATAATTAAGGCTTTGGATTTTTAAAATTTTACCAGTAAAACCAGAGATATCCATATTTTTGAGAAATAACCTATTATGTCTAATGTTATTAATAAAATTTTGATGCGGGGTTTAGTTTAAAACATCCATTAAACTTTTGCCTACTATAAAAGCCGATTTATAAGTTCTCCTCCATCCATATTTTTTGAAAAAAATATGAATAATAAATGGTAAAACCAGGCATGTTATTTTTTTTATCTAATATGTGCTAATTAATATGTGATATGATAAGTATATAACATTAGTTCATTGGTCAAATCCCTTGATATTGTTATGAATTACACCCCCTTGGAAAAGGAGATGGTACGCCTATGCCTCTGATGGTGACTGGAAAGGCTCTAGAAAGAGCCAAGGACTTTTCTAGATTATGGCTGGAGAAGATTCTGGATTGATCTAGAGCTAATTTCGGAGTATATAAGGCGCGATTACAAGCGCGGGAAGGGAAGTTTATTAAGAAGGCAGTTTATAAAAGTGAACAAAGTGAAAAGTGAGGTTAACTATTAAGTAAACAAGTATTGTACAGTCAGTAAATTGTTAAATAAAGTGTTAGTAGTGTTTAATCTCTTGTTAAAATTATTTAGAACCCACGGATTCATACAGGGTGTTCCCAAAAAGGTGGAAATCCGTAACATTTTGGTGTCGGAAGCGGAATTTTGACAAGAGGATTTTTCGGAAGTGTTCGAGAAGGTTTGGCAGTGTATTCTCGAAGTTGGTGCTAACACGGAGGACTAATTTACTGGACGTTGTTCGATGGTTATTTTCGAACAGGAAAATAGTGTCAAGTGCATTTTTTGAGACATTTTTTGGACATTTTATTCGGACATTAGAGGTTAAGTGACGAAGACTCTAGATAAGACTTTTTCGTGTCGTTTTGAGAGTTTTCTGGACAGTCCCATTACCGATAGTGACGTAATTATTAAACTTATTTGATTTCAACGTAATTGTATGCCGGTAACGACCAGAAGCATGGCATCCGAACAAATGCAGGACTTTATGGCCCAAATGCAAAAGATGATGATGGATCAGGAAAGAAAGCGCCAGGAAAAAGAAGAACAAGACCAAAAACGTCAAGAAGAATTAAGAAAAATGTTTGAGGATCAAGAGAAACGCCGTCAAAAGGAAAATGACGACTTAAGTAAAGTTATAGAGACGCAACAGAATGCCTTGTTTACAGTCGTTGAAGAAATAAAAAATGAGATTAAGGAAGATATGGGTAGCGTAAAGACGAAAGTTAATGAGGTCGAAGTAAAAATGGACAAAGTCGAGGAAAAAGTAGACAAGGTTGAAGAGAAAATGCATCAGGTAGAAGGAGAAATAGACCAACTTAAACAACAGTTGAGGGATAGAGGAAACCAGCAAGTGGTATCATCAGGCCAGCGATTAAAAATTCCCTCCTTTGATGGTCAAAATTCCTGGATGACTTACAAGACACAGTTTGAGGCAGCAGCGAGTGCAAACAACTGGAATGACGAAGAGAAGGCTAAGGCATTAATCGTGGCTTTAAGAGGCCAAGCATTGGAGTTGCTCCAGACAATTCCGGCAGACCAACAACGGAATTTTAGAGTTTTAGAAGCTGCCTTAGATCTACGATATGGAGATCAACACCTTGCTCAAGTATACCAGACCCAGCTGAAAGTGCGCGTTCAGAAAGCTGGAGAGAGTCTGCAAGAATTTGAAGCTGCGGTGGAAAGACTGGCACACTTAGCATATCCTAATGCGCCAAAAGAATTTAAAGAACAATTGGCAGTAGGAGCATTCCTAGACGGGATAAGGGATGAGGAGATCAGGCGAGTCCTCAGGCTATCCCGACATAAAAGTAGTAGTGAAGCCTTGGTGCATGCACTAGAGGTAGAAGCCGTCTATAGGGATACCCCAAAGTCAAGAGTGCGGGCTATGACGCTTGGAGAATCGCAGCCAGAAGAGAGAGACCAAAACCCTATCTTGAATGCGATTCTCAAAACGAATAAAATGATTGGTCAATTACTGGCTCAATCGAATCCTCCAAGAAGACAGGAAAACCAACAAACCAGAGAAAGGCCAAGTGGAGGTATTAAATGCTACAACTGCGGCAGGATGGGACATATGAAACGAGACTGTCGACAGCAGAACTCGGACAGACGAGTAAATGCTGTAAATGTAGAAGAGCAGCAGGAAAACTAAAGATAGCCAGCACCAAGGGGGCTGTGCTGGCTAGGGAACACGGTGCCCCCAGAGAAATAAAGATTTCCCAGCTGCGAAGAATTCCAAGTAGTCTGCTGTTGCAAGGATATGTGAATGGAAGAAAGTGTGTGTTTACTGTTGACACAGGTGCTACGTCATCAATAGTGCGGCCAGGGTTTATATCAGGCTTGCAGATTAAGAAGAAGCAAAATGAAGTAATTATTCGGACAGCCACGGGAGACAGGGCTGCGGTCCATGGAGAGGTCAATTTGGAACTGCAGGTTGGACGATTGAGATTCAATTACAAGGTCATTGTGGCTGACATTACAGACGATTTCATTTTGGGACTGGACATCATGGAAGAGAAGAGGTTTATTGTTGACGTAGGGGAGCGAGTCTTGAAAATTGGAAATGAGGAATTTATCCTGGCAACCGCAGATGACCAATTCCGTAAAGCAAGGCTATTGACAACAAAGACGATTAAGATTCCTGCTCATTCGGAACAGATCATCGATGCTGCCTTGGAAGGAAATCCTGGAGGCTACCGTGTTGGCCTGGTGGAAGGTGACGAATCGATTAAGTCCCTAACCAATATTGTTGTGGCAAGAACTTTAACCCGGACTAAAGATAAAATCCCAATTAGAGTCGTCAATTTAAATTCCCATGCAGTAACAATTAAAGAAGGCAAACCGATTGGCTCCTATGAACCGGTTATGTGGGTAGCAAGGTGCGAAGAACAAACAGAGGGAAATTCATCTACAAATATAGACCAGGAAGTTTTAACCTTGCTGAGTTCCCAGTTGGAGCATTTATCTAAGAACGAACGAGAGGAGGCGATCAAGTTCCTGGAAAAGGAAAGTTCAGTATTTGCCAAAAGTACGGAGGCCCTTACAAAAACAGATATAGTCCAGCATCGGATAAATACTGGTGACTCACCTGCTATTCGACAACAACCTAGGAGGCTTCCGCTAGCAAAACAAGAAGAAGCCTCGGCAATGATAGATAAGATGCTACAAGATGGAGTCATTGAGGAGTCAACGAGTCCCTGGTCATCGCCAGTAGTTTTGGTTGCCAAAAAGGACGGAACGTTAAGATTTTGTGTCGATTATCGGAAATTGAACGATGTGACGAAGAAAGACAGTTACCCATTACCCCGGATTGACGACACGTTAAGTACATTGGCAGGCTCACGATGGTTTTCGACGTTAGACCTTAGGAGCGGTTATTGGCAAGTTGGGCTTCATCCTGATGATAAGGAAAAGACAGCGTTTTCAGCAGGCAGTGGTCTTTACCAATTTACGGTGATGCCTTTTGGACTTTGCAATGCTCCAGCTACGTTTGAACGATTGATGGAATTTGTACTACGAGGGCTAACCTGGAAGACGTGCCTGGTTTACCTTGACGACGTGCTGGTTATGGGACGAGACTTTACAGAACATTTGAAAAATCTTCAAGAAGTATTTGGACGAGTCAGAAATGCACACCTGAAATTGAACCCGAAGAAGTGCCTTTTATTTCAGAAAGAAGTTAAATTCCTTGGTCACGTAGTGTCTTCGGAGGGAATACAAACGGATCCCGACAAAATTTCTGCCGTACGAGATTGGCCAAGGCCATCTAACGTTCATGAAGTACGAAGCTTCCTTGGCCTTTGCACTTATTATAGACGCTTTGTGGAAGGGTTTGCAGACATTGCGAAGCCATTACACCGGCTAACAGAGGAGAAAGTTCAGTACCAGTGGACACCGGAGTGTGAAACGGCATGGAGAAAATTGAAGGCAGCTCTATGCACTGGTCCTGTACTAGCATACCCACAACAGAATGGACTTTTTATTTTAGATACAGATGCCAGTAATTCTTCGATTGGTTGTGTGCTGTCCCAAATTCAGGACGGAGAGGAAAGAGTGATCGAGTACTTCAGCAAGGTGCTCTCCAAACCAGAACGAAACTATTGTGTAACCAGGAAAGAGTTATTGGCCATCGTCAAATCAGTGGACCATTTTCATAAGTATCTCTACGGGCGACATTACAAAATCAGAACCGACCATGCTGCGTTGAAATGGCTGTTGCAGTTGAAAACCCCGGAAGGTCAACTGGCTCGTTGAATAGAACGGTTGCAACAGTACGACTTTAAAATCGAGCATCGACCAGGAAGATCTCATAAGAACGCAGACGCATTATCTAGAAGACCATGCAAGGACGACTGCAAGCACTGCCGCCACGTGGAAAAACAGCAGGGCGCGGGAGCAGTCAACACTATTAAAATAGACGTTCCGGATGATTGGACAACTGAAGCCCTGAGACAAGAACAACTGAACGATGCAGAGATTGGGGCTATATTGAGAGCAAAGGAAAAAGGAACTCGACCAGAGTGGAAGGATGTTTCGGACAAAGCAGTTGGATTGAAGGCTTTGTGGGCACAGTGGGACTCACTTAGAGTTATGAACGGGCTGTTAAAAAGAGCATGGGAGAGCCCGGATGGGAAGCAAGTTGTTATGCGTCTAGTGATTCCCAGGTGTCGAGTACCGAAAGTACTTCAAGAAGTGCATAATGGAGCATCCGGTGGACACTTCGGCGTTAACAAGACCCTGAATAAAGTACGTGAACGATTTTACTGGGTAAATAGTCGTCAAGATGTTGAAGCTTGGTGTCGTAATTGTAAAATTTGTGCAGCCAGTAAAGGACCACAGACTAGGAGTAGGGGTGCAATGAAGCATTATAACGTCGGGGCTCCTTTTGAGAGGATTGCGATCGATATAGCCGGACCATTCCCAGTAACCAAGGACGGTAACAAGTACATACTGGTTGCCATGGACTATTTTAGTAAATGGCCTGAAGCCTACGCAATTCCGAACCAGGAAGCGGTTACTGTCGCCAAAGTCTTGGTAGATAACTTGATATGTCGGTTTGGTGTACCCCTGGAGCTGCATTCAGATCAAGGAAGAAATTTTGAGTCAGGGGTATTTCAGCAGATCTGCAAGTTATTAGGAATACACAAAACACGGACGACAGCCCTTCACCCGCAATCAGATGGAATGGTGGAGCGACATAATAAGACTATGAAAGAACATCTCTCTAAAGTCGTTCATAAAAATCAACGTGACTGGGATCTCCACATACCGTTTTTCCTCATGGCATATAGAGCTGCTATCCACGAGACTACAAAACAAACTCCGGCTCGTGTAGTACTTGGACATGAGATCAGACTGCCGTGTGATTTGATGTTTGGAACACCAGGTGGAGAACGGCTTCCTGTGAACAGCTATGTAGATGAAGTGAGTGAACGGCTAAGGAATGTCCATGAGTTAGTTAGAGACCAAATCACCATAGCCAGTGACAGAATGAAGGCTCGATATGACCGTAAGGGTAGTTCAGAAGGGTTCAAGGCAGGAGACCTGGTTTGGCTGTACAACCCACAGCGGAAGAAAGGCAGGTCACCGAAACTTCAACCGCCTTGGGACGGACCGTACACTGTTATTACCCGAATTAATGACGTCGTCTATCGGATTCAACGAAGCAAAAAGTCCAAGATGAAGATCGTGCATTTGGACAGACTGGCGAAATACATCGATGATTTTGAGTTGCCTGATCGGGACGATCAGGCTTAAGGAGGGGGCAGTGTTATGAATTACACCCCCTTGGAAAAGGAGATGGTACGCCTATGCCTCTGATGGTGACTGGAAAGGCTCTAGGAAGAGCCAAGGACTTTTCTAGATTATGGCTGGAGAAGATTCTGGATTGATCTAGAGCTAATTTCGGAGTATATAAGGCGCGATTACAAGCGCGGGAAGGGAAGTTTATTAAGAAGGCAGTTTATAAAAGTGAACAAAGTGAAAAGTGAGGTTAACTATTAAGTAAACAAGTATTGTACAGTCAGTAAATTGTTAAATAAAGTGTTAGTAGTGTTTAATCTCTTGTTAAAATTATTTAGAACCCACGGATTCATACAGGGTGTTCCCAAAAAGGTGGAAATCCGTAACAATATGTTATGATTTTGTTGAGAAGTACTACTCCTAGAAAGTAAAGTTTCAAATAAAAGGTTGCCTCTATCCTTGATCTTCATTTATTCTCGATATACTTGGTACTGACTTCGAAAAATTGAAAATTTCCCGCTTGCTACATTTACGCCTGCAAATTTTTCATTTAGGATTGTAAAGAAATTCGTATTATCTACATTTATTAAAATTTTGCCTTCATATTCACACATTTTATTACCAAATATATAATGAAAACACTGTGGAAAATTGAAACTAATTGATTGGTCCGTTCTTCAGTTAGAGTGAGTTAAATGAAAAAATAATCGTGTTCTTATAATATACCATCAAAATAGTACCTGAGAGGTCAACCACTTGTAGAAAGTACACGAACTGTCGAGACTGCCGAAGAGACTGCCTTCACTGCGGCGCCTGCGTAAGTCCAACCAGACTCACTTGCGGGCAACGAAGTGGAAGGGACTTCACTTCGTTGCTTGCGGGACTCTCAAATTCTCAATTACATTACCTCGACTGATATGACTGCCGACAGTGCCGAGAGCCGACGGTGGTTTACCCCTCGATAGACAACTACTGAATTTCATAATGATCCGTTGAATAGTTTAATGGTTATAAATAATTACTTATCACTGACGTCCTGCGGACCATTTCTCTTATTCTTGGCGTCTATTGGGTACATAACAATAATAATTAAAATTAGAAAACAATAATTTTTTTGTTTAACTTGGTCTAATTCAAAAATAAAACTAAAAGAGATATATTTAACCACCCACAAATGAGGATTAAATGTTTTATAGTGATTCCTAGACTGGTAAGGGCAGTACTCTTTCCTATGCCAGCGGAATAGGAAATTAAATAATAACTATAGTGCAATTATTTTTTAAGGCGAAGTGAGCAATTGAACATCAAACAAAGAGACATGCTTATTCACTCTTACTTTCACATCCACGTAGTGGAGTATTTCCATGTTCATATATTAGATATCTATTTAATTAGGAAAGAATTATTCATTGACCGAATAATTTTGAAACTTTTTTTTCTAGAGTTTATTTAATAAAATGAAGAAAAAACAGTCACACGCGGCTGCCATCGAGGGCTACATAGTCCAATAAATCTGTCGAAAATATCACGTTTTTTTACAAAAATTATTAACAGCAAACCAAGGTATGTGAAAAATCAGAAATTTTCCGTAGAATTCAATGAACTATTTTTAAAACAAATGACGAACTTGCGTCCTCTTCAAAATGGCGGCCAAAGTTTGCGAAAAACAGTTTTTTCGCGTTAAAAAAAAAGTGGGCGTTGCACAAAAAAAAGTTTTATAGCAGAGTTGTGTAACTTCTTAATACGGATCGAGCTGGCCCGGTTCGATCTCAGAAAATTGCAAAATTATTTAGTTATTGCAAAAAAGATGTTAAAAATCGCATTTTTTTGAAATACCTGTATCTCCGTGAAGAAAAGATATTCTTTAACGAAACTCGGTGAAAGTGTAATACAAGGTATATCGAATACAAGTACTTTTACAGATTTGCAAAATATTGCAAATTTCTTGCAGAAATCGATATTTTCGAAAAAAACACGTTTTTTTCAATGTCCAATAGCTCATACAGGTCTTCATATTTTTATATCGGACCAGTCCGAAAAGTTTCTTCAACAGTTGCGCTAACCTGGGCAGTTATTGCGCATATCACGAAACGATCCCTAATATGCGAAAAATCGGTCAAAAAATCGATAATTTTTTTTTCCCCAAAAAACTTTTAATATTTTTGACATTTCAAATTATATTGGAATACCATTATTGCCAATAGATAGCTGGCATTTTTCTACAAATTTACAAAAAGAAAAAAAATTGCTGTCGGACTCTGGAGCCGAGATAATTTTTTTTTTTTTAAGAAATTCTTGTGGCGCCATTTTTTAAGGTAAAGGGCTGAAATTTTCAGTTGTTATTGTACAATACTTATATTTGCAATAAAAAATCTTCGGAACTTGATCGGCCGTTGCTGAGCATTGCTAATTCAATGAAACTCGGAGCTCGACGCTGTGGCGTATGCCTGCAGCTGCCGAAAACACGGCATAAAATGTTCAAATGTGTGTTCAACGTGTGACGATGAAATTTGCTCAAATATTGAGGAGAACAGAGTCGTCGCTGATGATATCGATGAAGAAATAGACGAGCCAAATATCACAGAGACTGAGCTAGAAAGAGACGAATGTTCAAATGATGATAACGATAATGATGACTGTGATGACGATAAAGCGGAAATAATATTAAATAACGTTTACAGTGACAGTAGTAGTGGTAATGAAGACGAGTCTCCCATTAAAAAGCAAAAAAAAATATATTAATGCAACGTATTCTACAAAAACAATTGGAATACATAAATGAGACATAATAAAATTTTGATGTTTCTTTGGTAATGTAACAAATGTAATAAAGCGTAAAGGAATTAAAATTACTTGCCATACAATAGCACAATTTCGTAGATAGTTTGGGACGATATGGCGAAGTACTATTAGACTTTTTCAGCCATAGCTATGAAGTAATCTGTAGTAAATTTGCTAAATCGGAAATATTCTATTACCAGTAAAATACCCCTCATAAACTGATAAAAATCCGTTACGATCGATGTCATCGTCAAATTGCTTTTTATTAGAAATATAACAAACGTGCGGGTAATTAAACGAGGTGAATATGTAAAATAAGCAAATCATAAATGGGGTAATTGATTACAAGAATTCCCCAAACTGCACATTAGGTAGGAACTAGTTGGTTTTTCCCTTTCTAAGTCCACTCGTAAAACAAATAGGTTTTTTCACCTACTAGGTATAATTAGCTATAGCTTAGATGTAGAATATTTTAAGTTGTTTATGGACATGTTATATTTAAGGGAATCCATTTTGGCCATAGTTACTAAAGAGAACGCCACTTGCCAGGCGAGTACTATTTCGGTACATAATTTCTACTATAGAGAATCGATGCAACCTTCCGGATGACTTGAGGCCTCTAAAAAGAGGCGGACTTTCATTCATTGATCTAGATTGCTTTGGAGTAGATAAGGACCACTAACTAAAAATTGACCAGGATAATCCCGTCCGGAAAGAAAGACACTTTCCGATCAGCTACTGGTGGTATAACATCGGCCTACTTTTATCATGATAATTTTAGTATTACCGGGTATAGGTATTTGTATTTTTGAGCTTCTGTTATAAAATTTAACTTCATGTCATCAAATTTCTCAAATTAAACGTTACCTCATTCATATTGCCACTGGCAACTGGCGTTTCTGCACTATTTATAAAGTATAGTTTTCAGAAAAAATTAACTTCATGCCAGTTAAGGCTATTGTATTTTTTGGCACTTCTGGCAATCAGTTTGAATTTGAGTAAGTATAAATGATTTTTTCCTTTAACAAAGTAATTTTTCTTGCTTAAGTTCGAGACTACGGTCCAATTTTCTTATTTGTTTGTTGCATTTTCTTTTGTTTTAATTTAAGTATTAATTAGTGTTGTTCTATTTTCCAAACTTATTGTTCTTTTGTAATGTGTTCTTTTGTAAAATATAGTTTATGTTCTGTTGAAAATGTGTGTTTCATTTACTTGCTTATTAGTGGAAACTCGAGTCATCAAGGTTAGATAATCGTAGTGAAGCAACAGGCCTGGCAAGGGAAAACAGGGGTAAGTTTTGAACTACCTATAATCTTTTAAATGTACACATATCTTTGAGAACGGTCCACGTATAAAACGGTCTAGATCTACGTGGCTCACTGTGCATGGGTAGTGTGAGTATAGACGTAAAGATAGGCCCGATGTTAATGCATGAGTATTCCTTGGTAGTCGCACATATTGTAAATTGGGCTCATTTGAAAGGGGTACATTACTTTTCACGGATACAATCAATAAACATAATAACCCCCAAAGTGGTGTAAACAGGATAGAGATCAGTTTTAAGCAAGGCTTCACTGAGAGCTGGCTCTCCCCATCCCTTCTCCCCCCACTTCACCTCTAGCGCTATATAACACGCGCCGCAGCATCGAGCTCCGAGTTTAATTTTGCAATGCTCAGCAACGGCCGATCAAATTTTTTTTATTGAAAATGTAAATATTGTACAATAACCACTGCAAATTTCAGCCCTTTACTTTAAAAAAATAGCGCCACAAGAATTTCTTAAAAAAAAATTATCTCGGCTTCAGAAGGTCGGAGAGCAATTATTTTTTTTCAAATTTGTATAAAAATGCCAGCTATCTATTGGCAATAATGGCATTCCAATATAATTTAAAATCTCAAAAATATTCAAGGTTTTTTGGGGTAAAAAAAATTATCGATTTTTTGACCGATTTTTCGCATATTAGGGATCGTTTCGTGATATGCGCAATAATTGCACAGGTTAGCGCAACTGTCAGAGAAACTTTTCGGACCGGTGCGGTATAGAAATATGATGGCCTGTATGAGCTATTGGACATTGAAAAAAACGCGTTTTTTTCGAAAAAATCGATTTTTGCAAGAAATTTGCAATATTTTGCAAATCTGTAAAAATGTTCTTATTCGACATATCTTAGACTATGCTTTCACCGAGTTTCGTTAAAGAATATCTTCTCTTCACGGAGATACAGGTATTTCAAAAAAACGCGATTTTTAACGTCTTTTTTGTAATAACTAATTAATTTTGCAATTTTCTGAGATCGGACTGGGCCGGCTCGATCCGTATTAAAAAGTTACACAACTGTGCTGTTAAACTTTTTTTTGTGCAACGCCAACTTTTCTTTTTTAACGCAAAAAACTGTTTTTCGCAAACTTTGGCCGCCATTTTGAAGAGGACGCAAGTTCGTCATTTGTTTTAAAAATAGTTCATTGAACTCTACGGAAAATTTCCGATTTTTTATATACCTCGGTTTGCTGTTAATAATTTTTGTAGGTAAAATCCCTGACTTACTGGACTAACACGTGATGTAGCATTTGCCGATTCTTACGAACCAACCTGTCTATTAGTAATCTTGGTCAAAAGATTTATTGTACTGCCTCTTTTTAGTTTTCCGCTATCAAAATGACACGTTTATATTGATAATTATTAATATAAGTAATTCCATCAGTTTGTCGCATATAGCCTCATCGGGAACTATGCTTAGTAGTCTCCAAATTTATGAGCTGCCGCTATTTGCGCATGAGCCTAAGTATCTAATGTAGTTAAAAATGGAGCCCTTAAATATTCAGCTGTTTGAAACTAATTTTCTGGATGATGACGTCATTAGCCAAATCAAGAAGCTGTTATTAGACCACTGTGTAAAAACAGTACCGTAAAAATATGAGCGATAGCTCATTGGATTCGGAATGACGTCTAGAAAAATGTGTTAAAATGTTTTATTAGCCCATAAAAAATTGCAAAAATTATAAACAAATTAAGATGGAAAAAAAATGGCATTTAGTTTTTCGCTTATAACTCAAAAACTATAAGCGATAACGGAAATCGGAAAAAAGATTCTTAAAGAGGAGGAAATTTCCAATAAAAAAGTCCCAACTCCCGGCACACTATCTCCATTATTTATCATTTTAATTTTACGCTGAAAATAAGCAGGGTTCCGCGCGACCGCTCAGGATGCGAGCGCCGCCTCAAAAGAGAGTACATGGCATAAAATCATGCTTTTATACTATTAAATATCAATTAAAAAATTTAAACAACTATGGTGTATTCGTAACACTTCAAAAAATATGGTCCCGTTGGAAAAAAATTTAAAGTTTATTTTTCAACAAGTGAGGCCATTGTTAACTAACGAAATTTTATGGGACCTCCCTTATAGATATAAGTACTTAACAAGATCACATTATAAAAGTTTTTAAAACTTGTTTATTTTGTTTATTATATTTTTTTAAAGTAAACAGAAAATTAAAAACCAAAGTAAAGTTGCAAATTTTTTTATTTCAAATTCGTTATCATATTGCTATTTTTACATTGAAGAAAGACATTCATTAACGTAAAAAAAAAAAAAAATACGCCAATTGTTTATATGTTGTTTATAAACAAATTGACTAGTTTTATATTCAAAACACTTTTTTTTACAATTTTGTTGTCTTGAGAATATTGCGATTTTTAAATAAAAATCTTTTTCTTAGAAAAACACATTTTTTTATTGTTTATAATCGTTTTTTTTAATTAATCATCATTTGAATAATTAGTTAAGAAATTATTTTTTTCTTAAAAATCATAATTGACAATCCTCAATAGAGCAACAATTTTTTTTTATCAACAATTTCATTGTTTATTAATTTAACAATTTGTTATAAACACATTCTGACAATTCTAATATTTTTTTTCTAAATCTTAAAAAAATTACAAAAACAGCCATATGCAACAACATATTGAAAAAAATTTGTTTGTATTTTTTATAGCGTTTTTCAATATTACACGATATAGCTGAAACGGGCACTTGATTTGTCAACTAAAACACTGATATAACTTTTAAACTATTAGAGATATCACAATAGACATTCAGGTCCTTTTTATAGAGGATTAATTAATCTCTAAATGGAATGATTTCCAAATTTGTAACTATTATTAATCAGGTATTATGCGCATTTGTTTATAAAAATTAAATGTGTTTTCGACGTTTTTGAATTTTTTATGACTTCTAGCTTATCAAATGATGCAGATACGCTAATGGACCTTCAAGGCAATTTGATAATATATCTGAAAGTTGCAATTGTTTATTTAAAAATAAATAAAAAACATGTTTAATTTTTATAAACAAATGCGCATAATAAATGATAATAGTTACAAACTTGGAAGTCAACTAATTCAGAGATTAATTAATCCTCTATAAAAACGACCTGAATGTCTATTGTGATATCTCTAATAGTTTAAAAGTTATATCAGTGTTTTAGTTGACAAATCAAGTGTCCGTTTCAGCTGTATCCACTGAACTGTACCATATAAATGGAATGCCAATGTCTATTCCTATTTGTATGTAAAATTGAATCTCGCGCAAGTATGGCGACGGGAGGTCTCGGCGCAATCGCATTGTGTAACCCGCCAGGGCCGGCTCTATTTCTATTGCAAGTGTTTTTAATATGTCTTTTTTTCAGAAATCATCAAAAATACGCGTGTATAGATTGACATTTCTTATATAGTTAACCTTTGTCTTAATTTTTATTAAAGAACAAAAAAAGTTGACATTCCCAAAACATAATTATTTAGTTCTTTCTAGTAAACGTTCGTGATAATGCACGATCATATTGATGAGAAGTTGAATATAGAGTCCACCAAAAAATGAAGTCATAATTTCTACCTCAGAGATCGAAATATAATTTAGAATAGAATAGAATAAAAATGTATTGTGTTACAAAATTACACAAAAGATATGAGGGTTCAACATGCTTAGTTGATTTTCAACCCTACCCGCATGTAATAAAAGATTACAAAAAAGCTATTATGATGATAAATGTTTTTTCTAATTATTATTATGAAATAATAAGTAATTAATTGTAACATAAATAATATTAAATATACAAAATAATTATTAATATATGATGATGATAATATAAATAAGTACAAAATACACATAAGTACAAAAAAAAGATTGGGTAATGAAAATAATACTAATAATGTAATAAGAATTACTGGGAGTTAAGGTCACTTATAAGTATAAACACAAAGCAACAAGGACACGGTATAGGTATAATATTGCATATATTAAACATAACCTCTTATTTTGTTTTGAAATTGAAATTAAAATAGATCAAGTCAATATCAGTATAATGCAAATAATGTTGGATTGTTTAAAATTATTTAGGTCGATTCACAAATAGCAATGAACTTTAAAATTTGCAATGGAAATTATGGAAAATAGGTGAGGTTAGAGAATTTTGTATCCTAAATTTCCACTTAATTCTATATATTTATCATGTAGAGTTAAGTAGATATTTCGGAAAGTATAGCCTATCGAAAAATTTTCAGGCAAAATCACCCACGTTAAAAGAAAAGATCCCAAAACTCGGAGTTGTCGCCGATATTTAGATAGTAGTATATTTTATAGAATGCAAGAACAAGGTACTTACTTAAAATATAACAAACCTTTGGCCCGATTCTTGCAAAACATTATCTACAATACAATTCCGGACCATATTGTTTGATTAACTTATCACGAACTGTAAATACCTGCTAAACAAAACAATCGATAAAAACGAGAGAATTGTTTGACGACGGCTCTGAAAATCTGTACTAATCCAAGACCTCCCGCTATGGGAGACAAATCAAAGAATAATGGCGTCGGCGCATAATGTCTTCAAGAAGCATTCTGACTCAAGCACCAACATACTTTTAATATTAGATTTCGACTGCGGCGACGCATATGCCGCCGACCTCCAATCGCATGTAGGCCGTATTTTGTTCACGCGCATATATCTGTATTGGTCTTCCATTTATTATGTAGAGTTCAGTGGCTGTATCGTGTAATATTGAAAAACGCTATAAATACAAACAATTTATTTTCAATGTGTTGTTGCATATGGCTGTTTTTGTATTTTTTTTAAGATTTAGAAAAAAAAAATGGAATTGTCAGAATTTGTTTATAACAAATTATTAAATTAATAAACAATGAAATTGTTGAAAAAAATGTTCCTTTTGTTGCTTTATTGAGGATTGCCAATTATGATTTAAAAAAATAATAATTTCTTAACTAATTATTCAAATTATGGATAATTAAAAAAACGATTATAAACAATAAGATAATGTTTTTAAGAAAAACATTTCTATTTCAAAATCATAATATTCTCAAGAAAACAAAATTGTAAAAAAAAAAAATTCAAATATAAAACTAGTCAATTTGTGTATAAACAACTTATAAACAATTGGCGTAACATTTTCTTTTTAATGTTAATGTCTTTCTTCAATGTCTTTCTTCAATGTAAGAATATGATGAAATAATAATATGGTGAAATAAATATGAACGAATTTGAAAAAAAATTTTTTATAACTTTACTTTGGTTTTTAATTTTCTGTTTACTATAAAAAATTATAATAAATAATATAAACAATTTTTAAAAACTTTTATAATGTGATCTTGTTAAGTATATCTATAAGAAGGGCTCCAAGAAGTGAAAATTTTATAGGCCAATTATTTAAAAAAAAAATACACCATAATTTTTTCAAATTTTTTAATTGATATTTAATAGTATAAAAGAATGAAATTGAAATTGAAATTATGTGATGTAGGTACTCTCTTTTGAGGCAGCGCTCGCATCCTGCAGCGGTCGCGCGGTCAGCGTGAAATTAAAATGATAAATAATGGAGATAGAGTTCCGGGAGTTGGGACTTTTTTATTGGAAATTTCCTCCTCTTTAAGAACATTTTTTCCGATTTCCGTTATCGCTTATAGTTTTTGAGTTATAAGCGAAAAACTTAATGCCATTTTTTTCCCACTTTAATTTTTTTATAAATTTTGCAATTTTTTATGTGCTAATAAAATATTTTAACACATTTTTCTAGACGTCATTGAACTATTCTGTCCCCCTGACCCGTGCTATGATGACGACCTCTGCTTATGTCCGTGAAAGACGCAAGTATCTTTTTAAATATTTCGAGTTAGTAGATTTAAGTGTGAAACTTTTTTCAGTGCGGAGAAGTCGTTCTTCTTCATTGAAAGGTATTATTGTCTTACTTGTTTCGCTGGTTCGTGCTACAACATTTTTTCTCTATTTCGGCGATGAGCGAGAGGAGGAGATGCTGCCACCGCTTACGGAGGAGCTGTTCTACATTGAGAGGTATTATTTTCTTACTTATTTCGCTGGTTCGTGCTACTAAATTTTTTTCTCTGTTTCAGCGATGAACCAGAGGAGATGCTGCCACCCCTTAAGGAGGAGCCGTTACTCATTGAGGGGTATTATTTTCTTACTTGTTTCGTTGGTTCGTGCTGCTAAATTTTTTCTCTGTTTCAGTGATGAGCGAGAGGAGGAGATGGTGCCACCCTTTACGGAAGTGTCGTTCTTCATTAAGATGTATTATTTTCTAACTTGTTTCGCTGGTTCGTGCTTCTCTGTTTCAGCCATGAACCAGAGGGGGAAATGTCGTCACCCCTTATTCCCCTCAGGACCGGGGAGATTAAATAGACCGGCAGAGGGGGAGTTTAAATATTTAAGTATGTTTGTTTGAATTTTTAACCTCCCTACAATAAAATTGTGGGAGGTTACTAAAATTGGTCCAAAATCGAAAATTGAGATAACATCAAATCTTTACGTTTTGAGGTCCCAGGAATCCAAAAAAGTGGTTTTTGAAAAATGTCTGTGTGTGTGTGTGTATGTGTGTTAGCACGATAGCGGCGAAACTACTGGACGGATTTGGATGAAACTTTGCACGAGGGCTTCTTTAGTGCTCTAGAAGATCTGAAAAGGTTTTGGTTGAGATCGGATTACGTTTAGTGCCATTTTGGCACAACAACTTGTTTATTTTATTATTACTTACAATTTTTAATCTAACCACTGGAAAGCAGTTAAAATTACGATTTCAACGATATATCACACTTGCACCTTTTTTTTATATACCTACATTTTTTATACAAATTATTGTATAGAGAACAAACAAAATTCACTGTCTCTATAATACTAACATATGTAAAATTACGTCACAAGTTGTCGGTGGTCCAGTGAGCTAAAGCGTCGACTTACAAATCAAGAGATCGACGGTTCGATCCCAACACAGCGCTATTTTTTTTTCTTTCTTTTTTCATTATAAACTTATTAATAATTGCGGAAAATGTTACATGATTAAATATCATCATATATTAGGTGTTTATAATTATTCAGAGTTTGAGGATTGGTCACTAGTTTTAAATGAAATATAAATAATTCTATTGTTGTTTTGGCGGTGAACACATACGACGTCGTAAATTAAATAAATATAGGTGGGTCATATTACAATAATATATTTGATTTAAAGGCATGTCATGACGGCTGATTTGAATTGACTATCAGAGCTCGTCACCGGGTAGGGAGGTTCCAACCGCTTCCAGTAGCTGCCGATTTTTTATTTTAAGTATTTTTAAGAATATTATTTAGTAAATTTATATTTTTATTGTTTTTTAATTTTTTATATTTAATAAATTATATGTATTTTTACTTTTTATTTACTGTAATTATCCCAAACCCCCAGCTATGTAAGAAATATCAAGCCAGTGTTTAACATATAGCTTAAACTCCTCTATTGCTGTTCATAGTAAACCAAACTGCAAATAATTACGAGCCTAGCCGCATTATTATTATTATTATTATTATTATTATTATCGCTATTTTTAACAGAGTACTTACAGTTGATTTCTTCTTCCCCGTTTTCAAAAGTCAGATGAACTGTCGGAGGAAATTTCCGTTCTTGGTCTTTCTTTCTTTTATGTTCTGGATTCTTTGTTCACTTCACTTTGTGCTTTCGGCATTTTTAACACAATCAGCGCACTATGTTTTAACACTTCTTAATATTATAAATTTATTAGTCTGCTCTCGACGGGTACAAAAGGCGAAGTGAGGGCTATTCATACAATATATGCTGTGGCGAGATGTTTGTTTGGGTTATAATTCTGTTTACTTTAAAAACATGTACCTCGATGGATCACGAAAGTGCGATACTACTTTGTGTAATTACCTTCAGAAGAAAAGCTCGGAAAATTAAAATTGACCTTCCTACAGGTAAGCCAATCAATTTTTTAATTCTACAACAAAACGCTTGGTTTTTATTGAAACAAGTACCAGCCGAAAGAATTATTCCTAATTAAAGGAAACTCTCGTGCCAGTCTCAGACTAACTTGCATACTGCAGTTTCGCACTTCCTGGTGCTCATCAGTGCAAGGCGAGCCCGAGACGACTAGCACAAGAGTCTGGCATTCAATTGTTCACAAACATTCATAGGAACTTTTAATCCATCAATCAAATTCAAAATTTTTACTAGTATGTTTAAAAGTTTGCAAGTTATAACTATGTTGTGATTTCTTTTCTTTGGTGCCATAAACATTTTACGGTCAACGGAAATCTATTCATATTTAGAATATTTTACGGTGATAGTACTACATGGAACTGATTGAATATTGAATGATATTTACACAATTCTAAAATTGAAGGGATGAAAAGCGAAAATATAGGGTCATATTTAAAAACCTAACAGCACAAAGCGCAAGGAATATAATGTACTACTGTACAATAGCGAGTTCGACAGTACATTCCTTGTACTTTTTAAATATGAGCCTATGTTCTCACTTTTCATCCCTTTATTTTTTGAATTGTGTAAATTTCATTCAATCATCGCCAAACAGAAAGTAAGAACGTTGGGGAGACGCATATTATGTTAAAGAACCTTATACCTAATTATTTAAATGTAGTTTTCATAATTAAATTACGTTTATTTTAAATTACTGAAATATTATTGTAATAATCAAATTAAAACGTTTTTCTTTACATTTAAAAAATGTAATCCTAATATAGTGTTTAAAATAATATAACATTAAAACTTTACTGTAGATATGTTGAGAACATATTGCTTTAATATTGTGTTTTTAATGAATAACTTGGTAGTCATTGTGGACTGGGACATATCTGTAAAACATACTTGTTATATTATATAAACGTTAAAATTATCTATTGAATAATGTTACAAGCAACGATGTTACATGACAGTTGTATTTGGGTAATATTTTCATATCTGGTGGAATAACTTTTGGTCTATTATAAATCTATGATAGTTTTCAGACATATGTCTGTAATGGTCGCATTCAGCGGATGTAACAGTTGTGTAACTGTAGCAGAAACGTACTTTAACGGATACGGATGTATTTTCTCAATATGTTGAGTAGCGGTTGCCATTTTTGGTAGCGCATATCATTTGCTATATCAGTTGTGAGCGGTAAGCGGTTGCGAAGAAAATAAACAAAATGAATACAACACAATTTATTACATCCATGAAAAAGGTATAGCTTACCATGACTGCCTTGCTCAGATTTCAAATAACAATAAAAAATAAGCCTACCATTATGCTTATCGCCGATTTTCTGCACTTTTTAAAAGCTTTTATATAACTTGCAATGTTAGTTTATTTTTCTTTTGTTATAGAGTGTTAGTTTGTTTAGGTCAAATCTTATAGCCAAAATTTCGAGTAGTTCTAATTAACATAGAGCTTTGAAATTTGGCACACGTGTATAAGACCAGTGACAGTGCAATATGGTATATCTAATATTGTTTCAAATCCAATATGGCGAACTTCCCAAGATGGCGCATCACCTTTTTCTTCATAACCCCTTTGATATGGATATCAAATAAAACAGTAAAATACGATACGAAAATACAATACGAACTATGTAACGTCATTCTAAATCCAATATGGCGGACGCACTAGGACGGCGGATTATCTATTTCTTCACAACCCCCTTGATATGGGTATCAAATAAAAGGGTTTGACAAGTAAAATACGATAAACTATGTGGGATCATTGGAAATCCAATATGGAGGTCGCACCAGGGCAGCGGATCATCTTTTTCTTCACAACCACCTTGATATGGGTATCAAATGTAAGGATTAGACGAGTAAAATACGATAAACTATGTAACGTCATTCTAAATCTAATATGGCGGACGCAGCAGGACGGCGGATTATCTTTTTCTACACAACCCCGTTGATCAAATGAAAGGGTTTGACGAGTAAAATGCGATAAACCATCTAACGACATTATAAATCCATTGTGGCGGATTACCTCCCACTAAACATGAAACATAACTAAAATATTAAAAAACATTTTTTTAAAGTTACTTTGTCAATGTTTTTTTGTAATATTGTTTTTATGTAATTATAATTTTATTTTAAAACATCCAAAAAACATTATTTATTAAAACAACTATGTTACAAGAAATCAATATTATTTATGTGTTTAAAATATAACATACATGCCATATTGTTCATAAACACTCTGATAATATTACTGGAATGTAACATAATGCAATATTATTCTATAACAGCTCCATAATGTTATTATGTAATATTTATAAAATTATATTAACAACACCTGTCATTAACATTGTTGTTAAATTAAAGTTACATTTATAGGTTATAATGATAAATGTTATTAAACCAACATTCATCTATAGTCACGTGATACGCCTAAATGCTATTTATTGGCCATTCCAGACCGAACGCAGCGGACGCATCCGAGAGGCTAAAACAAGAAGAAAAGGAGAATCGTCAGTCACACGCCATTTTGCCTCGAATTTGTTTGCAAAGATAGCATTATAATACTTAATAGTTAATAGTGTTCAGTATGTCCGAAATTGTTGAAGTCCTGTTCGCGAAGGCGACTTTATATAATAGTTTAGTCAAAGATTATCTTTGGTTATATAGTGTTCAATATGTCCTAAAACAAAGGGTAAGTAGGTAAGTGTTTATTGTACACGTACTTGATAGTTATTTGTTTGTGCAACGAATGCGATACTTCTTTTCGCAAGAGGGAATTTCTGATAATATTAGATTTAAGAAAATATAATTTCATATATTCTGCTACAAAACTGTTGCCTTCATCCTAAAGATGTACTGTGCTGCACAGGGCTACTTTATAATTAAGTTTCAGTAATATTTAACATTTTTTCGAAAGTTCGGTTTCCTTAAAAATCAAGCTCACATTGACAAATTACATTGCGAAGAGATGAAAAATACTTTGATACTTACCTAGCTAACGGTTCACACTTATTGAAAATGTAAAAATGTGTTTTATGTATATTTGAAATTAATGAACTAATGTTTTAAATCCCTATTTTAGGAATAGCAATTAAAGCTACGATGCAGCGGATCTTAGAAGCATTAAATGAAAGTGGTGAAACTACTAAAAAGGACTTGTTGAAAGACGACAAAATTCGATGAATTTCTGCTAGTAAAAGAACTAAAAACAGATAATAACATGGAGAATCGGTAAGTGAAACTAGGGTATTTAATGTTTAAAAATAATTTTTAATTTATATATATAGGTACATGGAACAATCATTTTAAGTTTTTATATTGGAAAATTGTCGGTCAAAATAATTTTTTCTTGATTTTCTGCTTTCCCATTAGTTCTACCCTGAAATTAGTTATTACCAATATTGTAGGAAATAAAGGTTGCAACTTTTATTCAAGCATTTTTTCTCTATTAATAATTTGAAATTTACAACGACTACAAAGGTGAAAATATGTGCTTCACTGTAGTTTTTTTTTTTGCTTCATTGCTCCTGCGTATAGTAATTAGTTCGGATCAACTGATAAATTGACTATTAATATTTACTAAAACAAATTAAATAAAAGTTTTTTGATTGCAAGAATGGTATTCCACATTTTTTTAATATACCTGTACCTACTCCATTAGTTCATAGTATTATTATTGCATGGTGTTTAATTTTAAATATTCAATTTGTTAATAAGTATATGTCAAACTCATAGGTTGTGTTGTGATAAATTTGGCATTTAGGAGACTATCCAAACAAAAACATGTTTGGAAAAAGCAACCCCTCCCCCCTTCTCCCTTGTAACATTTATGGACCCACCCCCCTAAACGAGCGTTCGTTTCTAAACTTCCTCCTTCCCATGACACCGAATTTAGAATGTTCCATCTACTATCAATAATTTTAACAATTTGCTCTGTTTTAATTTCAGATGCGGTTTAGAGTTGCTTCCCGAATACCACCAAAGAATGTTTCGAAATTTCGAGTGTCTACGATTTTCAAAGCAAAGAATATCTACACAAAATATTTTATGCTATTTTCACACAATTTATAAATCAATGTTTATTTTTTGTATATTAAATAATGCATATTATCTCAAAATACACAATAAAAACCAAATTGATTATGATAAAGTCCATCAGAAAAAATTTTGTGGTAAATATTATATCATCCGTACTAAAAATTTAACCGGGTTTGAGTAATAAAGAACATTTATAAATTTCTGCTGGTTTTATTTATAAGCTGGTTCAGAACAGGTAATACACTATGTATAAACGCACAATTACACATTGTGCATTTTCAAATTTTTATTTTATTTTCAATACAAAAACCTCTATATAATTCTGTTCAGTTGTCGCGCAAGTGATCTCTAAGATGTTTCTAATACATGCACTTTAGTTGATTTTAAAATTCGAAATATAACTAAATATATTAAGTAATTCTGGGTTTCAAGTAATCAACTATTTTTTTAAATTCACCTATTCTAAACAAAATTGAAAGGCACAAAAGTTATATTTGGTGCTTTGTTATTAATAATCAGTGAACAATTTGTAAAATGAGAGCCGTTTTGAAATGCTAAGTGTATTATATCATACATGCACATATAATTGTGATTATGTTTTATAAATTCTCAAATTAATTTTTATGATTCTATGATACAATTTTATATTTTATAAATATTTACAGGGTGGTCTTTAAATGACAGGTACAAGGTTCTTTTACATAATACGTTTCTTCTGCTTTTTCACTTTTGTTTGGAAATGATTGAATGACATTTACACAATTCTAAAATGAAGGGATGAAAAGTGAAAATATAAGATCACATTTAAAAATCTAACAGCACAAAATGCAAGGAATATAATGGTGACTATACTGTACAGTAGCATATTATATTCATTCATTACATTTTGAGCTATTAGATTTTTAAATGTGATCTTATATTTTCACTTTTCATCCCTTCATTTTAGAATTGTGTAAATGTCATTCAATCATTTCCAAACAAAAGTGAAAAAGCAGAAGAAACGTATTATGTAAAAGAACCTTGTACCTGTCATTTAAAGACCACCCTGTAAATATTTATAAAATATAAAATTGTATCATAGAATCATAAAAATTAATTTGAGAATTTATAAAACATAATCACAATTATATGTGCATGTATGATATAATACACTTAGCATTTCAAAACGGCTCTCATTTTACAAATTGTTCACTGATTATTAATAACAAAGCACCAAATATAACTTTTGTGCCTTTCAATTTTGTTTAGAATAGGTGAATTTAAAAAAATAGTTGATTACTTGAAACCCAGAATTACTTAATATATTTAGTTATATTTCGAATTTTAAAATCAACTAAAGTGCATGTATTAGAAACATCTTAGAGATCACTTGCGCGACAACTGAACAGAATTATATAGAGGTTTTTGTATTGAAAATAAAATAAAAATTTGAAAATGCACAATGTGTAATTGTGCGTTTATACATAGTGTATTACCTGTTCTGAACCAGCTTATAAATAAAACCAGCAGAAATTTATAAATGTTCTTTATTACTCAAACCCGGTTAAATTTTTAGTACGGATGATATAATATTTACCACAAAATTTTTTCTGATGGACTTTATCATAATCAATTTGGTTTTTATTGTGTATTTTGAGATAATATGCATTATTTAATATACAAAAAATAAACATTGATTTATAAATTGTGTGAAAATAGCATAAAATATTTTGTGTAGATATTCTTTGCTTTGAAAATCGTAGACACTCGAAATTTCGAAACATTCTTTGGTGGTATTCGGGAAGCAACTCTAAACCGCATCTGAAATTAAAACAGAGCAAATTGTTAAAATTATTGATAGTAAATGGAACATTCTAAATTCGGTGTCATGGGAAGGAGGAAGTTTAGAAACGAACGCTCGTTTAGGGGGGTGGGTCCATAAATGTTACAAGGGAGAAGGGGGGAGGGGTTGCTTTTTCCAAACATGTTTTTGTTTGGATAGTCTCCTAAATGCCAAATTTATCACAACACAACCTATGAGTTTGACATATACATATTAACAAATTGAATATTTAAAATTAAACACCATGCAATAATAATACTATGAACTAATGGAGTAGGTACAGGTATATTAAAAAAATGTGGAATACCATTCTTGCAATCAAAAAACTTTTATTTAATTTGTTTTAGTAAATATTAATAGTCAATTTATCAGTTGATCCGAACTAATTACTATACGCAGGAGCAATGAAGCAAAAAAAAAAACTACAGTGAAGCACATATTTTCACCTTTGTAGTCGTTGTAAATTTCAAATTATTAATAGAGAAAAAATGCTTGAATAAAAGTTGCAACCTTTATTTCCTACAATATTGGTAATAACTAATTTCAGGGTAGAACTAATGGGAAAGCAGAAAATCAAGAAAAAATTATTTTGACCGACAATTTTCCAATATAAAAACTTAAAATGATTGTTCCATGTACCTATATATATAAATTAAAAATTATTTTTAAACATTAAATACCCTAGTTTCACTTACCGATTCTCCATGTTATTATCTGTTTTTAGTTCTTTTACTAGCAGAAATTCATCGAATTTTGTCGTCTTTCAACAAGTCCTTTTTAGTAGTTTCACCACTTTCATTTAATGCTTCTAAGATCCGCTGCATCGTAGCTTTAATTGCTATTCCTAAAATAGGGATTTAAAACATTAGTTCATTAATTTCAAATATACATAAAACACATTTTTACATTTTCAATAAGTGTGAACCGTTAGCTAGGTAAGTATCAAAGTATTTTTCATCTCTTCGCAATGTAATTTGTCAATGTGAGCTTGATTTTTAAGGAAACCGAACTTTCGAAAAAATGTTAAATATTACTGAAACTTAATTATAAAGTAGCCCTGTGCAGCACAGTACATCTTTAGGATGAAGGCAACAGTTTTGTAGCAGAATATATGAAATTATATTTTCTTAAATCTAATATTATCAGAAATTCCCACTTGCGAAAAGAAGTATCGCATTCGTTGCACAAACAAATAACTATCAAGTACGTGTACAATAAACACTTACCTACTTACCCTTTGTTTTAGGACATATTGAACACTATATAACCAAAGATAATCTTTGACTAAACTATTATATAAAGTCGCCTTCGCGAACAGGACTTCAACAATTTCGGACATACTGAACACTATTAACTATTAAGTATTATAATGCTATCTTTGCAAACAAATTCGAGGCAAAATGGCGTGTGACTGACGATTCTCCTTTTCTTCTTGTTTTAGCCTCTCGGATGCGTCCGCTGCGTTCGGTCTGGAATGGCCAATAAATAGCATTTAGGCGTATCACGTGACTATAGATGAATGTTGGTTTAATAACATTTATCATTATAACCTATAAATGTAACTTTAATTTAACAACAATGTTAATGACAGGTGTTGTTAATATAATTTTATAAATATATTACATAATAACATTATGGAGCTGTTATAGAATAATATTGCATTATGTTACATTCCAGTAATATTATCAGAGTGTTTATGAACAATATGGCATGTATGTTATATTTTAAACACATAAATAATATTGATTTCTTGTAACATAGTTGTTTTAATAAATAATGTTTTTTGGATGTTTTAAAATAAAATTATAATATTAGATTTTTAAATGTGAGTCTACATTTCCACTTTTTATCCATTCAATTTTAGAGTTGTGTAAATGTCATTCAGTCATCTCCAAACCAAAAGTAAGAACATAGAGGCGAAGCATCATTAAAGAATCTTGTAGCTATCATTTAGAGATCACCCTGTAAACATTTATAAAATATAAAATTGTATAAATGTTAACAAACAGTACATCAAAAGAACATTATTTAAATATAATTTTCATAATTAAATTATGTTTCTTTTAATATCACTGAAATATTATTGTAGTAATCAAATTAAAACGTTTATTTTGTTACATTTAAAAAATGTAGTCATAATGTAGTATTTAAAATATAACATTAAAACATTAATGTAGATATGTTGAGAGGATATTGCTTTAATATTGTGTTTTTAATAATATAACTTTGTAACATTGCTGACTGGGACATAATCTATAACATACTTGTTGTATAAACGTTAAAATTATCTATTGAATAATGTTACAAAGTAACGATGATACATTACTGTTTTATTTCGGTAATGTTTTCATGTTTAGTGGGCTCTTTCTTCACAACCCTCTTGACATAGGTACCTATCAAATATGAAAGGGTTTTGTCTGTTGGCAAAATAAGTAGACTAAAAAGCTAAAAAAACTCATACAAAAAAAACATTTTTAAGAAAAAGCTTTTATTTTAAAAAACTACTAAAAAAAAAATAATTTTTTAAAATTCATAGGTACACCTGGAAACCAAAAGCTTTAGGGGCGGTCAGTTGAGCAAAAGTAACTAACAATAGTGCTATATAACCGTCCCCAAAGCTTTTGGTTTCCAGGTGTATGAATTAAAAAAAATTTTTTTTACTTTTTAGTAGTTTTTTAAAATAAAGCTTTTTCTTAAAAACGTTTTTTTATATAATTTTTTATATAATTGTTTCGCATTCTATAGGGTACTCTTCGCAGCTTTTTTGTAAATAATATTAGTTTTAAACATTTCTTGTTTAATTACAAAACTTATTTTTTTTTAAATTTAAATAATTAATAACTTACTGTCCAAAATTCAATATAATCGGACTTTTCGTTCTTAAGTTATCGTGCTTACAAGAAACGTGATGGACGGACGGTCAGACAGGCGCACAGGCGGACAGACGGATGGACATTTTAAAAGTTCGATCACCAACACAGTGATATACTTACATTTTTTTCCACGAGCTATTGATATCGGCTTTAGAAATGTGCCGATCGAATGCAATATACTTTTGGTTTTGTATTTGCGAAGAGTATAATAAACATAAATATATTTTAAGATTTGACCACAAAAATTGTTAATTCAGAGAACGTTCCAAAGGCTCCGTAATAGTAGCGGTAGCGGTGCGTTTTGTTCTACGTCCGCTGAATGCCACCATTGACGTCACAAAATATTCACCGTCTTTGACAATTCTAAAGATTGAGCACCCCTTTCTGTTTATTCTTGGAGCATATAACCACAGAAGCATAAAAGACTAAAAGAGGTGAACTTCCAAGAAGAATTAAAAACAGGGCGTGCTCAATCACGGAATGACCTCGAAATAAGACAGGTATTTAAATATTTTTGTGACTTTTATTTGTATACGAATATGAAACAGTGTATATTCACCAAAGTAACCACTAAAAACATATATTACAACATTACAACACAGCTCTACAACCGAATACAAAAGAAAAGATACACGAGCTTATAAAACTAAATAGGCTGTCTCTAGACAGTTTTTAGGTATTGTTTAATACTCCCTAAAATGACGTCACAAAAGGCTCACTGTCATTGATTCATTGATTGAGCCCTCCTCTTGTTTGTCCTTCTTGGTGAACTTTCCCTTTTCAGCACAGATCAAATATATCTTTTCAGTGACAGAAGAGACCTTCCTTGATAGGTGACATACGTGACATAACCTCAATTCACAGTTTGGAATCTGTGGCTTAGAATTAGGGTGGAGCAACAGATTTATCTAGTGATTCGGAGTGGTAGTGATTATTTTAAAAGCATATCTATAAATAGTGTATGGTTTTATACGTAGAAAAGGTACGTACGTTTTATTTATATTTACTCACACCGGCAAATTTAAAGGAACGTGGATAAATTGGAATTCTTTTCTCCTAACTTTGAAATTTCTTACTACAATTTTTGTTTATTTTGCACATTTTTATGAAATTAATATGAAAAAATTATTGTTATTGCATTAATTACATTTGAAGCACATATTTTCTCTACATTATGGTTCGTTGTGTTTCCATAAGTAATTGGTTGAAGGGTGTAGTAGAACAAGGGAGGCAAAATGGCCCCAGAAGTGTCTGGACCTAATGCGGCGTCAGTACATCCACAATAGGAAAAGAACTCTTTTCCTCGAGTTTTAGCCCCCTGTCGCCACTGGTAACCCCTGTACTCTAATAAATATAATTTTTCGTTTTAATTTTTTATCTTTGCAAGTTGTACGTTAATTATTAAAAAAAATGGAGAATATAGATGTGATTTAAATAAGTATACATCTTACGAAAAAAAATTGTGCTGATTTTGCTGCCCCTTTCATATAAAAAAAAGTATTGAAGAAATCAAATAATTATTTATTCAAGAAAATAATGATTCCCTTATACAAAAATAGTAGTTTATTGTCAATTTTTTTTCAAATTTTTAGAAGCTGTGCGCCATACTTTAAAAAAATAGAAACTATTACGACGTATTGTTTAGTGGTGCTCACCATTGAAACTTTATGTATCGATACTTATTTTTATTCACTCGCATAATGCCGCTGAGGACATATAGGGATGATAATCTCTAAAAAGTAATGTAATATAAACATCACCACCCCATTATGGTTGTTTCTCTTATTAATCATTGAAATGTAAATTGTTGACATAAAAAATCATACAATTTTTTTTTTTAAATTTTCACATTTACTACAACCTGTATAGGTATGTTATTTACGTTGATATTAAATTATCTATGGAAATAAAAAAGAAGTCTTAAGTAAACATACAGGGTGTTCCACTGACAATTCAAAGGGCAATTTTCTCGATTACTAAACGGGATATTTGAGTAAAAAGTATTCACTATAATATATAAATGAGTTTGGTTTTAGTAAAAACGACCTTTCCACAAACTGAGGTATAGATGCGATGCAAAGAAATTTTTAGATACCAGGAACCTTGAAAAAGGGGTGTATGTGTTGAAACAATACATTGAAAGCACCTTTTATAATACGAACAATTTTCGAAAAATCGGAGGGCTTTGAGATACTTAAACTTCAATATAATTTTAAGTAACCAAAATGCCTCTTTGAAATACTTTTTAAAAATGTGCTTTAGAAAATAAATTCTTTTTCTTGAAAAATTTGAGAAAATGTAATGTTTAACATTTTTTCAATTGAACAAACAACTATGTAGATAATTAAAATTCATTTAATTTTAAACAGCTATGGCGATTTCTGTTATTTGAAAAATTGTATTTCACTGAGATATTTCGAAAACTGATGATTTTCCGAAAATTGATCGTATTACAAAAGTTGCTTAGAATGTATTGTTTCATCACATGCATCCCTTATCAAGGTTCCTGCTATCGAAAAATGTTTTTGCGTCGCAACCCCACCAATACCTTAATTTATAGAAAAATCTTTTTTACTAAAAACTGAAGTCAGTCGACACTTTTTACAAAATTCAAATATCTGTTTTAGTTATCAATAAAGTGATTTAAGAGGGACACCCTGTACATTTATCTAAAACTTTTCTTTCCATAGATAATTTAGCATCAACATTCTTAAATAACATACAGGTTGTAGTAAAAGTGATTTTTTAAAAATTTTCTTGTACGATTTTTTGTGTTAACAACTTACATTCCAATGAATAGCAGGATAAACAACCAGAGTAGAGTGGTGATGTTTATATTACGATTACTTCACCAACAATTTGGAAATTGTCATTCCTCGTTCTCAATGGCAGTATCCGAACGAATGAAACATAAGAAATATGGATACATAAAGATTCAATAGTGAGCACCACATAAAAATGTGTAAACATTCAGCAGCAGCAGAAGCATTAGGGTGTGATGAAAGAAGGAAGAAACCTGCAGAAGCCATATTGGTGGGATGATGAGAAATTGAGTCCGGAATAGAGAAAAAAGAGTAAAAATACCACACATAGATAGATAGATAGATAGAATTTATTGATCTTTGACCAATTTACATTGGATAGATAAGTCAACAGTAAATCATCATCAGCATACATGAACATATAAGTAAAATGCATTGAAAGGTATATCACAGACATGAAGATTACATATTACAAACTATTCAATTACTAAACTAATTAATCAATCAATTGATCAATTACTCAAATGCTTACTCAAAAGAGAAATGTAAAACTGGGCTCTTTGTGCAAACTCTGTGAATTCTGCTAGTGAATAGAAAGTATTTTCATGTACCTAGTAACAATAATTTGAATCTAGTCAGGTTCGCTGCATTTTTTATATGAGGTGGTAACTTATTGAATAAGTAACAGCCGGCATATTTAGGAGATTCTCTATAACTTATACAAGTAAAAGTGTCTAATCTAATATCATTGTTATTCCTGGTGTTATAATTGTATACATCTGAATTTTTTTAAATGTGCTTTTATTCAAGTAGATATAATTTAACAGTTTAAATAAATAAATGCCTGTAATTGTCAGGATCTTTTTTTCCTTAAATGTTTGCCTGCATGACTATATCCTGGATTATACATAAGCCGGATAATTATTTTCTGGGCTAGGAATATCCACCGCTAATCCATAAACGACTATGTTGTAGCTAATCGCGGAATAGACTAGAGTATAATATGCAGTTAAGAGACCTTCCTCATTTAGAGTACTTCAGATTCAAGAGCGCATAGTATTGTTTGTTTAGCTTTGAGCAAACTGAATCTATACATTTGTTCCAGTCTAGATGTTCATCGACAATCGTACCTAGAAATTTATAGTGGCTCTCGAGTGTTTATGAAACTCAATTGCTATCGTCTTTGAATAATTAATGATGGGTCTATTTTTATGACAATATCTATCAAATTGGCTGAGAACGTTATTAATTTTACGGTGTAATTCCTGCAAGTTGGCACTTATAATTATAAATTATATTGGTAGTATCGTCGGCGAACATAAACACTTCCCCGTCAAGAATGTATTCCGGAAGATCTTTTATAAACATCAGGAAAACTAGGGGACCTAAGACGCTGCCCTGGGAGATGCCTGATGTTATATTATACTCGTTGGATGTCTTCTGATTCACTCTCACTATTAATTTACGATTTTTAAAAAATGAATGTATTCACTTTTGAAGTTGTCCTTGTATACCAAGCTTGGATATCTTTTCTATTGTGAAATTAAAATTTAGGCTATCAAAGGCTCGAGTTAAATCGAAGAACAAACCAACTATGTATTCCTTTTTTTCCATTTTATCATTAATACATTGGATAAAATTTATCATTGCCGTTTCAGTGGAGCGCCCCTCCCTGAAACCATGTTAATTATTTGTGAAGATATTGTTTTCATCAAGGAATTTATTAATTCTGTTACATATAATTTTTTCTATAATTTTTGAGATGATGCTTAGAAGTGAGATAGGCTTATAATTTTAGATTAATAGAGGATCGTCTTTTTTAAAAACAGGGATAACAACCGAAAGTTTCAAACGACTTGGAAGTTCACCCATTTCTATGAATTTATTTATTATTGTTGCAATGATTTCCGAAAACTCAGAGCAACCTTTTTTCAGTAAGAAGACTGACACCTCATATCTCGTTGATTTTTTAGATTCAGTATAACATGTTTGACTTCATCTGCCGTTATAGGTTCAAGGATTAGTGATTTATTAGTGGGATTCGATAAAGTTGTGCAGGAGTTAGAAATATTTTTGCCAAAATGACTTTTTACTTTGTTATCTATAATTGAAACAAAGTAATTTCCAAATATATTTGCTATCTCTGTGTCATTTGAAATTAGATTGTTTTTGTGACATAGCTTTAATTCAGGACGAGTCCTGTTTCTATTTAATCTTGCATTTACTATGCTCCATAAAGTTCGCATTTTATTGTCTGACCGATTAACCCTTTCGCTGCGGGAACCGTCCGGAGCCACAGCAGAAAGTGGCAATTCACATGCGGGAACCGTGTATAAACGCAAGGATTTCCGAAAGAGTTAACTGCGGTATCCGTACGTGTACGTGTGGTAGTACATATCTACTTGTATGTTAGTGCTGCCACTGGCCGCTAGATGTGATAAGACGTCATGCAGATTTTATGTGCCGTAATTGCGGGAACCGTCCGTAGACGTTCAAATTCGTGGAAACATATCAGTGGCGTGTAAAGTTACATTCGCTTATTGTTTACTGTATAGCTAGACGCTGCGTGGTATGTTTCAACTAGCGGAAATGCTGGGAAATCACTTTTAGATGTTTAAAATATGATGTCGCGCTTTGGGTAATGTTATGTTTTGAACAATATCACACGTTCAAAGAATTTTACAGAAACTTGTGTTATTTGTGTTGGATTTTCTCTATTATGCGTAAGTCTGTTCGTGAATAGATTTTATTTCCATACTTTATAAATAAATCGGAGCCGTATTATATGGTTAGGCCATGTTTTGGTAATAACATGTTATTTGTTTTAGTTTCTCCATTATGTGTATGTTTTCTGGTGGATTTATTTTATTTTTATATATCATATGTCGCATTACAGCGTTCTGATAAATAATAATAATAATAATAATAATATTCAATGTTATATTTCAATCTAAATTAATTTGAATGATACGCTACTGTCTAAACGTTACTCGCGAGACTCGCTAGCGCAAGCTGCGGGAGACGTACGTAGCCGCCGAGCTCTGCGGCAGCCGCACACGATAGTACACTACGGAAAACGTACTCCGCAGCGAAAGGGTTAATAATATTTGTATAATAATTCTTTTTGACTCTTTTTATATTTTCATTACATGGTCTTTTTTGTCTCTTGTATTTTTCATGTAGTTCATTATTATTATGATTTAGTTTTCTAAGATGGTTTAATTTTTTTTGTTTTTCAGATTCAATTTTTAGGTGTTGGGTATACCATTCATTACAATTTTTACGTAGAGTTCTACCTTTTTGCATAGATTTAGTGAAGACTGCCTCAAAAGCCCAAGTAAAATGGTCCCAAAAATTTTCAAAGAAATCATCTATATTATTAAAGACTATATTATTATTTGGAAATTCAAACCCTTTAATAAATGTATAACTTCATTTGTATTAGCGTCTGAGAATTTTCTTGTGAATATTTTATTTTGTTCAGAATTTAAGTTTGTGTTTACATTTGTGTCAGTAAAATTTATTATTTGGGCACAATGGTTCGATAAACCGTTCTCCGCATTGTATTTTATTTCTAACGTTTGTAATTAAATAGTCGATAGCAGTAGCACTAGTAGCATTACCTCTGTTTGAAAATCTCGTAGGTTCTGTTATTAAAGAATGTACCTCATATGATTGGAGTACATCGCATAGCAATTTTTCTGTGATGCTGTTTTCCAAAAAATTAATATTAATATCCCCACATATTATGATATTCATATATGTGCCAACAAGAGTGTCTAATACTCTGCACAATTGAACAAAAAATGTATCTAAACTTCCATTTGGAGATAAATCACCACAATACATATCCGCTTATCCACAAAAATGGCAGTACATTCAATGTCTAGTTCTATTGATAGAGCTTTTATTTCTTTTATTTCTTTGCAAACATTTAAGTATTTGAAGTTAGAAAAAATACCTACACCTACTCTGCAGAATTTTGCCACCAAGTGGTAACCACTTAAGCTAACAGAATGTAAATGTTCAGTAAATAAAATGATATCAGGCTTTTGATCTAACAGAAGAGCATCATTAAAATTTAATTTATTATTTAAACTTTGTATATTCATATGAATAATTTTTTTGTTTATACCAGAAGTATCACTCATGTGAACACGCTGACTAGATTCCAATATATTTACGTTCCTAAAAATGAGTTTGGTCGACTTGTTGGGTCTTGTATAGAAATGATTTCTTAATTCTGAACATCCCTTTGTTGGTAATCCAGGAAGTGTTTCCCTAGTCTGAAGTCAAATGGGTCATATGTAATATTTTTGGGCCAGAAACTAGGATCATAAACTTGTTTAAGTTCAGGAGCAACTCCAAGCATGAATGATTGATTATCAGTAGTCTTATATTGCATTTGCAGTTTTTTAATGTAAACATCCTCCTCTGTATTTGTTTGTGCTGCAATGTAGCGTTTTATGTTTTCCTCAGTTGTATCATCTGTTACTTTAGATATGAACAACCAGATTCTTTTCTTTTTATTCTCTCTTCCATGAAAAATGTTGTTTCCTTCACTAACTTGTTTAGTTTCAGTGATTACTGTGGTAGGTGTAACTGTAATGTTAATTACTGAACGTCGTAAGTTAGCAGTATGAGCTGTTTTATAGGTCTTTTTCTTTGTTATCCTATTATCTTGTGCTATGTTTTGATCGTTATTGGTTGCTGGTGTTTGGGTTATAGGTGGACCAGGTTCTGTACTTCCGTCTCAGACTTATTTTGGAACACTGGATTTTGACTTTCCTTTCTGATTGATTCGATATTCAAAGTTAGGTTGTCTTTATTATTTGGTAATAGTTTTACTAAGTCGACATTGCTATCCCGCAAAACTTTTATTTGATTTTGTAAGTGTTTATGCTCATTATCTTGGCCTGATTTTAATTCGGGAATGTCTTGGTTTATTTCAGTTAGTGCCTGGGTATATGTTTTTTGCGATTTATTTAAGGTATCTTCTAAATGTTCAAGTTTTTTTTATTATATTAGTTCACACAATTGACTTTCTAGACTTGCATTTTCTTCTACTAGCTGTTTATTCTGCTGAAGTGTTTTATCAGAATCTTCACAACATTCTGGGCAGTAATATTTTAATCTTCGTTTGTTAAGTTCCAGCACCCTGACTTCAATTGAGGATACTTCTGAGCATGTTTTACATTGAACGCGGGAGCATTTGTCACAATTATAAAACTGTTTAGGTTCAACATTTTTATTATTGCATACTTTAAGTTTACACAATCCATTGCTTTTTGCATCTAAGGATTTAAAAGTATTAAGCAATGACCATGTTTTACATGGTAAGTCAAAACCAGGTTGTTTTTGGATTAAGCATGGCATATTATTGCTCTGTTGTGCGGTCCTATTATTGCTATGTTGTGCAGTCCAATCTTGGAGCCATGCATTAGTGAAGTTGAAATCATTTTCGTCCCCAATCCTTGCCATTTTTGTTGGCGGTTGTCTAGAGCGGAATCGATTATAGTTGGCATATTCGGTGTCTTGGTGGATTGGTAGGCGTCTATTGATCATGATCTTTTTGTACTCACTTGTAAAGGCATTTATTTGTCGCAATGTGTTTGGTAAATAAACGTTCAAGACGGAAAACGCTGAACCAAAGCTGTAAATGGTCGATTGATAAGGTTGCAAACACTCCGAAATAGGCATCGAATAACAGTTCAAAGCGGAAACGAGTTGGATGAAGTTCATGGAACCAGAATAATGAGAGTACAGTTGGAAGAAGACTCAAAGAAGTTGTATAGGTCGAGGAAAGCCCCAAAACTTCTGACATGTCATCTAATAGCGCGACTAGCCTTGATTGATTCATTGATTGATTTGCCAGCGTAAGGTGGGCATTGCTGCCAATTCCGGTGCATGGAGATTTGTTCCACCACGCAGCCCGATCGCCCGCCGAACGTCAATCTGCAGTTGACCAGTCGTCTATTACATATTCATGCGGCTCCACCTGAAAGATCAACGGATCATCCCACCGTGTGCCGGAACAAATCCCCGGTGCTTTTAAATACCTCCGGACCGGCTGCATACGCTGGATTGGACATTGGACATGCTTGTTGTCAGCAGCGACAGCTGCATGACGCATGGGGTAGGAGTATGGGATGGAGCGTGTAGGTGTTTGTGAGATGTTTCTTCTTGTTTTCCTTCTGTCTTCATCGGATGGAAAGTGTAGGCGTTTCTGAGATGCTTCTTTTAGGTTTTCGTGTTTCTTTTTACTTTCAGGTTTTTGTGAGATGCTTCTTTTTAGTTTCTCTCTGTGATCATCTTCTCTCCCATTCTACTTCTTAGTTTTCTATTTCTTCTGTTTCTGAGTCTGGCAGTGTGTATTCCTTGATATTTCTTTATTGTATTCCGTTTTCTTTTGTTGTGCCGATTTTTCCCAGTGTGTATAATCCTTTCCTAGCTTATTCATAATCCTCTCGATTGTTGTTATCTATGTGTAGCATGGCCTCCCTATTTTCAGTTTGTTGCTGTTCAGTCGCAGCGCTTTCTTTAGTAGGTGTGTCGTGTCTCGTCTTGTGTCCCCCAATATTTCATTGCGTATGATTCTAATCTTTTGATTATTGTTCTGCCCTCTAGTAATGTTGACGTTTTCTGTCGTTTTTGTGGTTTTCTTGTTTTTGCTAGCAGTTGGATACCTAATGTTCCTTTCAGCTCTTCTCAGGCTTGTATAGAATAAAAAGGCATGTTACACCCCAAAAAATAAAGGATTTCGTCACAACACAAACCAAATTTAAAGACGCTGATATCAGCATCAAAGAACTACCAACCAACGAAACTCAGAATAAATGCTTTATGTTCGGGATAGACTGGGACTTAAAACAAGATATATATAATCCCTCATCGTGGCCTAGAAGTATGGCCTTCAGGCGATTTGATTTTAGGAAATATCGCAAATATAATAACCAATCATCAGGGATTTTTAAATATTGACCTAGCCAGTAAAAGAGAACATTATTTATCCGACAAAATATGCTCATAAGTGATGCAGGATGCGATATGAATGAAAACAAGTTTATGCTGTATTTAAATATTCAGAGCATCAGAAATAAGCAAAATATTCTAGAAGTGGAAATACATAAATTAAACAATCCCCTATTTATTTCCGTCACAGAGTCATAGCTTCGTGAAGATGAAGTAGGTGGTCTGTCATTGCTAGGTCACAATATTGTTAGTCACTTTAGTCGTTCCATACACCGAGGGGGTGGTACTGTAATATGGGCAAAGGAAGGCCTTGAAACATATCCAATTAACTTCAATGAACTAAATGTAGAAAAAGATTTTGAATTTTGTGCATGCGAATGGAAAATTAACAATATTTCTCATAAATTAGTTTCCGTATATAGATCACCAACAGGTAATTTCCAAGTATTTCTGGAAAAATTTCAACTGTTGCTTGACAACATTTTTACAGTAGAGTCACATATATGGGTCACGGGAGACTTTAACATAGATTTTAATATTTCGTCCTCTGAAAGGGACGAGATCACTGACATAATCACTCAGTATGGGCTACATAGTATTATACATGAAAATACACGAGTTACAACTCACAGCAATTCCAGAATTGATAATATTTTTACAAATATAGATGCTAGAGCATGTGTATCTGATACCCCTCTATCTGACCACAAAATTGTTGTAGTATCATCCGAGTCAGTTTGCGATCAACTAGATTCGACTAAAGTACACTACAGTTCTTGTAGAATATATAAAAAAAAAAAAAAAATAAAACACTTTTTGAACATAGATTTAAAAATGAAACGTGGGAAAATGTATACGATGGGGGTAACATAAACAACAAATATGAGGAGTTTATGAGTATTTTATTGGCTCATTTTAACAGCTCATTTCCAATAACAAAAACCTCAATAAAGTTCAAAGAAAAAACTTGGGTTTCTCCTGAAGTAAGATTATCAAGTACCCAACTAAGGGACTTATACTTAATTCAGAAGCAGTATCCTAATCTCCATCCTCTATATAAGAGAAGAAAGTCTGAACACAAGAGTCTGGTAGAAAACAGTAAGAAATGTCACTTTAATAACATAATCCAAAATTCATCAAATAAAAGCAAATCTTCTTGGTCAATCATTAATAAACTTCAAAATAAAAAGAGTCCTAACTCATCAATTTTAGAAATAATACATAATAATGAGTTAATAAAGTCACCAAACACAATGGCAAATATTATCAATAATTTTTTCATTAATGCACCAAAAGCCGTTATACAAAATATTGTACAGGTAAATAATAATAATTACAATGATACCATAGATAGTAATCTGCATTCTATGGTAGTACTACCTTTTTCAGAGGAGGAAATGCTAGAAATATTTTCTAAGCTGAAAAACAAATCGTCTGCGGGACCTGATGATACGCCAAGCAACATCATAAAAGAATTTAGTAAATACTTATTAAAACCTATAACCCATTTAGTCAACTGCTCACTTGAATCTGGGACAGATCCAGACAGCTTAAAAGTAGCAAAGGTAGTACCCATCCATAAAAAAAATGCAAAAAATTGTGTTGATAACTACAGGCCAATTTCTTTAACATCAGTAATCTCTAAAATTTTTGAGTATTGTATGCTGGAGAGGCTCGACTCCTTCATCAAAAGATACAGATTGATACCTAATGAACAACATGGATTCAGAAAGAACAAATCAACAATGACAGCCACAACCGAGTTCTATATTTACATCCTTGATGAGTTAGACAAGAAAAGGTGTCCAGTAGGTGTGTATTGCGATTTGAGCAAAGCTTTTGACTGTGTTCCTCATGCCCGATTACTTCACAAGCTCTGGACACTAGGTATTAGAGTCAATGCACACTACTGGTTTGCATCTTATCTTGAAAATAGAAAACAATATCTTGAAATATCTCACAGTGAAGGAGGGAGCACCAGCAAACATTGCTCTACCTGTGCGAATGTGGATATGGGAGTACCTCAGGGAAGTGTTTTTGCACCCACACTATTTTCTCTTTACGTAGCTGACATCGCAAAATATTTATCGGATTTTAAAATAACAATGTATGCTGATGACTTATCGATATTAATTTCAAGGGAATCAATCAATCAATCAGCTTGTAAATATCTAATGGATAAAATAGCACAGTGGTTCTCTAAAAATTTGTTATATTTAAATTCTAGTAAAACCGAATATTTATTGTTTCATACTAAACAAAGAAAGGTAGAAAGTATAAACATAAACCTAGGTGAAATGGATATAAATAGAAGTAACACTGTAAAATTTTTAGGGATAATACTAAGTGATACCCTTGAATGGGATAGTCATATGCAGTGAATAAAAAAAATTAAATAGCAAAATATATCAAATAAGATGTATGTGGAATCTACTCGATATAGAAGTTATGAAAAACTTTTACTTTGCAGAAATACAATCCCGCCTTCTATATGGAATAATACCCCAGCAGCCAAAAAAATATTCTTAACTCAAAAAAGATGCATACGCACTATATTAAATAGAAGCCAAAGAGAGTCGTGCAGAAACTTATTTGTGCAGCTAAATATACTTCCCCTATGTTGCCTCTACATTCAAGAAGTTGCCTGTTTTATATTTAAATGTAAATGTATTATTCATCGTCAAAGTGACATACATAGCTATAGTACAAGAAACCGGGACCTACTTTGTACACCCCAAAATAATTGAAATTTAACTCTAAGAGGGCCACTAAGTACTGGCATTAGAATCTATAACAAAATTCTAACCTCTATAAAGGACCTACTTCACTTTCAAGAAGTCATTGAAAAAATACCTTCTTCAGGGCATGTATTACAACTTAGACGAATTCTCAAATTGATCTCTTTCTTTTTAAGTATTTCTTAGATATGTCAATATCTTTGTTTGTTTTTTTCTCTGCTATAATTATTTTATGTAAGTTTGTGTATATCATTTTTTGACTTGTTTTATACCTTTGTGGTCTCTTTGAATCAATAAAATTTATTATTATTCCTTTGTCGTTGCTGCGTTTTTCGTGTCTCGACTTTGTACGTGTCCCCAGTATTTCATTGCGTATGATTCTATTGTTTTGATTATTGTTTTTCCCTCTAGTAATGTTGACGTTTTCTGTCGTTTTTGTGGTTTTCCTGTTTTTGCTAACAGTTGGATAATGTCCCTTTCAGCTCTTCTCAGGCTTCTTCCTTTGTCGTTGCTGCATTTTTCGTGTCTTGTCTTTGTACGTGTCCCCAGTATTTCATTGCGTATGATTCTATTTTTTTGATTATTGTTCTTCCCTCTAGTAATGTTGACGTTTTCTGTCGTTTCTGTGGTTTTCCTGTTTTTGCTAGCAGTTCGATAATGTCCCTTTCAGCTCTTCTCAGGCTTCTTCTGTTGACCTTTGTCATTGCTGCGTTTTTGACTCCATATATCGTCGTAGGCATTATGATGGTCGTGTATATCTTTTTGGTTAGGCACCATGGTGATTTATTGTCCTCAATGAAGGATAGTAAAGCTCTTGTGACTCTGTAGGCTGTGAACATCCTTGTTTGACTCCTATATTCTTCATTTTTGATTCCGTTGTCTGTCCAAACCATTGTATTCCAGTGTTTTCGTGTCATTGTTGACCAATTTAGTTCCTTTCCTGTTTATTGTTTTTCTATCTCCTCCTGGTATTTCCATGTGTCATTTGCTGTTTTTTTTTGTGCTTCTTGTTTCTTTATTACTAGTGTTCCGTATAATATTTTGTGATCTGTGTTGTCGTTTGTTGCTTGTTTTGCCTTAATGTTTTTAACCCTGTCCCTTATTTTTCTATCCACTAGGATATGATCTATTTGAGAGTTGATATTTCCTTTACTCCAGGTATTAAGGCAGGTTAGGTTCTTGCTCCATGTGTTTCTAACTGTTAGATCGAACAGATGTGAAAAGTTTTTTAGCGAGCTTCCATTATCGTTTGTCCTTTCCTATATGCACGTTGAAGTCTCCTAGTATTATTATATCAATATATCAATATATCAAGTCCTTTATGTCTGTGATGCTAGTTTATTACTACTTAATAACATGATCTTTAAATCTTAATTGCAGCTCGATATTTTCAAATATATGGTTACCGAGTAGGATATCTATTAGATTACAACAGAAGATCATTATGTTTGTTTTGTTGACATTAAGAGAAAGCAAGTTAGAGTCAAACCAATCTTTGACCCTATTTTCATCGGAACAAGTTTGCTCCAGACGGTATTCTCATCTTTACTAAGTCACAATATTGTCAACCAACTGTGATTGGCTAGCTATTAGTTAAATTTTGCCTTTAAGAGATTATGTTCAAATTTATTAGGAGGAAAAAATGACAGTTTCCATTCCTTTACTACTGATGTGTGTAGATTATATACTACAACTCAGTCAGTGGTTAGTTAACTTTAGAAAGGTTCCACATTTTTCTAAAATATTATAAGCATGTGAATACAGATGATGCCTTGCATTTAATAAGATTCGAATGCCAGAAAGTTCAGTTACCTTAGCCGATTGGACAGTTATGCATCAGATAACTCTTTTGGCATTAAACAGTTTGTTTAATATACTTAATTTAAATATAAAGCTTTTTTTTTGCTAGGTGACCTTATTTGCCTACTCTCAGAAAAGTGTGAAAACCATTTTATCCATATTGTTATTCTCATTTTGCTCTACAACAGTGCAAAAACGGTACTTTCATCAATTTTTTTTGATAATACCAATATTACCATGGAAGTTTTTTGTTAATACTGATGGTTTACCAGTTTCTAAAAGCTCCAATAGTCGGCTTTATCCCATTTTATGTTGTTTGCTTAATAATAATGTCGAAGTAGTAGGTATACCGGGTGTAACAGGATCATGGTATACCCTTTTTTCTCCTTTAGTTTTGAAGATAATTGATTGAAATTTAGGATATACTACATACATAATAAGCGGCACTTTTGACATACAATAGATTTTTTTTCACTTCCGGTTTCGATTTTTAAATGGAACACAATAATAATAATAATAATAATGTATTTATTCATGTAAGCCATCTTACAGGATATGAACAGTCAATACTTAAGAAAACATTTAAAAACTATAGAATACATACATACATACATACAATTTCGCAAACTAAAAAAAAAAAATACGTAAAACTACAACGTGATTTATGAGCAATTACGTGATTTATGAGCAAATTTATTAGTACTGTTATTAAGGAATTTATTCATATGTCGTATTAAAATGTGCGATAAATACAAACAAAAACAGCTAAAAGTAAATAAGAAAATACAATTTTGTTCTAATTAAATGTTAAGAAGTAACTAAGGTGGCTTTGAAAACAATGAAATATTTAGCTTGTCAAACATTTGTTGGTTTAACGGTGTTTTTATTGTGTCTTCAATCAGTTATCTTCAAAACTAAAGGAGAAAAGGGGGGTATATTATGAAAACCAGAAACCTAAAGATGCCAATTTATATTTAAAATGCCCCGTAGATGAGGCTATTGATTTAATAATAATAATAAGTCATTATCGTCCCAATCATCCTAGGAGCAACCGGTGAAATCCCCAAAAATCTTGCCCACAATTTAAAATCTATAAACCTAAAAGAACACCTCATTTATAAAATGCAAAAATCAGTCATAATTGATACCTGTAGTATGTGCAGAAGGACGCTGAATACTCACCAGGAACTATAATAATCTTTAAGTGCTTGAAGGCTTTCCACACCTAAAGAAAATACCAACAAGAGTCGTGAGAACGAAAGAAATAATAATAATAAACAATTTTATTAAACAAAATATAAATGCATAATACAATGTTTTCCCAGGTAATGTACATATATGTATATATTTGTTTTATGCAATATATTATTAAAAGGCGCAAGTTCAGTTGAAATTAACTGCTCTTCCACTTTGGCCTCAGGTACTTACATTACGAAAATAAATTTTAAGTAGAGAGAAAAAGTAGTGTATAACTAAACAATATATGCTTCTAACAGAATTTGAGCTATGACATAATTGGGGATACTTAATACTATATGTTACTAGAACAAAAATGAACAGATGTGAACACACAAACACTATTAGTGCGGCTCTTGTTTGTTATGTAACAGATTGAGCACAAAGGTACGAAACCTTTTTACTAACAGAGACTTACACTCTTTTGGTAACTCATTTAACTGTGCGGCTATATTATATACAAAGGATATTGTCTGTAATTGTTTATTTGTGGCATATTCAGATTTTCTTACTTTTTATTGGGTATTTTGCCACTGAAAAATATTTAAAAATTTTAATAAACAAAGAACTGTCATGGTTGATGGCCAAAAAAGTTTTGAGAACGGAAGTAGATTCTCTTCCGAAACGTTAACTACCTATAGCTTTGATTTTCAGTTTTTAGTTTATAACATTGTTCTAGTTTATATATTTTTAGGTGTGAGACTTTTTGAAACAGTCAAGTACTCAAGAACCAAGCTCTGTCTGATCCGTTTGGCGCAGAGGTTTTTTCATTAAAATTTTTAAATATTTTTCAGTGGCAAAATACCCAATAAAAAGTAAGAAAATATACAAAGGATCTTTGGAACAGCGAGGATTTATGCTGAGGAATAGTTAATGCATCCCTACTAATTTTTTGTATTGACGTGGCTGTGACAATTTTCTTGTACAAAAAGCTGAATAAAGTATTATTATTATTATTATCCTTACATCTTATATTTATATTATGAACATCTGTTCTGTATCATATTTTGTTATGAAGATATGCTGGAGTATGACTAGTTAAAATTTTATGATATAATATATAAGCATGCAATTTTCTACGAGTAGCTTTAGTTAGAGTATGTGATATTCTATCGTATTTACGTATACCATATATAAACCTTAAGCGTGAGTTTTGTAAGATTTGTATTCTTTTAGAATCTCTTGATGTAAGGCATGGCCCATAAACAAAGTCACAGTAATTGCACTGAGAAAGGACAAGAGAATCGCATAAAATTATTTTTGATTTTCTGTTTAACGTGTGTCTGTTAGGATACATCATTCTTAGTTTGCCATGAGATTTTTTTAGTAAGTAAGAAATATGATCCGTAAATCTGAGTTGATTATCTATAACCATACCTAAATTTTTTGCTTTAGGTGCCACCTCTATCTTATCCTCTTCCAGTTCAATCACCATGTCGTTTTCCGAGAGGTTACCAAATAATACAACCGAAGATTTTGTGGAATTGATTTTAGGATTGTGTTGTTTGGAAAGATTTACTAAAGCTTTTATATCGTTATTAATACTTTGACATTCAGCTGCAATACTATTACGATAAAAAAAGTGATATAGTTGCGTGTCGTCTGCATACATATGATAATTACAGGTATTAAGAACAGAGGGAAAGTTGCATGTATAGATCGTATATAAAAGTGGTCCCAAGATTGACCCTTGAGCAACCCCTCTGACAGCATCATAACCCTCTGATGTTTCCCCAGATAACATCACTTTTTGTGTCCTTTTTTAATCACACATAAGTAATACTAAAAATATTTGTTTAAAGTGAAAGGTTCTATTTGTTACATACCAACCTAATTGTTGAAAATGTACAATCCAATTTTAAGAATCTATTCCTGGGATTGGTATGGTGAATTATTTTGTCTTAAATCCAATGCATTTACTTTAACTAACTTACCAACACTAAGCAGTAAAAAGAAAGTGTATAATTACCGAGCAATAAGAACTTTAAATAACAAAGTGGTCACACTTACTATACACTTTTAGACAGTGATTGAAAATAGCATAAAGCACTTTGGTTCTAACTCCTTTAAAATTTAACTAAAAAAGTCACTTAAATACTTTTGAATTCAGGAATCAATATTTTAAATACCTAAAACGTAAAAACACAAGATGGTTTACATGCTGATAAAAACCACATAATGCGATTGCTATATTAATAGGAAAACTTAGGCGAAGAACTCTGAGTCAGCAAATACATTTTGACTTGTAGTTCGAAGTTTTTCAGGTCTGAAATATATTGTCACACTTTTCGTTCTCTTTGTCTAATTTTCTCCTTAAATGTTCTATATATGATACTATGAACTTTGCAGTATCATGATGTTAGGCAGGTAGAAAATATCTACTATTCTATAAAGGAAAGACTCGGCAAAATTTTAAAGGGGGAACTCGTTTCCTGGCATCGGTAATTGGTCACAGTAGCGGAAATACTGAGGTTAAATAAAGAAATTTCAAAAAAGCTTTGTCTATGAACTTTAAGCGAACAGTATTTCTTTTGTCACTATCCGAGTTTTCAGAATTTGAATTAGTATTTGCATTAATAATAATTAGATTGGTAGGTGGTAATATAGAATATTCATTTTCATTTTTTATCACATGAGATACACACTTCCTCCATATATCACTTTTGCCTATTTTGTCTACTATTATCTTTATATTCTTTAAGACAGACTCACTTAATTGTGGGGATTGATTATATTGACGTAGTCTTGTTTTTAAATCAGCCCACCCCATTTTAGTGGGGTTGAAAACACAATAATATGGAGGCAGACGTAAAATAGTATGTGTGCTTCAAAAATTTTTTCAACGGCATATTCTTTTTTAAAATTTTGCTTTCCAATCAGTTCTAATAAAGTGTTTTTTGTGTTTTTTCTGGTATTTCCAAGCCTTTACCTTTCATAAATTCAATGACATCGCCTTTTCTTGTGTCGGTGTTCGAAATTTTTGTGTGTTGCCGCAAATGGTGTGACGCATTGTCCATAACAATTACAGAATTTGGTGAGATATTTGGTAACAGCTGTTCCTTTGCCCACTTCTCAACTAATTCGGCTGTCATATCCTCGTGGTAGTCGACAGAGGATTGCTTGATATTTTAAGCAGACAACAACGCATTTGGAATAAAACCGCTTTTACTTTCAGCATATCGAATTATAATTCTTTTACCCCTAGAACATGGAGCACTTAAATTACACTTTTTGGTGTTATCTACCCAACTGCATTGAACTACATCATGGGTGTTAAATCATGTTTCGTCAAGATAAATTATGCCTCTATTTTCATCTCGGTATTCTTTTATGTAGGTACTAGTGTCGATGATCAATGATGCGTGCTGATTCCATCACTACCATTCGTTTGTCCAATTTTTTGTACCTTAAACAGCAATCCAGCAAAACGTTTCGCAAAGTATCTAATGATTTATAGTTATAATCTTGATAGTTGCGTAACTTATCCCTAATCATTTCTAAGTGGACACCTTCTGTTCATTGTAAAAGACATTCACAAATCGATGAATGACATCTTTGGACGCGTTATCAATTTTTTAAGTTTTTATCCAACTCCTTTCTATTTAATAGAATGATCAACTACATCCCCGGCTCTAATAACCCTAATAATTGTAGTACAGCTAAATTTGGTTAATTCACAAATCCTCTTCACAATTTTATTATATGATGAATCAGTATTTTCGCCTTTTAAACACGAGTAAATATTCAAAATAACCCTTTGAGTTTTAACGTGTAAGTCTTTATTTGCAAATTCCGCTTGTACAGGCTCTGTATCAAAATCGTGTGTTTTGTTGTCACTACTATCGAAAGGCCTCCAAAATGCCATTTTAAACAATTAATTGCAAAAAATCACTCAAACACAGTAATAAAACTAATAATTTGTTCAAATATTCACTAGAATTAAGTAATTTATAACGCTGCCTCGTACAGATCATACGATACAAATAGTTCATACGTATTTTTTGTTTTATATATTATGGCATGCAAAAACTCTGAACAAAGTTGGTGTTGACAAATCAAATTTGCTACGCATCTAATCCCACCCATATTTCTATGTGACAGGCTGATCAAGTCCACGTGGACTGTAGACGAGGAGTGGTGAATATAAATCTGTAAAATGCTGTGCTTTCTCATTCAATGTGAAGCGATATATTGACAATACCCCGCAAGGCGATTAAATTAAAAAAGATTCTCTACCCATGCTGTTCCAATTGAGTTTGTAAATACTATACTATAGGCAGTATCAAGTTAAATCAAAGAAGTCATTCTCCAGAAATTCGTTAATTGTGAAGAGGGCTTTGACTTTTAGGTAGTGTTTGATTTTGATTTTAAATTTCAATAAATTTAAGTTTTTGACCGAATTAGGTAGAACATTATAGAATTTGGCAGAGTAGTAGCCTGTAGTCGAAGAAAACTATGTATTTTATCACAGTTTCTAGTATTATGTTCCTGTACGTGACATATAGGTGTTCGTGTTGCTTAAGGTATAATAGAGACACTCTAGCATATAGACACGGGGGAAAGTTAGGATCTTAACTTTTATAAATTGATCTTTACAGTCATGTCTATACTTTAAATGCGAGAGTATCCCAATTCATCTGCATTGCAAAACAAATATTTTAGTGATGTGAGTTGAGTACCCCCAGTTTAGAATACCATATGACATATTTTCATGAAATGAGGCATAGTAAGCCATAATTAAGAAGTTTTAGGATAAAGTGTTAGCTAGGTTCCACAAAAAATATTTTTAGAGAATTTAGTTGATAATTTCAAAATGTGTTGCTTTCAGGATAATGTTGAGTCTACATATACACCTAAAAATTTTACCACTATCTCTTTGAACAAATTGGTCTGCTAGGTCAAGGTTTCGCAGTGTGAAGTGTAGAATTTGCGTTTTGTCTTTATTTAGCTTTAATCGATTGGATAAAAACTATTCGTTAATATTTTCGTTTGTGAGATAACATTCAGATTTAGTTCCCGAAGTATTGGTATTTAGTGCCGTTGTATCATCCGCGAACAATGTGAAATCAGTATCATCACTAATGTTGGCAAGGTTATTATTGTAAATGGTAAAGAGTAAGGGACCTGTATTTATTTTATTATTTATAAAAATTATACAGAGCTTTGTTACAGTTTATTTTGAGTGTTAAAAGGGCAATATTTCAAACTGTTGGGTTTTCAATATCAGTGTATTTTTAAAAGTGAAATTAATCAAAATGTGGATAATTTTTGCTTTTCTTCAAATGGGTATGTAATATCTAACATATGGAGAAACACGTTGGTGTTAAAAAATTCAATATTTTTAGTTAAAAAAAATATGAGCAATAATGCATGTTAAAACATTGTACATTTTTTTTTCAGAGTGGTTTAATAAAATACCTAATTTGTACTCACAAAATGACAAAATGTTAACCGTGAAGTCGGAGTAATCAGATAATTTTACATTCTTGGAAGTATTCATTAGAAACTAACATAGTTATATGCAATAGGCTTTATACTAAAATAAACAATAATTTGGGATCCACATTCCATGGGAAAAATTGATTCATTATAGTACAGAGCTCGATTTTTGTAAAACGCCGATTGGTGAAAACCGCATTTCGATATCTCTAACTGTTTCCGAGATATCGGCAAAAACTGACATTTGGCAGATTCCGAAAAACTGTCATAACTTTTTTATTTGTGAATATTTTTTCAAACGGTAAAAACTTTCTACATGCACTTTTTGACGTAGAATAAGATGCATTTGTCAAAAAAAATATCGCTTTTCAATTGTTCCATATCAAAGCTAACTTTGTTATTTCAGATGGAAACCATAGTTGGCTTTGACTTCAGAAAATAGGAAAAGAAAAAAAAAAGCTTTCCAAAAATATATATGTCAATATATTATGTCTAGTCATCCTTGCTGCCAATATAACACATTTCTCTTTAAAAATGACATTTTTTTCACATTTAACATTTTAACCCAGTCGGTCACACAAAAACAGTCGCTTTGCATATCTAAAAGTTAATTCGACAGTAAATAAAATAAGTGTTAAAGTTGACATCTGTTATAATCTCTCTGCATTATTCCAAAATGTATGAAAACTTTGAAAAATGCCAAATGTTTATATGCTATATTGAATCAGGCCGAAATTCTGAAGATGCATTAAATCTATATTTCGAACGTTACCCTGAACGCCAGCAGCCAAGCGAACAAATATTTCCTAAATTAGAAAATGCTTTGATGAATTATGGATTATTTGTCAAGCTCAGACCTAAACAGTATGCTATTGAAGGTAGAGACGAGGTGGAGGTAGAAATAATTGGAGCGGTTTTAGAAAATCCTGAAATTTCTACCAGAGAAATAACTGTCACTAAGGGTGTGAGCAAAAGCCGTAGCCAAAGAATTCTCAAGAAATATGAATATAAACCTTATAAAATCAGGCTCACTCATCAAATATTCCCTGGTGATCAAGAACGCAGGATTAATTTCTGTAACTGGTTCATCAGAAAATGCAATGAAAATGAAAATTTTCACCGAAATGTCATTTGGACCGACGAAGCAAGAGTAACCAGCAACGGAATATTTAATCGACATAATCGGCATCATTGGTCGGACCATGATGAGCATGTTTTCCAACCTAGAAATATGCAAGGACGATTTGGTTTCAATATTTGGATTGGAATAGTGGGGCAACGAATGATTGGACCTTTTATTTATGACGAAAACCTTAACGCCCAACGGTTCATATTTTGGAAAACATTGTTGAACCATATTTGGAAGACTTGCCCCTTGCCGATTTGGTACGAAAGTTTGATCAACAAGATAGCGCATCAGCCCATAACGCGGCGGTTACAAGGAACAAACTAAATCAAATGTTCGAGGATTGGTGGATGGGAACAAGGGGGCCCATACCATGGCCTGCAAGATCTCTGGACCTAAGTCCTCTGGACTTTTTTATTTGGGTTTCGTCAAAGACCAGATATTTAAAACCATACCAGAAACGCGTCAAGATTTACAGCAACACGTGAGAAATACAATCGCTGGGATAACACCTTTACAACTCTTAAATGCCGAGAAATCAGTAAAGAAGAGATGTCAATTGGTAGACAATTTGAACACTATTTGTGATACTTCAATCGTTAAAGATTTGTTACCTACTTAATGAAATATGTTTAATTAATAAAATTAATTTAATAGAAAAACTATTGTTTTCATTTGAATAACTGAAACTCTTGTTTTCCATGGCCAACTCTGCTAAAATGTCATTTTTAAAGAGAAATGTGTTATATTGGCAGCAAGGATGACTAGACATATCTTGCCATATATATTTTTGGAAAGCTTATTTTTTTTCCTATTTTCTAAAGTCAAAGCCAACTATGGTTTCCATCTGAAATAACAAAGTTAGCTTTGATATCGAACAATTGAAAAGCGATATATTTTTTTTTGACAAATGCATCATATTCTACGTCAAAAAGTGCATGTAGAAAGTTTTTACCGTTTGAAAAAATATTCACAAATAAAAAAGTTATGACAGTTTTTCGGAATCTGCCAAATGTCAGTTTTTGCCGATATCTCGGAAACGGTTAGAGATATCGAAATGCGGTTTTCACCAATCGGCGTTTCACAAAAATCGAGCTCTTGACTCATACGTCAGTTTTTCTCTACCTGGTCTGAAAATAGGAAAACCAGCCAAAATCAAGCAATTTGGGGCACTCTGTACATCTACATGATAAATTATAAATAAAATAAATAATATTAATTTGTTTATTGATGATGTTCAAATATCAACAATACACAAATAACAGCTTGGAAGTCTTTCTATATGAAAAGCTCTTGGTCTGAGAACGTAGTTTTGGTGAACCTGTTTTAATAAAAACAAGATTTTTTTGTGAAAATAATTGAGCCTCCTTATTCCGTTAAATAAAAGCAACTCGTACTTGATGCTGACCATAGAAATTATTCATTAATTTATTATTTGTTTCATGTATCCTTCCACACCTCACTCAGATCTGGAAAATATATCTTGAATGGTGATAACATCAAAGAAGAGAGTTTGGTGAGAACCGTTTCTACTTGTTGGAGTTTTATTGAAAATTATTTTTGGTTTCCACTCGCTAATAAAGAAAACAGTAAAACAATGCAGACAAATGAAAATCCTGATATACGCTGGCCCTTTCATGAGGTAGAAGGTCAGATGCAATCCATAAGGTATGTCTTAGTATATTTAAATTGAATAAATGTATATATATAATTTAAAAATAGGTAGAAATGTTGAGACTAGATACCTATATAATTAACATTTTGCCTGAACAGGACTCAGTTCACTTTTACTGGTTCACAGAGATTAAGTACACAACCAGTATTGTTTATTTTTATTGGTAAACTAGGTATTCTCAGTTGACAATGCCCAACTGCAACTCATAGTTGCTTCATAATAGTCTCATTAAAAAAATCTATTCATTAAAAGTATATCGTCCATGATATGACAATACTCCCTAAGTGATGTTCGATTCGAATATATGGACCCCTCACTTTAACTGCAAATATCTCAAAAATGGAGGATTGGAAAAAATGTAAAATATTATGTCCTACTTTTTAAGGAAATTTTGACCATGGCAGTTTTAAATCCATTATATCTTGGAAAATATGCCTACTATGTAAATAATATATTAAATATCGAAGCACGGCATTTTTTGTATGAAATTTTTTCCTAAATTTTTATCCTAAAATTTTGCAATTATTCTCAAAAACGTGACCACTTGTTTATTCAGTTATTTATCAGTGTATTTAATTTTTTTTTAATGAACTAGTTTTATATTATATAAAATGTAAGCATTTTCAGAAAAAAGAATTGGTATATATCAAATAATAATTTCGTTATCAAGCGCAATAGATATTATAGCAAGCTTGCAGTAATATTATCTATTGCGCTTGATAACTAAATTAATATTTGGCATATGTCAATTCTGCTTTCTAAAAATGCCTACATTTTATATAATTAACTCTTTCATCACAATTTTTTAAATACATTGATAAATATTCGGTTATTAAACATGAGGTCACGTTTTTGACAATGACTACAAAATTTTAGAATAAAAAATTATGGAAAAATTTCCTCGTACAAAAAATGCCATGCTTTATCGGTTTATAAAATATTATTTACATAGTAGGCATATTTTCTAAGGTATAATGGATTTAAAACTGGTATTGTCAAAATTTCCTTAAAAAGTCAATATAACTTAGCAGAACTTCAAAACTGTCCAATATACGTTATTCAAATTTCAGCGAATCATTTAGAATAGAGACATAATGAACACATAATTTTTTCAATTTTTTCCGATCCTCCGTTTCTAAGATATTCGCGGTGAGAGTGAGGGGTCCATACATTTGAATCGAATACACTGACCCGCAAGGTTTTTTTTTCTTAACCCAAAAAAGGGATTCCGACAGTTTTTGACGTACCGAACACGATGCCGTTGGCCATTTTGCGTCAGTTGAGTTTAGTAACAAATACTAGAATTTTTTTTTGTCAGTATATATATGCAAGTAAATCGGGCCTAAATAGGTAATTCTATAGGACTTTGACACGCTAAACACAATGCCGCTACCCGTCTTGTTCTATAAGGTCAGCATTTTCAGAAAACATAACTTTTAACTGGATTTAATAATATTTTCTATAGTATTATAAAAATGTTATTTTATCCATTTTGAGGTTATGCTTTCTCAAAATCCTAACCTCGTAGAGCAAAATGGGTAACGGCATTGGGTTCAGCTCGTCAAAATCCTATGGAATTAGCTATTTAGGTCCGATTTACTTGTATATATACTCACCACAAAGATTCTAGTATTTCTTGTTAAACTCGGCAATAAAATATCTATAGTTGGATTTTTTTATTGTTACTACTGATTTTTGAAGATTTTGGGGTTTGGCGGTCCGTTTTACCCAATCTCGTGCCGTTGTCCAGTTATTAGGGCATGAATATGGGCGGAAATGATCTTTTTAGCACTTTTAGGCCAAATTTTCTCAAAATTATGACGTGATGGCGCAAAACGGCCAACGGCATCGTGTTCAAAAACCTTTGGAATCACCTATTTGGGTTTAAAAGAAAAAGAAAGGTGTCTTTTTTGCAGGTCTGTGATATCAGTTAGGAGGTATTGTCAGGTCACCGGCGATATCAGGTTTTCTTCCCTGGCAGTATTATTAATTACGCTCTGTTATTTTCCTCCGACATTTTCTTAATTTACTTCTGTAGAGTGACAACTTTGTATATTTTTATTAAAAGTAAAGACAGAGTGACGAAATTGGAAGATCTTAATTTTCGTATTCTACATACTCTGAAACGTGAAAAATGAAAGAAATCTTGAAGAGATTACGATTACAGTGAGTAACTAGTGTTTTTGTTCAAGATGTTTCAGCAATCAAATTCTTACACCCTGATATCTCATAGTGTCAACTTTTTTCGACTGACGAAAAAAAAATTCGAAAATGATATTTCTAGACTAGAGAATTAAGATTCCATACATTTAAAAATAATGGTGTAGTCTTTTATATAAACTTATTTCCAAAAATCAATAATAAGGGAGATATACCCCTTAAAGGAGGAATAATTAATTTCTGTTTTTCTGCAGTGTCTTCCGCCTCCCTTAAAACATCAAATTCATATTTTAAACTTGCTCATAGGCAATCTGGATACTAGTTTACATGGTATCAGTCAAATCCTCTCTTCTGTTTAAGGTCTAGTTTTAGGAGGTGACTGTCAGTATTTTCATCATAACTTTTAAATTTTTTTCAAAGGACCCCACAGTTTTTTATAGTAAAAATGGGTTTCAGTCGATTGTTCTGAAACTTGGGGAAAATGTTCTCCTGGACCCCCTAATTAAAATTCTCTTTGATCGCCAGTCTGACCGAATTCGATTTTTTGATCTGAAGGCGATTGAAACTGAACTTCTGCGAAGGTCTGCTTAAATGTTACATAAAAATTCTAAAAATATTCAGGCTCTTGTCTCTTGCTGTTTTTTTTCAAAATGTTTCCTTCTCTCGGAAAAAAATAACAAACAAGAAAAAAATAATTTTTTTTTCTAATTTTTTTACGGTAAAAGGAAGCATGTTGAAGTATAAGTATAAGTTGCTTATTTTTGTTCAAAGAACACGCCTGTCGGTTTTCAGAATTTTTTAGACAAAAATAATTTCGACCAAGAATTTCCCTAGATTTTAATTTTTTTCTACTTCAGAAACATCCCAAAATATTCAGGCATATTCTTTAGGTAAAAATAATCAACTTTTTCTTCAAAGTGCTTCCATTATTTTTTTTGTTTGTTATTTTTTCCCGGGAGAAGGAAGCACTTCGAAAAAAACACCAAGAGAGAAAAGATGCTTATTTTTCTCCAAAAAATGAGCCTGAATATTTTCAGAATTTTTATGGAACATTTAAGCAGACCTTCGCAGATGTTCACAGTTTCAATCGCCTCTAGATAAAAAAATCGAATTCGGTCGGACTGGTGGTCAAAGAGGCTTTTAATCATCAGGGGGCCCAGGAGAATATTTTCCCCAAGTTTCAGTACAATCGACTGAAACCCATTTTTACTATAAAAAACTACGGGGTCCTTTCTGAAAAGTATTGTAAAAAACTAATATTCAGACCATTAGAAATAAAAAAAAGTATTCTTATAGCATTTCGATAAACCGAGCGGTTCTCGAGTAACTTGTGTTTAAAAAACAAGGTGTATTTACAACATGTAAAGTAAATTCTTTTACACACAAGGAATGCTTTGAAATATTACTTTGGCATTTGTTATTTATTATACTTTGATTTTTTTCCTTTGAAATAATTCCAGTTTAATCCATAATATTTAAACATGGATGGGTAAAGGGGTGTACTGAATTAACACATGCAGTTTTGACTTTGGGAGAATGTTTTGGTAATGCCGCTGCAGATGTAAAATGTTATGAAGATAAATTCCCGAACAGAAATATTCCTGATACCAAAACTTTTTTATGTACAGGACGTCGATTAGAGAAATAGTAAGTCTTCAATTGAAAATAGAGACTCTGGCTGACCAAGAAACTCAAGAACTGTTGACGTTGAAGATGAAATATTGGATATTGTAATGGAACATCCTACGATAAGTACTAGAAGATTAGGCTTAAGAATGGATATATTTCACCAAAGCGCTTTAAGAGTACTACATGAACAACATTTGTACCCGTTCCATTACCTAAAAATTCAAGAATTATTACCTGTGGATATGCCAATAAGAGGCGATTTTTGTGAGTTGTTGCTTGAACGAACGCAAAATGCTCCAATTTTTTAAAGTAAAATACTTTATACTGACGAGGTTACATTCACATGACAAGGCATGTTTAATTCTCGGAATATGCATTTCTGAGCTGAGGAAAATCCCAATGCAACAATACAAACCCATTATACCAGAATATGTAGAACATTGTTACATTGGTTACACAACCACTATCTTAATAGATGGATTGGCCGGGATACAGATGCACCGGCCAAGTTTACAACACTACAGAATTATGAAGTAATTTTACAGTAGCACGAAAACCTAAAAGAAGCATCTCACAAACGCCTACACTTTCCATCCGATGAAGACAGAAGGAAAACAAGAAGAAACATTTCACAAACACCTACACGCTCCATCCTATACTCCTACCCCATGCGTCATGCGGCTCTCGCTGCTGACAACAAGCATGTCCAATGTCCAATCAAGCGTATGCAGCTGGTCCGGCGGTATATAAAAGCACCGGGGGTTTGTTCCGGCACACGGTGGGATGATCGGCAGGCGATCGGGCTGCGTGGTGGAACAAATCTCTATGCACCGGAATCGGCAGCAATGCCCACCTTACGCTGGCAAATCAATCAATCAATCAATCCTTAAAAATAAACTTAGATTGTTCATAACGGAAAACGGAAGACATTTCGAACAATTTTTGTAATTGATAATTAGCTATATTCTATGTTTAATAATATTTCAAAGCATTCTTTACGTGTAAAAGAATTAATTTATTTATTATTAATAAAATGTTGCAAATGCACGTTGTTTTTTAAACACAAATTACTGGAGAATGGCTTGGTTTATTGAAATGCATTAAGAATACCTTGTTTATTTCTAATGATCTGACAATTAGTATTTTTACAATAATTTTCAGTACTTTGAAAAAAATTAAAAGTTATGAGGGAAATACTGACAATCATCCCCTAAAACTACGCCTTAAACAGAAGAGAGGATTTGACTGATACCAGGTAAACAAGTGTCCAAATGGCCTAAGACTAAGTTATAAATATGAATTTTGTTATTTTAAGGGAAGATATTGCAGAGAAACTGAAATTTATTATCCCTCTTTTAAGGGGTATACAGGGTGTTTCATGAGGAACTGTACATACTTCCAGGGGCAGTAGAGGATCACTTGGGTATTCAGGAACGGCCATTGAAATTTTCCTGTGGCTCTTAATGTCTGAGATACAGGCTGATAAACGGATTTTGGCCTAAATTTATTTTGGCAAGAACGTCGTTACTATTGATCGGATTTCGTTTCAATTTTAGAGACTTTATACACTTATCACAGTTGATAGAGTGCTATTATAATTTTTTTTTAATTCCAGTGCCGGACTTTTTTAATTTGATTGTTCCGATTCCTGTAAAAAAGATCACCCTGTAATATTTTTTTTAACATTCAGGTGCCAATTATGAAAGTCCATACATTGCTAAACATAAAGATGTAATTAGATTTTTTGTCGCACCTTTGTTGATTTTTTTGCAAGCGATTGAATTTGGCAAAGGGGGGAATTTGAAGAAAAACAGCTTTATTTGCTTACATTAATTATCCAAATAAAAAATGGTCAATTTAAACTCGGTAAATAATATTCAATATCGACAAAAAAATTAAAACTTAAAATTCCAAAGAATGTGTAGTAGGTATATTTTATAATAGGAATCATTAAGCAGTTTTCTTTTAATTATTACATAATTATTAGTAGGCCTAGATAGTTTGACATTTCTTGTTGTCATAATGTTACATCACTACTTGGCCCTAGAAAAATTAACGATGGTATCACCGGTTAAGGTGATAACCAAAGGCAATTCAACCAACACACAAGTAGTGACGGCGAACGGCTAGCTGATCTGATGCGTGGCTGGGATTTCGTGGGTTCAATTAATATATATATTTTTTAAATTGGCCAGAGGTTGAACCAATATTTTTGTGATATTTTACTAAGCTAGTTTGTTCCAACACTCAGAGGTAGCTTAAAATGATGTAAATATTATGAGCGCCATCCACACAAAAATTTAGGAGTTACTGCTACCCCTGTGATGGTGAAACCAACCGCCGCGGAAAGATTTGATCTTATGGCGGACAGACAAACAGAAAAAATGAAAAATTGAATTTTACGATAAAATATACTTATTTATTAATAACTTTAGAAAAATCATCAGCATATGAAAAAGTCAACGAATTCAATCAATATAAAAATATAAGATAATGTTATCAGTTATCAAATAAAAATATCAAATAAGTAATATTGCCACAATTTCCAAAAGAAAATATTTATAGCTTAATTAACTTATAATTAATAGAAGAGAAATACTTTATGCAATAAAAGTTATACAATAAATATTACACAAAAAAAAATCTCAATGAAATTCTCAGAATCTCTCCAATCCTCCTGACGATCGATAGATAGTGGATGGGGGCTCCTGGTGAGTTCTGGTAGATTTTCCTAACAGCCTCTCCGAACACAGAAGGCCCCTCGACGTGGTTTGATGTCTTGCTAACCTGTATAACGCTAGGGTTTTGCTGTTGTTTTGGATTGATTGGACTAAACTGGACTTGACTAAACGAAATTTCACTAGACTATGCTGGACTTGACTAAACTGTGTTTGACTGGACTATCTGTCTCATGAAATTCAGCAGGCATTTAACCGTAAGTACGTTATTTGTGTAAATTATTTGGGTAAATTATTTGTGTAAACTATTTGTATTAATTATGTGTATAAATTATGTCGGTAAATTATGTAGATAAATTATATAGGTAAATTACACTCGCTAGAGTATTATGTATCTCTTATACAACTGAACGAATAAAATGTATCTATCTATCTATCTATCTATCTATTATGTAGATAAATTATTTGGAAAAATAATTTAGGTAAATTATTTTGGCAGCAAAACTCTACGTTTGGGACGAAGAAAAAATATTGTCAGCACGAGTTTCAGAATTATGGTTATGTTTGAAATGAAAAATATGGCTGAAGGCCGTTAGATACTAATGAGAGGAATCGATTAAATAAATGTAATTACCTTTTATTAGATAGATTAATAAGAGAAAGTTTGATAATAGCAGAAGTGACACAACTCGTGACTGAATGATTATCAAAAACTTTAAGTCTGAGTATATGCTGCTACAGAATTTGCTACAGAAATGGACAATTCTGCTATCAGCCAGCTAATAAAAGTGATATCCCCTCTCAAGTCTCAATTAGCATATTACCATACTATAAACTAAAAATTACTAAGAATTTGGGCCCGCGTTGTTCTATGCAACCCACAATACTTCTTGCAGTATATTTGGTTTAACCAATAATTAAGAAACAGGTGTTGTGAAATACAGATATATCTACTATTCGATCAAAGCCTCTGTGTTCTACGAGAGCTGTTAGCAAAAACTGGAATACAAAAAGAGTTAAATGGTTGAAACATGAAAATATAATAACTGTACATTCCTAAATTTAAACTGATTACCTACAATAATTCAATGTCTGGCGTTTTAGTTACTAGAGTATAGTAAATACCTGTACATATTTCTCGGAAATTCATGTTGTTTACTAGAACTTAATAAAATTACTTAAAGTTGCCAGATGTACGCAACAATAAACAGTAGAACTAGTGTAATTGCTTAACTTAGTCAGCAAATAATTATGCCTTATAAATATAAATGAGGAATATGCCGTTATTATTTTTGTATATGGATTTTGTAATGGTAATGATAGACAAGTCGCAGAGGCATATAATATTCGTTTTCCCAACAGAAAAACACCAAATCATCAGACATTTTCAACTGTGTATCGCTATGCAAGGGAGCACCGCAATTTTTCATCATCAAAAGTGGAACGAAATATGGTTCAAAATGTTGAGGATCAAGAAAATATTATTAATATTGTTCAATAACACCCTGACGTAAGTACCCAACGAATAAGTGCCCAATTAGGAGTTCCTCATGTGTAGGTTTCGAGGACTCTAAATAAAGAAAAATTACATCCGTATCATATTCAGCAAGTGCAAAGGCTTCATCAGGGTGACAATGTAAATACGTTAGAATTTTGCCTGTGGATTATTGATCACAGACCGACTACATAACTTTATTCACAGACGAGGCCCAATTTACACAGGATGGCGTATTTAATTCAAAAAATTCGCATAACTGGGTCGAAAACAATCCTCACGCTACAAGAGAAGCCCATTTTCAACATAAGCTCTCGCTAAATGTTTGGTGTGGTATGATTAACAACAACCTAATTGACCCACATATTCTTCTGGCAAGACTAACTACAGAGGTTTATTTAGATTTCTTACAAAATATTTTACCTGATTTAATGCAAAGTATGAATGTAAGAGGACAATTCTTCCAGCATGACAGAGCTCCTCCTCATTTTAGTATTGAGGTTAGAATGCATTTGGATAATGAGTATCCAAACCTATGGATTGGACGTGGGGGACCTCATTCCTGTCCGGCTAGATCACCAGATTTCAACCTCGTCGATTATTTTCTATGAGGATATCTGAAGTCTGAAGTCTACAGTGTCCCAATAAATACTAGAGATCAGTTACTTCAGCGAATTTTCCTCTGTAATGACCAAATTAGAAACAATGCTGCGCAAATTAGAAAATCTATTTGCCATTTAAATAAACACCAACAAAAATGTATGGAAGTTGGAGGTTCTCATTTTGAACATTTGCTCTAAGTGTTTGTAATATTTTTAAATCATTTTTGTAAATAATTAATGTGACCATTTTTAATTATTTGGACAATTAATGTCAGCAAATAGAGGTGTTTTTCTTCAAATTCCCCTTTTTGCGAAATTCAGCCGCTTGTAAAAAAATCAACAAAGGTGCGACAAGAAATCTAATTATATGTTTATGTTTAGTGATATATGGACCTTTATAATAGACACCTAAATGTTAAAAAAATATTACAGGGTGATATTTTTTATAGAAATCGGAAAAATCAAATTAAAATGTCCGGCACTGGAATTTAAAAAAAAATTATAATAGCAATCTATCAACTGTGATAAGTATATAAAACGTCTAAAATTTAAACAAAATCTGATTAATAGTAAGGACGTTCTGGCCAAAATAAATTTAGACCAAAATTAGTTTATCACCCTATATTCTCAAAAATTAAGAGTGATAGGAAAATTTCAATGGCCGTTCCTAAATACCCAAGTGGTTCTCTACCGCCCCTGGAAGTATGTACATTTCCTCATGAAATACCCTGTATCTCCCTTATTATTCAATAATTTTTGGAAATAAGTTTATATAAAAGACTACCATTATTTTTGGATGTCAGCCACAGAAATAACGGAAGAGAATTTGGACCACCTTGTATAAAAAATATTGGATGTTCTGTTTAAAAAATTCAAGCATTTGCCTTTCCCTGATATGTGAAACATCCTGTAGGTTTAAAAATAATTTTAAAATATGCCCTTCTCGATCTAACATAATTTTTTTCTCTGAGACATTTTTTCAAACTGCAAACGCTGGAAGAGGTATTAACTGTCCACTCACTAATACTCATCCGCTATATTAAACTTAACTGTTTACACTCATCTGGCAATCATATGCATATCGTATATGGCTAAATTTCAGTAGGGAGTGATCTACCATGCTGTTTTATGTATGTTCCAACTTTTAAATAAAAAGTAAGTATTCGCAGACTAACACCTAATTGAAACTTTCATTCCTTTCGTACCAGTGTTAATAAAAACACCTCAACCACACTTTAAAGTAAAACAGATATATCCCTTAAGATACATAAAGTTCGTTGACACCGAGACACACTATTGCATTTTCCTATTCCTCTTAAAAATAAAATATAATTTACATAGAACATGACTGTTTACACGCTTCTGATGATCATTCTATATGACGGATATGGGTCTATCTCAATAGTAAGTATTATAATGTGCCTATAAAAACAGATTCTCTGTAAAAAACATAGCGTCAAGTATATTGTGTCCAGAAAAATATTTTTCTTCTCTATAAAAACATAAAATGAGAAAATGTCATCTCTCCAAAAATATTTGAAATCAATTAAAATTGGAGAGACCACATTTTCTCATTTTATGTTTTTGTAGAGAGGAAATATATTTTTTTGACAGAGTGTACTTGATGCTATTTTTTTACATAGAATCTGTTTTTGTGGGCATTTCATTACTTTTTGTTATTCCTGTTTAACAGAAATATGTACATAAGACAACAGCTGTTATTTTTTTTGTTATTCACGAAAATGAAAGACATCACTCATCAAAAAATAGTTTGTTTGTAACCTTTTTTGTGCTCATGATAACTCGAGAACGCTGTCTCTGTTACATTTGTAGAAATATATAGTTTTATTGCTGTTCTTTTCGAGTCAATTCGCACCTATATTGACACATCATCTTTTTCTCTCTGATATTTCTCTTTTAACTTTTTATTGTGCTTGTTATCGTATTTAAAAATATGTTTAATCAAATTAGATTTATTGCTGAACTTTTCAAACAGTGATAAGTGACATAGTTTTGCTGTATTGACGTTGGACTATGTCCAATTTCCCTATACATTTCATTTATTGAGTATAATTTTTTTTATAATCGACATAACGCCCTGGACCACATATATTTTAGCTCCCAGATTCGGCTCATTCACATTGTGAGAAAATCAAATTTTTTAATTTTTCAAAATTCTTTCATAACTTTGCATTTAACAATACGATAATAATGTATCGGTAACAACTTACCTCCCAAATAGGAACCAAATCCAAGCCAGGGCAGCTAACCGAAGCTTATCCAGCTACGCTTTTTGAAATAAAACTTTTAAGTCTAACTGAAGTTATTGTGTTTACAAGAAACGGTTTACAGACACACAGACAGCTTTTAATTTTTCTATTCGATGTTTTAGTTCAGTGTTATGAAAATAACAAAATTTCTTTTTAGAAATTTGTGCCCAGTTATAATATACCTATTTGATTAAATTAAATAGGTATAGAAAGTATTTTAGCTCTCTAGCTTTTAGAGGGCAGAATAAGCAAAATATTTCTGTCAATCACCTCTATGAATCCTTAATTTCATAAGGATAATAACCAGACTGCAAATCAACAGCTATTCTCCGGACTGTATGTTTCTCCCCGAGCGTTGAAATATGAACTGCATGCCTGGCATGTTAAATGTAAAAATTACATTTTACTACAAAAGTGTTTTAATTTGTAAATATTTTTCAGAGTATTATCTCACAACAAGACTAAAGACTTGCAAGGCAGAAATTACCTTAGACCTTAACTCTGATAAAGAAACAAAAGAAAACTGCGCCAGGAAAAGAATTCTTCTAGCGATAGTGATCAGGAAGAAGCAGAATTGCATTCCTCACCAAAAAAGGTACCTACCTAATTCATATTATTTTTCTACCATTTTATTTATATAAACTCATTTAATTAAAACAAATGGTTTTCAAATAGTCTGGTGTATCAGTTGCTAAGTATTGTGGCAGTCTTGTTGGTAAAAGGGAGAAGTTTCCAAATATTAGTACGTAATTGATAGGTTTTTTGGGTTTTCCCATATTTATTTACTGAATTATGGGTAAAATTAATCAGTATTAATCAGACTTGGAAAGTAGGTTGCAAATGAAAATTTTGTGACACCCTCCACCACTTTTCGCACCCCCTCCACTTTTCTAAGCCACGCCCCACCCCACTTCTATGCCCACCCCATCCCCAACACTTTCAGAACCCCCCACTATAATTCAGACCCCCTACCATTCAGAACTCCCTCCTCATAACCACCATGGAAGGGGTAATTGTAAATGTCACATGTTAGGTCCTACATATTTTACGACTGTTCCAACCACTTCATCATTGTGTATGGATGTGTATCAGATGTAAAAGTGTATTAAAGTACCTTCAGAAATGAAAAAATATTCACCCTTTGAGAGAATTGTGACATAAAACCTATTAGGGCACCTGCTGGATAATTGAATTCATGTCTCATCCTAATAAGTAGAAGTACTGCTGGATTTTCGACAGAACGCTCAATTTATGAATGTATTGAAATACGTAAAATTACATAATACTACGTAAAATTGTAATGTATTTAAATAAGGTGAAACAAGTAAACTGATTACCCCACCCCTCCATCTCTTCCACCACATTTCAAAACCCCCCACCACAATTCGGAACTGCCACCACTATTTAGAGGTGGAGGAAACGTGGACAGGTTATTTTTACTATATATTAGTATATCAAACATAACACCTTATTGCAGATTTTAAAAAGTTGACAAGATGTGTTCAAGAGATGTGTATTGGCACTTTGAGGAACGTTTAATATCATTTGCGAATTGGAGAGGTACTGTAAAAGCTTTAGATCTTGCACTGGCAGGATTTTATTATATTGGTTGCGAGAATATCGTTTGCTGCTTTGATTGTAGAGTTAAAATCTACAGAAAGTAGGTGACATACCTATTATTGACCATTTACTGTATTCAGACTTATGCAAAATTAATCAAAGAGGGCTCGTTGAGAATTATGGATAAGGGGTAAGGTAACACTAAGTAGTGACCAGAATACACTTCTATAACTGATTGCCTATAAACTGCTTCTTGATATATGTGCATGCTCCTTATATCAAGAAGCTGTTTATCGGCAATCAGTTATAGAAGTGCATTCTGGTCGCTACTTAGTGTTACTTTAAGTTTACATGTAATGCATATATTTATGAATGACAATTAAGTTATGTGTAATATTGTAGTAGGAATCAATGGAAATCTTATTAAAGCTTTATAAACTATCTACTTTTAATGTATCGCCCTGTATATTTAGAGTTGTAATAAGAAAGAAAAATTCACATTTAATTTTATACATTTATTTTTACAATTACAAATTATGATTGAAATAAATATACATACAGCATATCCTCCGATTGAGTTCGCTATGGGTGAAATGGACAAAAAAATTTCGATTTTTTTTTCGTATTTGGGGGTTCACCCCTGCTTATCTAAAAAGTTATTTTGGGTGTACTTTTGTTTTTTTTTTTAAATCACGTAGGCCATGACAGTTAAGCAAAACCGAATTTCTTGTTAGATAAAGTACTTACCTTTTAAGATACAGCAAAATGTCATTAAGGAAAGTTATTCAGATTAAAAAGTTATATTCCTGTGCAAAATTCCAAAAATATATGTCTACTTTGATGATTTTGATTTTTTAAATATAATTATTGCATTTTATGGGAAAAAAAAAATTGTGTGTCGGTTTACTAAAGTGTTTGATCTACCAAGTGTCTAGAGAAAAATGATTCAGTTATTAATTTTTATTGTGAAGCAAAAATACATTGTGTTAGGAACCCAATGAATGCAAACGACAATTAACAAATGATAATTAAAAAATTATTATAGGTATCTAGAAATAAACATAAATGTCGTGTGATTATTCAAAATTTTTGCCACCAGCTTCAACACATAGCTCTAGTCTAGCTTTTAGTCCTCTATAACTGTTCAGGATTTCTTGAAGAGGTATACCATCACCTGCTTGTTTAATTTAGATTTTTAATGATTCTAAATTATTGTCAAAATTAAAAGCATAAACTTTTTCTTTTAAATAGCCCCATAAGTAGAAATCCATTAGTGTTAGATCCGGACTTTTAGATGTCCAACAATTCGGCCCGTATCTTCCAAACCATTTTTCTGGAAAATGGTGGTCTAACCATTCTCTGACAATGATTGCAGAATGTGCAGGGCATCCGTCTTGCTGTAAGAACAATTTCATTATTTGCTATATGGGTATATTTTCGAGTTGATCCAACAAAAAAGTATTTAGCACTTCCACCAATTATTCCAAAGTATGAAATCGCACACCAAACATTCACTTTCTTGGAATATTGCCCTCTGTATTGTATACGAAAATTAGGATTTTCCGAGGGCCAATACCTACAATTCTGTGAACTTATTGTACCATTAGTGGAAAACGTTGCCTCGTCAGAAAAAATATTTTCGTGAAAGTGTCTATCACTTAAAATATTTTCGCCCATCCATAAACAGAAATCCAATCTTTTAGCATCGTCATTTTGTTCAAGAGTTTGTACAAATTTTGGTTTATATGGATGAATTTTATTGGCCTTGTATATTTTTTGTATCACACTTTTAGAAATTCCATTCTGAGTTGCTCTTCTCAGAGATAATTTTGGGAACTCATTCAACAAATCCATCGCAATTATCTTCTTTTTCTTTATATTTAATGCATTACCAGTTTTTTTTAATTTGTCGCCTATTTTTTTAGCACCCCTATCTGTTAGTAGTCCATAACAATGAGCATATTAATTTATATCTATCTACTTTGAATGAATATGGTTTCTCGCCATTTATTACTTGTCCTACGAGAGTAACATCAACGACAGCATCATGTATCGACCATATATTTGTAAGAAGGAAATTAAATTCTGAGCGTATTTGGTACATATCAATCATTTGTACTAAATTCTGACTTAACTGATCACTACCCAATAATGTTAAAAGTATTATTAAAACCAGTAAACCAGACTACTAATAAATTGATAAAAACTAAGGAGATAAAAATAGAAAAAATAAATTATGACAAATTAATAAATCTACTACAAACTCAAGATTGGCAGTCGGTAATAAATACTTCTAATTCGGCAGTAGCAACTGATGCCTTCTATAAAATATTCCTGCATTGTTACGGGCAAGCAAAAAGCACTAAAATAATAAATATCCCCGAACAAAGAAAAAAAAAGCCATGGATCACCAATGGAATAATAAATTCAATAAAGCAACGTGATAAAATGAAAAAAAGATTATTGCAATACCATAGTGAAGAATTAAAAAATCAATATAAGCTATACCGCAATTCCATAAATAAGCTTATTGCCAGGTGCAAAAATGATTTTTATCAAAATGAAATTAAAAACAATGAGGGAGATATAAAAAAAATCTATAAACTTATTTCAGAGGCAACAAATGAACAAAGAATTAACAGTAATGAAACTATAAACATCCTACAGGATGACGTTAAATTTGAAACTGATAAAGAAATGGCTAATCATTGTAACAATTTTTTTATAAATATAGGCAAACGCATGGCAGACCAAATCAAATCTGTAAATGAAGTATACTTAAGTCACATCTCTAATTCGTCTATGATTCTCTACCCAGTTAACCACAATGAACTTATTAATCATATACATTCACTAAAGAATAATAGTCCTCCTGGGATTGATGGAGTGCCATCAAAAATCATAAAAGACATGCATATTTTTATTATAAAACCACTTCTACATATTATAAACCTAATTTTCAAAACAGGCACAGTTCCAATTCAATTCAAAACGAGAATTGTTAGTCCTGTCCACAAAGCAGGAAGTAAACATGATATTAATAATTTTAGGCCTATAAGTGTAATGAACAACTTTGGTAAAATATTTGAGAAATGTCTTAAACTTCGACTGATAAAATTTTTCAATGAAAATAGTATACTATCAAAAAATCAATTTGGATTTGTTGGTGGATATAGTACATGTGATGCGATGTGTGAATTTGTGGGTCAAATAACTACACACCTCGATGTTGGCGAAAAGAGCATTGCTGTGTTCTTAGACCTGGCAAAGGCATTTGACACCGTACCTCATGACAAACTCCTTAGTTTATTTGAAAACTATTGGGTTAGAGGTGTCGTGTTGAATGTCTTTAAATCATATTTAACTGATAGGAAACAAATGGTAAAAATTCGTAACTCGTATAGTGATTCTATTAATGTCGAAATAGGTGTTCCCCAAGGAACAGTCCTCGGACCCATTCTATTCATTGCGTACATAAATTCACTAACGAATCTTGATATTAACGGCGGAATAGTTTCGTATGCAGACGATACAGCACTGCTCTTTTCGGGTAAAAGCTGGGATGAAGTAAGGGAACGGGTAAAATCAGGCTTGCTTACAATAAAAAATGGTTGGATCATCACAAACTAACACTAAATTTAACTAAAACTAACTACATTGCATTTTCAATTACATCTGCTAACCGTCCTAGTTTTTCCAGCATCTCTATAAAAAATTTTGATAATAGCATTAAAGAAGTTTCAAATATAAAATACTTAGGTATAATAATTGATAAGCACTTAAAATGGGAAATAGGTTAAAAAATAATATTAGAAAATTAATTCACAAATTTTACTTGTTACGCGGTATGATGTCGAAAAATCTATTAATAATGGTATATAGAACATTGGTGGAATCCTTAATTAGGTATGGTATAGAGGTATGGGGCGGTCTGTACAACAACGCATTAAGACAGTTAAATGTTATACAAAATTTTATTTTAAAGGTAATATACAATAAAGGAAAGCGTTATCCAACAGCTTTATTATACAATGAAGATATATTTAATGTAAGATCATTATATATTCTAACAACATGTCTATATGTTCATAAAAAAAGAAGAACTATGTAAATCATCAGCATGAAACTAGGAACAAAACACAAAATAATCTGATATTCCTATGAGCCATAAAGATATAAACCAACGATTTTTTATTTATCTTGGACCTAAGTTTTACAATTTGCTGCCAGTTAACATAGCCATATAAAAAATTACAAAAAGTTTAACAAAAAATACAGAACTTATATTACTGAGAGATACAATGACTTCATAAATATTCTATACATATATTTATATGTAAATAATTTACCAGTATTAGTTTGATTTTAATTTTAGGTTATTTAGTTAGTTAAGGTGTATTGATCACCCAGTTATTTATGTTAATAAATTACTGTTTATTGTTTTACAAAATATGTTATATAGTTATCATTTATACTTAGTTAATTATCTTTTGAGCACATACAGCTGTTTAATCAGCTAGGTGCTATATCAGAAAAAAATCCCTAAAATTAATGACAGTATTGTACATTAAGAAATCTGTAACTATAATTGAGTGAATTTTGAATTGAATAAATTGAATTGAATTGAATTTGGCCAATGTTCTTTGAATTTTTCTACGACAGCCTTATAGGAATATGTATCTCCCAATCCGTAGCACTAAACAATGAATATTTTTTGCCCTACTGTAAGCATTATTTTTAGTTAATAATTATGATCTTCACCTGACAGTTATTATTATTAATTTGACAGACAAGCACATACACGCATTTGCTTTTCATGAATGAATTGATGAATATGCGTTGGAAGTTTTAAAATATACAAATTTCAAAAATTGATGTCAATATAGGTTGCTCCTTCCAGAGATGTGTATATTTTGATATTGTTCACCATTTTTTTTAAATACCGCAAAGTTATATCAAAGTAAATGAAAACCGTATTTGTGTAAAGTATTGGGATTACCTTGGAAATAAATCATAACACGTAGGATAAAAATATACGTAAATAACTAAATAATTTTCTTTGATTAAATAATCGAGTAAAACTTTAGGAAACCGACTGAAACGAACCACCCGGTATACTATATTTTTTAAATTTATTCCCGCGCCTATTAACCCGAATTTACATATTTCCGAAATATCTTATAATTTGGTACTAAACTAAGTATCGCCCGGTAATTATCAAATAATATTTTACGTACATTTCCATGTTAAAATGCAAAGTTTTTAAACACATTAAATTAATAATGTAAAGGTTCCCTAAAAAACGCATATATCGAGCAGAACTAGGATGTTTCACAGCAAGAATCCACTTAAATTTTATTACGTTAACATAAACAAACCATAAGCTCAGAGATGCAGGTGGCCGTGCGAACCAGGTCCAGAACGACACGTTGTGGGAATGCTACGTCACTAATTTCTGGTAAATTTCTGGTATAAATACTCTAGAAAAAGTACACACTGGGTCAATCAATTTTGAAAGACCTGGTGGACATGTCTCGCTGAATTAATTTTCTTCAGAGCAATTCACCTAGTTTAAAGCACTCTATAATTTGTTAGCATCTAGCTGTTAGCATATTATTTTGTACTTAGAATTATTTCACGGACATGTCTTGTTGAACTTAGGTTCTCCCGAGCAATTCATGCAATTGATTCGATATTAATAGTCGATTGAACAACCGTCAATTAATTCGACAATACCAATTTTTAACGACGACTTGGAGAATAGTATTATTCTACAGAGCTACGGATTGTCAGTGCACGATTGTTTGACCAACGGTCAAGGAATTGTGTATTCACAATTTTAGGAGGCCATGACTCGTAGAATATAATTGTTGTTCTGACCTTTCGGTACAATAAGTTGGTGTTGCCTTTTTGATCGGTTGGGCAACGAAATCAGGAACTCCTACAGTTCATTAAACGAGAGTCTGCCTCGTTGAGCCACTAAATATGTCCAACTTCGACGCGCACCGAGACCTGGGGGACACGAGCGATAACACTGATTCCATACCGGGTCGCCTCGTCTATCAAACCCCAGGTAAAATATGTTGAGTATGGACATTTTTATTTTAAACTAGGGAACCTAATAAAATCAAATCGGGAAAATTAGATTTCAATTGCAAATTTGGTTATTTACGGAAATGACTCTATAGTTCGGATTCGATGGTATGAAACTCGCGTGGATATTTTATTGTGGCACTTTGATAATTTTAATAAGAATAACAAACTTCAATTAACTTTTGTGTTAAGTTTGCAATACAGCTATTTAGTTAATTTTTATCTCAACTAATATTTGGAGTGGTACATTAATTTAAGGAGCTCTGCATTGTAATCACAATCAGACTACTCATTCAACTTAATTTACTGAGATTAGGCAAATTTTATAGAACTTTATGATTTATTTCCATTGGCAGATTTTATTTGGGATGTGGGGTTATTCTACACTTTATTGATTAGATGTTCAACGAATGCAACAATGTTGTACTATCTGGGCAGTTCACAGCTGTTCAGACGATAGGTATATTGATGGTTTGACCAGAGGGGGGGGGTGCATCGCAGGCCACTTGTGTCTACCACAAGCAATGACCTGCAATGTGACTTCCCTATGGTTAACAATAATGCATAATTTAAAGAACTTATTACATGTTAAACTTTGTACAGGGTGTTTTGTTTTTTTATTCACTTGCAGTGGAAGCTTTCAGAGCCATGGGAGAATTGAAATTGATTTTAATTGCTTGTTCATTCGATTGTTTGAACAATTACAATCTTCGCAACACATTAACTAATTGGTAGCCAATAGGCTGGTTCTGAGTCAAGCTTATTGGCCAGATCCCATCACTATACGCTTCGCAACTTCGAACAATGTTTGATTGAGCAATTAATTGAGATTTCAATTTGCCATGTATTTAACTTCCTCATTTATTGCGAGATTTCGCCACCCAATACAAACTTTTCATGCACCGAAATCAACACTTTTATTACTTCAGTTTGTATGAGAATTCTCGTTATAATCATTATCATTCTTAGTGATTATTGTTGTATTTGATTGAGCATCTGATGGATATTGGAGTGACTGTTTGTCCCAACGAAATCTGTGGCTGGAAATATATATTTGTGATTATTTTTCACTGTATATTTATATTATTTTCTGGCCGTTGCCACAACGTTAATTTCTTTCTTATATGACAATGGTCTGAATATACATATTAAACCGTTCCTTGTTTTTAATTACTTGACCTTTTGACAGAAATAAAGTAAAATTCACTACTACCATTAAACGAAGTAAGTCAAACATAAGGTTTGATTTAATCTAAAAGAATAGTGAATAAAATAACATCCAATTAATCAAACATAAGGTTTGAGTTAATCTTAAAGAAAAGTGAATTAATAAATGAAACTATGCAAACATAAGGTTTGTTTACTTAGGAAAAAGTGAATTCACAAAATAAATTAATCAAACATAAAGTTTGTTTTAATTTAATAGAAAGTGAATAAAATGAAATCTAAAATTAAATATCCAATAAACAAGGGTTAACAAAAATAAAGAGATAAGTCTGTTTCTTAAAGATTATACAGGGTACTATGAAAATGTTAAATTATATTTATCAAATAAAGTGCAAATTCAGAACAGAAATCAGTGCCTAAATAAAGTACCGAGTGTAATTAGTTTCAGTGAAGAATATTTAATTAAGTGCAATAATCAATTAGTTTTCTATAATTAAAACTTTAACAAAGTAATTAATATCAATAAATAAAACAATAATATCAAACTTTAAAAGGAATTATGGTAACAAGTACTACATAAGCACAAACTTAAATTTGAGTCCTACCACTAAACTAGACGATCACACAGCCAAATTAGTTTAATTGTTTAATAATTAGACATTCAGGGGAGAGGTAACTCGTAATTAATTAAACCAAAATTTCACTAGAAAACAATAGACTTTTCGTAAAATGCAATTATATTTAAAAAATCAAAATCATCAGAGTAGACGTATATTTTTGAAATTTTGCACAGGACTATAACTTTTTAATCTGAAAACTTTCCTTATTGACATTTTGCTGTATCTTTTACAGAAAAGGTACTTTACCTGACAAGAAATTCGTTTTTGCTTAACTCTCATGGCCTACGTGATTTAAAAAAAACAAAAGTATACCCAATATAATTTTTTAGATAAACAGGGGTGAACCCCCAAATATGAAAAAAAAAAATCGAAAATTTTTTGTCCATTTCACCTACAGTGAACTCAATCGGAGGACATGCTGCATATGCACAATTAAGACCTTAAATAAATTTGAAAAGTAATTGGAGCAACATTTTATTTAAATGGAAAATTCACTACAAAATCTCTCACATTTTCCAAAATTGAATCCATTTCATTCTCCTTCCTTTTCAAATTGTAATATAAATCAGTCAGTTTTTGTTGCAATTTCTCAATTCTTCGAATCTCTTTTGCCAAAGTTTGTTTTGACAGTGTCGAGTATATCGACCTGACTCTACAATCAACACCTTATGTACCTTGTGAATTAAGTTCGTCCTAGCTTTCACTTGCTGAGCAAAATTTGAAAATAACTTGTCTTTGAAGTAAGATTCATCTTCATTGCAATGATTATTAACGCCTATCTCTGGCATTTTTTGCTGAAATGACAATGAGACTACCTCAAACATGAGCTGAAAGACTTCCGTCAGTAACGAAAAAATCGGAATCGACCGATTCGGCTGCTTGAAGTGAATTTAGCTTTTTGCACACTCTCTTTAAATGAGGTATCCTCGTACAGTTCGTTAGGAGTTGTTGAATGTTTATTTGAATAGAAATTGTTTTGAAAATACGTTTTTAAGATTTTGTTCTAATAAACAACACAAGATAAAGCGAGACTGAAACTAAATGCGTTTATGATAAAATCATCCTTTAAATAAGGAATAATTGTGCTGAGCTTGTGAGCATATATTGTTAATAAAGAATTGATAATGAAATAGATACTTTATAATAAATAGAATGAATAAATGAATAAGGAAATAATTTACTAAATGAGTTTATTGTAATGAAAAAATATTAAGGTGTTTTATTTGTAAACTCATGTGAGTTATTTTCATTAGATCGACCAGTCAGGCCCACGACTCCCCCCACATCCCCGGGGCGGTGGGGGAAAGTACCCCCAGTGTGGGAATTTTTTATATTATTTGAAATTATTATTCCGATTAGTTGTTCTCTGTTTAACTACTTAAACTTTATGCCAAAGCCCTACATAATTTTACATATCAACAAATAGCCATATAAGTATGTGTATGCGTTCTTTATTTATTATAATCTTATTCCTAGATGAGGATTACATGTTTTCTTTGGTGATTCTATAATACGTCTCCCAGTTGTCTCTCTAGCCAGATCTAGGTTTTCTAATTTTTATGTGTTTTAAAAGTTTAATAAATTGTAAGTAAATGTTATACCACTTTCTTTTATTTCCTTTTTGTTTATAATAATATTTGGCTAATATCTTTAGAGATAGTAGGTAGGTGGCCCATTACATGTTCTCCAATAATTTCTCTCCAAACGTTTATAGACCATTTGTGTTCAGGCGCGGATCCAGCCCCCAAAAAAGGTTGTGGGCACGGCCACCCGAAAATCGGCCAAGTGTGAGTCGGACATGGACTCGCTTACGATCGATACATTGCATTCCTACAAATGAGACATTTACAAAATATGTTTGTATGTCTGTTTGCACTTCACAATATCACATCTAGACTCTAAACTACTGAACCGATTTTAATGAAACTTTTACAGCTTGAAAGCATATCAGATTTTATTAAAAGATAGCATACATTTTATACTGAATAATTTTATTTAGGAGCTTCCTTAAATAACAAATTCAAGCTTACTTTTCTTTTTCGCGAAAACATTAATAATTTCATCGATATCCAGGCTCACATCTTTGTGTATATTTAGGAGAGCTAGCGCGGATAATCTTTCCTGTGCCATTGAGGAACGCAACCAAGATTTTATTCTGCGCAGGGTAGAAAACTCGTGGTAGCTACGCTGACCGGGAGGGTCGCCAGTATTTGTAAGAAAATGTTTATGTTAGGGTACAAATCTTGGTCGCATGTTTCAATGAGATGAGCTACCGAGTCTCGTATGGCGGAATTGTTTTTAGTGGAAGCTAAAATTGTTTATTCTTCCAGACATATATTAACAACATTAACAACAACATTATAAATACAAGTATAAATATATAAAACATACTTGCACATAGTAAATAAAATATAAATAAAAATACTAATAATATATGTCCAAAAGGGACGATACAATGTAAGCACCTAAGTGATTAAACACTTGTATTGTGCTTTAGAAAAGTGTGCATAAACTGCAAAATACAAATTAACCTAAAAGCACTAGGAGTGTACGCATAGCAAAATTTACAATGTAATTTGAATTAAATTATTCAGTTGTCTAAAATTCCAATAAAATCAGTATAATTGTGAAATATAAATTTTTTTGACAACACTGAGAATTTTTTTCGATTCTTAATAAGTTTGATCTCTAATGGTAGTAGGTTATATGTTTTAGGCAAAGTATAGACAAGAAATCTATGACAAATATTTTTATTAAATCTAGGCTTGGATAAAAACTCATTAGCAATACTACGAGTGTGGTATATTGAAGATGTGTAATTCAGTTTTGCTTTATTTTTAAATGCATATAAACATAAATTATGAAAATATAGTGTTCGGATGTTACAATTATCGACAGTATAGAGTAAATTTGTATGATACCTTTTTTGTTTCCTAAAAATAATTTTTAGTATATAATTTTGTGTTACATTTAATTTCTGTAATGAGTTTTCATACATTCCTCCCCATACTATGATACCGTAACGTAACAGTGATTCAACAAGAGACTTGTAAATAACTAGCAATAATTTTTTTGAAAGGAATTCTCGCAATTGGTAAAATTTGTAAATAAGCTTTCTTATTTTTTTCGATAGGTAATCTACATGATTACCCCATTTTAAATATTTGTCAATGATTATTCCCAAGTACTTGATCTCATTTGTCTCTTTAATTTCATCTTTCAATCCAGTGATTTTTATACTATTGAAATCAGGTCTGTTAGCTTCAGTTAGAGAGAAGGCCAGATAATGAGTCTTATTTACATTTAATGATAGATGGAATGCATTTAACCAGTTCTTAATTCTTTCCAAACCTGACTGAACAGCCTTTTTGGTTTCCATCCAGGAATTTTCGCAGAAGATAACTACCGTATCGTCAGCATAGGATACAATTTTTTTTGCACATGTTCTTAAGAATAAAAGAGAATTTATGTAAGCCAAAAAGAGCACCGGACCGAGGACTGTCCCCTGAGGAACTCCTATTTTCACAGTATCTCTTTCACTAAGAATATCATTTAGTTTAACATATTGACTTCGATTTGTCAGGTAACTGTGAAAGACATTCAACACCGAACCACGAATGCCGTAACGTTCCAAAACATTCAACAGCTTTTCGTGGTTGACGGTGTCAAATGCCTTTGCTAAATCCAGAAAAACTGCAATGCACCTCTTGCCTGTATCTAAACTCTCTGTAATGTTCTCAATGACTGAACACATGGCATCACTTGATGCTTTACCTGAACGAAAACCAAATTGGAGCTCATGTATGATATTGTATTGGTCAAAGAATTTTACCAGACGAGTCCTCAAACATTTCTCAAAAATCTTTCCAAAGTTATTAATTACACTAATAGGTCGATAATTGCTAATTTTTGTTTTATCACCAGCTTTATAAATGGGTGTGACTATCGAAGTTTTAAATTGATCTGGAACTATACTTTTAAAAAAAATTAAATTAATTATATGTTTGAGAGGCTGTAAAATATACTGATGAATTTTTTTAATAATGTCAACTGTTATTCCATCAATGCCAGGTGAAGTATTATTTTTTAGTGTGAATATATGTTCTATTAATTCATTTTCCGTTACCGGATTGAGAAACATGATATTAGGATTTATAGTTACATTTTCTTCTAAGGTTGCTGGAACGTCTATGTCTTTGACCATATTTAAACCAATATTGGTGAAATAACAATTACAGTGGTTTGCCATCTGCTTATTGTTATTAAATACGTTTCCTTCATCATTAACAAACTGAAATGTATTTTTGTTATCAGTTTTTTCATTTGTTGCTTCAGATATTAACTGATATACCTTTTTTAGATTATTTTTGTTATCTTCAATTTTTCTAAAGTAGTAGTCATTTTTTGATTTTTTTAAGAGTTTGTTCAATAAGTTTCTATATGTTTTGTATTCATGTTCTAATTCTGGTGAGAAGTACTGATTTAATCGTTTTTTAATTTTATCTCTATTTTTTATAGATGTAATTAGACCGTCAGTTATCCATGGTTTTATTTTTGTGTTTTTATTGTTATAAGTTTTATACGTTTTAGAGATTTCAATATAATTACTGAATTTGTTTAAAAAAAGATCAGCAGCCGTCTGTGGATCATTAGAGCTTATAGTGTCATTCCAAATCTCATTTTTTAAACAATTTTCTAATTTTACGAAATCAATTTTTATGGTCGTTTTTTTACTGGCTTTCAAAATTACATTATCATTTGATTTATAATTTATATTTAGAAAAACAGGATAGTGGTCAGTAATATGGCATTTTAGGATATAAGAGTTAAATATTAAATTATGTTTGCTATTAACTGGATTTTTTAGGAAAATATGATCTAGGCATGATTCAGTTTCATGTGTAACACGGGTAGGGTTCAGAATGTAAGGCACAAAACCATGTTTAGCAAGGACAGCAAAATATTTGTTCACATTTGCATCATTTTCATTCAATAAATTTATATTGACATCACCAATTAATATTTCAATGTTGTTATTTTGATGAATAAGGTCCACATATGTATCTAGCTCATCAATGAAGGATATCAAGTTACTTGGGTTAGGTCTATAAAGTGCAATTATTCTAAAAGGAACATTGTTAATTGTTAGATTTAAAATACTTAATGAAACACCACATATACTTAGTTTATGATTAGTTATGTTATAATTGAGTTCAGATTTGATTAAAATTAAGACACCATCGTTTTTGTTGAAGTCACCTCCATTATGTATGGTAGTATATCCAGGGATATGAAGATTATTTATAGATGAACATTGAAAACATTCACTTAAAATAAAAATATCACAGGTAGTTAAATTATATGCTTCAATAAGTGATAGGAGTTCATCAAAATTCTTGTTTGCACTTCGAATATTAAAATGCATAATGTTAAGGAGTTTATTGCCAGAATTCATTAGAGATTTATATTTATCTGGTTCCAAAAAGTTACCACGGTGATTTTGTTCTAATTGATTTAAATTTTCTAAGACAATATCTTGATCAGTTATTACCATTAAGTAGAGTAATCAATTTTGTTTTTTATCAACTTGATGTGGAATTGTAGCGTGGGACAGTTTAGATCAGTTGAATGATGGTTGATATTATTTTTTAATTCATTGTTTGAGTTAACACAATTAATACAAACTTTTTTTTGTTGCAAACAGTCTTTTTGTTCATGTTCTTCACTACATAGAGGACAGGTTAGTTTTTTGTCGCAATCTTGTTTTTTATGATAAAACCCTTGGCATTGAAAGCAGCGTGGCACTGGTTTTCACATTGTCTTTTCCATTTCGCCATCCAAAGTCGAGAAAACCTTTGGCAACCTCCTGGAAAATGCAACCAATGGGGATGGAACACATCGCGATCACGAGGCAATCACGCATATTTGTTTGTCTCAGCCTTCCGTGAATACTACAGACTAGTACCCAAAGTAAAAAAGTCACTCGCGCACGGTTCATATGTTTAAAAAAATATATATATTACGGCATTGGATATAACATTAGCCTATTGACGTCAATTAGAGTTGTGGGCATGCCCACCGTGCCCACAACGGTGGATCCGCGCTTGTTTGTGTTGGTTATCAACTTGCATAAAAAAGTGAGGATTTTCCGAAGCATAATAATGGAAATTGTGCCTATTAACAAATCCATTTTTATGAAAAGTTGCCTCATCAGTGAATAAAACATTATTGAGGAAGTGGACATCATCTTGCAATTTACTTCTGGCCCAATTACAAAATTGCCTCATTTGAATATGATATGCATGCAACTTATTTGTTTTTAAGATTCGACCCACAGTCTACTTATTTCTACTAATGAGCTCACTTCTTTTTGACCAAGATGGGGATTCTCAACCGTTGCCAGCGCCACAGAAAACTCATTTTCTTCGTTCACAACACGTTTTATTATTTCACTTTTTTTATATTCGTCATTTCCAGTTTCCACAAATCTATTGAGAAGGTTTTGAAAGCTGCTAACATCAGGAATCCTTCTTTCAGGATATCGTTGGTGATAAATTCTATTGGCAAGTAAACAATTTCTGTCTGACTTGCCCAAAACAAAAGTCATGTCTACAAGTTCCGCTTTATTAAATTTCGTATTGTAAAATTCCAAATATTTTAAATTCAATACAAATTTTCTTTTTATTGTGTATTTTGCCACTGAAATATATTTAAAAAATTTTAATGAAAAAACCTCTGCGCCAAACGGATCAGACAGAGGTTTGTTCTTGAATACTTGACTGTTTCAAAAAGTCTCACACCTAAAAATATATAAACTAGAACAATGTTATAAACTAAAAACTGAAAATGAAAGCTATAGCTAGTTAACGTTTCGGAAGAGAATCTACTTCCGTTCTCAAAACTTTTTTGGCCATCAACCAAAAAGTTTTGAGAACGGAAGTAGATTCTCTTCCGAAACGTTAACTACCTACAGCTTTCATTTTCAGTTTTTAGTTTGTAACATTGTTCTAGTTTATATATTTTTAGGTGTGAGACGAGACTTTTTGAAACAGTCAAGTATTCAAGAACCAACCTCTGTCTGATCCATTTGGCGCAGAGGTTTTTTCATTAAAATTTTTTAAATATTTTTTAGCAAAATACCCAATAAAAAGTAAGAAAATCTGAATATGCCACAAATAAACAATTACAGGCAGTAACCAATAGAAATTGTAACTAACGACCGATAAGTGTAATAAATGCTCCGTTGTACACGACAGTTTATACCAAACTGAGGTTTTATTGCTTGTCGAATAACGAAAACGACAAAAAAATGCACAAAAAAACATTACAGTAAAGGACCTGTTAAATACTATTTACTCATGTCAATGGATTGGAAGAAATGGTCCCACTAAATGGCCTCATTTCAAAATTGCATAAAGACGTGTGTCAATGAAAATGGGCAACACGTCGAACGCCTGTTATAAATTTTTCTAATGAATTATTTGAGGGAACCTCTTTTTTTAAGTTTTAAGTTTATTCTTGAATTTGACGCTGACACATTTATTTATAAAACGAAAATGGTTGCAATTAGCCATAGGGAAGTACTTACAAAAAATGTTTGTTTTTCATTTCTACATCACATTGTTGGAAAATATACAGTGTGTTCCATTTGAAAAAAATTGAGAAAATTCAATTCAAAAAGTTCGTAATTGAAAAATAATTTGTGGCCACCCTGTATAGTTTTAGGAAATGAAAACGATCCAAAAACTAGATGTCTCGTAACTGATATTCACACAAGTTTTTCTTAAAACCCATAATTGTGACTGGTGATTTTTTTAATATCCATCTGCAGATTGCATTATTTCAACAAAAAAATTCATTTCATCCAAGTGGTTGGAAGATGTTCAATGCTAATATATACTGATGCACATATTCCATTTTCAAAAAAGGCACTTGGTCCTGTAATTTCATCTTGGCTCGCCCTGTGTGTTCGAAAATAATTTCCAATTATAGACTGTTTTATCTAGTTTACCTGCAATTTTTTAAAAAATTTCTAGCTTTCGTAGAACTCGAGATATCGAGGTCTGACGCACTATTGCCCTACCCTGTATACCCATTCTTTTTTCTGAAAATGCTTACATTTTATAGAATTAACTATTTTATTAAAAGTTTTTTAAATAGATTGGTAAATAACCAAATAAACATGAGACCACGTTTTTGAGAATAACTGCAAAATTTTAGAATAAAGAATTATGAAAAGATTTCCTCGTATAAGAAATGCCGTGCTTTATCGGTATCTAAAATATTATTTACATAGTAGGCATATTTTCAAAGATATAATGGATTTAAAACTGGTATGGTCAAAATTTCCTTAAAAAGTAGGACATTTTTCAATATAACTTAGCAGAACTTCCAAACTGATTAATGTACATTATTCAAATTTTAGTGAATGATTTAGAATAGACACATAATGAACATAAAATTTTTTCAATTTTTTCCGCTCCTCCGTTTCTCATATATTCGCGGTTAAATTGAGTGGTCAGTACATTTTAATCGTATATTAATAACATTGTTAAGTTTATAAAAAAAATATTACTCACTTTTCAGATTCATTAGAAAAATGAATAAAGTTATAGAAATAGAGGCTACAAGGGCAGGACAAGTTCCAGCAATGAGAAGTATGTCAAAGTTTGGAGGAAGCAACACTAATGATTTTATTAAATGATACCTATTATGGACATGGACAACCAACTCGCTAGCTACAAAATATTCCTATCGTGAGGCTGAGAAAGAAACAGGTGTTCAAGAACCTAAGTTCAACCAAGTTTTCTTATGTAAGTTAGTGTAGTGTAGTTAAATATTTTTTATTTTTATTTATTTATTTATTTAAATTATATGAAAGTCATTAGAGACATTTAAAAAAAAAAAATTTAAATGCTCTTATAGGACGTAAAATGTATTTTAAAAACATTTTTCTTGGTACTAAATAATTTTTCATCCTAAATAATTTTATTTGAAACATTTTTTGATTTGGCAAATAATCGTTTTTTGGCCCACCCTCTGAAGTTACACATACACATACAGGAGACAGAGAGAGTGTAATCGAATTAGCTTTTGGTCGAAAATGCAAGGTACTTCATGTATAAAAATTGACTCGTGTAAAAGAGGCCAAGCATATTGAATATTATGCTACGACAACACTTTTTATTTAGTGCTACGTTATGTAAATCGCATAGCTGAGAAAATCAGTTTTTCATAAATAAAAAAAAACTAAGAACTTTATAAAATAATGTTTTATGTGACAAATGTAGTTAGTAAAAAGACATACAAAACCCAACAAGAAATTTTCAAATTGGTTAATTTGCTTATCTGCAAAATCCAAAAAACCGTCAAAGTGGCCTTTTATTCCAATTATTAATAACTAATGATAGATAAGGCCTCGTGACTTTGAAATTGAAGTTGTACGTCTCAATGTACTTAAAAATTGCTGGAAATTTCAAATCGATTCCTTTTTTAAGCTTTTTGCAAAAAGTCATTTGTTTATTAAAAAGGTGCTTTCGTAAAATTGTCCTAATTTTTTTCGTAGACATAGTAGAGTAACGAATCAAATTGGATTTTCTTGATAAGTTATACTGTCAGGTACAGATCAAATTTTATTGGTTTTCACCAATTTAATTGTTTAAAACCAGGTTTAAAAAATATGTGTGTTTTAAAGTCATAAACAAATGGAATAATTCATTTATTTTTAATTGTACGTCATTGGGACTGAGATGATTTTATAGCTACGATTTTTCTGCACATTTAAAAAAAATTTAATGCTCTAAGCCACTTGGGAGCTGAAATAATTTTGAGGCAGATGTGAATTAAGAAATTTAAATAAAGAAATATATAACAATAATACAACAAAAGACCTAATAAAGCATAAGTACTTATCTAAATATTAGTAACGTACAAGGTAAGATTGATAGTAGTGAAGTTCGTAAAAATGTAATAGCGTAAAATGCTACCCCAATTTAAAAAAAAATTGTCATTCTACGACGTATTGTAAAAACTCACCAACATTTTTTACTCTAAATGGTGATCCAAGATCCAAGCTTAGTATTGCCACACATAGACTCTCATCAACAAAGAGAAACCTTACGGGACTTAGGCTTTTCAATTCACTAAAAAACTCGTTGCTAAATAATTTCAAAACTAAAATGAAAACTGATTTATTAAATAATGCCTACTATGATGTTTTAGACTTTCAATATTCTCAAATGTGTTTTTAATGTATTTTATGTGCTATATTCTAAGACGTTTCAAGTACTTTATTTTAAATGTGTACCTGTTTTATTTATTCATTTGTAAATTTTATGACGTATCAAAACACCAAGGTGTATCATTTTTAGATGAATAAAGAATCAATCAATCAATCAAATATATGGTTACGGAGATAATACGATTTTTTCCGTGCGCTGTGATTATGAAGCGGCCGCAGAACCTTGCTGATGCCGCTGCTGTGACATCATCACTCATCCATGTTCTCTAACGAATTTACGTGGCTCATTATTAATCTGCTATACAAAAGTCACCAGCCACATTTATTTGAAATTCTCACATAATGCAGAACAAGTCTTGATCTACTTACTATGTTAATTTCAAATAAAATGGTGAATAGTTGAATCAGCTACGAATAAAAGAAGAAGAAAAATTATCTCAACTCCCAAATGGCTTAGAGCATCCTTTCTAAATTCGCAGAAAAATTGTAGCTTTAAAATGATTCCAGGCCCAGCGACGTACGAATAAAAATAAATGAGCTTTTCCATTTTTTATGACTTTAAAACACACATGTTTTTCAATCTCGATTTTAAACAATTAAATTTGCGAAAACCAATTAAAGGGTATAGCCAGATAAGAATGGGTTATCTGTCCCCGATAGGAACTGCCTATAATATCCATGGTGTCGTATAGGCAAGTCAATGGGTAAACAATGTATGTAGGTTCTTCAGTCCAAGATTCAGCTGCTGCGGAGATATTTAAAAGAAATTGAATAAAATGGGGACTTTTTCAAAAGTTTATTTCTCGTATACTACTTATTTTAGAGAGATGAACAAAAAAATGAATGAAAGCTAACATTGTGAAAATATTGTGCAACTACTTAGTTGCGTCAAACTCTTATATACAGCAATAATAATAGAAAACGTATTCAAAGCCTTATATCACGTGGTTTTTATTGAGTGACCACTTTCTAGAGATTACCGTAAATAGATCGTAATGCCTTCCTTCTTGTACCACCAGTCATTAAAATCGAAAAAGTAGAACACTTTCAAAAAAAATATGTATAATAATTGTGGTACCCATTTGTGAATCTTCAAATCTGTACACGTTTACTGAGTTGAGGAAAATCCATTACATCTGCAGCTACTAATTGCCTAAATGCCTTCTTCCGTCGATTCCAACATTTTGCCGTGACTTCTTCACTATGAGTGTTTGGCACTTCCATTCTATTATTTATTCTGTCAATAATATCATCACGTAATTCTCCATCCGAATACAGTCTTTTTCCAAATGGGTTGTGCAAAAAACCAACAATTCTGCAAAGGATTTTAACATCCGGAAGTATCTTATTCTGCATAGTGCTGTGTAAAAGTGTATATTTTTGAGCTGTTGCCTCATGGACAGCTTCGATAACCCGTCGTATTTTGGTAACCTTTCTAGAAGCATTAGCTTCTTTTGTTGTCAGTCGTGGTCGATTACCTTTAAAGGCTGGCATTACTGAAATAAAGCCTTTATTGCTGATATCCTCCAGAGCATTCCTAAAACCATTCTAATTGCTTTTACCATGGCGAATATAAGTGCCGTCAAAAATCAGAGTGCCAGTTGGTTGTTTTCGATATTTAACAATTTGGTAGCTATATATCTTGTATTGTTTTTTAATTAGATCATCTCTAGTATTTGTAGTAAATCTAAAATGCTGTGGTAAAATATCTACTTCAGAACCCTTTAATATTTGTTTATAAATCTCGGATACTTGTTGCTCTCGTTCTAGACCAAAGATAGATGATATTATTCGATTTGAATTTCCATTTGTTAACTTAAATAGGAATAGAACTAAAGCTCTTCGATTTATCTAGGGCCTTTGACACCCTCCATGTAGACTTTGTATCTGACAAATTAAACAGTTTAGGAATTCGCGGTAACATAAACAAACTTCTCACATCATACTTATCATACCGTAAATTTTACGTTAGACGAGATGGTAAATCAAAACAATATAATGTTGATATTGGCACCCCACAAGGGAGTGTTCTTGGACCTCAAATCTTCATTCTCTATGTCAACGATCTTCCAGAACACATTAGTGAAGGGAAGACTTTTATGTATGCAGATGATACATCAGTCATCATATCGCACTCTGATCCAAAGGAAATTGATTGATTGATTGATTTGCCAGCGTAAGGTGGGCATTGCTGCCAATTCCGGTGTAGGGAGATTTGTTCCACCACGCAGCCCGATCGCCCACCGATCATCCCACCGTGTGCCAGAACAAACCCCCAGTGCTTTTATATACCGCCGGACCAGCTGCATACGCTGGATTGGACATTGGACATGCTTGTTGTCAGCAGCGAGAGCCGCATGACGCATGGGGTAGGAGTATAGGATGGAGCGTGTAGGTGTTTGTGAGATGTTTCTTCTTGTTTTCCTTCTGTCTTCATCGGATGGAAAGTGTAGGCGTTTGTGAGATGCTTCTTTTAGGTTTTCGTGCTTCTTTTTACTTTCAGGTTTTTGTGATATGCTTCTTCTTAGTTTCTGTCTGTGATCATCTTCTCTCCTATTCTACTTCTGAGTTTTCTGTTTCTTCTGTTTCTGAGTCTGGCAGTGTGTATATCCTTGATATTTCTTTATTGTATTCCATTTTTTGTTGTGCCAACTTTTCCCAGTGTGTATAATCCTTTGCTAGCTTATTCATAATCCTCTCGATTGTTGTAATCCATGTGTAGCATGGCCTCCCTATTTTCAGTTTGTTGCTGTTCATTCGCAGCGCTTTCTTCAGTAGGTGTGTCGTGTCCCGTCTTTGGACATGTCCCCAGTATTTCATTGCGTATGATCCTATTCTTTTGATTATTGTTCTTCCCTCTAGTAATGTTGACGTTTTCTGTCGTTTTTGTGGTTTTCCTGTTTTTGCTAGCAGTTGGATAATGTTCCTTTCAGCTCTTCTCAGGCTTCTTCGGTTGGCCTTTATCGTTGCTGCGTTTTTGACTCCATATATCATCGTAGGCATTATGATGGTCGTGTATACCTTTTTGGTTAGGCACCATGGTGGTTTGCTGTCCTCAATGAAGGGTAGTAGAGCTCTTGTGACTCTGTAGGCTGTTTTGACTTGGTGAATAGTCGGGGGGATAGGGGACATCCTTGTTTGACTCCTATATTCTTCATTTTTGATTCCGTCGTCTGTCCAAACCATTGTATTGCAGTGTTTTCTGTATATTGTTTTCCTGTGGCCTTTATTTTCTTTAGTTTTTCGTAATTTCTTTTCGTGTCTTTTCTTGTTGGGCTCATAGGGGATTTGTTCCTTTTCAACGTTTTCCTCGCCGCTATTTTGATTTTTAAACCCATTGTTGACCAATTTAGTTCCTTTCCTGTTAACTGTTTTTCTATCTCCTCCTGGTATTTCTTTTTTATTCCTTTGTTCTGTAGCAGTGAGATGTTCCATGTGTCATTTGCTGTTTTGTTGTATCTTTTTTTTTTCTTTTTTTCTTCTTGTTTCTTTATTACTAGTGTTCCATATAATATTTTGTGATCTGTTTTGATGTTTGTTGCTTGTTTTGCCTTAATATTTTTGACCCTGTCCCTTATTTTTCTATCCACTAGGATATGGTCTATTTGAGAGTTGATGTTTCCTTTACTCCAGGTATTAACGCAGGTTAGGTTCTTGCTCCATGTGTTTCTAACTGTTAGATCTAACAGATGTGCCAAGTTTTTTAGCAAGCTTCCATTATCGTTTGTCCATGTGTGAAGTAAGGTTTTTCCTATGATATTCTTGTCTTCATGTGTTTGGTCGTCCTTTCCTATATGCGCGTTGAAGTCTCCTAGTATTATTGTGTTCATTTTTCTATTCCTATTTCTTCTAGTCTCTTGGGTAATCTGTCTGAATACTCGTCCTGCCCGTTTGTCGGAGGGCACATGTACTCCTAGTATGCATATGTTTTCCTTTCCAATTTGTAAGTCTGCCATGGTTATGTTTTCGTTTACTTTTCTTGTCTTTATCTGGATAGGGGTGTTCCGTCTTATTGCCCATGCGACTCCTCTGCTGGTTTTTTCTTTGTCCCCTCCACTTAGATGCCATTTGTAGTTTTGAGTAACTGCAGTTCCGTCTATTGTGTGTGTCTCTTGTATGCATGCAACGTGTATGTTTTCCATCATAAGAACCTCATCGATTTTTTCTCTTTTCTCTCTCGTTATGCATCCTCTGACATTCCATGTCGCCAGAATGATGTCATCGTGTTGTAATTCTTGACTATTGGCTTCCTCTGTTCTTTGTGATATTTGGTACATGTTTATGTTGGTTGGTAGGATGGAAGATTATATGCTCTCCTTCTTCTTGATGTACTATTATTGTCCTGTTTTTCATATTTGTTGTTACTGCAATTGTTTCCTGCTCCCCCCCCCCCCCCCCCCAAAACCTTCTCTTCTCAGATCTCGAATGAATGCATTTATTTTTCCCGTATTAGAGTTGTATCTATTGTAACGGGGTGCTAGTTCATGGATGGATGCCTGCATGAATGGCATGAAATGGTCTAAGTGATTTTCGATATAGTCAGCTACTTGTTTTCGTAGGGTTTTCATCGCATTCGTATGTGCCTGTGATGTTATATTTTCTCCCTCCAGTTGGTGGTTTAATGTTCCATATAGGCAGTTTCCGTCGCCGTCGATTTTTTTTACCAGTAATTGACGTGTTCTCGTTTCAACGTCCTGTATTAGTGTGTCCATTTTATTTGCCTTGTTTTTCAAAACCAATATTAGCTTGCTGTAAGAGAGTCTTTTTATTATGTTATCTGTATCGCGGTAAAATAACTTTTTACAGCGAGTTGCAAATGAGAAAGCGGCCCGAGAGAAACCTCCGCACACCCTGTATATTGTTTTGATTTTTGTAGTGTCTAATTCAAACTGCCGTTTTCCAAATGGGGATAAAAAAGATATTATAAAAGTAAAGTAAAAATAATACTAAAAAATAGAGGGGCAAACATAAATAATAAATCATGAATTAATTAAGTAATTAATCAGTCAGTTAAATAAAGGTATATATCTTATCTTTCTTTCTTGTAGTAGGCTGGTGATGTTTGTTGAATCTATGGAACTCCACTTCATGCGAATTGTTTATTTACACTTTCCGAGAAAGCATTGGGGTTCTGGTGCCAACTTCTAATTTTATATTACTTGACACTGATATATTTATTACCCTGGCACTTCATGAGGTCTTTTGGGTACAGACAGGCTTATCGTAACACGCCGCACTTACTATTATATTACCGAAAGCCCTGTACTAGAAATAATCAAATATTTATTCCATATAAACTTTGTATATTAACTATTTCACTTCACCACATGCAGAATTTCTGGACCTATCGATGGCCTAAATTTTATATAAATTAGCGGTGTTTAAACATGTGTTTTAGAGCTTATTTCGAGAGCGTTCTTCGATGCGTCTGTTCACTTTGAGAAACTCAACCGAACTCCCGCACTCTGATCCAAAGGAAATTGTAAATAAAGTCAATATTACTCTACGGCAGTTCTGCTCATGGTGTAATAAAAATCGCTTAATAATAAATGCTGATAAAACTGTTATCATCCAGTTCCATACAAGATTCCAAAAACCTTACAACTTTAACTTCTCTTTGTATAATAACACAATAAAATTTGAACGAAAAACAGAATTCCTTGGATCAGTAATCGACAATCAGTTGACTTGGGAACCACAGATTACCTTTTTAGCAAACAAACTAAATAAAGCATACTAAGTTATTAATCAGCTAAAGAATAAATTAAACCAAGACGCTCTATTGCCGGCTTATTACGCTCTGTGTTACTCAGCCATAAGCTACAATATTGTAGTCTGGGGTCAGTCTGTTCATGTTAAAAGAATCTTTATCCTACAGAAACGGATTATCGGGCTGATTTATAACCTTGATATTCATACCTCGTGCAGCGATACGTTTAAAAATAAAAAAAATTTACCTCTAGCGTGTATCTACATATTAAAAACATTATTATTCTGTCATGAAAATAGAAAACAATTTTTAACACACGCAGATGTACGTAGTTATGATACGAGGCACAAAAATAATTTTTACTCAAATCAACACCGTCTCACTTGCTACGAGAAATCTCCCTTCTATAGTGGATCTCACTTGTACAATCTACTACCAAAGAACTTTAAAGACTTACCTGTCCATGCTTTTAAAAAAGCCATAAAAAATTTCCTAACCTCCAATTCATTTTACACCATGGGTGAGTTTATTTTAAAAATTGAAACCGAGAAGTCAGTTGACTAGTCTAAATAATTATTTTTTATTCTTTGTGATATGCTTTTATTGTGTCTTTATATTTTTAATGTGTTTTTTTGTTTTTTTAACATTTTTTATATTATATTGTAATACCTAGCTCTTATACTTTATATTATTATATCATAAACTGTAATATGTAAGTTCCAACTTTATACTTTTGACTTATCTTATCTACTATCATTGTAGCCACAAAGATCAATAAATGTATCTATCTATCTATCTATCTATCTATCTATCTAACAGTATGTACAGATTTGACGATTCATAAATGGGTTCCTCAATTATTATATATATATTTTTGAAAGTGTTCTACCTTTTCGATTTTAATCAATCTACTGGTGGTACAAGAAGGCATTAGGATCTATTTATGGAAATTTTTAGAAAGTGGTCACTTAATAGAAACCACGTGACATAAAACTTTGAATACGTTTTCTATTATTAATATTGCAGTGAGTATATAAGAGTTTAACGCAACTGGGTAGTTGCATAATATTATTCACAATGTTAGCTTTCAATCATCAAGTTAAGTAGTATACGAGAAATAAATTTTTGAAAAAGTCTCCATTTTTTCATTTTTTTTTTTTTAAATCTCCGCAGCAGCTGAATGTTGAATTGTTGAACCTACATACATCGTTTACCCATTAACTTGCCGACACGACACCGTAGATATTATAGGCAGTTTCTATCGAGGGCAGATCGCCCATTCTTATCCGGCTATACCCTTTGATACCTGATAGTACAACTTGTCAAGAAGAGAATTCACGTTGATTCGTTACTCTACAATGTCTAGAAAAGGAATTAGGATAATTTTACGAAAGCACCTTTTCAATAAACAAATGACTTTTTACTTAAAAGATATCGATTTGAAATTTTCAACGTTTTTTAAGTACATTGAGACCTAAAACTTCCAATAATTTCAAAGTCGCAAGGCTTAATTTATCATTTGTTATTAACAATTGAAATAGAGGCCATTTTGAGGTTTTTTCGATTTTGCAGATAACAAATTAACCGATTTGAAAATTTCTTGTTGGGTTTTGTAGGTCTTTTTAGTAGCTATATTTTTCATATAAAACATTTTTCCTAAAGTTCTTAGTTGTTTTTTTTTATTCACGAAAAACTGATTTTCTCAGCTTAGCGAATTATTCTAAAAATGTGGCACTAAATAAAAAGTGTTGCCGACGCATGATATTGAATATTCTTAGCATCTTTTACACGAGTCAATTTTTATACATCAAGTATCTTGCATTTTTCATTTCGGGGTACATTTGAACTAAATCCATTACACTAACAGATGAGAGGCCCATTCAGATACAGTATGTGAGTCACAAATCATTTTCATCACAATATGAAAATTTAATTTTTGTACTTCAGTATTATCTCTTTTTGTGAAAAAGTTATAATGAGATACATTGTGCATCACAGACTACTACAGACTGTTTACTTTATTGGAAAGAAATGCCGATTGCTCCATGTCACTTCCACGTATTAAATTGACTATAAATTTATCCTTGTCTTTCTTCTGCTAAAGCAGTCGTAGAGGGCGGGACGCTATATGCATATTATGCAGTGTGGTGTGTACAGAAACTACTTCCGTAGTAGAGCACTTTAGTCCTTCTTGTATGAAAACTAATTTGGTTCCGAATAAATCTTGTAGATGGCAGAAGGAAATGTATGTATAGCCGTGGTTCACTAATTAGGTTATTATTTTTGTTGTTTTAGGTATAAACAAATAAACTTTAGAGAAGTGTATTTATTTTTGAGTGATTTCACCTCATAATTTTTCAGTATTAATAAACTGTGGCAATTAGCGATAAGTACATAGTGTATAAAATTATGACAGTGATATATTCTTTTAATTAGTGGATCAGCTGATTAGCCGAGACGGTCAGGTTTTGAAATGGCAGTCAATTGTTTACAAAATGCAAAAACTGGAAATTGTTCATAACAGTGAAATTTAATATTTGTCTTTCAAATTACGTAAGAAATTGTGCAAACGTAGGTAAATTTTTTACAAAATATAATATCAACTATATAAAAATATATATAATTTAGGTACTCTTAGTTTGTGTTTATCGTTTATCTATATTACAAAATATTTTAAATTAAAGATACTTCGTAAGAGTTTTTTTTTTTTATTTGAATACCATTGCCATCTGTCGCAGCCGAGACTCAGGAGGGAGAACTGCTCAGATGAAAATGGAAGAAAGGACACGATATTTGTTCAATAACATACCTATTTTGTGAGGGCCTTAGTTTTTTTTTTGGTGGGCTTTTCAATTTTTTCCTATTTAGATCAAAATTGTGTCATAGATCTTAAACAGTATTCAGTTAAGTTACATAAAAAAATGTTTTGCAAAGCAATTTAATGCATTTTTGAGTTAATTAAGGTTATAACCCCATCAACAAATTATTATTTGTCATAAGCAGGGTATCTTTTATACCGTCACTGCTCATATAGTAAAAAAAATAAGAACATTATAATATGTGTTTTTACGTGACAAAATTGCGATGTAGTTCTATCACAATCCACTGGTAACCTCCATAGTGTTTATTTCTGATACATAAATACCAACAGAAATTTACATTTTGATTTGTTCTGCTACAAACATTATCTTTCTTTTATCAAAATAATTTGTTTTATAACCTTAAGTAAAAAAACAGGTACATGTTTACTTTACCGAAATACTTTAAGAACTAAGACTCAATTCTTAATTAAAGAGAGGAAAATTGAAAGCCTCACCAAATAAACACTAAGCCGTTTCGACCCTGACAATATAGGTTTTTTATCGATCAAATATCGTGCCCTTTCTAGCATTTTCGTCTGAGCATTTCTTTGGGAGACACTGTATATGCGTAATATATGGGACACCCTGTATATACTCGTGACGTCACCTGTCGAAGACAGGCAGATTGTGGCTCCATCTACTGAGATTTCCAGCATTTTGCAAGTGAGTCCGAAGCGACATCTTCCCTTGTTTTGCAAGGAGAGAGAGAGAGAGAGAGTAGAACACAGAATTAAGGAAGATAGAACATTATTGCGGTACTAATTTTTGTATTGAGTGCTACGTCTGGAGTAGTCTGTGTTGTGCATAGACTAAGTACCAAAAGGATATACCTACCCCGGGGCCAGAATGCTCATTGTGCAGCAAAATGAGAACCTTACACATAAATTTCCTATTGCCAATATGTGGATGGTGTTACTGGGAAACAATCAACCGCTACTTTGAAGTTTCAAGTAAAATCAGCCTAAAGTTTTGATCCCTTATAAAATTACCCTTTTGTATTTTTCTGATGTTTTATTACGAGTTTAGAATAATTAAGTTTTTATTTAATTGCCCTCTTAAGTATTTGAAGTAAATTTTATAAAACTTTTATTAATTGATAATTTTGGTGTTTGGTTACTTTTAATTTAACAAGAAAAATTAATGGGGATCTTTAAAAACAAATCTCTTTATTCTTTAGAAATAAATTGAATGACATTGCCTAATAAACAACCAAAGTCAATCGAAAGATTCTTATGCTTAGGCAATACAAATTTTCCATCATTTAGAAATATCAGCCTTTTGTATTTTTCTAATGTTTTATTACGGATTTAGAATAATTAAGTTTTTATTTAATTGTCCTCTGAGTATAATTTCGTAAAACTCTTTTTTAATTGACAATTTTGGTATTTTCTTACTTTTAATTTAACAAGAAAAATTAATGGGGATCTTTAGAACAAATTTCTTGATTCTTTAGAAATAAATAATCAACAAAACATGGGCTTTTGTAAACAAATGTTTATTAAGAAACATGAAACTTCTAAACAATAAATATGTAAATACATATTGATTTTGTATCTACTCAATATTGTCCTCAATTTAAAAATCATTATTTTGTTGCTTGCCGGTAACCTCAGCCTCTGGCAATACTATGGTTATATTTTTCTACTCCTGCTACACATTTAAACCACTATACAAAGCAAATAACACACAACAGATGGTTTAAAATATTTAAAAGAACCAAGCTACAAACATGAACCAATATAAAAATTATGAAAGGAACCAATGATCACTTATTGGGCTCTTTTAAAGAAAAGTGAACATCTTTGTCTGGGTAATTGTCGCTTGGTTCAATTGAAAATAGAGGGCGTTAGATATTTTCTATTGTTTGGTTCTTTTTTTAGTATCTAAATAGAGATGTTGATTGGTGTCGTTAACTCAAAATTTCAATTTGGCACTTGGATTGTTACAGCAACTCCATCCATATATGAATAGCGTCTTGTCCTCTTAAAATTTATCAGCATATCATGAGTGTAAAAACCTAAACATATGAAAATATGAAGGATAAATAAATAAATAATTTAAAAACTTAATATAATTAATTTTCAGATTAAAGAGAAAAGAAAAACAGATTGTTTGTGCACCTCTCTAGTTGTTATATCAAGGGTGTAGCAGAATAAGCAACATAAAATCCCCCTGTCTCCACTGGTAACCCTGTACCCTAATAAATATAATTTTTTGTTTTCATTTTTTGTCTTTGCAAGTTGTGTGTTAATTATTGTGAAAATAATAGAGGATGCAAATGTGATTTAAATACATCTTAGGAAAAAAAAATGTGCTCATTTTGCTGCCACTTTTTAATAAAAAAAAAATATTGTAGAAATCAAATATTTGTTTATTCAAGAAAATAATGATTCGCGTACACAGAATTTTTACCAAAAATACATTGCTATGAGTAGTTTATTGTCAATTTTTTTCAAATTTTTAGATGCGGTGCGCCATACTTAAAAAAAATAAGAATAATAAGAACTGTTACGACTTAATGTTAAGTAGTGCTCACCATTGAAACTTTATGTATCCAGATTTCTTGCATTTTATTCGTTCGGATATTGACACTGAGGAAGAGGATGACAATCTCCAAAAAGTTGGTCAAGTAATCGTAATATAAACAACACCACCCCATTAGAGTGGTTGTTTATCTTATTAATAATAATAATAATAATATTACTTTATTAATCCAATAGATCAAACAATATTGATATAGGACAGGTCAAAAATATTTATTTTATTTATTTAAAATTAACGTGCCTCGACTACGTGTGGTCAATGGCACGGGTACGATATATTTACAAGTAGGTATACATTAAATCAGATTATACATTTGGATGTCATATAAGAAATGTATTGTTTCCTTAAGGTTTGGCGGAGCGAGGTCTTCTCTGAGGTCACCTTTGAGGTTGTGACGTTGTCGGGCTTGGGCATGTTGAGGGCATTCTGAGAAAATGTGCTTCACTGTAAGGCGACAGTTACAATGGCTGCATAATGGTGGGTCACCAGATTCCATCAGGTAGCCGTGTGTGATGCGAGTATGCCCGATTCTCAGTCTTCTTACAATTATTTTGTCTTTTCTTCTCATGTCTGGAAGTGTGTTTGCGACAATTCTAGGTTGTATCGGATACAATTTGGTGTTTGACTGGTTCCACAGATTTTGCCATTTATTTGTAATTTTTTGTTTTACCATATTTTTTAAGTCTTTATGGAGCTGCATCATTTCTACGGGCAGATTAGACTCTAAGGCTTCCTTAGCTGCTTGGTCAGCTCTCTCATTGCCGACGATACCAACATGTGATGGTACCCAGATGATAGTGGTGTGGGTACCTTGGGCGGCGAGTAAATGGCAAGTCTCATGTATGCTTTGAGCGAGAGGGTTTTTGGTGTACTTGTTAGTTATACTATGGATGGAAGCAAGCGAATCTGTGCAAATTGCAACCATCCCATTCGCTTCTGTTAGAGTCTTAAGTGCCATTAAAATTCCGTATAATTCCCCGGTATGAACACTGCAGTGGGTGGGGAGCAGATGTCTTGCTATGGTGGAGTTTAATGTAGTAACAGAGCAGCTTACACCGTTTTCGTTTTTTGAGGCGTCAGTATATAGGATGTTATCGAAGTATTCTGAGTTGGTAACTTCTAAGAAGGCTTGCCTAAAGATCGAATTGGAAGTTTCTTGCTTCTTATATTTACACAGAGATGTATTAATTGAGGGCAGTATTTTGATCCAAGGTGGTATGGGTGAAATGGGATTGGCAGATGTCTTGGCAAGATTTATATCACCTAAGAGAGGTTTTAATATTTGTGGGATTGACAGAAGCCTTTTGGGGGGGTTGGATGGTACTGGTTGGTTAGAATTGAAGATACTGAAGATTGGATTGTTTGGATTAGCAGACACATTGGCAGAATATGATAAGAGAAGTTGTTCACGGCGTAGGGAGAGGGGGAGCTCATGTGACTCACAGTACAGGGAGTCAGTAGGGCTAGACCTAAAAGCGCCAAGGCAGATGCGAAGTGCAGAGTTGTGCACTGTGTTCAGGTTTTTTAAGTTAGATCTGCTAGCTGAAATGTATACTATGCTGCCATAATCTAATTTGGAGCGGACTAAAGCTCTGTAAATTCTCAGCAAGGTTTGTTCTTCGGCTCCCCAGTGATGGTGCGATAATATCTTCAGAATGTTTATGCGGTTTGCACAGTTTTCTTTGACGTCTTGTATGTGTTGTTTCCAGGTAAGCTTGCTGTCAAAAGTTAGACCTAGAAATTTGTAATGATCTACTACTTGTAGAAGTGCACCGTTTAGACTTAGATGTGGCACATGGTTGCCTCTCCTTCTACTAAACTTAATAACTTTAGATTTAGAGGCAGAAAAATTAAAGCCAGAGGCGTTTGACCATTGAGTTAGGTCATTAACAGAATTTTGTAGTAGGTTGCATGTGGTTGTTGTATTTTTTCCTGAGCAGTAGAGAATAAGGTCATCTGCGTAGAGGGCGTACTTAACTGGCGATTGGATGGAGGAGCACATGTCGTTCACAGCTAATATAAATAAGGTAGTACTTAGGACCGAGCCCTGAGGAACTCCGTTCTCCAGGATGAACGAGTGAGAATTTTTACCGTTGGCTGCTACTGTAGCTGATCTGTTGGTTAGAAAGTTTTTCAAAAAAGATAATATGTTTCCTGATAGGTTAACTTCCCTTAGTTTATTAAAGATGGTAGGTCTCCATACGCTGTCGAAGGCGCTTTCTATGTCAAATATTACAGCGACCACGTCTTGTTTAACAGCAAATGCTTCGGCTATTTCTGTTTGGAGTGCTATTAAGTTGTCTGTAGTGCTTCTGCAAGGTCTGAATCCAGACTGAGCTTTATTCAGTAGCTTATGTCTTTCAAGATACCAAAGCAAGCGTTTGTTGATCATTTTTTCTAGCAATTTGCACATCGTGCAGGTCAAAGAAATGGGCCGGTATGATTTTGGATGAATCGAAGTGGAGTCATTTTTCTTAAAAGGTAATATGATGGATTGTCGCCATAAAACGGGAAATTCTTGACTTATCCAGATTTGATTGTATAGTTCCAAAAGTTTGTCTAGGCTGGCTGGAGGAAGCTTTTTAAGAAAGATGAAGGGGATATCATCTGGACCAGCAGCAGAGTTTTTACATAAGGAAAGGGCGAAAATTAGTTCTTCTTGTGAAAAGGGGAGGTTGAGTGACTCAGAATCGGGAAGTACAATTGAACGTGTGCTGTGTGCAGCTTGGGGAATATTCATGTTTTTGGTTTTAGTATGCAAATGATTAGCAAGGATGTTGACAATATCCTGACTATCAGTGACGATTTTGTCATCGTGCATTATGGCAGGTATTTTGCTGATAGTGTTGCGCCCTTGCATTTGCTTTATTTTTTTTCCAGACCTGACCAGGGGGAGTCTCAGTTGTTAATGTGTTCACGTATTTATTCCAGGATTGGTTTTTGCTTACTTTTAGGACTCGTTTTGATTTAGCCTTTAATTTTTTTAAATTGATTAAGTCTTCCTGTGATCGAGTTCTTCGATATTTGTTTAAAGCTGTTTTGCACCCTCGGACTGCGATTTTGCAGGCATCATTCCACCAAGGGACTATCTTTTTTGAAGGATTTATATTATATTTCCCGATATGTTTTTGAGCCGATGTAGTAATGCAGTTAATAAATTGGTTTGTTGCTTCATCAATATCATCAGAAAACTTAAGCGTGTCAGTCTGTGCCTGTACGCATGAGCTAAAATTATCCCAGTCGGCGTGTGCTATTCTCCACTTACAAACAGTGTCAACTGGTTTAGGTGTATCGTGCGTTATGATTATCGGGTAATGGTCACTATCATAAAGACTATCTAAAGTACGCCAGCTAAGTAGAGGAGTTGTTCTAGGGTCACTGAAGCTAAGATCGATAGATGAAAATTTCCCAGTAGAAATATAAAAATGTGTGTTACTTCCTGCATTCAAAAGACATAAATTTGTGTTGTTAATTGTATTTTCGATAATTTTGCCTCTGCTGGATGTTTGTTCGCATCCCCATACTATATTATGTGCGTTAAGGTCACCAACAAGGATGAACGGTCTAGGTAACTGACTTACGAGATCGGTAATGTGCGCTTCTGTTAAGTTATAGTTCGGTGGTATGTATACGCTGCAGATAGTAATTTTTTGTGGACACCAAACATTTACTGCTATTGCTTCTAAGGTTGTCGTTATAGGAAGTTGCTGGGAGTAAAGATCGCTAGATGTGAAAATTGAAGTTCCGCCACTGGCTCGAATGCATTCAGTTCTAATGAAATGGTAGCCTACATAATTTTTGAGATAGGGCTTGTGGGATTCTTTAAAATTTGTTTCCTGGAGGCAGATGATATCAGGCAGGGAGTTGGAAATAAGCTGTTGTATTCGTTCTAGGCGCGGAAGGTCAAAAATAAAGTATATTAATAATGATCATTTGCACATAATAATACTAAGAGAAAAAGATTAAAAAACTAAATATTCATCTACACTATAAAAGGAATTAGTACTTAACTAACATATTTTTAACAGAAGATATAAATTTTTTTTAAAGTACAACTTTTTATGCTTATATCTAATTTATTATAAAGAACAATACCGAGATAGTAAGGATTAGATTTATAAAGTTCTAATCTGTGGAGTGAGTGCTGCAAATTCTCTTCATGACGTGTATTGTATTCAGGTGATATATTCTGAAAAGTGAATGCGTTCAAATTTTTACAAAATTTAATACTTCAAGAATATACAAACACGGCAAAGTTAATATTTTTTGCGAAATAAATATCTGTCTGCAAGATTCTCGATATTGTAATCCATACATAGAACTTAAGGTTCTCTTTTGCAGCACAAATACACGACTAGCTGTGCTTGCATAATCCCAGGAAATCACTCCATATCTAATTGTCGATTCAAAATTTAAATAATAAAATATTTTCACGTTTTTACTTGAAATTTAGGATAACCTTTTTAGAGCAAAACAGGTACTTGCACACTTTGTCATACATAGTCTACGTGAGCTTTCCAGTTTAGTGACATATCTACATTAATACCTAGAAGCTTAAAGTCTTTTACTTGCTTAATTGTTTTGTGTTGAAGTTTAATACGTGGACTAGATATATAGTGGGCACCAACAGGATGAAATTGCATTGAAAACGTTTTTTCTTGATTCATTGACAGACTGTTTAAAGTGAAATAATTGGAAAGAAAAATATCAGAATATCCTGCAGAAGGTTAGACATTATATTAGCATCTTGATTGCAAGACAAGAGAGACATATTGTCAGCAAAAGCACAGTGAAAAGTGGAAATAAAGTTTTCAATATCTTTTATATACAGACTGTCTATTTTACGAGGGCCACACCAAATATCTCGCTTAATATCTATTGTAGAAGAATAAAGTTTTAGAAACAGTTATCCCATTTTTTGTGAGCTATATTTCAGTAAAAAGAAATTTGAAATCCATAGCCTACTTTATGAGATATATTACAAAAACCTGAAAAATAGGAAAACCACAAACGGTTATAGCTTCCTTATTTGAGGAGATACGAAAAAAGTTAAAGGAATGAAAGTTGACGGCAAAGACAATAAGAATAATAACGTGTAACAAAAAAATCGAAAAATGCAGTTGGCTTTGACATACGCTATTGTGCAAAAATGAAAAATACATATCTCAAAGCAGGCCATGACGCCATTAATTCCGTTATTTTTTTCTCATTCCAACGATATAAAACATGTCACAGAAATTTTAACTGATAGTGTCAATATTTAATATTTTACGAATACCACAATTCATATAATTGAATCGTAACAATCAGCTGTGCCATAATTAGTGAAAAACAATGTATACAGTTATTAATAAATTTGACAGATTGTCACTGTTGTATGTTGTATGTTGCGTTGTCGAGTTCTAAGAAAAATGTTATATTAGTAATTATGGTGTACACCAATAATAACAAATTCGATATGATTAGCATTTATTGTAAGTGCAATTTTGACGCTGAGATGGCAGTCACGGTTTACGGAGATAGATTTCCAGATGCTCCGCAGCCAAATCGAACTATGTTTAGGAAGTTAGTTCAAAATCTAAAAACGCACGGTTCGTTTTAAAAAAAAGTAGTAAGGCGAGCGCATGTTGCGGATAATGTAAGAAAAGTGAATAGAGTAATAAATTATGTTAACCAAAATGAGGAAACCTCTTTGAGACAAATTCAGAGAAACTGTCGCATAAAAAAAGACAGTGCAAGAAAAATATTGAAAAAAAACGGATTTCGATGCTACAAAATGAGGAAAGTTCAACAGATGGGAGATGAGGGAGATAAGCGAAGGAGAGTAAGATTTTGTAGATGGTTATTAAATAAGAAAAGGAATGACGCGCTGATATGTAGCAAAATTCTTTGGTCGGACGAATCAAATTTTTCTAATAATGGATTTTTCAATAGAAATATGCATTATAAGTGGACACGAGAAAATACACATTGGTGCAGAGAGACTGCTTTCCAAGAAAGATTTTCTACGAATGTTTGTTTGGGTCTTTTAGGGACTAAAGTAATTGGACCTTATTTTTATGATGGCAAATTAACCGCTCGTAGATACCTTAATTTCCTGCAAAACGAATTTCAAGATTTTCTTTATGAATTAACAGTGGCAGAAAGATTAAATTATTCATATTTTCAACAAGATGGGGCTCCACCTCACACTGCTGTAATATGTACAAATTATTTAAATCAAGTTATGCCAGATAGCTGGATAGGCACCTATGGACCCATTCTATGGCCAGCTCGATCACCAGATATTACTCCCTTGGATTTTTTCGTCTGGGGTTACATTAAAGACAAGGTATTTCAAACTGCCCCTGAAAATATTGACGACATCAAAACCAGAATTCGAAACGCATGTGAGGCAATTACTCCTGAAATGCTCCAAAATGTAATGCGTGACGTGTCTCGTAGAGCACGTTTATGTGTCAGAATGCATGGTGCACAATTTGAGCATTTGTAGTTAGAAAAATAAATACACACAATTTCTTTTCAATATAGTAGTAGGTAGTACTGTTATACATAGTTTTTCGTTTTTTTCTTTGGATGTTCGTTTTGTACTTGTATTTTTATTTATGAGATATTTATTGGTTTGTATTAAATTGTAATAAATAATTACGGAATTATAATTATTATAAAGTGAATTTTTACTATTATGGCACAGCTGATTGTTACGATTCAATTATATGAATTGTGGTATTCGTAAAATATTAAATATTGGCACTATCGGTTGAAATTTCTGTGACATGTTTTATATCGTTGTAATGAGAAAAAAATAACGGAATTAATGGGGTCATGGCCTACTTTGAGATATGTATTTTTCATTTTTGCACAATAGCGTATGTCAAAGCCAACTGCATTTTTCGATTTTTTTGTTACACGTTATTATTCTTATTGTCTTTGCCGTCAACTTTCATTCCTTTAACTTTTTTCGTATCTCCTCAAATAAGGAAGCTATAACCGTTTGTGGTTTTCCTATTTTTCAGGTTTTTGTAGTATATCTCATAAAGTAGGCTATGGATTTCAAATTTCTTTTTACTGAAATATAGCTCACAAAAAATGGGATAACTGTTTCTAAAACTTTATTCTTCTACAATAGATATTAAGCGAGATATTTGGTGTGGCCCTCGTAAAATAGACAGTTTGTATAATAATAGAAGTCGGCCCAGGACACTGCCTTGGGAAACTCCAATATTAACATTCATTTCCTCCAATCTTTTGCCGTAATATTCAACAAGCTGCTTTCTGTTCATCAGATAGGATCGTAAAAACTTATTGCATTGGCCACGTAACCCATAACCCTCCACTTTTTAAAAAATATCATGGTCCACGCAGCCAAATTTTTATTTATTTAATCGTCTTATTTATATTAACGTCCTGGCGGAGTTTAGCTAATGCTATTCCACCACTCAACCGGGACACCTACACATAGACATCAACACAACAACCATTCCCTGCAATATTGCCATCTACCGCAGCTGAGACTCGAACTCAGGAGAGATAATAGCGACCAGACATGTTGTGCCACCCAACAGCGGTCTAGTCCACTACTACCACCTCGGTAACACATTAAAAACGCCACTGAACATCCATACCCTCGCCAGGATTCGAACCCGGGACTCCGTGGTCACAAGCCAAATGCCTTAGCATTGCGCCACCGAGTCGGTGTTTTAGATAAATCTACAAATAAGGCCATAACTTTCTTACCCTGGTCAAGATTTTTGTAAATATGATCTGAAGCTTAGTATAGCAGAAATTGTAGAGTCCTTGCTGATTAGGTGACAGCATATTATTAATATTCTATTCTAATTTTTCGATTAAAAAAAACTGATAGTAAAGACGATAATTACAAATTTCTTTAGAATCTCCGTTCTTAAAAAGGCATACTACTTTAGATATTTTAAGTACATCTGGAATGTGACCTTCAGCAAAGCAGTGATGTTAGAGGTGTTTCAGAATCTCATGAACAGCGAAATGCGCAAAAGGCAAAGTTTATTATGAGTTATAAGTATTTTTTTGAAGACACTGGAGGCTGTCTTGCTGTATACATAAACAAGAGCTCAGGATAAATTGTAAACAATAAATATAATATTTTTAAGAAGTGTAACTGAGTCAATAGGAGGGACTATGTCTCTGCGCATATGAAGGTCACAGCTCATGAGATTTTAAAACACCTCTACACAGGGGTCTGCCAAGAAAATGAGTACATTGTTTAATAATTTTTATAGAAAAATTATCATGTCCTGTTGAATTTGAATTTTTTAGATTATTTATTACGTTGTTCTTATTTAGATAATGTATATTGATATCACCACTCTCTGATTCCTAAGCCGATTCAAGTGTTACTCGCATTTTCGCATTAACTAGGCCACTGTTTATTTATGCCTATTTGGACATCGAAATTGTCAGCAAATCACATCACGCGCCAAATGTCCGCTACTAACATGAAAGCGGTAAAATTGTCTACCGATCTCACTCGGGAAGTAAAAAATCAATCACGATACCAGTTTCTCAACGTTACTAAAACGTATTGTTCTCCACGCACCACATCATAGTACATAAATTCAAAAAAACTTACAGTTTCATTCCTGGTCGCATGAAGGTCAATGGACGGATGGCACTCAATAAAAATGAACCTACAAACTACAAAATCACCAATAATCATGGATGGCATCAAAGCAACTAATTCAGGTTAATAACGCAATTATGCTGCTATTTAATGCAGATTTATTCTGTCATTTGATTGACTATTAAATATTTGCACTTTGTGATTTACAACTTACTCTGATGCACAATTTAACATTAAACGTAGCTGCAATACTCAAACACGTAATCGTAACCATAAAAAGACTTTAAATTCTTCTAACAATATACCATAAGGCCATTGCTCGACTCAAAAACTTAAATTCGCAAACAATTCTTGCGTCCATTCTAAACGACAGCTCATAATACACTTTTAATTACTGAGGGCGGTTAAATTCACTATCTTCCCTCGCAAATAACAACAGTGTTAAAATACTTTATCAAATCGAGAAGGTACAATTCACCTCTCTTTTGTATACCGGCTTGTAGCCGGAACTCGACTGCCTAAAACCAACGAAAATTTACCCGCACGAAGTAAACAACACCCCCTGTCCCCATCTACAAGTTAACCGTCAAACTGTTTTGAAGATAAAATTTTGCTTTCGTACAAAAACAATTTTATAAATGCACACATTTTAGACATTCTTTTATTTGATGTAAGGCACTGGATGTTCCTTTAAAACGTGACCGTTACAGAATGAATAATAAGATAAACGACCATAATGGAGTGGTAATGTTTATATTACGATTACTTGACCAACATTTTGGAGATTATCATCCTCTTTCTCAATTGCAGTATCCGAATGAATAAAACATAAGAAATATGAGTACATAAAGTTTCAATGGTGAGCACCACTAAACATTACGTTGTAACCGAATAATTTTTTTAAAATATGACGCCCCACTTTTAAAAATTAGAAAAAAATTAACAAACTACTCATAGCAGTGTATTTTTGGTAAAAGTTCTGTGTACGTGAATTATAATTTTCTTAAATGAATAATTAGGTATTTGATTTCTTCAATATATGTTTTTTTTTTATATGAAATTGAAAATGATAACCAAAAATTATATTTATTAGGGTATAGGGATTACCAGTGGTGATGAGGGGCTAAAACTCGAGGAAAACATTTCTTTTTCTATTATCGATCTGCTGACGCCGAACTACTTCCAATCGCTTCTGGGGCCATTTTACTTTACTTATTCTGCTACTCCGTTTGTACATTTGTTAATTATTAAATAATTATATAAAAGAGTAAATATTTGTTTGAGTGGTATATACATTGTACAATGTATAGTTAGGCGCTAGATTATTAATACATTGTATTGGTGTCTATTTGTGCTATTTGAATGTGTGCCGCAGGCTGTTTGCTAAGACTTGTAGTCTGAAACTGAAAATAACCTACTGGTCCTATTTTTCAGTTGTGAGACCCATGTGACCTACTTGTCATGTGTGGTGGCCAATAACTGAAAAAAAAACTAACAAGGGAAGTTGGAGAAATTTCAATGCCTTCCCTGTTTGGGAATTATAGGGGCAATGTGCTCGTGTCCCACAGCAGCTGTCAAAGCAATGCTAGACCTACTTAATGTACATTTGTATGTAAGGAAGGAAGCAGCAGTTGGTGCCCTAAGTCTACAGCAGGTAGACCTCATTCAAGACAGGTCACTTAAGAAACTCAGAAGAAATTTGGAGCTAATTCAATTAGAATCCATGGCCAAACCCACTGACTCGATGCAAACCAAGCAGGACTTCGATTGCCTTGATGTGCCGATTGAGAGCCATCAAACGAGGAGTGTCGAAGAACTGTGGTTGTAGAATGGATTACTCATCTGGTACACAGATTAATCAAAAATGACTGAAGGGGTTGGTGTATATCTAGCAGAGCCTAATTGCAGGCAATGCAGAGCCCTAGATAGAACCTCAATCATCTTCCAGGCAGAAATCTATGCTATAGATCTGTATGCCCAGGGATGCATAAACAAACGCATTCGAAGGGCAGAAATCTATATACTTTCACATAACTAGGCAGCGTTAAAGGCTCTTATGTCTTTACACTTTTGAGTCTGAAATTGCCTGGGAATACAGAAATTCCCTGCAGCAACTGACAAAGAACAACAAGGTTACCTTGATGTGGATGCCAGGGTACAGGAAAATAAATGGAAAAGAATTAGCTTTGCAAAAAAAAATATGTTTTTTGATTCTGATCCATCTTGTAGCCAATCTAAAGGACACATAATGGACGAAAGCCGAACATGGGAAAAGGAACAAAAACGTCCTACTGGAAGAATATTCCAGAGAAGCCAAAATGTTCACAGCTTATTCGATAGATTGCCACAAGGCTACTCGAATTTGAAATGTCTGACTTAAGGCTGATTACAGTCCTTCTAACAGGCCATTGCCCCTTGAGATATCTATCATCTCATGAATATAGGTAAGGCAGAAAATAATAAATACAGATATGTGAGACTGATCAGAGACTGCGGAACATATTCTTAGCGAATGCAAGATGTTAGTCTGCATTAAGCTGAAGTAAATTGTAGGGAAATTCACAAAAGACCTCTTAGGTTGAGATTGGGGTGTCGATCGAAAAATTCTTATGCTTAGGTGATACTAATTTTTCACCATTTGGAAATATTTACTTGGCTGTATCATTGTGGTTATTAGAATGTTATTGATCTTGAGAATATTCGTAGGGGAAATATTCAATATAATAGTATAGTTTGGTCAGATTGCTTTCTATAGTAAATATAGTATAGTGCTCGTGTTGACAGAAGTCGTTTAGTTTTTGATCCTGTTAGCACTCTTAGAGTAAAATGTATGACCTTACCAGATATGTTACTTATGCCCTGTAGATTACGGATCCACTTGTCATCAAAAAATTGTTTTGAATTTAAGGGCACAAAGCAAAGTTTTCTAACTAATAGTCAATCACGAAGCATATTTTATCCAAAAATCATTAAATTCTCTGTAGAATTTCTATTTTTAAAATCAATAAAGATGCGGACGTTAACTTAGGCTTATATGTCAGTAAATATCAAAAATCCTCATTTTCTCTGTTCGACTACGGCTGAAAATTAATTATTTTTCGTCTACTTGTCCATTTCCATGACAATATCCCCCAAGCTATTATATTTATCAAAAAAATATATTCTTTATAAAATATTTGCCATATTTTCCAGATTACAATGGTTCTTAAATCAGATTTTTTCAGAATTTAATAGTGTGTAGCGTGATATCAATTTGCGAAGATTTTCAGCGGCATACGTTCATTGCAGATTTTTATTCTCCCACTCCTTAAAACTGTTTCAACACACCGCACTTTCCACCCGCAATAATAATAATAATAATTTATTAATCCTGTCGATCACAAATACATGATATAGGATAAGTCAATATTACATAATAGAATATAAAATAAGTATAAAATATAATATAAATAGAATATAAAAAATGTATACACTAATAAAGTAAGTCACTAAAAAAAAGACGGTATGTAAAGCTATACATAAACACTTAAAAAATATCTCCAAATAAGGGTACAATTATGAACACGCACAGAGTATAAAAACAATGGAAGAAAAAACTGTTAACAAATACACGTTGATTACGGCAACAATAATATTTAAAAAAAAGATCAAGAGAGAATGTACAATCACAAACTTCTATCAGCATAATATTCATTTAAAGAATAATAGCTCTTATCTATTAATATTTTTTTAAGTTCTAATTTAAAATATTTAACTTGCATGTTCTTGTATTTACTTGGTAAATGATTGTAAGCTTTTATAGCCAGATATTTGTGACTTTGTTCATATTTTGTCAGTCTTTGTATTGGTATTTCTAGTGTTGTGCTACTTCTTGTATTATGGGAATGATAATTATTAAGAGTGTTCATATTTAGTTCCGTTTTAGCATACATTAATAAATTTAATAACAAAGTGCAGGGTAATGTTAATATTCCCAATTGTTTAAACAACGTTTTACAGCTATCACGCTTATTTAATCCAGTAATAAATCTTACGGCTCTTTTTTGCAATTTAAAAACTCTAATACTGTCACTTGCTGCTCCCCAGGCAATTATTACATAAGAGATTAAAGCACAGCATAAGAAAAAGACAGCAGAGAAACTCTCGCCAAAACCGTTGAATTTTCAAAACTAAAATCATTGACCTTGAAGACGCCATTTCGGTGTAAAATTAGGGCTGGTTTCGAAATAATTTCATTTCACAAATATAATTTCGACAGGACCGTATTACACAATTTAAGTTAAACATAATAAATAAAGGTTGATGTAAAAAAATATATTTTGAATTTGAAGTTTGTTTTATAATAAATAATTAATTAAAGTAAAGGCTATTTTGAACTTAGTTACAACAAAGGGAACAAATAAACAAATAAAAATAATGTCTTTATTCGTACAAATTTACATTTTACAAAAAAAAATTATGTATGAAAATGCGAAGGTCGGGAAGAGATATTCATTCCACTAATAAATAATAATTTTAGATGGAGTACAATATCTAAGTCTATAGGGGAAGATGAAATACCAGTAAAACTTCTGAAGCATGTTGCTGCAGAAGTATCTAATCTTCTGAGTCATATAATAAATTTATCGTTGCAAACTGGAATATTCCCAGAAAAGTTAAAGATTGCTAATGTAAAAGCTGTATATAAGAAAAAAGGTGATAAGATTTTTTTTTCCTTCTTCAATTCTTTGGGACTTCCTGCCACATGATGTTTTCTTTTTTAAGCGGTGCTCGGGGAATCTACAAAATATCACAATTAACCAGTATGTTACTGGTAAATAACCTCTACACACCTGTGACTTTTACGTGAAAGGATCAGTTACAGGTCGCTTTTTTTAATTAAACAACACAAATAAGTATAAAAACTTGAAATTAAATATTTCGCCGATGTTTCGGAAATCTATTCTGTTTCCTTTTCAAGGCTTTTTTGAAAAATCTTTTTTTACGAAATATTTTATTTCAAGTTTTTATACTTATTTGTGTTGATCGTTTGACGTAAAAGTCACAGGCGTAGAGGTTATTTACCAGTAACATTCTGGTTAATTGTGATATTTTGTAGGTTCCCCGAACACCGCTTAAGAAAGCCACATACATGTGGCAGGAAATCCCAAAGAATTGAAGAAGGAAAAAAAATTAAGATGATGCCACAAATAACATTTAGACAATATTGGGATAAGAATGTTATTAACAATTATAGGCCTATTGCTTTACTCTCAAATATAAGCAAAATTTGGAAAAAATAATATACTCAAGATCAATAAACTATCTACAGGTCTATTCTGTAATTTTTTTGGTTAAAAATAAACGCCCTGCTAAAATTTTAATTTTAACGGAATGCTAAAAATAATAACTGATTTTTCTATTCTCTATGCGACCATTTAACGGACCTGTTAAAGTCAAGTTTTTAACGACCGGTTATTTCTTTCCCTTATATGCTCAAGATCAAATTAAAAACAAACCTAATGAGAGCAGGGAAGTCATTGAATGAAAGTAGTTAAGACAATGAGTAGAGTATTAAGTTAAGACGGACAATAATCCCACAAAATATATAATACACGCAGATAAAATTGAATACCTACCGCATAAAATTATCGTCAAACAGGACCCGCGCTTCTATTTGAGGTTATGATCACAATTATTTGAAGGCGGAAAAATAATTACTGGGTATAAATGAGAAAATGGGTCGTCAAAGAATCTCAAACTCATTGACAAACATTTTATTCTAGTGAAAAGTCAAAAAATTTCTGAAGTATTATGTTGTCTTCGGAGTTATGCAAATAACAATTTTTCGGTTGGCAAATCAATTCAATAAAGTTTAGATTAAATATTTGGTTTCTGTATTTTGAATGGTCCTGCCAGTTTCTTAAACAAAGTGCCATGTATTGAATGATATACAAAATTTTATGAACCAAAAATAAAATACGGTGTTTTTGCCCCTCTAATTTTAAACGATGTTGGTTAAATTTAACCTTAAACAAAGTATACAGAATACGACCGACCGTTAACTTCATTCCGCTAATTATTTTAAGTGACCTTGCCGTTAAAACTTAACAAAAATGTTACAGAATAGACCTGAATATCAGTAGGGAACCTAAAAAATGACTTTTTGCAAAAATTACTTTTGTTTTGGCAATGTTTTGCAGCACAAACAAAACCCATGTTTTAAAACAAGAACAGGGAAATGATCCTAGACAAACACACAAGCACGTCTATGAATGCACTAAATTGTATGCTTTACCGCCCTCACTGTTTACAAGGTTTTACACCTAAATGGCGTCATGCGCGAACGATCAGCGCAAGCCATTCCCGCCTTTTAAGTTTGCCTGCTGTCTTTTATTTATGCTGTGATTAAAGAGTGAACATGTGCGTGGTAGTACATAATTAAAACAAACCTGTCAACAACATCACGTAACTGATTAATGCAATAGCAAACTGGAGCAATACGTTTACAAATACTGTCAATATGTGTAGACCATGAACAGCTGTATGATATATACAGACCTAGAAATTTTACAGTTTGCTCTTGCCTCATAGTACCAGTACTTGTTTTTACTAAAAGACTCTCCTCATATTTTTTCTTTAGGGAGCTAAATCTTAGAATGACCTATCGTTAAATAGATTAGCACACTGTAACACTCATTATAATATTTTGAAATTTATTTCTTGAGAATGATACTATGGAATAAATTTAAGTATCTTTGTAGAATATTAATTCAGTGCTACATGGACCTACATAAACACATTATAAGAAACTTCATATAGTTTACTGTTTGCAAGATTTTTTCTGCTGGCACGTATTTTAAATCTTCTACCATATTGGTAAGAAATTGAAATGGAAAGTACTACTGATAGCACAAAGTGAAAGTGAGATTGAGACAAAAATAAAATTTAATATAAAACAGATTCGTAAGATATTAGCTTAAAAGGTTTAAATCGTTTGCAACATTTATTGATTGTTTAAAAATTCTTGAAAAAATAAGTAACCAAGGAGAAGATGATCTATATTCTAGCACTATGTCATTTCGAAAAATAATCAATCTTGACTGTTTGGTTTGTCGCCGAAATTGCTATTTTAGTTTTACTAGCAAAAGAAATATAGAACATTTGAGGAGAGAAATAGAGAAAGAAATAGAGAAAAGTTCACATGAATCGAATGCCTGTCCATCAACTTCTTCAGGTGTGTCCTTTCGTAAAAAAAAAAAAAAATTAATAGAGAAATGTATTTTCTGTCCGAACCATCAACAGTAAAGCTTTCTCAAGTAATGACCACGAACACAAAGAGAATTAGCCCACCAGAATCCCATAATTTTTGAAAGAATTTGTGCTAACGATTTAATAGCTATTGAAATTGAGTATCATGTTCCATGTTTCTAAAGTCGCTATGGAAAATGCAAAGGTCTATCTAACAATAAAAATAAAAGTGGAAAAAGGACAATAAACGCAGTTCTACTAAAGAGAACTACTTGAGAAACGTTTTTTAAAGCAAAAAGGGTATGGTATGTCGTCAATTTATGAGAAGTATCTAGAATTGGATGTATATAAGTATAAAAGTAAGATCAGTAGACTACTTATAAATTTGCTTACCAGCAAAGGAATCGAAGTTGTTAAATCTATAAGTGGAAACGAAAAATATATACTAATTCCACAGAGAACGAGGCATGAAACAGTTCAGTCTCTAATTATGAATACATCTTCAAATATATCACATATAAGGTTTTTGTGTGTTTTTATACAACAGCTATCAATGATATTCCAGAATTTAAAAAAATATATATAAAAATTTGGATGTTAAAAGTTACAAAGTGTAGGATTTATTTTTATTGTTTTCTTTTATTCTCAGGGCTCGTCTGTTAATGAAAACTACGAGGGCACTGGAGCCTCCTGGGCTTATTGTGCTCTATTTTTATTGTTAGATAGACATCTGCATTTTCTATTGTGACTTTAGAAACATTATACATGATATTTAGTTTCTATAGCATTTAAATCGTTAGCATAAATTCTTTAGAAAATTATTTTTCTTTCTGTGTTTGTGGTTATTGCTTGAGAAAAATTTTTTATTGTAAAAAAATTAATTTTATGCAAGGGCATACCATGTTTTATATTTCTTTTGCTAGCAAAACTAGAATAACAATTTTGGTGCCAAACCGAACAGCCAAAATTATTTGTTTTTCGAAATGACATAGTTCTAGAATATAGATCATCTTCTCTTTAGTTACTTATTTTTTCACGGAGTTTTAAACAATCAATAAATATTGCAAACGATTTATCAAAACTTTTGTTTACAGGGCCTAGTTTCATACAAATTAAGCATAATTTCTTACGAATCTGTTTTACTTTAAATTTTATTTTTGTCTCAATCTCACTTTCAGAAGTACTTTCCATTTTCATTTAAAAGAACGATGACGGGATAGTTCCACCAGATCAATTATACAAAATCCGACCTGTTCTTGAATATTTTAATACAAAAATGATACAGATGTATTATCCAGGCAAAACTTATCTCTGGATGAGTCGATGGTACTATGGCGAGGGAGGCTTGTATTTAGACAATACATAAAGAATAAGCGCCATAAATATGACATAAAATTTTATATGTTGACTGAACCTGATGGTCTTGTCCTGAAAGTGGCAATTTATACAGGACAACTGGATGAGTTGGAAGGTACTGGCCATACAGAGAAAGTTGTTTTTCATTTGTTGCATGAAAAGTTAAATTCAGGTCATTTGCTGCTCGTGGACAATTTTTACAACAGTATTCAATTATCCAAAAATTTGTTACAAAAAAAGTTTATTGCACTGGAACTCTACGCTCTGATAGGGGACTTCCCAAGAACATAATTTCTTCCAAATAATAAATCTCTTTATTTAGCATATAGCTAATTTAACAATAATGAGAGACTATGCGGTGGTTTAAGTATTCCGGTAAAAAAATGTCATTCTACGATTATCGCACTGCAGTTTTGGAAAACCTACTTCCAGCTGATTGTAAGATGTAGAATGTGCTGTCAATCAAAGCTAAGAATGCTTACTTTATACCATTGCACCAGTTGCCCTGACAAACCAGGACTATGTGTTGGAAACTGCTTTGATAGATTTCACACACCTAAATAATTTTATTTAATTATTTAATGTTTTAAAGTTTTGTTTTATTTCTATTTTGTGTTTGTTTAATATAAATATGCAATACTGTTCTGAAACACCCCCCACCCGGGTCGTTCTTTTTCTTGGTAAATTATCTTTTATTATAACATTAGTAAAGTACCCCTCTCCCCTGAATGTTTAATTATTAAATCAATTAAACTAATTTGGCTGTGTGATCGTCTAGTTTAGTGGTAGGACTCAAATTTACGTTTGTGATTTGTAGTTTATTGTTACCATAGTTCTTTTTCTAGGTTTGATATTACTGTTTCTATTTATTTATTGAATTGATAATTAACTATTTATTACGACATTTAAAAATTCGTTCTTTACACCAGACATTGCTATTAATTTATTTGGCAAAGTTCTAATTACAGTTTTTTATTTAATTGTTCAAATTACATACTGAGTATTGTTTTGGCACTTGTTTATTTAATTGATAAAATAATTAAGTATTTTTATAATACCCTGTATAAAGTTCAGACTCAGAATTATTTCCTTTATTTAATTTATACTGAATTATCTATATTATTTTCATGTTAACTTTTGGGTAAGTTTGTATCATATTTTAGATTTCATTTTCATTCACTATTGTAATGCTCAAGTAAACCTTATGTTTACTTATATTATTTTAAATATTCGTTTTATTTAAGCCCAAGTAAATCTTATATTTACTTGGCTAGTTTTTCTGGTAATAATGCACTTTATTTTCTGTTTCTAGTAAAAGGTAAAGTAATTAAAAACAAGGAACGTTTTTATACGTATAATCAGCCAATTGTCAGATAATATCAATTACAAAAATATTGTTGTGGCAATGGCCATAAAATAGTTGCTTACATATAAATCCAAAATGTGAACAATCACAAATTTATATTACAGCAACAGATTTCGTTGGGACAAACACTCACGTATAAGTTTATCGAATGGTCAATCAAACAACTCCAATAATCACTAAAAATAATAATGATTATAACGAGAATACTCGTTCAAAACTGAAGTGAAAGAATGTTGAATTCGGAACATGTAAAGTTCATACTTGGGTGGCGCAATAGTTTATTTAATTGAATGCACGGCAAGTTGAAATCTCAAGTAATTGCCTATTCAAACATAGTTTGACGTTGCGAAGCGTAGAATGATGGGATCTGATCAATAAACTTGATTCAGAACCAGCCAATTGGCTACCAATAGGTTTGTGTGTTGCGAAGATTGTCATTGTTCAAACAATTGAATGAACAAGCAATTTGTATCAATTTCAACTCGCCCATGACATAAATATGTCATCGTGAATGAATACAAGGCAAAACTCCCAGTACAAAGTTTAACATGTAAAAATATTTAAAATGATTATTATGTCAAACTAGCAGGGGGCAAATCACAGGCCTTATCAGTGGATGGCCCACAAAAGTCCAGTGACCGCATCCCTACAAGTAGGACATAAATAAACCGGCAGGTCCGAACAGCTGTAAAACCCTTCGGAGAATCAAATATTGCAGAAGTTCATTGACCACACGACAAAGCAAAACGCAACAGAAATCGTTTACCAACAAAATCTGTCGATGTTTGAAAAGTAAAATATTTTAAAAATAAAATAAAATGTGGCAAAATCTAGAACATATTATCAAGCTAAAATATTGAGAATCTGATTTAAATAAAGTGACAAAATAATTATAGCAAAGTACTGAATAATAAAAGTTAATCATTTATAGTGCCATCCTGTCAAAACCGCGGTGTAGTGAGTTTAAATGTCCGAAATACAAAACCTACGTTTGATTTATATTATTATAGTTTTCCCAGCATGGTTTTGTTAAATTTCAATATTTCCCTACAAGCTAAATTCATTTCAGTTACTCCCCCGCGACTTTCAATTATTTGATACCTTGAGTGTAAATCACGAGATGACCCGGGTCATCCCCAGTCGTTTCATCATTTGGGATTCTTAGCGTGTTGTAATTTAAATGGTACAACCGATACAAACTGACCACAGTCTTTTGGCTTATTGTTGTTAATTTTACTGGACTTAGATATATCGAGAAGATTTCTCCTTTTTAATAAAGTTGTGATATTTTTCTACCAGAGCTCTAAGAACGCCGCCGAGCCACTTTGATAGAAAATTAGTATTAATTTAATTAATAGTGAGCAAATACTAGTCAGCGACTTAGTATGAATTTGATGAAACAGCAGACTGGTCAATTAATGAACTGAGCTCCAAGAACAAAGCTGAGCAACGTAGTTCTTATTCAATCAAAAATGATAATAAGATTGATCCCGTTTGAAAATTACCTCGAGTTTTTATACTTGAGAAATGCCCGAAAATCTGTGACGTTGTATCCCCACATCTCTTTCTTTGGCTGCGATCCCACGAGAAAACGTACACCTGTGTTTATGTTATCGTTGAATGTTTATGTTGACCATATAATCTGAAGTGTCTAATCGCTGCAAACTACCCTAACTTCGCCGTACGTTTTTAGAGATTTTTAAAAAGGTATGCATTCGAATGATTTGAAACTTTACATCTTCACTGCAAGAATACACGTAAAATATTTTTATGTGAATACTGGGTGATATTTGATTTCGTACCGAATTATGTACAATTTTCGGAAATATGTAAATTTGGACTAATTGAAGCGGGAATAAATTTTCGATTAATATAGGTGGGTCTGTTCCGTTTCAGTTCATTGGTTGTTTATTTTCACTTCAAATACAAATGGTCCACATAGGCGCCATACGCACCTAGAATAATTATGTCATTCTATGTGCGTATGGTGCCGATGTACGCCAATAAAATTTTTTGTCAAAAAATGTTTTTTTTATTAATTATGAAAACATCCTTACTAGTTTCCTGCAATTTAGAATCGAATTTTACTAAAAAAATCTCGAAATTTTTTAAATTTCTTTTGCGATTACTATACTTCCACTTCACTCTGTGGACGTGGAAGTAAAATGGATATCAGCATATGGGTAGGCTATACCAGTATCGGATACACAGCGAACGTGTTATTCTATTACACAAAAATTTTATGTACCTGAGTCCAAATGACACTGAATTAATATTAAACAAATATACTTGTATTTATTTTTATAGTACCTAATCATTTTCAAGACATACATTTCAAAATATCATTAACCACGAGAGTTACGATACATCAATCTATGTAACGATAGGTGAGTGGGAAGTGCGGTGTGTTGAAACAGTTTTAAAGAGTGGAAGAGTGAGAATCTGCAACGAACGTATGCCACTGATAAGCTTTGAAAATTGATATCACGCTGCACATTATTAAACATCTGGATTATTAAATTCTCAAAAAATCTGATTTAAGAACCATTGTAATCTGGAGAAAATGGTAGATATTGTATAAAGAATATATTTTCTTGATAAGTATAATAGTTTGGGAGATATTGTCGAGGGAATGGAAAAGTAGACAAGAAATGAAGTTTTTTGATTTTTACTGCCATATAAGCCTATGTAGAAGTTAATTTCTTTCTTTATTTTAAAAATAGACATTCTACAGGGAATTTAATGATTTTTTGATAAAGCATGCTTCATGATTGACTCTATCACATGGTGTGGTTAGTTAGAAAATTTTCATTTGTGCTCTTATATTCATGGCGATTTTTTGACGACAAGTGGATTCGTAATAATAAGTAACATATCTGGTGAGGTCAAACATTTCACTTTAAAGGTGCCAACGGGCTAAAAGATAGAAATTAAATTGCATTCTACTAATGTTCCAGATGGTTACATTTAGATTGCATATATTGTAAAATTTGATATAAATTAAATTTTGCAATTTTTAAATGAAATCTTTTTGCTACTACCAGTGAAACTTTTAGAAAACAGGTACCTTTTTATTCTGTATACTTTCCAAATTTTATTACAGTCAATATAGTGGGGTGGAAGTCATAGATAAAAGATCCTTTGAGACTTAATCTTTAGAGGTGAATATGTCCGAGGGTACAAGCTAAGGAAAAAACGAAAGGTACAAATTTTACTTCAAGAATATAATTTTTTTTAGAAGTGGCATAACAGAAGTGTGATAAATCAAATTTGACTTAAAAAAAAAGAACTCAAATACTTCTTTGGAATATGTACTACAGGAACCCAGTAATATATAAAAAAAGATTTTAAAATGTGCTCCCTGGAACTAAATTGCTTCAAGCCAGGGCCGGTTTTCTAACTAGATCTCATAGGCCCGGGCCTAGGGGCTCCACTCTGCGGGGGGCGCATCTTAGTGGTTAGTGCCTATAAACACTGATAGCAAACCCCCGCAAGGGGGCGCAAAATTGACCTGGGCCTAAGGACAATTTATATCTGAAACCGGCACTGCTTCGAGCATTAAACACTGTGGTTTAGGGCTGCTCTGATTGTATACATAGAAAATATATAAGAAATAATTTTTTTTGTAGGATCATTAGAAGAATTATCTCTTCAGTCATGAAGGAACCAAGATAGACAGGAATGCAGTAGCTTATGCAGAAATAATATCATCTGCTGCTGATCAGTCTGAATCGGAGGGTGATAGTGGAAATTTCTCACAGCTTAAATTATTAATGAAGGACTAGAATCTAATGAATTCTAGGCCTCATAATTTCGTTAGTGAAGAAGAAGCAGGATACAGGCCTTTGGCGTGTCAGGATAATATAGTTTTGCATCGTCGGGCTAGAAGTGATGCCCAAAATGCAAAATGGTGGGCTGATGCCAACCGAACCAGTTTGGAAATGAAGAAGAAATGTGTTGAGGGATCAAGCATATCTAACAAATAATTAATTTCATTAATAATTTATAATTGTATAGCCTAATACATTTAAATTTGTCAACTTTTGTTCCTAAATATTTCTCAAAAGTTAGTGGAAGAATGCCATTTTTCTTTATGTAGCGGTTATTCATTATATAATTTTTGTACGTAAATAGGTACCTTTCAAAATATACTGTTTATTTATTGTTTTATTTTTTAGTTAAAAGGCAAGGGTACTAAAGTATAGATTTGGTTAGTTCCTTTGGTATACCGGGTGATTCAGTTTAATAATTGCACACCTGTATCATTTTTATTTCAACAAAAATCTACAACAAACCATATATACTTGTAAATCGTTTGTCAAGCTCTATCAAATGACGTCCTTAAATCGTCTCTGTGATCATATATGTCAAAGTAACGATAGTCAACTTTTTTTTTTCAAATAGTATATGATATTTTTTTTGCCGATTGTTGTAGATATTCTTTTTCTGCATTCACCTGTGTAAAAAAGTATACACTTCCATAAGAAAAATTTCAAGAAAATTAATAAAATATGATAAAACTTCATTCAAAGGTTTTGTTTCGGAATCAACAAAGTTAGCCATGGAAACAATTGAATTTTAACATTGTTAGTAATGTCCAATTGGAAATACTGTTATTTGTGATTGTGTTATTAGTTTTTATTTTATGCTATACTTATAAATAGATTTACACTAATGAAGAAAAATTGGACATTCATCTGTGTAAAAAAGTATATACTTCCATAAGAAAAATTTTGAGAAAATTAATAAAATATGATAAAACTTCATTCAAAGGTTTTGTTTCAGAATAAACATAGTTAGTCATGGAAAAAATTTAATTTTGACATTGTTAACGTCAAATTGAAAATTCTGTTATTTGTGATTGTGTTATTAATTTTTATTTTATGATATACTTATAAATAGATTTACATTAATAAAGAAAAATTGGACATGACAGTAATTTATGGACAATTACAAATAAATAATAATTACCAAAAAAACTACTAACACTTAAGAAGACTGATTAACAAATAAGAAAATAAAAACATTATTTATTACTTCACATGTTCGAGGAGGCCTCTGTTTGCTTCTAAACGTAATTGCACTCTGTTTATCATGCCTTGGATACGTACATGTTCAAGAACTTCAACATTTAATCAGCAACATTTAACTCGTTTTCTATTTTTATGATCCTCGACGTTATTTAGAGGTGTAAAGTAAACTCTTTCTTTTACATAAGGCCAAAGGAAAAAATCCGATGGTGTATGATCCGGATATTTGACAGGTTCGTTACAATTATAGCATTATGTGGCGGTGCTCCATCTTGTTGAAATATCATGTGCCTAATATGTAATGGAACGTCTTCTGTGAAATTTAACAATTTTTCATTTAAAAACCGTAGATGTCTCCAGTAAGTGTGCCTTCGTGAAACTTTGGTTCTATAATCTGTCCGTTAAGAATTCCGCACCATACATTAATTTTGGAAATTAGTTTCTCAAAGACACTGAGGATTACCCTGAGGCCAATAATGGTAGTTATGTCGATTAAGTATTCCATTATTATGGAAACAGGATTCATCTGACCATTTGATACAATGTATGATAGTCATTTCTTGAGCAACAACCAGCCATGATACAAAATGCAGATGTCTCTCGTAATCTTCAGGAAGCAAGCCCTGATGTAAATGTATTTTATGTGGTCGCAGTTTATTGTCTTTCAGAATTTTTTCAATTGAAGGATATGAAATGCCAGTCTCAACTGGGTTTAAAAACGTTTAATTTTGTACTCAAGACTTTCACTTTTATCCATATTTCTTGCCAATTTTGCAAACATGGTGTCTGATGGCACCGGCTTATTTGGAAAGCGTTCATGATATAAATGTTTGGCTGCTTTACTTTTTTCCGCACTCTCCGTAAATTAATGTCCTGTCAAGTTTTTCTTTATTAATATAAATCTATTTATAAGTATAACATACATTGAAAACTAATAACACAATCACAAATAACAGTTTCCAATTTGGCATTACTAACAATGTCAAAATTCAATTGTTTCCATGGCTATTTATGTTGATTCAGAAACAAAACCTTTCAATGATGTTTTATATTTTATTAATTTTCTCGAAATGTGTATACTTTTTTTACACAGGTGAATGCAGAAAAAAAGAATCTCTACAACAATAGGTAAAAAAAGTATAACATACCATTTAAAAAAAAAAAAAGTTGACTATCGTGACTGGCATATTTGATCAAAAAGATGATTTAAGGACGTTATTTCATAGAGCTTGACAAGCGATTTACAAATATATATGGTTTGTTGCACTTTTTTGTTGAAATAAAAAATAGCGAATACCAAACGGAATCACCCAGTATAGTTATTTATCAATTTAAGATGTACAAAAGGGGCATTCGTAAGTTTCTTGCAATTACCAAAATTTTCTTTTAAATGAATAGAACAGGACATTAGAAAATGAACTTTTATACAAAACATAATAAAGTTATATCTTAAAAAAAAAAGATATTTGTAATAATTTATTTATCACGCATGGTGTTACAAGAACAGTCTGAATGTAAAAAAAAAGAAAAATAATGTTACAAGTAGATACACAATTAATGGTAAAACACAATAGATGTACATCGTAAGCAATAAACATTTAAACAAACTCATTACGGCTATAAACACGTTTTTGAATTAGATGTTTTAATAATAATTAAAATTAATAGCATTTAATACATGAGTAAGTAATTTGTTATAAATTTTATTGCTTGACAAATAAGGTGATTTTTAATAGAGACAAACTATGCATAGAAATTGTTAACGATATGATATACATTTCTAAACATATAAGAAAAAACTTATCCTCATTTTAAAGTACTGGCAATTTTAAAATGAGGATAGGTTTTTTCTTATATGTTTAGAAATGTATATATAAATTGATAGAAGTGTATTTTATAGTTTATAAAGTATGTCCTGCAAGACTCGGTAGTTTTTAAATTAAAGATAAGTCTAACGACTCTTTGACTAATATTAAGTAGATATTCTTTCGGTATATTCTGTTTTAATGAGAAAATAGCACACAGAGAATTGTTCATTTTCTTGACTACATTGTCTACCTGGTCATTCCATGTTAGATGCGAATCTACAAATGTGCAGAGAAATTTAACAAAACTAGACAAATTAATATTTCTGTTGTTAAAAAAGTTATAGGCAATATTTGTTTCTCGAGAGAGAGAGAAATATATACAATCAGTTTATAATTAAAATCAAAAAAATGTTTGAGCTTTATGAGTTGAAACGATCCATCACATTATTTGTGAGAGACTGCAATTCTGTAAGGCTGGGTGCTGAAACCATGATTGATGTATCGTCGGCATATGTGGTAATTTTTTCTGTTATATAAGGTGGTAGATAATTTTTTATGTATAGTGAAAATGGTAGAGGTCCCAGCATGGAGCCTTGTGGAACTCCCAGATTAATATTTACTTATAATGCCTATAAACAAAGTATTCCCTGATATACACACAGTGAAAAAAAAATGAGAGAGAGAGAGAGAGAGAAAGAAGATAGATGGGATATAATCCAGTTTAAGAAAGTTCCGCTAAACCCCAATCTATAGTTTTTCAAACAAAAACTCAATACCAATAGGATGTGTGCACTATTTTTTTTTAATCGAAAATTATAAAGTACTCATGGTATTTAGTATAGCTGAAACAATTTTTCGGCAAAAAAAAACGTTTTTAAGTGATTTTAAAAGAAATTTAGTTTTGAATTAAATATTCGCCACCAAAAAGAGCAAACATATATCCTATGCATATGTGACGTCACTCATATATGTCAATCTACAATCTGTCAAAAACACGTTCTACGACTTAAGTGAAGTTAGCAACGCGTTGCCAGCAACGCATTACCAACTTCACCCTTCCAATTTAACTTGGCAATGGAAATAAGTTTTGAGTTTGATGATGTCACTGAACTGAACTTGATTGAATAAAAACTTTTTATTTGGACTAATTTAATTTATTATTTATTGGTGAAGTTAACATCATTGGATACGAAACATTTTCCTGTTAAGGAAGCTCTGTGTCTCACATCACTTTTAATTTTACATATCACATATTTACTACGAAAGAATGGTTTGGCCTGCACCCCCACACTTTTAGTCTGTATAATTTGACCTATGTCTTGCTGATAAAATTGTTCTAACACATGTTTGTCTGCATCTAATCTGACCTGATCAGTGCTCGTACTGGATTGATCAAAATTTACAACTGGTGATAAATATTCCTGTTCATTATATATCGTTTCCATATTTTTAGCCAGCACAATTTGAATATCATCTTGTTGATAAACATGTTTCATCGCATGTTCGTTTAATCTGACCTGCTCAGTTCTTTTGGATTGATGACAATCTGTAACAGGTGATACATCTTCTAATATAATGGAATTCGTGTCCTGCATTAAAGCCTACTCAATTAACTGTTCCCTTTGCTGCTTTAAAGGGAGAGATTGTTCTGGTGCAGACGCATCTCTTTTTGTTTCTGGTTGGTAGGTAAATATGCGTGGAACTACATCCTCCTTCAAAATCATATATCCTCCCATAAGTTTGTATCGCATGTAATTTTTCATGTCTTCCTCAAGCTGAAAATAATAAAGAAGTATATTTATATCTTGTAATAATATATAACATAGGTGAGAGATCAGGGTTAAATATAACTAAGTAATTAGATTATTAGTTTCAATTCAAAATTCATATCATACTATTACAAGCATAATTCTAAGGGAAGTATATATCTAGTATGATCTATTTACAATATTAAGGTTAATGAGTCATTTAGCTATTGTCGATTAGTTTCTACCATGATAATAACAAATAAATTGTACTTACATTAAAATGATCTTCACAACAATAAAATGCCCATTTCTCTGCTTCAAATCATTTCATTCTTTGTGATAAAGTTATTATTTGGGGCATTTACAGAAGTATTTCTGCATGTTGGCACTAAACACCACTTATTTGCTACTGCACTCATATTTCTGTCTTATATTAATGACATTAATAATATCTGACATATTGCTTTTAACATTGGCTCAAAACTTATTTTCGTTGACGCCACGTGACGTCATCTATATGTGAAGTTAACAACGCGTTGCCAGCAATGCGTTGCTAACTTCACACATAAGATGTATGACGTCACATGATGTTTTCGAAATCATTCAAATATTTGAATCTTATGCCGATTTGTTTATTGAATATTTATTTTAATCTCATGATATGATTAATATGAATGCGTTTAGATTTTCATATTTATGTATTACTTGATATTAATGCATCATTTGAAGTGAATTGTTATATAGTGCACACACCCTATTATGTCAAAAGCTCGACAGATCGAAATAAATCTATCGTATCTTTATCCAATTCATCAAAAACTGATTAGTTGCAGTCTCCGTAGACCGATTTTGACAAAATCCATGGTGTGAATATGTTATAATGCAGTAATTATTTAGAAATATGTACATTTTATATTATATGGCCTTCTCAATTTTGGAACATACAGGGTGATTCACGTAGGCCATTCATTAGAAGTTTTTCAACTTGCAGTTGGATTAGAAACTTGAAATTTGGTACGCAGCCATAATCGATCATGCCCGTTCTATCTAAAATATTTTCAGTTCTCCAACTATACAGGGTGTGCCAAAAATTGGTACCAACTTTCTTATTTTAAATGAAAATCTATATTTTTCTTTACATGGTTCGATTGGTCTTCTAATTCTGAGTTTAGAGAACCTAAGTTATGTTAACTTATCTATTACAATTTTTGACATATGTCCAATTTTTTAAAAAAAATTGCCGCTGTAGTAGTTTACGAACAAATTTGTATCTCGCAAACCTTTCAAAATTATGAAACCAAATTTGTGAAGCAGTTAGCTGGAAGTCCAGGCTAACTTTTGATGTCCCATCGGTGGTCCCATTTTGTACCATATGGGCGCAGTCGATTTTCAAATGTCGCAATTAAAAATTGTCAAAAAGTCAATTTTTTCAAATGGCACCTACTATTTTTTTTTACACCATTCGAGAGAAAATTGAATTTTAGGGTGAGTTACTTAAGCATTCCCTATACCTAACTTCACCCCATATCGAGTTATTCAATAAAAATCAAGAAATACCTTATCTTGCCGAGAGATTCCTTACTTCATCAAGTATGCCATGGAAACAAAAGACAGTTGTAATAATTTTTAAAGAAAAATATGGATTCTTATTTAATTACACACAACACCAACAAATTATTATTAACGAACAAGAACAGTGTTGACGAAATTCTGACGTAAATGTTCAATGTGACCACCATATTTTTGTTCAAATATTCTATTATTATACTTTCAACGATTGCGTAGCACATCTTTGCGCCTACCATTTCTGACGCCAGAAATCAATGCAAAATTGAATTTTAGGGCCACTTTTATTAACATTGTGCATGTCTATCTACAGTCGTTTTTGAGTTATTGGCATTTTTTGAAAAAAATATTGTTTTTTTTCTCAAGGGTAGTAGGCTTTGGCTTTGGAAACAATCATTTCATTTTAATTTTTATTCAAAAATCGTATTGCAATAATAAATAATAACAACAAAATAACAAATAAACAGATTAACAAAATAATTATTTCAACACAAATGCTCAATGTGTGCACCGTTTTCACTGACAGAATTTCGTCAACATTGTTCTTGTTCGTTAATAATAATTTGTTGGTGTTGTGTGTAATTAAATAAGAATCCATATTTTTCTTTAAAAATTATTACAACTGTCTTTTGTTTCCATGGCATACTTGATGAAGTAAGGAATCTCTCGGCAAGATAAGGTATTTCTTGATTTTTATTGAATAACTCGATATGGGGTGAAGTTAGGTATAGGGAATGCTTAAGTAACTCACCCTAAAATTCAATTTTCTTTCGAATGATGTGAAAAAAAATAGTAGGTGCCATTTGAAAAAATTGACTTTTTGACAATTTTTGATTGCGACATTTGAAAATCGACTGCGCCCATATGGTACAAAATGGGACCACCGATGGGACATCAAAAGTTGGCCTGGACTTCCAGCTAACTGCTTCACAAATTTGGTTTCATAATTTTGAAAGGTTTGCGAGATACAAATTTGTTCGTAAACTACTACAGCGGCAATTTTTTTCAAAAAATTGGACATATGTCAAAAATTGTAATAGATAAGTTAACATTACTTAGGTTCTCTAAACTCAGAATTAGAAGACCAATCGAACCATGTAAAGAAAAATATAGGTTTCCATTTAAAATAAGAAAGTTGGTACCAATTTTTAGCACACCCTGTATAGTTGGAGGACTGAAAATATTTTAGATAGAACGGGCATGATCGATTATGGCTGCCCACCAAATTTCAAGTTTCTAATCCAACTGCAAGTTGAAAAACTTCTAATGAATGGCCTACGTGAATCACCCTGTATACCAAATATAGATATAGGTCTATATAACTGTCGTTTTCAAGATCACTTCCTTCTTTAAATATTGGTATAGTATTTCTATTGTCGATTTAAAAATTCAGTCTAAAGCGTTCCTACCAGGATAAATCATCACTAAGCCTGATGTGATAGAATAAGACCTGAGACTGTGCTTGAATATTGCAAACAATATCCATATACGAATATAGTTAACCAGATATGTCATGCCATGTCATTACCTCCAACGAAATTAGTCTATTATTTACCTGGCTTACCATTACATAAGCTCTTAGTTCATTCTTAATATTGCCGGTAGCATAGCTGTAGGTTAAATGATATATATTTACTTTTATCAAATCATTTACAGAGTTATTCATTAAACTAACATTATTTATTATAGTGATTCTAAAAATTGTGGGTCGATGTTCATGACACCGCTCGTGTTATCAACTATTTCTTTGTCGATTTTCAAACCGACTTTAGATGAACTATACCACCACTGATGCTATTTTCAAATAAGATGGAAAAATACCTGTTGACAAAGATAAATCGATTAAGTATGATAATGGCTGCGCTGTTATGTCACTAATGGATTTTACTTCTTTTAAGAGACTCCATCTATACCACAAACATTAGTTTGCTTAAGGTTATTTAGGATGTCAGAAAAATGTCATTTACTGCATCCTGGGTCACACGGCCTATGACCCATGAAAAATAATGACATAGGGCCACAAGGGGAGCCCCAGCACCCCTAGAGATAAAATCACGGAATTGGGTGCAATCGATCCTGGGTACATCCTGACGGCAAAATATGTGATTTACAATGAAGGATTTAAAATTTGGCACCTTTTGTACCCACATATTGTTAATTATTATATTATTATATAATTAGGTTATAAAGTAACAAAAAATTACTTTTACTGCATCCTGAAAACCCGCCCTCCCCACGACCCCCCACTATTGCCCCCGCTCCCGACATAATGCATTTTTCGTCCTTATCATGCAGGATACGATCCAAAAATAGTGAGAAATTATCATCCATCTCTGCCACAACATAAACCGAAGCTAAAAAAAACCCATCCCCCCTTCTTGCCCTCCCGTGGGGTGGGGGAGGTGAAATTTTTTTTCGTCGCAAAGGCTATTTTGCTCAAAAATGATTTGTACGAAAAAAAAATAATTTTTTTTTCGCCAATTTCATTTTCATGTATCTGATTTGCATAAGAAAAAAATCATTTTTTTTCATATTCAATTTTTTTTAGACTTGGAAAAAAGTCCAGTCCAAAAAATTTTTTTCCCTTACATATCATTTTTGAGCAAAATAATAGCCTTTGCGACGAAAAAAATTCCCCCCCCCCCTCCCCCCCCCACGGGGGGCAAGAAAGGGGGGTATTTTTTTAGCCTCGCTTCATGTTGTGGCAGCGATGAATGATAATTTCTCACTATTTTTGGATCGAATACTGCATGATGAGGACGGAAAATGCATTATGCCGGGAGCGGGGGCAAACGTGGGGGGGTCGTGAGGAGGGCGGATTTTCAGGACGCAGTAAAAGTAATTTTTTGTTAGTTTATAACCTAATTAACAATATGTGGGTACAAAAGTTGCCAAATTTTAAATCCTTCATTTCGCAATCGACGTTCCAATTTTCGCTAATTTTTCTCGCCTCTTTTTTGCCCCCTCCATAGCTTGCGGGCGAATTCGGATGCAATAAATCGTATATCTGGCCATCAGGATGTATCCAAGATCCATTGCACACAATTCCATGATGTTATCTCTTGGGGTGCCAGGGCTCCCCTAGTGGCCCTATGTCATTATTTTTCATGGGTCAGGGGCCGAGTGACCCAGAATGCAGTAAATGACATTTTTGTGTTCTTGGACACCCAGAAAATCCATTTCTATCCTTTACTGCATTTCCACCCAACGCGATCCAGGCCATTCCCGGTTGCGCGCCATCTTGGATGCAGTAAATGCGTTAAAACACCTTTTTGGGACATCCTCAATGCCCCCAGGTGTTTGCTGCACTTGCTTTTTCTGGGGAAGGGGCAATAAAAAAGTATTTGAGATTTTCCCCCCCTTCCGCGCGTTATAGGTACAGGCATCGCAACAGCGGATCTCTTTTAAAGACGTCCCTCTACCATTTTAGACGGTTTACTGCAGTGCCGCTTGTTTAGGTTATTGATTGCAGCTGGCTCTCGGACTATAAGAAGATGTTAAGGAACCTTGTGCCCTCCAATGTGATTGTAGTCATTGAATATCTAAATGATACTGTCGAATGATAAAGTTTTTGTATGTTGTCTTATCTAATATCTATTTATGTATATGTATGTGCATATATGTGTTTTAGTAGAGTGCTAATCAATTTCTATCTTTCCCCCCGTTGGCACTTTTAGAGTAAAATATATGACCTTACCAGATATGTTACTTATGCCCTGTAGATTATGAATCCACTTGTCGTCAAAAAATCGTCACGAATATACGGGCACAAATCAAAATTTTCTAACTAACCCCACCACGTGATAGAGTCAACCATGAAGCGTATTTTATCCAAAAATCATTAAATTCTCTGTAGAATTTCTATTTTTAAAATAAATAAAGAAGCGAACTTTTACATAGGCGTATATGGCAGTAAAAATCAAAAATCCTCATTTTCTCTGTTCGACTACGGCTGAAAATTAATTATTTTTTCATCTACTTTTCCATTCCCACGATGATATCTCCCAAACTATTATATTTATCAAAAAGATATATTCTTTATAAAATATTTGTCATATTTTCTAGATTACAATGGTTCTTAAATCAAATTTTTTGAGAATTAAAGCAGGAAATACAGGCTGAAGGACCCTGGTCGATAGCCGTTTGAATATGTAATTTTTCTCTTATATATTCAATAAAGAACTTTTATTATTATATATTAATAACCATGATATTTCATAATGTGTAGCGTGATATCAATTTTCGAAGCTTATCAGCGGCATGCGTTCGTTAAAGATTCTCGCTCTCCCACTCCTTAAAACTGTTTCAACACGCCCCACTCCCGCAATGGCCTATCGTAAGATAGATTAGCACATGGTAACTCTCGTGGTTCATGATATTTATGAAATTTATGTCTTGAAAATGATTACTATGGAATAAATAGTATAAGTATATTTGTTTAATATTAATTCAGTGTTATTTCCTTACATAAAACTTTTGTGTAACAGATTAACACGTTATAAGAAACTCGGCAGTTCGATGTTAGCAAGATACTTTCAGCTGGTATGTATTTTTTTAACAGAATTTTCTGCCATATAGGTAACTGAAGAAGAAATGAAAATGGAAAGTACTACTGATAGCGCAAGTTCTGAAAGTGAGATTGAGACAAAAATAAAATTTAAAGAAAAACATTTGTAAGAAATTATGCTTAAATTGTATGAAACCCGGTTCCTGTGAACAAAGATTTTGATAAATCGTTTGCAATATTTATTGATTGTTTAAAACTCCGTGAAAGACTAAGTAACCAAAGAGAAGATGATGTATATTCTAGAACTATGCGATTTCGAAAAACAACTCATTTTGGCTATTTGATTTGGCACCGAAATTGCTATTCTGGGTTTACTGGCAAAAGAAATATGGAACATTGAAGGAGAAAAATAGAGAAAGAGAAAAAAATTAAAAACAGTTCACATGTATGGAACGTATGTCCAATAACTTCTTCAGGCGTGTCCTCGCTTAAAATCAAATTTTTTTCAATAAAATAGCTTTCTCAAGTAATGACCACGAACACAGAAAGAAAAATAAGACTATTATCCCACCAAAATCCCATAATTTTCTAAAGAATTTGTGCTAACGATTTAAATGCTTTAAACTAAACATAATGTTTAATGTTTCTGAAGTCACAATAGAAAATGCAAAGTTTCATGCCTCGTTTTCTGTTGGAATTAGTACATATTTTTCGTTTCTCTTTGTAGATTTAACAATTTCGACTCCTTTGCTGGTAAATGTATTTATAAGTAGTCTACTGATCTCTCTTTTAGACTTATATCTATACATTCTAGATACTTCTCGTCATAAATTGACGATATACTATACCCTTTTTGCTTTAAAAACCGTTTCTCAAGAATTTTACATATTTTAGTAGAACTCCGTTCGTTGTCTGTCCGTTTTCTACTTTTATTTTTATTGTTGGTTAGACCTCTGCATTTTATATAGCCACTTTAGAAACATGAAATATAAATATTCAACTTCCATAGGTATTAAAACGTTACCACAAATTCTTTCGAAAATTATGGGATTCTGGTGGGCTAGTAGTCTTACTTTTCTTTCTGATTCCGTGGTCATTACTTGAGAAAGCTTTACTTTTGGCAAAAATACATTTCTCTATTTAAAAAAATTATTTTACGAAAATACACATCGGAAAAAGTTGATGGACAGGCATTGGATCCATCTGAACTCTTTTCAATTTCTTTCTCTACTTATCTCCTTAAATGTTCTATGTTTCTTTGGCTAGTAAAACTAGAATAGCAATTTCGGTGCCAAACCAGTCAAAATTGTTTGTTTTTTTGAATGACATAATGCTAGGGATATAGATCATCGCCTCCTTGGTTACTTATATTTTCATAGATTTTTAAACAATCAATAAATGTTGCAAACGATTTCTCAAGACCCTTGATTACAGGGCCCGGTTACATACAAATTAAGCTAATATGTTACGAATCTGTTTTACATTAAATTATATTTTTCTCAATCTCACTTTCAGAACTTGTGCTATCAGTAGTACTTTTCATTTTAATTTCTTCTAAAAAACATATACATCAGTTACCTATATGGCAGAAAATTTAAAATACATACCAGCTGAAAGTATGTTGCAAACAGTGAACTATAGGGAGTTTCTTATAACGTGTTAATCTATTACACAATAATTTTAGGCAGGCCATAATTTTTATATAAGTCCATGTAACACTGAATTAATATTCTACAAATATACTTACATTTATTTCATAGTAATAATCATTTTCAAGATATAAATTTCAAAATATTATGAACTACGAGAGTTACTATGCACCAATCTATCTAACAGTAGGCCAAAGCGGGTGCGAAGTGGGGTGTGTTGAAACAGTTTTAAAGAGTGGGAGAGCGAGAATTTGCAACGAACGCATGCCGCTGATAAGCTTCGAAAATTGGTATCACACTACACATTATTAAATATTTTGGTTATTAAATTCACAAAAAATCTGATTGTAATCTGGAAAATATGGCAAATATTTTATGAAGTATATATTTTTTTGATAAATATAATAGTTTGGAAGATATCGTCATGAGAATGGAAAAGTAGACGAAAAATAATTAATTTTCAGCCGTAGTCGAACAGAGAAAATGAGGATTTTTGATTTTTACTGCCATATAAGCCTATGCAAAAGTTCGTTTCTTTATTTATTTTGAAAATAGAAATTCTGCAGAGAATTTAATGATTTTTGGATAAAATACGCTTCATGATTGACTCTATCGCGTGGTGTGGTTAGTTAGAAAATTTTGATTTGCGCCCTTATATTCATGACGATTTTTTGACGACAAGTGGATTCGTAATCCACAGGGCATAAGTAACATATCTGACAAGGTCATACATTTTACTCTAAAAGTGTCAACGGGATCGGAAACTAAGCGAATTTTGTCAACGCGAGCACTCTACTATTTGTATTTATCTATTTATTAGTTTATTATTTACATATATCTTATTATTTACGACACAGTTTAGTTCTAATAGCTCAGGTGAACTAATATATTGTTATATAATTATGTTATTTAATATATTTGACATGTACATCCATTGCGTATAGTCTAAATATGAATAAATTATTATTTTTATAATTATACGCCTCTGGCAATCGCTCTGTATAAAAGATATGACCCAATTTCAGTATTTTACCATACTATTTTATACATTTTCCAAATTTGAAAACGAAATAGTAACACAGTCGCACAAAAAAAAAAAGTTAATTTTATGAGGTTTCACATTTTTATATTCCCATGTATTTTTAACTGCTGAATACATTCCCAATGCCAATTTTACAAAATTAACTCAGGATTTTTTATTAACCACAAATTAGACAAATATCGACCTAAGCTTGAAAAAGTTTACCAAATGAATGGATTTTCACGAAACTTTGTGGAGTCTGTTCGTTCTGATGTCTTATTTTGTTGTTAATTTGTTAAGTAGCAAAATTGAAGTAAATTAAAAAACAAAATGTATTTTTAGATAGTTTGACTAAAACTTTTTTATTGTAAAATTTTCGAGAAAATGCGTATTTTCCGAGATAGAACAATTCGGATTTTTCCAAAAAGGAGGGAAGGGGAATAGAAAGTGACGAGAAAAAATCCAGAAAAATTGAGGTGAATGTATTATTAAAATACAAAACTTTTTTCCTCATGACTTTTTTCTAAAGTACACTCTACAAGTTTTTCTGGAAAAACACGTGTATTTGGTCGAGAAAAACTGTTGAAAACTCGGAAAATATGAGCATTCCTAAAAAATAAGAGATCAAAATTTTAAAGAATATATTAACCTATACACCTAAATTTTTTCAGATTTTTAAATTTCATAGTTTACGAAATTTTCCGTTTTCTTTTTTCGTGTTTTTCCGGAAACACTTTGATAGAGTGCACTTTAGGAAAGAGTCATAAAGGAAAAAAGTTTTATATTTTAATAATACATTCACCAGAATTTTTCTCGATTTTTTCTGGTCACTTTCTATTCCCCCTCCCTCTTAATCTACATGAAATTCTCTCGAGCCTGGGAGACACACACACTATATATTATACTGTTTTGCTATCTTGTACATCTTCATATTTTAGCGTGCTTAAACAAAATCCTTTTTTAAATTCTAAAATAATTAAATATTATTAACAATTAACGACTTAATAAGCATTCCTCTGTCTTATTTGATTAACGAATCATTTTGTGAAGGAAAATATTCAGATGCACTAAAATTATCAAAATTAGTTCCAACTTGAAAAAATAAATGATCTAAAGATGAAACAATTATAGAAATATCTGCAGGACTTAAATAAATCTATAATTAAAGTTTTCCTTGATATTCTAAACTGGTATATGAAAAATAACCTCATCTTAAATATATATTTATTTATTTATTTAAAAATTCCACATAGATCATTATACAATGACATGAGTTCGTCAATAAGTGGGTTAATGTATAGAGTAAAATGGGTACACATAAAACTTACAACTACACATATCAATATATAACAAAGACTTAATAAGAGTAGTTTTGACTTCTTTCTTAAAAATAGTTATAGAAGTAATAGACTTGAGATTTTCAGTTAATTGATTGAAAATTCTTATTGGTATTATGTAGCTACTTTTAGCAGTTGAGGCAAGTCTATGTTGAGGTAATCTTAAGTTGTCACTAAAGCGTAGTGAATAGTTGCTAACTATATCTGCAGTTGATGTATATTGACTAATGTTATTCTTTACGTGAATTACACACTGCAAGATGTATATAGAGGTAACAGTAAGAATTTTTAAGTCTCTGAACAGTTCACGACAGGAATGTCTAGGGGCTTTAAATTTCATTGTACGAACTATTTTTTTGCGCAGTTAGTACTTCATTTATCCGATTTGCATTGCCCCAGCCGACAATGCCATAGCACAGTGCTGAATGCACATACGAGAATGCATGACAGCAAAATTTTTAAATTCACATATGTCCTTAGCCTACAGATGATAAAACAATAAAACAATTGACACTATTAATTTGAGAGTCCCACGATAACCTATTGTCAATCTGAATACCCAAGAATTTCGTGTTATCAGTCTGATTAATACTACGAGTACCCGTCATAGTTCTGACCAGAAGACTATGGTTGGGAGCTGTAGTATTAAACAACATGAGTTCAGTTTTACTGAAGTTTAGCAACAGGTTGTTCGCAAGGCTGTAATCAATTACAGTATTTGTACAAACATTAGCTGCTGTACTAAGCATCTTTACATTGTCGGTTGAGGCAATTGCTGACATATCGTCTGCAAACAAAGTATTTGTACTGTGGCAATGTTTATGAAATGGTTCAACTATGTCGTTTATAAAGATTAGAAAGAGTTGGGGGCCTAGGATACTCCCTTGAGGCACCCCTATCTTGATTTCTTTCAGATCAGAGTTATGGTCCCTGCCACCTGCCCGTAGTACAACCATCTGCGAACGCTCAGACAAGTACGAAGAAATCCAACTATAGGACAATCCCCTTACTCCATGATATTAAAGTTTCTGCTTGAGTAAGTCATGGTTAACCATGTCGAAGGCACGCTTATAGTCAAAGTGTAAACCGGCAACACATTTTTTTGTCATCGAGACTTTTAATAATGGAATTAATTGAATTTAGTATAGCATCTTGCGTAGAAAGATCTTTGCGGAAACCATATTGTGCATCAGTGAGAATATTATTTTTGCTGAAGTAATTCAGTAATCTAGAAACGCTTTCTCATAGATTTTTGAGAAAACAGAAAGTAACGAGATTGGCCTATAGTTCCCCGTCTTATCTGTCTCATTTTTCTTGTGTATCGGCTTAACAATAGATTTTTTTAAGTTAGAAGGGAGATGCCTTCTTCAAAGGACTTATTTATCAGGAAAGTGAAAACCGGAGTTAGAATATCGCTAATACTACCAAGCAGGGAGCAAGGAACACCATCCAATCCTGCAGAATTTTTTACCGAAATTGCTTTTAACAGTGCAAATGTCTCATCGTTAGTAATTGGAGTTAAGTACATAGAGTGGCAGCTAGCCCCAATGTTTGCATTCAATATCAACTTTGATTCAGTATCATAACTATTGGTGTTAATGTCAAAACCAGAGGTAGTCTGGTTGGGCGAGTTTAGAAAAAGTGTATTGAATTTTTGAGCTGCAGTTTGGTAGTCCTGGATCATATTCCCTTGCTCATCTTTAAAAGATGTGGGATAGGATTCAGTTTGGATAGAGTTTACATCATTTCTTATTATCCTCCACCCGCATTTTGTTTTATTTTTAGCATTAGCGTACAAGTTATCATGGTATGCTTTCTTACTGTTTTTAATAGCTTGTCTATGTTCCTTTAATAGGGATCTATACTTATTATTTAAATCTTTATCAGTGTTGTTGATTTTAACTATTGTGGATAACTGTCGAAGTGTTTCACCACGCTTAACAATCTCGTGATTAATCCAAAGTTTATCGGTGAATTTCTTATTCCTATATTACCAATATCTCAAGAAATCTAGTCAAGAATTTATCAAACATGTCGAACGCATCGCTCTCTAAGAGAATACTCCCAGGATTCAGAGTCTAGATAATTTCTAAAATTAGTATTATTCGCTGGATCCTTGAAGTTCCTGGTATATTCAAATACTGGGCTCTCATGTGCTGACGCACTACAGAGGATTGAGACCATTTGCATGAAGTGGTCGGAGAGATGATTTCCAACATTAGAGACTGTTAACAAACTTGAGCCAAGGTTACAAAAAATATCAATATTATCCAATTATTCTAGAATAATCTCTAATACATGAAAAAAGTCCATATAGCTACCTAAAATATTAGTGATAGACATAGCATAAAGATTATTAATTTCTGGATCAAAATTTGTGTTGAAATCGCCACATATAATAAGAGGCTTGTTATTATTACTAGTAATTTTATCAACATAAGTGTCCAAGTTTTCTAAGAACACAGACATATCGGCACTTGGGGCCCTGTAGAAACATGAAACAATGAAAGATTTATTATTTAGCTTTATTACCGCACTAGCACATTCGAAGGCTGATGTAATACCTCTGGCACATGACACCTTTAATGCCCTATATTCAATCTCTTTTCGGACAAAGGTTGCATAACCACCACCTCGAATATCCACACGACAGAAGCAGTCTGCTAATCTATAGTTATTCAAGCATACTACCTTAATTTCGTCTTCAGTACAACATGTTTTAGTTAAGGCTATGACTTCGGGATAGTCCAGCGATTTTAGGAGAAGTCAAAGTTCGGTTGACTTACTACGTAGACTTCTTATATTGAGATTACATACCTAAAAGGGTTTATGAATATTACTTGTAGTATTTAAGCGAGAGGATCCACAGTTTCTAGTAGCATCCTCTTCTTCGCTAAAAACTTTGACACCAAGGCACCTCTGGGCCAAATGTTACGCTGCCACGCTTTTCTGAAATTTTCCTGGTTAATAGTGACCTTCATTGAAGCATAGCTTTCAGGAAATTTGGAAGTGTGTTCCTCTCGTACAACGTCAGGAAAGCTGCTCTACAGGAGGGCCTTCAAGTCTTCTGGCTTGGTGTTAGGTAGCAAACGGGTGACATGCAGGGAAACCAGTTTTGGTACTGTCTTAATAGCTCGTTTTCATCGTTTCCGCCAACTGCAAATCGGCGAGTTCGTTTCCGCCTCGGCTGCTCCCAGTCTTCACAGGCGAGATTTGTGACCTCCCTCATTTTCACAGCGGTCTGAGTTTCTAAGATTGCGGCTTTGACATTATCGGGTTTGAAAATGTGGGAGTTGTTTTGGCTGTGACATGCTTGATTTTTGGCATTGGCGTTTAATGGAGTATTTACTAATTTTTTAGTTAGGTTGCTGTCATTATTAGCCGCAACTTTGGTAGCATAAGTTCCAGCTGTTGTGGTTGTCTGATTGCTTGGATTCGACGAACAAGCAATGGTTTTTATTTTGTTGACATCTGAGTTTCTTTCAAAGTTTCGAATTTTTTGTTCTAGGAAGATGATTTTTTCCTTTAGCAGGGAGCAATTTTGATTTAATATGTTATGCTTCGATTCCATTTCTTTTATTATTTGTCTAAGAAGTGAATTTTCAGATTCAATAAACACCATTTTTTAGGAGGTTGACAGTGTTGTATCACCGTTTTGAACTTAAATATAGATAAAACTATATGCCTCAACTTTTATAACATACATGCTTAAACATTAACTTTTTGATCTAAAACAATAATTAAATATTAGTAACAATTAATTAATGACATAATAAGTATTCCTCTGTCTTATTTAATTAATGAATCATTTTGTGAAGGAATGCACTAAAATTATCAAAATTAGTTCCAATTTAAAGAAATAAATGACCTATAGAGATGAAATACATAATTGTAGAAATATCTGCTTGCAAAGTCAATTAACTAAATTGTTTAGCATTTGCTATAATGCAAGCTTAACTCACTTCAATATTTGACATATCCTATATCATGTATTTGTGATCGACAGGACCAATAAATTATTATTATTCTTATTATTATTAATAATAAGCAGGCTTTGATCGCCCTTTAGTTTCACTTATCTCTGGCCTTCACTGTGTTTGACAATGATCTGGTCCTGGCGAAGTTGTATCATATGGGTGTGTAAGGTGTTGCCTACGATTAGATGGACTTATGAGGGAGAACACAGATAGTGGTCATAGATTAGTATAAATCAGAATGAAATTAAGTTACTATTCGAGTTCCTCAAAGCTCAAGTCTAGGTCCTTTTTTTTTTATTATTTTCTTTAACGATATAATACATTCATGCACCTCTTCATAAAAGACAATAAATTTATGAGGACGATACTAATTAATATCAGGAAATCATTTATTACAAGCAGTAGCGACAGCCAATATCTCTGCAGATAAATTTTATGACTGGTGTCAGTACAATGGAATAAGTGTGAACATGAATAAAACATTTTTATGTTATTTGAACCAAGAAATACTAAAAATGACTAGTCAACTCTTATAGATGAATGATAATTCCATTGAACAAGTGAACTCGATAAAATTCGAATTGCAATAGATCAAAAAATGACTTGGGAGCAATGTGTAGATTATATTTCTTTAAAATTTAGTACTATGCGTTTCATAATAAGGCAATCGAGAGCTGTAGTCTTTGTTAATTCTTAAACTTACCTGTTTTTGCTTGTACAATTTACTTTAAGCTGTGATTTAGTTGTATTGGGATGTTCAACTCACTCATAAAATTTTTATTATGCAAAAATAATTATATGTGTTTCAAACATATGCTACAGACAAATTCTTTATTAGCTTATCATTTTTAACTTTGCCGTCTATTAATACTGTGACGTTCATAAGTAACGGATAAATTCATTGTCTATATAATTTACAATTTATGAGTAAAATCCTAAAACACGTCAATTTTTAATTCTAAAATGACATTTTTTAGAGCATAATTATACCTCCCTCTTCAACCCCCTTGGAGTGGCAGCTATCACTTTAATATTTTTAAATAGATAGCTCATTTGAAAGAGTTTTTAATTCTCTATCCAGCAATATAAGGTTTTTTGAATTTCGTATATTCATAAAGAAAATTAAATTTGAAAATTTTAAAATGTATTTGAAGTGTATCCTAAACTATTTATTCCTATGTACCAAATATCTGTCAAACCTGACTTTTCTAATTAATTTTGTGTCATGTCATAACATTCAATTTAAATGTATCCTTTTTTCTTTTACGCAAGTGGCAAAATGTCCAACAAAAAGAAAAAATTAAAAAGGGCTTCTTTTTACATATCAGAAAAAAATATAATTTCTTTATTTGCTACATCTATGCAAACTTATGGTTCTAGTTATTTATCGCTGATTGCCAAGTTGATCATTATTTTAACAATGAGTCTTTTGGTTACTCAAATAATTGAAATTTTGATACTAAGATGTGGTAATAAAACAATAACACAGAAGCAGGTACCCGAAAGTATTAAGTATCCTGACTGTTGCATTTCTCAGTCTATGGTTAGTAGAGTAGAATGCCACAGATATTAACTGTCACTCCAAGGGGGTTGAAGGGGCAGGTGTAAAGTTATGCTCAAAAAATTTCATTTTAGAGTTAAAAATTGATGTGTTTTAAGATTTTACTCATAAATTGTAAATTACGTAGATAATGAATTTATCCATTACTTATGGAGCTCACTGTATATTTAAATTTAATGTATAAAAAAAAAATATATATATATAATTATTGCATAAAAATATAATATAAGTAGTGAAACGGACCGGACCCACCTATATTAATCGAAAATTTATTCCTGCTTCAATTAGTTCAAATTTACATATTTCCGAAAATTGTACATAATTCGGTACGAAAACAAATATCACCCAGTATTCACATAAAATTATATTACGTGTATTCTTGCAGTGAAAATGTAAAGTTTCAAATCATTCGAATGCATACCGTTTTAAAAATCTCTTAAAACGTACATCTCGGGCGAAGTTAGGGTACTTTGCAGTGATTAGACACTTCAGATTATGTGGTCAACATAAACATTCGACGATAACATAAACACAGATGTACGTTTTCTCGTGGGATCGCAGCCAAAGAAAGAGATGTGGGGATACAACGTCACAGATTTTCGGGCATTTCTTAAGTATAAAAACTCGAGGTAATTTTCAAACGGGATCAATCTTATTATCATTTTTGATTGAATAAGAACTACGTTGCTCGGCTTTGTTCTTGAGCTCAGTTCATTAATTGACCAGTCTGCTGTTTCATCAAACTCATACTAAGTCGCTGACTAGAATTCGCGCACAGTTAATTAAATTAATTCTAATTGTCTACCAAAGTTGCTCGGCGGCGTTCTTGGAGCTCTGGTAGTAAAATATCACAACTTTACTAAAAGGGAGAAATCTTTTCGATATACCTAAGTCCAGTAAAATTAACAACAATAAGTCAAAAGACTGTGGTCAGCTTGTATCGGTTGTACCATTTAAGTTACAACATGCTAAACATCCCAGATGATGAAACGACTGGGGATGACCCGGGTCATCTCGCGATTTACACTCAAGGTATCAAATAATTAAAAGTCGCGGGGGAAACTGCAATGAATTTAGCTTGTAGGGAAATATTGAAATTTAATAAAACTATGTTGGGAAAACTATAAATAATATAAAACAAACGTAGGTTTTGTATTTCGGACATTTAAACTCACTTCACCGCGGTTTTGACAGGATGGCACTATAAATGATTAAATTTTATTATTCAGTACTTTGCTACAATTATTTTGTCACTTTATTTAAATAAGATTCTCAATATTTTGAGCTTGATAAGGTGTTCTAGATTTTGTCACATTTTATTTTATTTTTAAAATATTTTACTTTTCAAACATCGACAGATTTTGTTGGTAAACAATGTCTGTTGCGTTTTGCTTTGTCGTGTGGTCAATGAACTTCTGCAATATTTGATTGTTCGAAGTGTTTTACAGCTGTTCGGACCTGCCGGTTTATTTATGTCCTACTTTTAGGGATGCGGTCACTGGACTTTTGTGGGCCACCCACTGATAAGGCCTGTGATTTGCCCCCTGCTAGTTTAACATAAATATCATTTTAAATATTATCACATGTTAAACTTTGTACTGGGTGTTTTACCTTGTATTCATTCCCGATGACATATTTATGTCATGGGCGAGTTGAAATTGATACAAATTGCTTGTTCATTCAATTGTTTGAACAATTTACAATCTACGCTACACAAAAACCTATTGGTGGCCAATTGGCTGGTTCTGTATCAATTTTATTGATCAGATCACATCATTCTACGCTTCGAAACCAAACTATGTTTGAATGGGCAATTACTAGAGATTTCAACTTGCCGTGCATTCAATTAAATAAACTATTGCGAGATTTCGCCACTCAAGTATGAACTTTACATGTTCCGAATTCAATATTTTTACTTCAGTTTTGAACGAGGATTCTCGTTATAATCATTATTATTTTTAGTGATTATTGGAGTTGTTTATTTGACCATCCGACAAACTTACACGTGACTGTTGTCCCAACGAAATCTGTTGCTGTAATATAAATTTGTGGTTAATTTACTCACATTTTGATTTATATGTAAGCAACTATTTTCTGGCCATTGCCACATCAATATTTTATAAATGATACTTTCTGACAATTGTCTGATTATACGTATAAAAACGTTACTTGTTTTTAATTCTTTTCCCTTTACCAGAAATTGAAAATAAAGTGCATAATTACCAGGAAAAACTAGCCAAGTAAATATAAGATTTACTTGTGCTTAAATAAAACGAATATTTAAAATAAAATAAGTAAACATAAGGTTTACTTGAACATTACAATAGTGAAAAAAAAATGAGAACTAAAATATGATAAACTTAAACAAAAGTTAACATAAAAGTTAAAATAAATAATTCAGTATAAATTAAATAAAGGAAATACTTTTGAGTCGGAACTTTATACAGGGTATTATAAAAATACTTAATTATTTTATCAATTAAATAGACAAGTGCCAAAACAATATTCAGTATTTAATTTGAACAATTAAATAAAGAACTATAATTAGAACTTTGCCAAATAAATTAATAGCAATATTTAGGTGTAAAGAACGAATCATTAAATGTCATAATAAATAGTTAATTATCAATTCAATAAATAAATAGAAACAGTAATATCAAACCTAGAAAAAGAACTATGGTAACAATAAACTACAAATCACAAACGTAAATTTGAGTCCTACCACTAAACTAGACGATCACACAGCCAAATTAGTTTAATTGTTTTTATAATTAGACATTCAGGGGAGAGGGGAGGGTAATTGATATTATAATCAAACCAGAATTCAACAACAAAAGAATAGGGGTGGGGTGGGGGCGTTACAGTATATATCTATATATATTGCACCTAGATGTATGACCATCTGTATATGCATCTTACAACCTAAGTATTTATGTCTATTGTATATTTCATTAAGTACATCTTTTTTCCAATTCCTAGAAATTGGCCTGAGTGGAATAAGTATTACATCAGAATTCTATTCGGTGGGTAACTAAAATAAGCTAGAGCTAAAGAAATAATTTAATAAAGTCAGAATTATTCTCTACAATATATTTTTTACATGTAATAGTAAATTTTCTTATGTTTCTTATTTGTTTTATATACATCGGTAACATATTGTAGGATTTTGGCGCTAGGTAACTAATAAATCTTTGGTTTGCATTTATATTACTCGATGGTACTTTTAAATGCTGATTAATTTTTTTCCTGGTGTTGTGGTTGTGGTTTATGTATTCTTTTAATTTGTCATGTTTATGGACATAGGAGCAAATTGACGTAAGATACAGTGTACGAATGTTACATATTTTTTCAGAGTATAAGAGGTTTGTGGAGAATAAACGATCTTTTTTATAGATTATTTTTAATATTGTATTTTGTATTACATTTAACTGATTTAGCGCATTATTGTACAGACCACCCCATACTATTATACCATACCGTAGTAATGGTTCTACGAGTGTTTGATACAGTGTGATGATTAATTTTTGGTCCATGACATTCCTTAAAATATAGAACTTATGTATCAAGCATCGAATTTTTTTGGTCAAGTACGTTATATGCATATTCCATTTTATATTTTGATCAATATAAATTCCGAGATACTTGGTATTTGTTGTTTCTTTTATTTCCTGAACTAAATTATCTACTTTTATTGTTCTAAATGCTGGGCGGTTTACTGAAGTGAGTGAAAATGCAATGTAATTAGTTTTTTCAACATTCAATGATAATTTATTTGTGTCAAGCCAATCTTTTATCTTTTTTATTCCAATCTTTACTTGGTGTTTTGTTTCATCCCATGTTGTTCCATTGAAAATGATTACTGTGTCATCAGCATACGATATATCTCATTATATTAAATATGAAAATGGGAGAAAATTCATTTACGAAAATAAAAATTTTCATAAATATGATACACTAACAACACTATACCCTCAAACAAAAAAAGAGAAATAATTCAATACAAATGGCCACGTGCTTGTTTGTAAGTCACATTGACAAGAGATATTAGAGGAAAGGAGGAAGGGATGAGAGGATATTGTTATGGTTGCCCGTTGAACCAGTGGCGTGGGTGGAAGAAGAGGAGCTTATATGGAAAATTATATAAAATAATACCCACTTAAGTCGCTTAATCTTAAGCTTAAGAGAATTAAAATTAAGAAATTTTGTCATTGGGATATGGTTATATAGTTGGAGATTTAGCATGTTTTCAATGGACTCAATTAGTGTGACGTCACATAATTATGCAACCCCTATATACTAGTGTCATGACACACGGGTTGCCTGCCAAGCATACTGAAATTTGACCCTTAATGCATATGTTTATAAGGCTAGAAACATAGCATACAATTTTATTTTATTTCTCCCGTGTAAAAAATATTTAAGAGATTTCAGTTATCATTTATTGCATGGACAAGGTATTGGTAAATATACACAAGTATAAAGTATTACAAAAACTGTAAACAAAAACTAAAATAAAGTTTTTCTAACTCATACATGGATATATACATTTTAATGTACTTTTTGAATGTGAAATAGGTATTCGAAGTCCTTAAATATGTCTTCCACAGGAGAAATAAAATAAAGTTCTATGCTATGTTTCTATCCTTGAAAATGTCGCCTTATAAACATATGCATTAAGGCTCAAGTTCCAGCGTGCTTGGTAGGCAACCTGTGTGTCATGACACTAGTATATATAGTAGGTTGCCTAACTTGTGACGTCACAACTAATCTAGTCCATTGATTTAGTTACTCTAAGTCGAGGCGGTCTGAGTTGCAAGGCAGCCCTGGTGCCATAATTATGAAAATCAGAATTGGCCAAAAATTTTTTATTATTTCTCTGTGTTTGAAGTATACTATATGTATACTAGTATACATATGCAGACAGGGAACTGGCATTATGCCTAGCTTTTTGAAAATTGGTTGGCAGTGGTCTCTCCAGCCAGCATGATCAATTAATTTAACAGGTCTCTTCTGTAAATGAAAAATTTTTACTGCATGAGAAGAACCACCCCACAGTAGAATTGCATAACATGAGAGTGGAACATAGATAAATAACAATTTCTTAAGGTGCTTGCACACAGTATATTTGTTAGTCTGTGTAACAGAAAAATAATACTAGATAATTTATTACAGAGAACGTCCACGTGGTTAAACCAGCTCAGTGTATCGTCAAGGACGACTCCAAGAATTTTAATACTCTGACCTGTTACTAATGAGACACTTGTGGAGAAAACAAGCCTTTGAGTCTAGACTAAACATTTTGTAGGAGACAAAATGAAATAAATCATTTGCATATAAAATAAACACTAGGGGCTCCGGTACAGAGCCTTGGGGCACCCCGTACCTTATTGTTAGAAGTTCGAAATTAATACTATCAATAACAGCACATTGTTTCCTGTCGTTGAGATGAGAATTGAACAGAGACAAGGGCAAACCTCTAATGCCATAAAAGCCCAGCTTTTCCACAAGTAACTCGTGAGATACAGTCCAAGACCTTAGAGAGGTCACACAGACTTAGTGCCACATGCTTACCACTCTCAAGGTCCTCGATTATAATAGAACATTTATTTCGGAAGTCAAATTGAGCACAATTTAAAATATTATTTGTTTCAAGATAATTAACAAGCCATTTTTTAAGAATAATTTTCGAAAACATTGGAATTATTGAGATGGGCCGGTAGTTATTGATAATATTAATATCATCTTTTTTTAAAAAAGGTAAAACTTTAGAAACCTTAAGCAGTTCTGGGAAGTGACCCTCACTAATGCAGGCATTGATCAGCGCTGTGACTATTTATACCATAAATGTCTGTACAATTAGAGTGCTTTCAATGTTTAAACCTAGATATTGTTTAACTGACTCTGGTACTTCATTGTTAATCTTTATATCTACCGATATGACGGGTATTTTTTTGCTTAAATAACATATAAGTCGTTTTCTTACTGTTCATCTTAAGCTTGTTTTGTTGCAACCGTGACATATATATTTGTAGGTAACTATTAACATCACTCTGTAAATCTTTCAAATTGTTGTTGTTATACACCAATATGGTGTCATCCGTGAACATGTAGTACTGTGCCCTTAGTTGAACCTTTGTTATGCTCAGAGCATACATGGTGTACAATAAGGGACCCAAGACTGATCCTTGTGGCACTCCGCAATTTGAAAGTAGGGTGGTACTATTTACATTGTCATAGCAATCTTTACTTTCTGCTTGCAGTAGCATCATAAACTTGGCCTGTGGATTTTACAGTATTCTTTACATAAATTGAAACTCCGCCTCCTCTAGTTACTTTGGACTTGTGAAACACTGTGTCCCCTTCGATACCAAAGCCTCTTCATCTTTGTATTAACAAGTTTCAGTTAATATTAATATGTCTATTGTCTTTAATTTCACAAGACATTTGGCTTCATCTTTGTGTTTAATACGTTGAATATTCATATATGAAATATACAACTTCTGTATGTGCAACGGATTGCTAATATTTGCATGGTATTCATTGGTGTAATAAAAGGTGAATTAACTGTTACATGAGTATTTTTTTTATAAATATAGTCATTTCCTCAGGGATGCTGGTGATCTCTGAATAGTGAAACAAACATACATAATAATAATCTTTATTGAAATAATATAATAATTTACAACAATAAAATATTTATAATAATAATGTGCATGGGTGCCATCTTATTAACTTTTAAGACATTACAATAACTTTTGTTTAAACACAGCCAAGTTGGTACTTTCTTTACCGGCAACCAACAAAAAACAATGTGTGCATGTGGAGAGGAGATAAAAATCTTGAAAACAACTATAGACCAATCTCATTTCTGCTGAAATGCTGTTAAGAAAATTAGAAAGTTATGCTATCAGAGGGCCTTTTATTCTTTATGTTGTGAACAGCTACCGGTGTGTCAGATATGGTACTATGAAGTCCTCACTAATGCCTCTGATGTATGGAGTTCCCAAGGGGTCCATCCTAGGGCCAATTTTATTTATAATATATATAAATGACAGCAACTTGTTTTTCTTGTAAAAATGGTGATATGCTGATGATATCACTTTACTCTCAAAGAAATTTAAGACATCTTATTAGTATATCAGAGAAAATCAGTTAAAAGCTCCCGTAAACTGTTTCAGTCTTATTTTTTATACTAAGTTAACCTGAGAAGCTCATATAGATTTCCTATCCAAAAAGCTGCCAAGTTAGATAGATAGATAGATTTTATTGGTCACTAAACGAATACATGAATATGTACATGTGACAAGTCAGAGTAAAGTTTGTATATATGAAGGGTAACCTAAATAAATCACTACCAGAAAATGTGTAAAGAACAAACAACAACAGACTCAACATCTTGCATCTACGTATTAAAAGATATTACTAATTTAGTCAATAATACTGTAACCTTAATGGCATATCATGCTGTGATCCATAGCAAATATTGTTAATATTAACATTATTTTATTAATATTAATAAAATATTATTTTATATTACCGTCTGATAGAATCATGAACTCTAGATATAAATAATCATGATTTTCTATTGGCTTTTTCCTCTCTTCCATAAAATGTATTAATCTACTCCAACTATCGATTACCTTTGCCATCTCCTTCAACTTCACAAAAACCATTATTTTTAGTGATTATAGGTTAACTATATAGATTTTCATCACACGTATAGTATTTTGGCTATGTTTGAGCCTCTATATGACAAAAATGGTATCTGATGTTTCGTGGTGGTTCAATTCGTCACAAAATAACCCTTCGGTAATAACATCTTGTCAGTGGTTTCGGTTCCCAAATATTCTTCTTGGATTTTACGTGCTTGTTACTGAATAGAGTACTTGAAATCGAACAAAAAGATGTCAATATATAGTCTATTTTTACTTTTTTGTCTTTAGTCTTTAATTTGTAAGTATGTGTTATTTTATTAAATGTATTGTTCATCTTTTTGTCTCTATACAATATAGAATTATATTGCTTTAATATCATTTGGGATTTTATCTTGTAGATATTTTGAGTAAATAAATAAATAAATCAGAAAGCATGTGCAAGAAAAATTCTTGAACGCTTTCATCTTTCTGAATACATGCCAATTTCAACACCGGTACTAAAGGGCCCAGAAGCTTCAAGAACAGGAAAAGACGCTATCAAGGAGCACAAATTTCATTACCGATAAGCAGTTGGTGCGTTGATGTACCTAATGCGTGGCACAAGACCAGATTTGGCATACAAACTGTCGGATTCTTGTGAAGTCACTTGAGAATCCCTCTAGATAAGATGTTTCCAGAATCAAAAGAGTGTTCCGGTACATTGTAGTCATTATCAATTTGAGGAAAGTCTACTGTCGAAATACAAGTAAGCAGGGTTGCAACGATTTAAATCAATTTGATTTAAATCAACCGATTTTTTAAATTTGAATCATGATTTAAATCAAGTTGTGTAAGGCCAATAATCTAAGTAAACCAAAGTTCAGAATATTCAAATAAAAAGTATAGTTTATTTAAAAGCTAGATACAAATTACAAAAAATTCAAATAAAAAGAAGAAAAGAACAGTTAGGTTACACATATAAAACAAAAGTTACCTTCTTAAATGTACATCACAAATTAGGTGCCTACTTAAAAGCAGAAACATAAAGTAAACAAATTAAACAAAACCAACTCTAAAATAAAATAAAACATGTTTTACTCCAAAACAAAAATTTTAAATTAAAGTATATTCACGCACGGCTGAGACCAACAAATATGCGTGATTGCCTCGTGACCGTGATGTGTTCCATCCACATGGTTGCATTTTTCAGGAGAATGCCAGCGGTTTTCTTGATTTCAGTTTTATGTAATTTGCGTAAAGTGTATTTACATTTATTCGAACATTTGAATTAATATAACTCATAAACGGTTTAGTGAATCCATTTGAAATTTATGGTAGTGTATTATCAAGTTTAAAAGAACAATATCCTAATATCCAATCGTTCTAAAATCGATCAGGAAACTCCTTGTGTATTCTTAATAATTTTACTCACGAAGGGCTCTGGTGAACTAAGCGCACGTGAACAGCACATGTATTTGTTTTGACGCGGTGTCAGCGGTCTGGGAATATACTATAGGTTAATTATTGTAAAGTTTGTACAAAGAAACTAATTTAGCTGCTTTTTCGGTCCCTAAACGATTTCGAATTTTAAAATGAATCAAACCAAATGTTGAAAATATTCTCTAATAAAATAATTGCTTGATAATCGGGAATAATTTGTCAATAATATCAATATTTCTTTGGGATTTCCACCAGTCCAAGGGTTTTGTGTTTTTAAGAATTTCTTCGTGAAACATAGTATTGGCAAAAGGATCAGATTTTGCCAGAAATTTAATAATCATTGGTAGTAAACCACTTTCGGGATATAATTCATTAGTGACTTCTAAAGCACAATTCTTTTCGCTTTCTGTTAATTTATGCTTTGTTTACGTAGGGTCTAGAATGAAGGCTAGCAAATGGTATGAGGTGATACACTGGTCGTATCGGCATCTAAATATTTGCATTTGCATTTTGGTAATTTCAGTTTCGTCAAAATGCTACTCAATTATTTTAAATTGTTCTACGACGTCTGATAAAATTGCATTGTTTCTTTGAACCCTATCGAGTGCAAGAGATAGAGGTTTTAGTAGTGATAAGTATAAGTTTTTTCCCTCATTCTTTTGCGTATGTCGCAGAGGCAAAATGATTATTTCAGAAGTATTTCACAACGAACATAGTGTTCCTTAATTTTACTAGTTTCCAAATCCTTACATAACTAGTTTAAAATGTGTGGAGCACAACCTTAAGTAATAACATTTAGTTCTGTTGACTCTGTAATTTGGTTTCTCATAGCATTCATATTGGCAGCATTATCCACAAAACTGCTTACTGTACAGGTATAGTCAGTCTTTAGAGTTTTAATTAAGTTTGTTGCAAGTTCTGTTAAATATACAGATGTATGTGGATTTCCAGATGTGTCTATTGTGTCTACTAAAAAGAAAGATCCATTTTGCTTAGTTACACATATTATTGGTTCATTGTCTATGTTGGACCATCCATCCAATGACAGACAAACTGAACTTCCTGATAAATCTTTAAAACATTTACTTTTTTCCTCGTTATACACTTCATCGAGCAGTCTGTTGAACACATCATGTCGAGATGGTGGTACATATCCAGGTTGTAAAACCGTTATTGCCTTTTTTACTTCAGTTTGTTCAATACACATGAAACTGCTGTTTGTCGCATAAAGAGCTCTAATAATTTGTTAATCTATTTCTTCTTTATTAAACTTGGTCGTACGCACAACAAAAGATGATAAAGATCCAGAACTGGAGTTAAGCACTACTTTTCTTTTTTTACTTAATGACGTAGAAGATAGGTTCTAATATTTTGTCTTATTAAGAAGTTGTAAATATAAATCAAATAACACTATACTTACATTGGACATTGTTCCTGAAGTAGAGGGACGTTCATAATTTGTTTCTACACTTTCTACATTACGCGACGCACATTTTTTCCTGTGAACTTTCAGTTGGTCCACAAGCCCTTGCATTTCTACTTTACACTTTTTACATGTAGCTCTACTACCACTTTTTCCATAAAGCTTACTTGATTTTTCAATAAAATATTGCCACATATGATCTTTTTTCCTTCCACTTCTATCAGAGGACATGTTAAAAAATTATTTAATATTTAAGTGCTATAAATATAATCACTCAGACTCACTTTCTCATTTGTTATGCGGCAGATTAGCAAATAATGGCAATTGGCATCATTCCCACATTATAAAGACAGGCGAGTCTTCAAGTTCTGACAGGATTTTCATGAATATACGTTCAAGCTTATTTACCATTATAGATACAAAGTATACAATTTATTCCATTGGTAAGTTTAAACAAAACTTATCTTTATAGGATTTTGCAAACAGCTGAAAAAAAAAACTATCTGTGAGAGCTAAAAAAAAAGCTGTATGTAAAAAATATTAATGAAATCTTTGCATTCTTCCGATAACCTGACTTCTGGTCATGCTAGCATAATCAGAAGTCAGGTTATCGAAAGATTTCATTAATATTTTTTACATATAGTTTTTTTTTTTAGCTCGCATAGATAGTTTTTTTTTCTGCTGTTTGCAAAATCCAATAAAGAATATGTTTCATTACTACAAGCAAACAAATAATAAATAATTCACTTTTAGAAAACTATCTTTGTTAATATAAGTATTAAATACATTGTTAATGTTAATTATTAGGATGTTTATGTAAAAAAATAAATAAAAATAAAAAAATCATGATTTTTTTGAATTTTTTTTAAAATCGTGATTTTTTATTAGTTTTTTTTTAATCATGATTTTTATCAACCCTGCAAGTAAGCATCCTAGAGTGCTTCAGTGATGCACACTAAGAAGGATGCATGAAACTAGTTGATCAATTTCATTAGTAGGTGTTATATACATAGGCGGAGCTATTTCGTGGCTGAATAAAAGTTGTGGGTATCATGAACGAAGCCACTACCCAGAATACGGCTAAAGATTTGGTGCGATCAAATGTGACTTTTATAGAAGAAAAATTAAAGTTTCTTTTTTCCATTTTTATTTAATCAGTGTCTTTGTTTTTAATACATTGCTTTTGTTTAAAAAAGGATAATGTTAAAATAAACTAAATACAATAATATTATTTTATAGTTAATGAAGATAGTCACGAGATATAAAATTAGTAGTGACTTAAAAAACTAAAGTTGGTTCTACTTTATATGATCAAGTTGTTGGTTCTGTGAATTTGACAAAGAGATATAAATGAGAAAGGTAAGCAAAAAGTAATCAGAGATTCAGAAAATATATGTGCAGCAGCAGTAGTGCAGATTTATCCACGTAAGTGATAATAATGTAGATATCATTATTTATGTATATATTTTACACCTGAATATATTCAATCGGTTAGAAACAAAATTCTAGAGCTTTTAAAATAATAATCTAAACAATAAAAATAGGACCTAATAGGCTTATCTGAACATTTTTAAAATACTTCTGATAAATAGTTTTGTAGGTGATTAAAGATTATCATATTGTTTGAAATTTCTGCAGATCTAAAACTAGTGTATTAAATAATAATAATAATAATGATTTGTATTGATTAACAATCAAAGGGCAAAAAGATCCTTCAGCCTGTTAAATAAAATACATATACAGTGTCTCCCCGAATGGGGTACCGCATTCTTGTAAACGTTTTATTGTTGGTCTTTTCGAGAAAATCTTATTTTTTATTAAATGTTTTGCTTATCCTGAGAAGCCACGAGCAGGGATCAGATTTGTCATAAAATATACAGGGTGTTCAAAAATGTAGTACAAAAAGTATTGCCTTTTTTTCTGAAAACTTTATTTAACATAATTGTTTAAAAACTCGAGGTGTACTTAAATGCGGAGTTTAGTCAAAAGAGGGCAATAATCACATTTCACAGAAAATAGACACCGTGATTTTGTAACTTTTATTTTATAAAGACAAAAATAATAAAAAATTATTCAACTCTTACTTCACTTTTAATTGAAATAGTTAGATATGGTTTTCTCAAAGAGAAAATACACATTAAAAGTAAAAAAATAAAACTAGAACTATTTAATAATTTTCAAGAATGGGTAAGCTAAAGGGCCACTCACTAATCTTATGGAAAAGCGGTCTGTATCGAATTAGCTGAAATTTTGGTATATTGTAGTTCACGTGATGCTGATTAAATGCCTCAATGGGCACAAACCTCTGCTATCTATCTATCTATCTATGGCTAGTTTCGTCACTACGGTCACCCGAATATTAAATTGTACTGTACGAGATTTTAATAAATAAAATGTAAAATTAAGGTGTTACAAGAGTATACCCAGAATAGTGAAAAGAAATAATAATAATAATTGAGTAATAACTCTACAGAGTGTTGAATTTTTTTAAATCATAATTTTTTAATATATCAAAGTATTTTAGTTATTATTTTCAATTTTGGTATGTGGTAATAGAATATAAAACCACATGTTTGAGTTAGAAAAGTTATTTTATAACTCCACCAGTGGCGTCCATGCAAACATGTCCTCTGATATTTTTTAACAAAAAAGTGGTACGCGAATGACATTTTTCCATGTGGATGTTTTTTGTAATTAGCCTGGTCAATTCTACATGAAAACGGTCTCTTGTGTTTTTCTTGTCAGATGCACATTTCTTGTATAAAACAATTAAATTCAAATTGAAACTAATTATTATTAACACTGATAACGATGTTTTATAAAAATTGTTGGAAATGGCCACCTTCACATAATAGGCATGCTTCCGCCCGTCTTCACATCGAATTGCATACTTGTTCAAATATCAGCTATTCGCTCTCGTAAATCTTCTAAAGTGTTAACAGGTGTTTTATACACCAGGGTTTTAAAATGACCCCACAAAAGGAATCCAAACTATTGAGATCAGAGGATCTTACTGGCGATTGTCGAGGTCCTCTGCGACCATATACGTAATCCATTGTCGCTATTTTCACATTCCTATAATTCATCATATATACTGAGATATTCGAATAAATACAATGAAAAAATAAAATAAATTCAATGAAACACCAAAAATCGAAGAAATAATATGATGCAGGGTTGCGATGATTTAAATCAAGTTTTGTAAAGCCAATAATATAAGTAAATCAAAGTTCAGAAAATTCAATTAAAAAATACAATTTGTTCAAATGACAAGAAGAAGAGAACAGTTAGGTTACACATATAAAACAAAAGTTATCTTGTTAAATGTACATTATAAATTAGGTACCTACATCATAAAATAAACAAATTAAACAGAATCAACTCTAAAAGAAAATAAAACATGATTTACTCCGAAACAAAAATTTTAAAATAGGTTAATTATTGTTTGTACAAAAAAACTAATTTTGCTGCTTTTTCAGTCCCTAAACGATTTCGAATCTTAGAATGAATCAAACCAAATGATGAAAATATTCTCTCAACCAAGGCTAAACTAGCTGCAGCAGAAAATAATTGCTTGATAATCGGGAATAATTTGTCAATAATATGAATATTTCTTTGGGATTTCCACCAGTCCAAGGGTTTTGTGTTTTTAAGAATTTCTTTGTGAAACATAATTTATTTATTTATTTATTTAATACATTTGTCCAACAGTACAAAAGAACCAATTACAGGACAAGAAAGCGACAAAATACAAAAAAAAAAAATTATAAATACATAGATTCTTACATACATATGAGTGACAATCTAAAATTAATTACAAGTACACTACACGTTTGTGTTATTTTAATACTATGGGATGCTGCAGTATAAATTGTATTTATCGAACAGTCGAATATATCACAAGTATCACAAATTGAGTTGTAGGTAGAGCACATAAAGACTATAGGAGATTTCAGCATTATATTGGTTCGTGCCGGTTGACAATAAAATGTGAGCGGTTTGCGAATAGCGGCTCTTGGAACCAAGAAGTTAACTGGCTTAGTGCAGGAGGGCAATCAACCCTGTTGTGTATGAGCGAAAACAGGAATTTTACAGCATAGAATTGCCTTCTAAATTGTAGTGAGTCGAAGTCGAACCTATTTAACAGATACGTCTGGTCGCAACCTCTGTTTGGATAACTACCATCAACACGGAAGCAGAGAAATTTTAAAAATTTCCTCAGAACGGACTCAATTGATTTAACTTGATAATCATAGATAGGGCTCCAGATAAGTGAGCAGTACTCGAGTTTAGACCGTATATAACAATAAAATAGTTTGATTAAGACGACATTGTTCCGGAAGACCTGACAGTCTTAAAATGAACCCTAAGGTTTTCATAGACGAGGAGACCGTTAACTCGATATGCTTGGCAAATGATAATTTGTCATCAAAGAAGACTCCTAGATCTCTAATATCGGCAAAAGGTTCAGATTTGGCCAGAAATTTAATAATCAGTTGTAGTAAACCACTTTCGGGATATAATTCATTAGCTGCTTCTAAAGCACAATTCTTTTCGCTTTCTGTTAATTTATGCTTTGTTTTCGTAGGGTTTAGAATAAAGGCTAGCAAATGGTATGAGGTGATACACTGGTCGTATCGGTATCTAAATATTTGCATTTGCATTAAGGTAATTTCAGTTTCATCAAAATGCATCTCAATTATTTTAAATGGTTCTACGACGTCTGATAAAATTGCATCGTTTCTTTGAAGCCTATCAAGTGCAACAGATACAGATTTTAGTAGTGATAATTAATCTTCAGCAGTTCTTTTTAAATAAATGTTTGAAATTTTATATCTTACTATACTGTCAATTTCATTTTTATGTTCCTCGCTCATTTTAAAAAGTGTGGGCCATGATTTAACAAAACGCTGTAAGCAGTCTGCAAGTGAGTTCCATCTTACGTTGGAAGGTAAAGTAAGTTTTTTCCTCCTTCTTTTGCGTATGTCACAGAGGCAAAATGATTGTTTCCGAAGTATTTCACAACGAACGTAACGTGTTTCTTAATTTCACTAATTTCCAAATCCTTGCATAAGTTTAAAATGTGTGGAGCACAACCGTAAGTAATAACATATAGTTCTGTTGACTCTTTAATTTCGTTTCTCATAGCATTCATATTGGCAGCATTATCCATCACAAATCTGCTTACTGTACAGGTATAGTCAGTCTTTAGAGTTTTAATTTGTTGTGTTCCAGATGTGTCTATTGTGTACTAAAAAGGAAGACCCATTTTCTGTAGCTACAGTTGCACATATTATTGGTTCATTGTGTATGTTGGACCACCCATCCAATGACAAACAAATTGAACTTCCTGATAAATCTTTAAAACATTTACTTTTTTCCTCGTTATACACTTCATCGAGCAGTCTGTCGGACACATCATGTCGAGCTGGTGGTACATATCCAGGTCCTAAAAGCGTTATTGCCTTTTTTAATTCATGTTGTTCAATACACATGAAACTGCTGTTTGCCGCATAAAGAGCTCTAGCAATTTGTTTATCTATTTCTTCTTTATTAAACTTGTTCGTACGTACAACAAAAGATGATAAAGATCCAGAACTGGAGTTCGGCACTACTTTTCTTTTTTTACTTAATGGCATAGAAGATAAGAGCGGCTGTGGGGCACTATCTTGTAACGTGTTCAATTGTACCTGTAATAAAAAACAAGATTGTTATGTTGTTCATTTTTAAATCCAGCTACACACAGACAGGTATAGATACTATACTTTATTCTTAAAACTAGGAGTGAATGAAGAAGTCACATTTGTTCATGGAAAGTTACTAGATCATTTTAGAAATTTGAATCTAGCTCGTCTCCTGGCATAATTGACCTTAGTCACAGAAATGGACTGACGTTAAATATGTAAATTAAAAAAAAAAGTTCTAATATTTTGTCTTACTAAGAAATTGTAAATAGAAATAAAATAACACTATACTTACATTGGACACTGTTCCTGAAGTAGAGGGATGTTCATTATTTGTTTCTACACTTCCTACATTAGCGAAGCACATTTTTTCCAGTGGACTTTCAGTCGGTCCACAAGCCCTTGCATTTTTACTTTACACTTTTTATATGTAGCTCTACTTACCACTTTTTCCATCAAGCTTACTTGATTTTTCAATAAAATATTGCCAAATATGATCTTTTTTCCTTCCACTTCTATTAGAGGACATGTTAAAAAATTATTTAATATTTAGTTGCTATAAATATAATCACTGAGACTCGCTTTCTCATTTGTTATGCAACAGATTAGCAAATAATGGCAATTCGCATCATCCCCGCATTATAAAGACAGGCGAGTTTTCAAGTTCTGGCAGGAATTTTCATGTATATACGCTCTAGCTTATTTACAATTATACATACAAGGTACACAATTTTTTCGATTTGTAAGTTTAAACAAAAACTATCTTTATAGGATTTTGCAAACAGCTGAAAAAAAACTATCTATGGCAGCTAAAAAGACAACTGTATGTAAAAAAGATTTCATTAATATTTTTTACACATAGTTTTTTTTTTTTGGCTCTCATAGATAGTTTTTTTTTCCGTCGTTTGCAAAATCCTATAAAGAATATGTTTCATTACTATAAGCAAACAAATAATAAATTATTCACTTTTTAAAAAACTATCTTTGTTAATATAAGTATTAAATACATTGTTAATGTCAATTGTTAAGATGTTTATGTAAAAAAATTTAAAAAATCGTAATTGTTTTTATTTGGAAAAAGAATCGTGATTTTTTTTTTTTCTTTTAATCATGATTTTTATCAACCCTGCAAGTAAGCGTCCTAGAGTGCTTCAGTGATGCACACTAAGAAGAATGCATGAAACTAGTTGATCAATTTCATTAGTAGGTGTCATACAGGGTGTCCCAGATTTAAAGTGACATAGACCGATGAGAGATAGAGCACACTTTTCTGAGTTCAAAACACCCCCACATGCACTTACCCTTGAAATTGAATGGTTTTCGAGGTACAGGGTATTTTATGATTCTTGACTGAAACTAAAATTCAGCATATATTTGAAATGGGTGGTCGTATTTGGATTAAAGTTGGTACACATATAGTGCACTCCTAGTCCAATTAATAGCATAATTTAGTTTGTAAAAATTCCAGAACAGGACTCAATTTATATTATTTTGCATTTAGGGTCAATTACATCAGTATATCAATTTTTTGTAAATGGCGGTTAACTATTGAAATGTCTATGGATTATTGTGCAAAACATATAATATTCGATAGCATGTTTATGGTTACTTCCTACCAAATTTTCGAAAATAATGGTGAATGATATTCAAATTCTACAAAATACGCAAACAATCAGTTAATGTCGCTATTTTATTAATTTTACTTAAACACTTGTTTAATAATTATTTAATGTATTATTGTTACTTAAAAAAAAATTGAACACAGAGAAAAGGAGAAAATCAAGAAAAACAGTTTACTTAATCATAATTTACAGCACAAATTTAAAAAAGGCACTAATTATTTTATACACTGGTACAATTAATTAAAACTATAATACATTTTCGAAATGAACACCACCAGCGTCAATACATTTTTGTGAACGTTTAAAAAGCGTTTTCACCGATCTAATAATAATAATCCATGGAGGTGAGATCAGGAGATCTCGGTGGCCAGTTAACTGCACCCCCTCTACCAATCCATCTGTTGGTGTAACGTTGATTAAGATGCTCCCTCACCGGTACAGAAAAATGGGGTCCAGCACCATCGTGTTGAAACCACATACCTCTGACATTGATGTTTTCTAATAAATTTGGTAACACATCTATTAAGAAATTTAAATAAACTTCACCCGTTAGTCTCCCTTTAAAAATGTGTGGCCCTATTAGATGACTATATTGTATGTTCCACACCAGAAATTTCCATTGAATCTATTGGGAATTTTTCTGAAGCGTAGTATGTGGATTTTCAGTTGCCCAAAGATCTTGATTTCTGGTGTTGTTTATTTCATCACGCGTGAATTGAGCTTCGTCCGTGAACAGAATTCCAGAAACTGTTCGTCTGCGCAGCTACCCACCTACAAAATGTTAAACGCGGAACGCTGTCACCGTCTTCAAGTCGTTGAACTACTTGAACATGAAAAGGATATAAATTTTCTTTTTTTAAAGTTCGCCATACTCTTGTTCTGGGAATTTCTGATTGATGACTGATTTTCCTGACGCTTACAGCTGGATTCATATGAACAATCTGTAATACTTCCTCTCGCCGTTGAAAATCTCTGAGAATACGTTCATGTTTTGGCTGTGAGGGAAATTGCCCATGTTCCTTACTAAATTGATACACCTCTGAAAATGGTGTACGATGATTTCTAAAACGTCTTTCACATTCTCTCTGTAGCTTTTCCATTTCCGTCGCAAAAACCATACACAAATCAAAATCATATCTGCATATTCTTCATTTGTAAATTGGAATGGCATCTTAAAATTATTATAGTAGATTTGTTAATATAAAACCTTATTTTAATGACTCAAACGACTTCTTTGAATACTTAGACTTAATTTCTAAAGGTGACTTACATTACTATGTATTAAACTATAAATGTCAGAATTGACATACGCCTACTTTTATTTTTAGCAAACTGTTTTTCTATGGAATATTCCAAATTTTAAGTGCAATTATAATCAAATTTAAGTAACAATAATACATTAAATAATTATTAAACAAGTGTTTAAGTAAAATTAATAAAATAACGACGTTAACTGGTTGTTTGCGTATTTTGTAGAATTTAAATATCATTCGCCATTATTTTCGAAAATTAGCTAGGAAGTAACCATAAACGTGCCATCGAATATTATGACAGTGTTTTGCACAATACTCCATAAACATTTCAATAGTTATCCGCCAAATATATGGTGAATTTTAATTTCAGTCAAGAATCATAAAATACCCTGTATCTCGAAAACCATTCACTTTCAAGGGTAAGTGTGGGGGTGTTTTGAACTCAGAAAAGTGTGTTCTATCTCTCATCGGTCTATGTCACTTTAAATCTGGGACACCCTGTATACACAGGCAGAGCTATTTCGTGGCTGGATAAAAGTTGCGGGTATCATGAACGAAGCCACAACCCAGAATACGACTGAAGATTTGGTGCGATCAAATGTGACCTTTATAGAAGAAAAATTAAAGTTTTTTTTTTCCATTTTCATTTAATCAGTTTTTGTTTTTAATGTATTACTTTTGATTAAAAAGAGATAGTGTTAAAATAAATTAAATACAAAAATATTATTTTATAGTTAATGAAGATAGTCACGAGATACAAAATTAGTAGACTTAAAAAACTAAACTTGGTTCTATTTTATATGATCAAGTTGTTGGTTCTGTGAATTTGACAAAGAGATATAAATGAGAAAGGTAAGCAAAAAGTAATCAGAGGTTCAGAAAATATGTGCAGTAGCAGTGGTGCAAATTTATCCACGTAAGTGATAATAATGTAGATATCATTATTTATGTATATATTTTACACCTGAATATTCAATCGGTTAGGAACAAAATACTAGAGCTTTTAAAATAATAATCTAAACAATAAAAATAGGACCTAATATGCTTATCTGAACATTTTTAAAATACTTCTGAAATAAATAGTTTTGTAGGTGATTAATGATTATCATATTGTTTGAAATTTCTGCAGATCTAAAACTATTATATTAAATAATAATTAATAATAATCTTTATTGATTAACAATCAAAGGGCAAAAAGATCCTTCAGCCTGTTATATAAAATACATATACAGTGTCTCTCCGAATGGGGTACCGCATTCTTGTAAACGTATTGTTGTTGGTCTTTTCGAGAAAATCTTGCCACGAGCAGGGATCAGATTTGTCATAAAATATACAGGGTGTTCAAAAATGTAGTACAAAATGTAAAAAAAATTATTAAGTATTGCCTTTTTTTCTGAAAACGTTATTTAACATAATTGTTTAAAAACTCAAGGTGTATTTAAATGCGGGGTTTAGTCAAAAGAGGGCAATAATCCCATTTCACAGAAAATAGACACCGTGATTTTGTAACTTTTATTTTATAAGGACAAAAATAATAAAAAACTATTCAACTCTTACTTTACTTTTAATTGAAATAGTTAGATATGGTTTTCTCAAAGAGAAAATACACATTAAGAGTAAAAATATAAAACTAGAACTATTGGTAAGCTATATAAAGGGCCATGCACTATCTTATGGAAAAGCCTTCCCTATCGAATTGGCTGAAATTTTGGTATATTGTAGTTCACGTGATGCTGATTAAATGTCTCAATGGGCACAAACCTCTGCTATCGCTAGTTTTGTCACTACGGTCGCCCGAATATTAAATTATTGTACTAATACGAGATTTCAATAAAAATGTAAAATTAAGGTGAAACAAAAGTATACCTGGAATAGTGAAAAGAAATAATAATAATTGAGTAATAATTATACAGGGTATTGAATTTTTTTTTTATTGGTAATTTTTTAATATCTCAGAAAGTACTTTAGATATTATTTTCAATTTTGGTATGTAGTAACAGCATATAAAACCACATGTTTGAGTTAGAAAAGTTATTTTATAGCTCCACCAGTGGCGTCCCTGCAAACATGTCCTCTGCTATTTTTTAACAGAAAGTGGTACACCACTGACATTTTTCCATGTGGATATTTTTTCTGATTAGCCTGGTCAATTCTACATGAAAACGGTCTCTAATGTACATTAATGGATGTGGAATTAACATTCCTAACATATACATTTGTCGCCGACTTCCATATCTATTTAATAACCAATGAATGCACATAAACATATGCAATGTACATTTACGGGATATGAAACACACATCATATACACAATCGCATATTTTATGAATGTGCATTACATATCTCTGAAGTAGTTTCCGCGGACATCAAAACACTTATTGAACACTGCACTCGACGCGTGTTAATGCTCCAGTCATGTTGGTATCATCGGGAGATGATTGAAACGAACAGTTTTAATCATTTTGATAATACCAACACGACTGGTGCAGCACGCATCGAATGAAAGTGTTCAAGTGTTTTTTTGTTCGTGGGAACTACTTCAGAGGTACCCATATAAGAGCTAATAAAACACAGATAGTTTAACAAGAAATATATTTTATATAACTATTTTAAACATACACAAACTTTACAAAATATCTAAGTTATATAATATGAACGTATGTAATTTTTATTCGCTATATTTGTAAAATACATACGCAATATGACTTGACAACAGCAAATTTTTAGGCGTCTGTCACTTTGCACCATCTTAACTAAACACACACCTGCCACAATCAGTTAAATATGAAACAAATGTTCTAACCCTAAAAGAGTACCTATGTATTTACAAATGTAAAGAATTGCATTATAATAAATATACTCTTACATCATGGGAGCATCATGTAAATGTAACAGCATAATTAACATAGCAATAAGCAAATATGAAATCCAGATAATGAGAAAGAGTTAACTTCCATCACACATAAACACTATGCGCCCAACACTATAGGGCTTAATGGCTACCGGCTGTTGCGAACTACAATCTGTAAACAAATGATGAGTGGTGCGCCGACTTATTATGCCATAAATTAGTAGCGCATCAGCATGAGGTATAATTCGTGTAGAGTAGTATTATTATGAGAAGATGCTTGCAAAAAATGATGCGCAGAAATGAGTTTGTGTGCATTCATTGATCTAAGCCAATGAGAGCGATTTGCGTCATATTTGACCTCGAATCCAGTGGCACCATCAACCTGCAGTCACAGGGTCTGTGCTGCAGTATACTTGTTGTGTTCGCCGTTTCTGATTAAATTAAATGAAATAACCTTATTTTCAGTACAAAATTTCTTCATCGTAAACACCAGAGTGTGACGAGGTTTTAATCTACTGCATTACACAGCTCATCGACCTCGAAAATTTGATTACAATTATTATACATCCTTCTACCCCAGATGATGCTGTCACTGGTAAAAATATTCGCGCACGTTAGCTCCGCCCCAAGCATCTTCTCATAATAATACTACTTTACCTGTATAATTTAATTATACCTTAATGGACATGTTATGTATAAATCATTATGTATATACCTCCAGCTGTGACGATTTCTTGAACTTATGATCTCAGGGTCGTTTGGTAACTCACTCTTATACCAGGTTCGTTTTATAAATCGCCATATAAATGCCCAGACTAACAAAAGGAATCTCTTCCTACAACAACCGGCTGACTAGCAAGTATATACGCACGCCAGTGCCTCAGCTATACTTAGGTAAACAGTTAAGTAATAAAAAAAAAATGTAGGCGCCACGTAATTTAACCTGGCTATATAATATACTGCTCTCTAGAAGGTATTCCCCTGAAATTACGAAACTACGAAAATACAATAATACCAGAATGTTCAATTATTGTAGGAATAACCCCAAAAAAAAGGTCAGGAAGCACTCACGCCACACTAAATAATAGCCACAAGTAAAGTCTAATACTTAATTTAATAGAAAAGTTAACTTACAAAATAAATCGAAAAAATGTATCATTAATTTGTGCCAGCAGTGTATATGAAAACTAATATCAAAATGCACAATAATTAAAATAGCAAAAGTATATATAAAACATATGGATTATACCCAAACGTGATCACGTACGGTTAACAGGTTAATCAACAAATATAATGTTAATAATATCGGTGTTATAATAAGGTATGAACATATGATTTCGCAGCGCATCAAACACAATTTAGCGAGCTCTAGCAATAAATAAATTTAATTAACATGTGCTAATAAAATAGGGCAACTGCAAACTGCACATTTTCAAAGCAGCACATCTATACAAATAAATACCATATGACACCTAATATGCGCAAATTCTAGAACTCGGCACATTAAATGAAATTTACCTCGATTTTCTTAAATATTTAGGATAACAAATATCAAAGCAATTTTACGTAAAATCAGAGTAACTTGTAAGGCTTATCTGTTTGGTGAGGCTCCTTGAATCGCCGAATTAGAATCTCCTACTTGAGGCCTGAATCCCCTTGGAAAATATATTTTCTGCTACTGAATTTCCAACTACTGACTCCTATATACACCCAACAGGATACAATCACAGTGCACCAAGCAGACGTATTTTCCCCTTATAGTAAAATTTAAACCATGAACTAATTTAAACTATAACCGGTAACGAAAACCCTACAAATAGTACGAGAAAATTAGAGATGATGATTAATAACATACCTGCATACTTTACCTCTTAGCCAAGAGGGTTTAATTTCCAAATATAAATTGCTAAATAACTTATCACAGAGCGATGGTGACAATAAATCCCGAAAGCGGAAATTTTCAATCTTCCAACAAATAAATATCTTCTCCAATCCAGAGACTTACACACACCAATTGAAAATTATTAAATTTTAGGTACGTATTATAAATCCCCTCACGGATGTTTATAAATATAAACAAATTCAATACGAACCCAACACTTGTCACCATATCTTTTTGCTCCACCAAAAACGTTATCAGTCCTAGAGAAAAAATAAGTTCCTCGGCAACTGAGACTGCTCGACTTCAGCACAATCCGCAACCAGATATACACTTAGGGTAAATTCACGTTGCTGATATCGTCCTCTAGTAATTTAACTAGCCCGCGAAGTAGAATATTTCCCCACGATTAGATTTAAAATCAACTGCTTAACGATATTGCTTTTAAACCGTTACACAGCAATATACACTGTATATGACACCGATGGATGTCAGTAGCTGAATATACATTTCATATCATATGTATATTTAACAATACATATTCAAATTCCTACATCTAATACATATGCTATGGATGTACATATCCATGAGATGTTATGTGGGTTCTTGATTAAAACAGTTAAATTCAAATTGAAACTAATTGTTATTAACACTGATAATGATGTTTTATAAAAATTGTTGGAAATGGCCACCTTCACTTAATAGGCATGCTTCCGACCGTCTTCACATCGAATTGCGCACTCGGCGTATCCTGTATTGTTTCGCATGAGGCAACTATTTGGTCTCTTAAATCTTCTAAAGTGTTAAGGGGTGTTTTATACACCAGGGTTTTAAGGTGACCCCGTAATAAGGAATCCAAACTATTGAGATCAGGGGATCTTACTGGCGATCGTCGAGGTCCTCTGCGACCATATACGTAATCCATTGTTGCTACTTCTGCATTCCTATAATTCATCATATTTACGGATATTCGAACAAAAACATTGAAAAAATAAAATAAATTCAATGAAACCCCAAGAATCGAAGAAATAATATGATCAGATAGTTTTGAACACCAACAACTTGTTTTGAAAAATAATGTTTGTAAAACGTCATTTATTCCAGGATAACTATTTATGTGTTCAAAAATTGTTATTATTAGTCAATAAGTACTGCTAAATGAAGTACTTTGAATTGAATTAATTCAATCAAGAACTGTCCGTCTGGCGAGAAAAACACAAGAGACCATTTTCACGTAGAATTGACCAGGCTAATCAGAAAAAATATCCACATGGAAAAATGTCAGTGGCACACCACTTTTATGTTAAAAAATATCAGAGGACATGTTTGCAGGGACGCCACTGCTGGAGCTATAAAATAATTTTTCTAACTCAAACATGTGGTTTTATATTCTATTAACCATACCAATATTGAAAATAATATCTAAAGTACTTTCTGTGATATTAAAAAATAACGATTAAATAAATAAATTCAGCACCCTCCCAGCTAACAATTTAGGTGTCATTCGACATCGAATAGGCGACGCCACCAATTTCAATAAGTAATGTAGGACATAAATTCGATGTCGATACAACCTAAATGGTGTTTTTTGACACGTATTGACATGCAAAATAAGTTGAACAGGTATATTTGACCTATTAGGTTGTTGCCAGACACATATTCAATGTAGAGAATATGGAATCAACGACGTCGATTACTTGTTTCTCACTATTCACACTTTTTATTTGCCTTCAAAATTCTGTTTGGTCAAAAATATAACTTAATATGATAAAATGGTTAATAATATAAGATACATGAATTTTTTGGGACAAGTTGTTTCGTTCCCGGCGCATTTTTTAAACATGATTCACGTGAATTTACGTGGGAAAGATTTTTTTCTGTTCATATTATATATTGTACCTTTAAATATTACAAAGCCCCTCCTTAAAAACATCAATTATTATAAATATATATAATATGTAAATATAAATTGTGGCAATTTAATTTTTCAATTTTCATTTTTGTATATTTTCGTAATTAATTTTGTTTTAATTTAAAATTTAATAATTGTTAATATGTTTAAGGATTAAGTATGAATTAAAATATTTTTACAAACTTTACATTTTTATGGCGAGTTTTCGCCATTCCACTTTTAAATATGTTAAAAATGTTGCTCCGAGTTTTCCGAAATCATTGCAACAGTAATAAATAAATCCATAGAAATGGGTGAATTTCCAAGTCCTCTGAAAGTTTCGGTTGTTATCCCTGTTTTAAAAAAGACGGTCCTCTATTAATCCAAAATTATAGGCCTATCTCACTTCTAAGCATTGTCTCAAAAATTATAAAAAAAAATATATGTAACAGAGTTAATAAATTCCTTAATGAAAACAATATCTTCATAAATAATCAACATGGTTTCAGGGAGGCACGCTACACTGAAACGGCAATGATAAATTTTATCCAATGTATTAATGAAAAAATGGAAAAAAGGAATACAATAGTTGGTTTATTCTTCGATTTAACTCGAGCCTTTGATAACCTAAATTTTAATTTCACAATAGGAAAGATATCCAAGCTTGGTATACAAGGACAACTTCAAAAGTGGATACATTCATTTTTAAAAAATCGTAAATTAATAGTGAGAGTGAATCCAACGAGTATAATATAACATCAGGCATCCCCCAGGGCAGCGTCTTAGGTCCCCTAGTTTTCCTGATGTTTATAAACGATCTTCCAGAATAGATTCTTGATGGCGAAGTGTTTATGTTCGCTGACGATACTACCATCATAATTTCAAGTGCGAACTTACATGAATTACACCGTAAAATTAATAACGTTCTCAGCCAATTTGATAGATATTGTCATAAAAATAGACTTCATAAATATTCAAAGACGATAGCAATTGAGTTTCATAAACACTCGAGACCCAAAGCAATTAGTTCGAATATCCATATAGATAATAACTCAGTTGCTTTAAAGAGCCACTATAAATTCCCAGGTACGATTGTCGATGAACATCTAAACTGGAACAAATGTATAGATTCAGTTTGTTCGAAGCTAAACAAACAATACTATGCGCTCTTGAATCTGAAGACTACTCTAAATGAGGAAGGTCTCTTAACTGCATATTATACTCTAGTTTATCCTGGGATTAGCTACAACATAGTCGTTTTGTCGTTTATGGATTAGCAGTGGGGAGTGGCCGTATAATCTGGAATATAGAGAGTCATGCAGGCAAACATTTCCTGACATCTACAGGCATTTATTTATTTAAACTATTAAATTATATCTACTTGAATAAAGACACATTTAAAAAAAAATCAGATGTACACAATTATAACACCAGGAATAATAATGATAGATTAGACACTTTTACTTGTATAAGTTATAGAAAATCTCCTAAATATGCCGGCTGTTACTTATTCAATATGTCACCACCTCATATAAAAAATGCAACGAACCTGACTAGATTCAAATTATTATTAAAACAATATCTACATGAAAATACTTTCTACTCACTAGCAGAATTTGAGTTTGCACAGAGTCTAGTTTTACATTTTCTTTTGTCATTTCAAATATGAGCTGTGTATTATTTTATTCCTAATCAAAATTTTAATATGTAGCATTTGAGTAATTGATCAATTAATTGATTGATTAATTAGTTTTAGTAATTGAATAGTTTGTAATATGTAATCTTCATGTTTGTGATATACCTTTCAGTGTATTTTACTTATATGTTCATGTACGCTTATGATTTAAAAAAAATTGGTTAAAGATCAATAAATTCTATCTATCTATCTAAATAAATATGGTTGCTCTTTGCCTATATTACTTAATAAGTGACAATTTCGACCAATAGGTTCAAATAACTTGTTGGTTGAATAACTAAGTCATTTCGACTTTTTTGTGGAAATTTAATAATAATAATAATAATAATAATAATAGGACTTTATTATATATAAAATATTTTACAACGTCAAAAAGGTATTTGTTAAATATAGTTAAAATACAAACAGTAAACATGTGAGACGAAATTCATAATAAATGATTATATTTAATAAGGAAACTATAAAAATATTAAAAATACAAACACTAAAATCTTTAGAAATATTATAAAATGACAATTATATAAAAAAGGAAACTGGCATATTACATCACAGGATAATTTTTAAAACCATATTCAATATCTTCAAGTGTGAAGAAAGCATATTTGATGAGATATTGTTTAATAGTCAATCTGAATTTAGACGGAAGCTGGCTTTTTATTGTATTGGGTAGTGTATTGAATAACTTGATTCCATAAGAGTTGATACCAGTTTGCGCTCTAGAAAGCCTGATACTATTAATTCTGAGGTCATTATTACCTTTAGTTAGATAATCGTGGAAATCCTTATTTCTATTATATATCGACATGTTATTTTTGACATATGTAATGCATTCTAATGCATAAATGCATGATAATGTGAGGATATTATATTTTTGAAAAATGGGACGGGTTTCTTCTCTATAACCTACATTGCCTATTATTCTTATTGCTCTCCTCTGAAGACCAAATAGCCTATGCCTACCTGCAGCATGCCCCCATGCTAATATAGCATAGGACAGACGAGATTGGATAAGTGCATAATATGCTGTTTTTAATACATTTTCTGAGAGATTTGTGGACATTTGTCTGAGTACATAGATGTTTCTGGTTATTATGTTTCCAATATAATTTGTATGTTCATCCCATTTGAGAACTGGGTCTAGGTAGACTCCTAAAAATTTTACAGATTTGGAGTTTTCCTCCAGAGTGTCATGTCTTAGTGAAGATGTCATCGTAACTGTTTTATTTTTATTTAGTGTTAGCAAATTTGTTGAGAACCATTTTTCTGCACTTAACTGTGCGTCAGCAAGTTTTATCTTTATCTTAACAAGCAGTTGACGTTCTCTACAGCATTCGGTAGATCGTTTATATAGATTAAAAATAACACAGGGCCCAAAATAGAGCCCTGTGGTACACCTGCTCTTACATTTAGCATGTCGGAATTTTGGTTATGAAAGCTGCTGTCTGTTATTGAAATAAGATTTAAGTAAATGTATGGCTTCTTGACAGAAATTATATTTAATACATTTTTTTAATAATAACTCATGTGAGACACAGTCAAAAGCTTTACTGAGGTCACAAAATATCGAGGCAGAGTACAAACCTTTTTCAAAACAGTCTATATACCTAGTGTATATGTAGTGTAGTTTAAAATAGCATCTGTAGTTGATAATTTCTTTCGGAAACCAAATTGGGTTTTATTAAACAAATTATAGTTTTCAAGATAATCAATTATTTGATTTTTTATTACTTTTTCAAGAATCTTTGATATTATAGGTAATAATGATATAGGTCTATAATTGCTAACATCTCCTTTTTTGAATATTGGCATGACAGAAGCTATTTTAAGAGCATCTGGGAATATACCAGTATTTAAACAATCATTTATTAATTTGGTGAGAGGAATTAGTATTAGATCTTTGATGGTTTTTATTAGAGTGATGTTTAAGCCATATATGTCTTTGCTTTGACTGTTTCTTAAGGAGTCTATTATATCTCTCACCTCGATATATGTTACCTGGGATATTTGCATTATTGTCAAGATATTCAAGTGGGTCATGATTTAGTTTGGGAAGGTTTTCTATGAGCTCATTGGCAATACTGGTGAAGTACTCATTAAATTCCATGGGGTCAATATTTGGTTTTTCAGATGTATTGAGTGTCTTTTGCTCATTTTTTTGGGAGTTTATGACTTCTAGGATATGACTTCTAGGACTTCTAGGATACTTATTAGGTACTTAAGAAGTCTTGTTCAAGAAATACGACTACCTATTTAGTCATTTCAATACATTTCACCTATATTTTCAATTATGGTCTAATGATAACTTAACCAGAATTACTTAATAAGTTATTAAATAATAATATTACTTATTAGGTGAAAAATGTCCCCTTATTAAGTTTACCAAATTTTTCCGAATAGGTGACTTTCTGCCTACTTGCCTTGTTAGGTTATTAAGGCCATGTATTCCCTACCACTTAATTAGTGTGTTTTAATGTACACTACCTATTAGGTAAAAATAGTAATAAAAATATTTTTCATATCCTATTAGAGCATTAATTTTACCAATAATTGACCTGTACCTGATAGGTACCATAGCGACTTCCACCAAGTGAACTTAAACATTACATTTCAACCTGTTTTGGTCGAATTTCCTTTAGCTGAAGTCACCGACACTTAAATTGTTAGCGGGGCTGTATAATTATTACTCAATTATTATTATTATAATTTCTTTTCACTATTTCGGGTATGCTCTTATTACAATATTACATTTTTAAGTAAAACTCAAACACCGGAACCATTTTTATTAAAATCTCTTATAGTACCATAATTTAATATTTGGGTGACTGTAGTAGTAATACTCATAATCAGCCAATTTGATAGTGACCGCTATTCACACACGACGAATTAACAAACTGGACTCTTGACTTACAAAGTCAAAGTTGAGAATGTGTTTTAGTTTTCTTTATGGTTTTGACTCGACTTATCAGATATTTTATTTTGTATATTCACGTAATTTTTAGTTTATTTTTACTCATAATTTAGCGGAGTGACGGATACAGAAAGTTTGTTGAGTTGAGTCGCGGTATGTCTCGCTTGAAAGTGCGCTCAAAGTGATTTTCAAGCACGTGTAGCAAAAAACTAATTGTTAAAAAGAAAATCCCTCTATGATCGTTTAGATGTAATTGCTTACTCAAAGAAACTATATTGACTTTTTTTGTCGCCTTATAACATTTTTTTGGACAATAATTATAATAATAATGTCTTTATTTTATGTTTTTTTTTTCATAATTCTTACCAAATTCAAGTGGCTATAGAAAACCCTGTAATTAATTTAAATGAATGAATTGAAATGAATTTGAAAGTTAATTGCATAAACTTTATTTCATAACAATTTGTAATATTTTGTTCACTTAAAAATGATTGTTTATAACAACTTCATATAAAACATTATTTTTTTTAGTTGTGATTTTTTACATAAATTATTTTTTAAGGAAAATAATGTATGTCAGTTGATTTATTACGTCAAAACCTACATAAAAGTTTAAACAGTTTTCTTGTTAGAACTAAACGTAAAGGAATAAATTCGTAATTGTTTTGCATGAAAACATACTTTTTCAACAACAAATAGCCATAACTTGGCCAATTTTTATCGTATGTAATTGTACTAAGAACTGAGTTGTAGGAAATTGAACTACCTATCAACTTGGCAATGAACATATTTGGTAGATTCCCAGTTGTTTTTTTTTTCATTGAGTTATTACGAGAAATGCATATTATTAATTGACTTCTAGAAAGGGGTGAAAAAGGAGAATATTTTTAAAAAATTACATCTTGAAAAATTTTTAACTAAATTGGACGGGACTTGCCCCAAGTTCAAGGTAATTTCATAAACCTCAAGTTGTATATTTACCACTATTTCGTAATTTTGGTGATGTTTACAAAAACGTTTTTTTGCCCTCATCCCGCCAAAATTTTAGCTTGCAACCGATTTTAGTTGATTTTTTTACATATTTATGAGACCCTTCTTATTATTATACTCTTCGCAAATACAGAACGAAGAGTATAATATTGCATTTGATCGGCACTTTTCTAAAACCAGTAATATCGCTTGTAAAGAAAAAAATTTCATATCAATGTGTTAGTGATCGATTTCTGAGCAACTTTCAAAATGTCCGTCTGTCTGTCCGTCCGTCAGTCTGTCTGTCCGTTCGTCACGTTTCTTGAGAGCACAATAACTTAACAATGAAAAGTCCGATTAGACTGAAATTGAACAGTAAGTTAGTGTTAGTTAGAGGAAGAACCCTATTGCTTTTAAACAATATTGATCAATAAATAAAAAAGTTATTAATTATTTAAATTATTTAAAAAAAATATTTTTTCTGTTTTATAATTAAACAAAAATAATAAACTAATATTATTGACAAAAAGCTATGAAGAGTGTTCTATGGAATGTGCAACAATTATATAAAAAGTGCAGTAAATCATCGAAGAGTATAATGATTAGCTTGTTTTTATATATTTTAGCATATCTGCTTTTTTGGTCATAGTTTATCGTAAATTATATTATATTTGCTTTTTGTTCTTGTATTACATTTTTCATTAAATAAATATTTTATGGATATTCTGTCAGTGCCAAAGCAACCAAAATATCATCCATTCTCATCAACTGTCGACCGATTAATTGTTATTATCAGTGCCAACCCAAGAACAACGAACTTACATAGTGAAATGTAATAGACAGGGCCGTTTCTAGAGATTTGGCCGCCAGTGTGGAAAATCTAAAATGCCGCCTCCTATTTCAAAAATAACAAAATAACTATAACCAAAGACCTTGGCGTGCTAACATAAAGGGTTAACATAAGTTAGTACGGATGTTTTATATTTTTAAGAAATAGCAAATAATATATAGTTTCCTAATTTATAATATGTTATATATCAGTAGAAAGACAGGTACTCAGCACATATATATAAAAATAAAAGAAAGAATTTTCTCTTATAACAACAAGCAAAATAAAGATTCTTTCATAAAACAATAGAGACGACGAACATTTATAAATAGATTGCACAGATTATGATTGTTATAAGAATTAGATTCATACTTTCGAAACATTATTGAAAATAAAACTAAAAATTAATATAGCGATACAAATAGAAATGAATAATAAAATAAAAACTCAGAAATAATTGTAGATATTCACCAAAAGTATTTTTTAATAACAATCTTAGCCATTTATAGTGGTTATATATCTAAACTTGTTATTGCTTGTTTGGTGGATATGTTTGTTAAAATATTTGAATAATAAAAATTAAAGAAATATTCCTTTGTATTAAAACATATTCTTTATAGGATTTTGCAAACAGCAGAAAAATATAACTAGCTATCTATAACTAAAAGAAAAAGTATGTGTAAAGTATTAATGAAATCATTGCATTATTTCGATAACCTGAATTCTGGTTATGCTAGCAAATTAAAATCCTAAAATGAATTTGTCTAATTTCTTATTTAACCATTCTCATTCGAACACTAGCACCCACACAGTCCCCTATGGCCATGCAAATTAAACTAGTATCTACATGACCCTGTACGATCATGAAGATTCAGTTAAAAATGAGAATAAAGGCCTAAAATGAATTTATTTATCTACCTTGTCTTAAAAAATTTTCATTCTAATGGATTACATTTTCATGAAATCTATCATTCTGTTTCTTAGAAATGCTTAACCTTTGAAACGTTTTTCGTCCTTATTCTGGAGCTCATCAGAAAGACATAAAGCCACTCATAAAGACGTTTTATGCAAAACCAAGACAATTTCTATGAATAAGTGTGAAATAATTAAATTTGAGATTGACTGATAAAGACAACAGATCTTGACCTATCTATTAGCTAACTAACATTGGAGCCTATATACTCTATGCATGTTTAAAAATGAATTATTATTTGTTTATTATTATTTATTATTATTCTTTATAGGATTTTGCAAACAACGGAAAAAATAACTATCTATAACTAAAAGAAAAAGTATGTGTAAATTATTAATGAAATCTTTGCATTCTTTCGATAACCTGAATTCTGGTTATGCTAGCAAATTAAAATTCTGAAATTGTCTTGGTTTTGCATGAAACATTATGAGTGGCTTTATGTATTTCTGATGAACTTCAGAATAAGGGCGAAAAACGTTTCAAAAGCTAAGCATTTCCAAGAAATAGAATGATAGATTTCATTAAAATGTAATCCATTAGAATGAAAAATTGTTAAGGCAAGGTAGATAAATAAATTCATTTAGGCCTTTGTTCTCATTTTTAACTGAATCTTCATGATTGTAGGGGTTATGTAGATATTAGTTTAATCTGCATGGCCATAGGCGACTGTGTGGATGCTAGTGTTAGAATTGTCAAATAAGAAATTAGACAAATTCATTTTAGGATTTTAATTTGCTATCATAACCAGAATTCAGGTTATCGAAAGAATGCAAAGATTTCATTAATAATTTACACATACTTTTTCTTTTAGTTATAGATAGTTATTTTTTTCTGCCGTTTGCAAAATCCTATAAAGACTATGTTTCAATACAATTATAAGCAAACAAATAATAATTCATTTTTAAACATTCCTTTATATTAAACAAAATGCGCCTGACAGGATTCTTCATTAACCAAATGGAATCAGTAATATTTCGTATCAATATACAATTCAAATTTTTATCAAAAAGTATCCCCAAATGTAACTATAACTTGCCGATCGATTTGCAAATTGATAAAAAAATTTGATACCACTGGTAATGTTAATAATATAAAGAAATTAAAGAAGGAATACAAAGATGACGATGCGGCTCCGCTTGTAGTTATGAACTTTATACAAAATCCAAGAATTCCGCTTAGGAAAAGATCACAAAACATAAATCTCATATTCAGAGAATGTTGGTAAGCAACAAATTCCATCCATTCATAAATTGCCTGACGAAGATAATTGTTGTCATTTGAAATTGTTGAAAACACATTCTTTCATCGAATTACTCTATTTGGTGATGAATTAACATTCACCAATTCAACCACTGGGCTAAAGTGAATCCAGTAACACTTAGTGTTCATTTCGTATATAAGCATTGGCCATAATGACAATAAAACTTCCTGATCTGACTATAGCAACAATAACTGCAAACAACAAGCTTTCGTGTTTGTTTGTAAGGACATTGTACTTCTTTTCTGTGAATCCCTAGTAACTTTGCAGTGTAAATTGTTGTCAGATAATATTTTGATTAAATTGTAGAAAAATGGAGGATGAAAAAAAGATTAATTTAGCCGATCACATGACCATTACAGTACTTGGACAAGATAATACTGTTGTACAATTTAAAGTTAACAAGCACAGGCCTTTAAGAAAACTGATGAGGGTGTACTGTGAGCGTGTTGGTACTGCTGCACAGTACTTAAGTTTCAGATTTGATGGATTTCTAATAAATGAAACAGACACTCCCGCCGCATTAGATATGGAAGAAGGAGATGTGATTGACGTTTATCAACGGGAGACTGGTGGATTTTATTAAGCACTTTTAAATGTACCTACACATTGCCCTCTAATATTTATTATTGTCCTAATATTATTGTCAAATTACAGTAGTTAGGTAGTACTAATATAAATATTTTTTATTTTTATGCTGTAATATTGTAAAAATATTGTTTCCAGTCAAAATTCGATTTTACATTAGACCTGATTTAAAAATTTGATGAACATTTAAAACGTAAAAACAATCCTACTCTTTTAGATGTTTATATAAATTTAAAAACATTTTGAAAGGTGATGCCAAATGGAATTTAGTAAATTATGTTATATTTAGTAACTTTAATTATTGCAGCAGTGTTTATTATCCCCATTTAACAAAATATTTTCAAAATAAAATACAAATAGTTCAAAATAGTTGTTTAAGGTAGTCTTATGATATTGACAGAAGTAAACATGTTGCACCCTACTACAATAAGTACAACATTCTAAAGGTAGAAAATATATTTATCTACTCTTATTAGATTAGGGTTTTAATTCTCTATCCTACAATATAAGATTAATATTTGTATTTTCTTGACCGTTGATATTAAATTAACTTGATATATACCTAGGATTTTTCGGTCAGCTTTAAATGAAAATTCTTATATTTTCTTACGTTTGAGTTTTATTAACCATCGTCGGAGGAAAAACTACAATATTTCTATTAACGTACGCTTATTTTATGTAATTTTACAAATTTAATTTCATTACTTACAATTTAAAAATTTTTGTTTACACTATTTTGCCATTTTACTTCTATTTCTGTTAAAAGTTTTAATGCAACTGCTGAACAAAAGTATTGCCTGCTTTCTGGTCTGTGTTATGTCACTATTGATACAGTTTGTTTAATTTATGGATGTTAGATATGAAGTTTTCTCTAATGGCTGGTGGTGTGAAATATGATATTTTAAGAATTATCTTGCGGACTTTTGGAGAGATGTAAAAATATATAATGTGTAATAATATCGCCTTTTTAGTTCATTTAATAAGTTAAAGTATGTTTCACTTAAATTTTCTATATCAGTGCGATTGTTTATTGTGTTGTTATAACAACATTATGTCTAAGACAGTTTTTTTGATTATTGCATTATTAAAATACTCAAACCTTATCTTGCGTTATTTCAAGTGTTGCTAGTTTCACCACTCATTTTGTTTCACAGCAATTGACGTCTGTTCAGTGCCTCTGCTTAAATTGTTTCTTTTTTTTTCTGTAAGATTACCCGTGTCCAGCGTGTCCCTAAATTGTTGTTGTTGTTTTTTAATTAAAAACCGATACCACTAATCAAAACCTTTATTTAAAGAAGTAAGTTTTGTTGGGGTGTAATTTAGCCAACATCTGTAGGCAACACTGATTCTTGGCCTCTTTTACATGAGTAAATTTTTATACAGCTTGCATTTTTCATTTGTACTCCGACATTAGGGACTAAATCTATTACACTAGAATAAAATTCAACCATATCCAGAGCCGTATTATCCATAAGGCAATATAGCTGCCTAGGGGGGCCGACGGCTTGCGAGGCGCCGGCGACGAACAAAAAAAACAACAAATTTTCATACTTGAAAATTATCAACAAAAAATAAAAATGTTCTTAAAATCTATTATTTCTTTTCTGTCTGGTAGATTTGGTCACAGAGGTGGGTTGAATGCCGGACCACCTTAAATAGAAACATACTCTGCGTTTGTTTCGACCCGCTTTGTTTTACTTTTTTTTTAACTCGCTTTATCACAATTTTTTATCGGTCTGTGTGAAACTTTGTAGAAATGATCAAACACAATATAACAATACTGTAGATCGACATTTGTCGATACTTGAAACTCTCTTGATACTTTTTTCCTGACAAACACAGAAAACGTGGAATTTTTCGGCTATTTGTTTACATTAAAATAACTCTAAACACTGAATGTTTTTCTGCATTTTCTGCAATCATATGGCAGCGCTAGAATCTAGGGAATCGTTTGAGCAATTCATGTAAACAAAAATGATTGATTTTCATTGATTTCGAGAGTGAAATTTTTTTGGTTTTTTTCTCAATTCTGTCAGTCAGTCTATCTGTCTGTTGGTGCATTATCTAAAAAACTGCTTGACGGATAATAGTCAAATTTGGTAGGTAGCTGACACTATTACCAGCGAGGAGATGGTTGAACTTTTACTGGAAAATATACAGGGTGGACTGTCTAAAGGGAATAAATAATGAAAAAAAAAATGTTTGCTCAAATTTAAAATTTCCACGTTTCATGACGTTTTAAATCTATTTCAGAAAAAAAAAAATTCAAGACTTTTTGAAAATTTTCTTACCAGTAGAAAAACGATTTTTTTTGCTCAAATCTAATATTTTCACGTTTCAGGACATTCTAAATTTATTTCATAAAAAAATTTTTTTTAAATATTTTAATATATATTTTTACTAATAATATAATGGAGAAAATTTGCTCAAATTTAAAATTTCCACGTTTCATGACATTCTAAACTTATTTCAGAAGAAAAATTTCAAAAGCAAAAATTTTTTACTACTATGCCAAGAATAAATGGTGGAAAAATTTTATTTTTGCTCAAATTTAAAATTTTCACATTTCATGACATTCCAAACCTATTTCAGAAAAAAAAATGTTCAAAACTTATTGAACATTTTTTTCCAGTAGAAAGATGGAAAATTTCTTTTGCTCAATTTTAAATTTTCCACGTTTCATGACATTCTAAACCTATTTCATAAAAAAAAATATTTTTTAGTGAAAATATCATGACGATTGTATCATGTGGGTAGAACCTATGAATTTTTTCGTTTTCTGGTGTTGGTATTTTAATTATTACAAGGTGTTGGAAAGTTGTAAGACAATTTTTTAAATTCCTCCAAATACGATACATAATCCGTAAAAAATTCATACGGTATAAAATCTGAGTAAAAAAAGAGTTGTTTTGTCTTTTAAAAATTTCTCAAAGTTTAATTGGAGCCCTATAGGATTTATTTTGCTCTTTCCCTTGGCCCGCTATCTACTATGCAAAAACAGGCGAATTTTAGGCCTTTTTGCGGTCATTCTTTGCAAAGGTATTTACACAAGTCTTCCATATTTAGCAGCTTTTATTTAATATTGAATTCTTGCTATCGTATGACCACTTTGTATATTTTTTTGACCAAAAATTATCAGGTTTTCTTTGTAATAATACCTTCCGATTACTATTCTCATGTGTGGTTTCATAATTAATACATTTTAGAGTGACCACCCTGTATAAATAAAAGGGAAGTTCTGTGTAAATACCTTTACCGATTCTTTGTTTCTTATTTTGATGAACATTTTCTTCCGAAATATTTTTTGGTGATTTTTCAAGATTTCCCTAGGCTCTGAGCGCACAGCGAACAGCAAGTTATTGCACGCGGCACTTCAATCATCATGACTTAGCTAGTGCATTTAATTACTTCCACATCCACATAGTGCGGTGGAAGTATGGTAAGTAATCGTAAAAAAAATTTCAAACATTTTTCTTATTAAAATAGGTTTAGAATGTCATGAAACGCCGAGATTTTAAATATGAGCGAAAAAAAATTTGTCTGTCGTCTGTGACTTTTTTTTTACTGATATAAATAGTTTCGCCAGTAAGAAATCCAGAAAACGTACATAATAGTTATTTATGATACAAGTGGTAGTTTTTACAAAATGTGGGACTACTTTTTATAGTTCTGGTTATAATAATGTTTAATCGCTCACTGTTCTCATGTTTTCTCTTTTGTGTGTATATGTTTTTACAATGTTATTTGTAATATTTCCTTTGTATTTCTACCGACAATGTTTCTTAACTGTACATGTACATTTTCTGAAATTAATGATTATTATTATTATTACTATTATTATTATTATTAATGATGTTTCATTTGCAAAAAAAAAATGTTTTTATTGTTTTGTCCCCACCCACAAAATTAAGTATCATTTTTAACATTTAATCATAAATAAGTATTATACCTACTTGAAGTAGTTTCTTCCGGGTTTGTGAAAACCTGCATTGCACTATTATACCTACTTGTTTAACTTTTTCCATTTAATGTTTTTTTTTTTCGTTTGTGTTGATTTTATATTGTTTTTTATATTCTATTATTTTATATTATAAATAAAAACTTTAATCAAATTTTAAAAGTTTTGTAGTAGGAGGGGAGGCGCTATAATATAGTTGCCTATGGGCGAAAAAAGTCATAATCCAGCTCTGGCCATATCCGTGATGCAGACTGATTGTCAGATGCATTTAAACAGTTAGGTTTTATATACATATTCCCTAAATAAATTTAATTTTTATCTTAAAGATTTTCTTGCTGCTAATGATTTATTTCTATTCTGTTGAAGACTACCTAAACTATGGGCAACAGTGATATTGTAATGATTTTAGATTAAGTATTACTAGTTTGTTATTATATGTTTATCTTATCCACAATGTGTATTATTGTTATTTTATTGTAATGTTAATTGTGAATTATTTTATGGTCATGAACTATTTTAAAACTGTCCTTACGATATACTATGTATGCCTTTTATGAGAAATATACTATTCTATTCTACAGGGTGTCATTACTGCACGGACGGTTAGCATCTCCTCAATCATTTGAAATATGAAAGAACGAATATGAATTGTAGGAGATCAAGAGCAGCATATGTTAAAATTATGTTTAAATCTACAGGGTGTTTCACACATCGATGACGAACTAATATTTGAATTTTTCAAATTGAACAAAATTTTTTATATATTTGTATTTGAATCTTAATTCTCTATCTGGGCATATATGATTTTTGAATTTTTTTCACTTTGAATTTACTTAAAACTCGAAAAAAGTTGACAAAAGTTAATTGCTCAAACATCTTAAGAGGAAACACTGCGTAACACTAGTGGGGGGGGGATAAAGCACCAAATTAGGAGATATCTCCCTTATAATCAAATTTTATCCAAAAATAGTCTTCAACAATCCTGTAGTATTTATTTATGTACAACTTACACATATTTTCAGTTAAATAACATCACCCAATTTGCAGAAAACAAGTTATTGTTAATCATAATTTTAATGATTAATAATAAGCTGTTTTTTGCAAATTGGGTGATGTTATTTAACTGAAAATAAGTGGAAATTGTATATAAATTACAGGTTTGTTGAAGACTATTTTGGCTAAAATTTGATTATTAGGGAGATATCTCCTCATTTGGCGCTTTGTCCCCCTCCCCACTAGCCTTACGTAGTGTTCACTCTTAAGTAAGAACATAGAGGGTCTTTAGATTAGATTAGATAGATAGATGGACCTGTTATGCCAAAATAGAAACGCCATTAGAATAATAGTGGGTCTTCTAACCGGCCACTGCCGACCCAATAGACATTTGAGTCTAATGGGTCTGGCAGAGGACGCAACATGCAGATTCTGCCAGGAGGCAGAGGAGACCTCAGTCCACGTATTGTGCCATTGTGAAGGCCTTGCTAGACTGATTCCAACTACTTGGTGAGGAAAAACCAAGAGCTGACAGCTACACTAAGGGGCCCTTATCAAGGTTGTGGAGTCTGATACAAAGGACAAAACTGGATAAGGAGCTCTAAGGAAAACAATCAGGAGCACCACAATAGATCCATGGGGTTCGCGGGTGGTCAAGGCCAATCAGCCAGCTCCTCCTTCCTAATCTAATCTAGAGGGTTTTACATTTGAATAAATTGGGTTATGACAGACATCTGAGATTTTTTTTTTATTTTCAACAGTTGAGGATATGCCCATGCACTAGTGAATCATCTTAGGCAATTAAAACTAGGGTTTTTATTTTAAGGAAGTATGGTCTTCTTCTTCTTTTAGCGGGGCGCCTGGAGGTCGCCGCACTCAGGCCTTGTGGCCCATTGTGGCTACATTGTGCTAAGTATGGTAATAGTATCTTCGATATTTCTTTGAATTTTCACATTTCAGACTGTAGACTACGAACATTAAGGTATTCAAAACTCATCACTCTGTCTCTGCCTGTTGCAATTGGTAAGTGAAAAGTTGTCACTCTTAAGAAATAAACTAAGGAAACGACAGAGGAAAATCATATTTAGAGTGTAGTTAATAATATTGCCAAGGCAGGAAACCTGATATACTTTTAGCAAATAGAAGGTATTAATAATATAGCTATTTGAAATATAGCATGCGACTACATATTTGATAATTGAAAATCAACAATATTGGTTGTGGTCTTACTCTCGGGGAATTATGTAAAAGTAAATTATCGTATTCAAGCAAATTGTTAATTAACACCCAGCACAGTCGGTCATTCCCAATTGCAATTTCTACTTTTTTATATAGAGGCACAGAAGTATTCATAAAAATACCATAAGTTACCTATCAGTTATAGTATCCTATTGGTACTTTTAATTAGGACCGCCATATTTTCAATGCGGTCATTGGACGCTATATTAATATATACCTAGACTTTTAGAGAATTGTTGAAAAACCGGTTATAATTCAATATGCTTAGCAGATAATACATTCTTTATAAATATTATTACATTACATTACATCTAAACATTTAAAACATTAAAGCATACACAAATAAAATATATAATTAATGGTATAAAACGATATAGCAAACACACAAATAAAATATACCATTAGGAGTGCAATACTCATCCACAGAATAAAAAGCCTCATTTACTAAATAAATATACGATAAATATTTAAAATCTTTAAAGTTTTCTATTTCGTCCAAAATACTTACAAATTTATTAAAACATATACCTTAATAAACATGAGAATTTTTACCTTCACTCAACCTTGAAAATGACTGGTACACTTTATGGCTGTTTTTGTATCGTAATTATAAACCACACTAATAAATTTTCTTCTTTTCTTACGTTTATAACAATTAGGTATATATGGCGAGAAGTGATTGTTAATATTGAAACCCTTTTACTGACTAAAATATCCTTTAATAATAATAATATAATAATAATATTTTTATTTTCGTAGGACCCTATTAAAGGTATAAAAATATAGTCATAAAATTGTAAAACATTAAAAAATGTAGTAAAACACATAACTCTAGATGAAACCATAGTATAGTAAACAGAATACAGAACAATAAATAAGGACGAGAATTGCTAATATAACTAAGTATGCTCCTGAAAACTAGTACAACTTAAATATTCATTTATGGAATAAAAACCATAACTGATTAAAGTGGCTCGAACTGTGCTCTTAAAGAGGTGAATGCTATTTATACTTTTTATGTTTTTAGAGAGTTTATTATATAGCTTGATGGACATGACATAGGGCCATTTGCTACTATTGACAGTTTGTGTTGGGGAGTCGTCAGATTTTGATTGATCCTTAAATCAAGATATTGTCAAAATCTAACAGAAACGACATTTTTATAATCACAGACAGTAGGAGTGTATTAAAAAAAATACAAAACCTAAATCCTAGAGGTAAAAGCAATCATCTAATAAACGAAATTATCACGCTAACCTTACAACTAAAAAATAAAAACAAAAACATCAAATTAATATGGTCCAAATCACATTGCGGTACTTATAACAAATAACGAAAAAGTCGACAAATATGCGAAAGAAGTTATTACATTAATATTGCCCTCATACAGATATAATTCGGGAAATTAAACATAAAATTATTAATAATTGGAAAAACCAGTACATTCAACAACAGAAAGGTCGATATTATAAAAAACTTACAACCGAGCCCACCACATAAGCCATGGTTCCACCAACAAAAATTTTAAAAAATACAATAAAAAATATTTGCAGACTTAGATTTAATCACACCTTAGCTCCTAGTCATTTACATAAAATGAATATTAAGGACAATCCTAATTGTGATTGTGGTGAATTTGGGTCACCGAACATATTCTATTAAATTACCCTTTAAAATGAGAGAAAATAAATGAATTTTTGAATATTTTATATCACATGAATATATTAAGACCCTTAAATTTACCACAACTTTTACAATCAAACAATATAGATATATACAAATTAATTGACATAAAAAATATAAATATAAAAATTTAATTGATGTAAAATTATAAGAATAAATTGTCCTAATGTTTTTCCCAGTTTATTAAACCATTTTGTCCCGAGGTTCAGTCAGTATGTGCTTGAGACTAGATGAACTCCTAGTCGTTCAGTATTCCAGTCATTCCTAATTCTGTTAGAAAAGAAAATAATGAAATGAAAAATAAAAAAAATGAAAATAAAAAAATCAATAGGGTAAAAAAATAGAAAAACAAAAAAATGCAAAAAAGAAGGAAAAAGAAAATTTGTGGAAAAAAAATAAAAAAACAATAATTTGAAAAAACTAAATATACATACATATACATATGTCTTTACAGTTAAGCAATTACTCAAAAAAAATGTAATAGTAAATAAGTTCTAGGGATAAACATAATTTTTGTAAACACCTCCCAGTTAAGAATAAAAAAAGTTGGTATTCACTGTGCTAATGGCTATAGTCGCTCTAGCCATTCATCCAATGGGAAAAAAATGTCCTAAAACGCACTTAACACTATTTTCCTGTTTGGAAGATAACCCTCGACCAGCATCGGACTGGGATCAAGAAGGCCTACCGGGCAAATTGCTTTGAGGGCCACATATCAAATTTAAAATTTGCAATGAGGCATTATTTCGATTTCGAGACCTTCAGAACTAGTCCCGGGACTAGCTGGAACAAACATTTTGGAAATTTTTCTTTAAAATTTGGATATAGAGCCAGTGAAGCTGATATCCAGGTTTGTACATATAACAGACAAATGGCAAAAAGCTCATATTAGTTTTGTACATAGATGACGGGTTGGTTGGACCAGTTGATCCACAAGAACTGAAATCAAGGTTCAAGATTGTCTCAAAGAAAACAGAGAAAGGACATGTTGAGGAGGTCATGACGAAGTCACTAACATGAGAAAGTTTTAATGTAATTTATAGTTAATGAAGATAGTCACAAGATAGAAAATTATTAAACTTAAAAAAACTAAATTTTGTTGTATTTTATATGATCAAGTTGTTGTTCTGTGAATTTGACAGAGAGATATAATTAAGAAACGTAAGCAAAAAGTAATCAGATTGCATCCAGTAGTAATAATAGTAGTACAAGTGCTTTATAGGTACGTTAACAATCAATTATTATTTTAAAATTATGGACAATTCCTGTATTTGTATATAGCGGGTCTGAAGGAAATAATATTATTATTAAATGACCATCTACTGATATCCTTGAGCTAGTGTGATTCATACATATATACACACATGATGTATAATATATTCAGTTTTCAAGCGCAAGGGATGAAAAAATTTCTTGAAGTGTCCTTGTAGGCAGGTCTGACCGGGGAATCCCCCGGGTTCCGATTTTTGAGAGGGCCTCAGGGTTAAATGTTAAACAAAGTAGAAAGATTTTCATGAAAAGTACTTGTATTTTTTCATCTGTATTTTGTCTCCAAGGCTTTGCTCGTAGGATGTTTGCATTTAGTCTGTAGCTTCTGTTCTTGGTATTAAAAGTGAATCTAGATGTTCCATATTGTGTGCTTGTTCAGCAAAGATACCCCAAATCTCGCTTTGGGGATAATCTACCTGCAAAACTCCAGTAAAAGCGTCCTAGAGTGCTTCAGTGATATAGACTTCGGAGGATGTATGAATTCTAGTCAATCAATTTCACTAGTAATTGTCATATTGTCACGCAGTGCTGAGATTTATTTTAATCACCCGGTACATCAGTTTTTAGTAACGTATATGATTTGCTACAGTACCTAGATTGTTGAACGTATTTTTATGTCGAGACAAGCATGTTTCACTTTGAAATTGCGAAAATCATAGTCACCGAAAAGTAACGAGTTCACTTTGTAACCAGCCGGGGCGGAAATGCTGGAATAATGAAAAAGTCAGTTGGGTTTTGAGTTTGGCAAGAAAAAGTTCTGCAGGGTACTGCATGGGCCCAACTCCTACCCCAGATAGTTTCGTCCCCAGGGGTAGTAAAAGATGTAAGTACGACAAAACACAACAATCAATCATTTTTTTCCCTCTGAGAGAAAGTCACTAAGAGAACTGGAAATGAGTCTAACTGCATCCGAAGAACACGTTGCGGAGATTGTTACGAAGCCACTACCCATTACTCGACTATAGATTCATGTGATCGAATAGGATCTTTATAGAAGAAAAATGAAATTTTTTTAAATTTTGTACCTACCATCAGAGTCCATTTGCTTTTCTTTAAATACATTAACTTTAAATTAACAAGGGAAAGTTTTAATGTAAACTAAATATAAAAATGTTATTTTATAGTTAATGAAGATAGTCACAAGATAGAAAATTATTAAACTTAGAAAACTAAATTTAGTTCTATTTTATATGATTAAGTTGTTCTGTGAATTTGACAGATATATAATTAAGAAAAGTGAGCAAAAAAGTAATAAGATCATATAGTAGTAGTGCAAGTGCTTTATAGGTATGTTAACAACCAATTATTAATCTAAAATTATAGACAATTGCATTATTTATATATAGCAGGTCTGAAAGAAATAAAATTATTATTAAATGACCATTGACCGATGTCCTTGAATTAGTGTGATTCATACATATACACATATGCTATATAATATATTCAGTTTTCAAGTGCCGGGGATGAGAAATTTTTTTAAATTGTCCTTGTAGGCAGGTCTAAAGAGACCCTCTTAGGGGAATCCCCGCTTGTCCTCGATTTTTGAGATCGGCGCAGGGTTAAATGTTAAATTAAGTAGAAAGATTTTTATGAAAAGTACTTGTAATTTTTCATCTTGCTATTAATATTTGAATATAATGAATTTTGTTTCAAATATATAAACCTAAGCTTTCCATGTAAAGGCACGTATGAAAAATAAAGGGCCAGTACATTGGACTTCCTGAGAAGATAATTATTTGAAGAAATTGTAGAGTTGAAATTTGTTCTGATTCTTCAAGTGGGCAATTCTGCAGCGGTGAGGCTTACTCAAAATCGAGCAGATTTCTCTATGGAACAAAACACAGCAATCAAGTATTTTTTTTCTTTGAGAGAATGTGACTAAGAGAACTGTAAATTAGTCTAACTGCAATCAAAGAAAATTACGTGGATTCAGGTAGGTATTAAATCCGACCTAGACAGACTCGCTGAAGTTAAGCAATGGCCGGAGTGGTTACCATTTCGATGAGTGTCCATTGCTGGCGTGAATGCGAAGAAATTCACATACAGACTCGCACGGGCCGATCATAGAACTATAGTTAACATAGGTAGGTCTATAGGCAATGACCGGCATGACATAGATAAGACTGGAATGTGGCACAATAAGCCTACATGGCTGCAGGGCCCTCGGAATGAGCGTGACAACCGGCCCACGTAAATAAAAAACCAAAGAACACGTTGCTAAGATTATGATGAAGCCACTACCCATTACGCGACCATAGATTTCGTGTGATCAAATGGGGCCTTTATAGAAGAAAAACGATTCTTGTTAATTTTGTTCGTATCAGAGTCCATTTATTTTTCTTTAAATGCATTATCTTTAAATTAATAAGGGAAAGTGTTACTATAAACTGAATACAAAAATGTTATAGTTAATGAAGATAGTCACAAGATAGAAAATATTAAACTTAAAAAACTAAATTTGGTTCTATTTTATATGATCAAGTTGTTGTTCTGTGAATTTGACAGACAGATATAATTAAGAAAGGTCAGCAAAAAGTAATCAGAGTGTATCCAATAGTAATAGTAGTAGTGCAAGTGCTTTAAAGGTACGTTAACAATCATTATTCTAAAATTATAGACAATTCCAGTATTTGTATGTAGCAGGTCTGAAGGAAATAAAATTATTATTATTAAATGATCATCTACCGATGTCCTTTTGCCAGTAAGATTCATGCATGTATACATATATGCTACATAATATATTGAATTTTCAAGTGCTAGGAATGAAAGAATTTCTTTTAGTGTTCTTGTAGGCAGGCCTTACGAGAGGGGGAGAACTATGGGATTCCCCCTCTGCCCGGATTTTTTAGAGGATCTCGGGGTTAGGTGTTAAATAAAATGGAAAGATTTTTACGAAAAGTACTTTTATTTTTTCCTTTTTTTCGAATTTGGGATGCAGCAACCGAAGGTGAGTCATTGAATACTTTCCAGGTGAATCATTCTAAAGTTATGGCCGATAGCGCAACATACTTCAAACAAAAGCTGTACTTGTATTATAGGGCTACCTATTGGTCACCTTGACTTTGACAGTTACTACTGAAAAAGTTAACTGACAACAATACAACTTTTGTCTGAAACATTTTTTACTATTAGCCATAACCTCAGAATGATTGGCATGGAAAGTATACAATGACCAACCTTCTGTTGGACGCCCTTTAAATCCATGTAAGGCTGCATAACGGCATTAAAATATTGATCATTTGTGGTATTTGGCATGGATCTGAACATAGGAAAGCACACATAACGACAACTAAATAGAATACGCGTTGAAAATTCGTACGTGTGAAACTATACTTGAGTGGGCCCAGGCACAGGCCATTAAAAGAGGCATGGGCCCGGGAAATTTGCCTAAGCGTATTTTTGGAAATTTTCGACCTTGAAATGGTCTTGGCATGGATTTTTGCACAGGAAATTAGAAAAACAGATTTGATAGGAAAAGTATAAAGCGAAGCAATAATCTGTATCATATTTTACATAATTTTCTTTTGAATTATACTCCGTTGTAATTAATATCTGACATTTTCGATATCTTCTTTATTTTATAACTCTAAAAAAAATAGTGTGAATGTTTTATTTATCGACATAATACAATGTTGAATCCTGAATAATTTTGAACAATTTTTAAAAAATACAAGTGTATTTGGCGTAAGGGGCCCCTCATAGCAATCAACTTAATGTCTTAAAAAATTTTGTAGCAAATTCTGAAAAATTTTCTATGCAAAACGAATAAAACAGTTTTAAATGTATTTTTGTATTTGAAGGAATTTTAATACGATAGTGTCCTTCAAGTACGAAGCACAACAGGCTCTAAAAATTTCATTCAAATAGTCTAAAAGTACTAATCTTTGGTGCGAGGTGTCCTTGGGGCCATTACTCAGGGGGGGCTAGTCAGCAAGTGCTCAAGGCTCTACAGTTTAGGCAAAAGGTGCGTCGATATTCTATGATTGGCCTGCACATTGGTTTATGGATTTTGCAACAAGTGGAGATATTGATGGCTTTGTTTTTGTACGACAGTGTCTTGAAGTGTCTCGTTCTGGATATTATTTTTCGTTTTATTATTTTTGTGTGTAAGAGGGAACACCACGTAAGGCTAGTGGGGAGGGTGATAAAGCGCCAAATGAGGAGATATCTCCCTAATAATCTAATTTTAGCCAAAAATAGTCTTCAACAATCCTGCAGTATTTATTTATGTACAACTTACACTTATTTTTAGTTAAATGACATCACCCAATTTGCAAAAAACAGCTTATTGTTAATCATAATTATAATGATTAACAATAAGCTGTTTTTTGCAAATTGGGTGATGTTATTTAACTGAAAATCAGTGTAAGTTGTACATAAATAAATACTACAGGATTGTTGGAGGCTATTTTTGGCTAAAATTTGATTATTACGGAGATATCTCCTCATTTGGAGCTTTATCCCCCTCCCCACTAGCCTTACGTGGTGTTCACTGTTAAGTTCAAATTCAGTTTATTATCCAAGCTCATTTTAAGATAATATTGGACGGACTATATTATTGGAGTTAGTTATCTGTGGACATATAATAATAATAATTTATTCATCATAATTACTACAGGCATTGCAACTTATCTGACTAGTCAAAGTTATAAACAGTTTACAAATCGTTGAGAAAACAAATCATTCAAAGAGCAAAGAAACATTAAAGCTTAATACAAACACATTATTAAAAATAGATAAAAGACATTACTGATATTCCCATAATTTATCCACCGAATAAAAACAATATGATATAAGAAATTTATTTAATTTATTTTTGCAAACATTCATATTGTCAGTAGTTTTAAAAAAGTGTATTTTATTGTAGCATTTTATTCCAAAATAGTTAGGAGATTTTTGTCCTATATCGAGCCTTGAAAATTGTTGGTGCATTAGTTGATTACTTCTAGTGTTATGAGAGTGTATGTCATGGTTTCTCACAAAATTATTTTCGTTTGCTTCAATGTGCAGGATAAGCTGTGAAATATAGGGTGTAATTAGTTTCATGTCATTAAAAAAACTGGTGGTAGGGAATGACAAGACAAACAAAAAACCTTTATAACATGGGGTCTAAAGCTCATAGTTTTGGAGAAAAAAATAAACAAAATTTCGCAAATTTTCAATAAAATTTTTTGAGAACTGCTGGAATATTGAGGTAGGTTTAGATCTAGATCTGATCTGAAAAAAACTATACTCTAACTCTCCCTTGTGCAATATTTTAGTTACTGTCGGTGCTTCGTTATGTACAGACGTCCAACCCGCCGTTCGTTGTTTTTGTTATTTTTGAATTTTGCATCATTGTGTATTTATAGTTAAGATTTATTTTATTGACTTACCGTTCAAGTTGTCAAATTCTTGATTAAGTACAGACACAACTTACTTGTTCGTTCTTTTTGTATTCCTTTTTGGCTTTTGTACCAAGTTTTTATTTTATTTTTCTTTATTGGCAACGTTAGTTGATAGTTTAGTGTTTAGTGTTGAACAAAGTGCGTATGTACTTAATTCGACGTACCGAACTGTGTATTGATACAGATGCAAAGATTTTGATTCATTTACGTAGGTAGTAAGCTTTTAACCCAGGACACTCATTTATGTTACAAATGTTAATAAATCACATTTAAATTTTCTAAATTATAACAATCCAATATTTTGTTCCAAATTAAAAAACACACATGTAAAGAAATGCTCTGTTTAAACCTCTATGGCCAATATTTGCTTGCAATTGTGCACGAAGAGAGAACGAATTATTTACCTCTTTATACTTGCCTCAGTTCAGTTGAGGCGGTACATCAAAGGTGGTCGATGATCCTTTGATACCGCGTGTGCCATCGACCAAGAAAATCAGTGGTTCTCAATAGTTGTCTACCATAATATTAAATATGTTAACCCAGATCAGTTTTTTTCAAAGTGCCCCTAGAAGGAAAAGTCATAAAGGTTTTTTGTTTTTCTAGTCGGTCCCCATTACCAGTTTTTTTTAATGACATGAAACTGATTACACCCTGTATATGGCATGGCAATGTTAATATGTTGAGTTTCTTGAAAATTGCCTTACAACCATACATCTGAGTATCTTCTTTTGAATTATGACATAACATAACATACAGAAAAGTCCATAACTAACGGATAAATTCATTATCTACGTAATTTACAATTTATGAGTAAAGTCCTAAAACACGTCAATTTTTAATTCTAAAATGACATTTTTTGAGTATAATTTTATAACTCCTTCAACCCCCTAGGAGTGACAACTACCCCTTTAAAAATTTTTAATGGAATGAGGGTGCATTTGATATCTCATTTGAAAGGGTTTTTAATTCTCTCTCCAGCAATATAAGATTTTTTGAATTTCTCTAATTTTTTTATCGAAAAATATTAAATTTTTAATGTTACTAAGTCAACAAACGAACATGAAACAGTTTAAATCAAATGTTCAAACTGGGCGCCTGTTGCTTCTTGATAATAATGCAGAAATTCCTCTAAAATATTTTGTATCGTTTCTGGGTTGATTTGATTAATTTCTTGCATTATTCTGTCTTTTAAATCATCGATGTTATTTGGTCAGTTGAAGTTGACTTTCGATTTTAAGTAACCCCATAAAAAATAATCAAGCGGGGTTAAATCGGGAGAACGGGCAGGCCATTCAATTTCACCGCGTCTACCAATCCACCTGTTGGAAGAAACCCTAATTGAGATAGGCTCTTACTTCCAATACAAAATGTGGTGTAGCTTCGTCCTGCTGATATCAAATATTTCTATCAATTTCATTAGGGTTGTCATCACTTGGGAAAAGTATTCTTAATTCTGAAACTAAAAAATTTTTGAAGAAATCCACGTAACGCATGCCAGTTAATGTGCTATCAAAGAAATATGGTCCAATAATTTGAGAATTTATAACTCCAACCCATACGTTCACCTCCTCAAGGTATCAAGTATTGGCCTCCATCATCCAATGTGGATTTTCTGCACTCCGGTATCTACAATTTTGATTGTTGACTGTTCCATTTAAAACAAATGTTGCCTCATCAGAAAAATAATGTTTTTTTATAAATAACGGATCATCTTGACATCTATTTGCCATGATTTTGCAAAATTCCAATCGGCGATCAGGGTCTTAGTTGTTAAGTTCTTAAACCAAATGAATTTTATATGGGTGGTATTTTTCATTTTTTAGTCGTAATATGGACATTTTACTAACATGATTATCGACGGCAACATGTCTTGTAGGTTTAAGTGGATTATCTAGAATATCTAACAATATATCCAATTTCTTTTCATCGTCTCTTTCAGCGTTTCCTACCAGATTTAGGAATATTTGTGGCATCTCCAAATTCACGAAATTTGCTTTCTACTTTACTAACCGTAGACTGAGAAATGCGACGATCAGGATACTTAGTATCGAAGAATTCGCATACCTACCTGCTTCTGCATTCTTGTTTTATCACCATATCCTAATAATATCAAAATTTCAATTTTTTTGGTAACCGAGAGACTCATTGTTAAAATAATGATCAACTTGACAATTACCAATAAATAACTAGAATCATAAGGTTGCATAGATGTAGGAAATAAAGAAATTATAATTTGTTTCTAATATGTAAAAAGAACCCTTTTTACTTCTTTCTTTTTGTTGGGTGTTATTTTGCCACCTGCATATCAGAAAAAATGATACATTTAAATTGAATGTTATGACATGACACAAAATTAATTAGAAAAGTCAGATTTGACAGATATTTAGTACATAAGCATAAATAGTTTAGGATGCGTTTCAAAAATGTTCAAATTTAATTTTCTTGATGAAGAATATACAAAATTCAAAAACCCTTATATTGCTGGATAGAGAATTAAAAACCCTTTCAAATTAGCTATCACACGCAGCCTCGTTCCATTAAAAAAAAATTTAAGGGTAGCTGTCATGCCACAAGGGTTGAAGGGGGAGGTATAAAATTATGTGTTTTAGGATTTTGCTTATAAATTGTAAATTACATAGATAGTAAATTTATCCGTTATTTATGGTCTTCACTGTATGTCCTACGTTGATAAGTTGTTCCGTGGGAATGAATGTAATAATAATGTCAGCTGGGCTAAAGGTGAAGATCGAGGGATTCATTGTGTCCTGCAAGACAGTGTAATTAACAGAGTCTACCGAACCACGTAATGGGTGTACAGGTTCCTGACATAAATTCGGTCAAGATGATCGTCCTAATAATCGATGTAGCTATGAAGCCTACGCTGCTCTCGGAACTGAAAATCATAATGGGCTGCCAGAAATCTGCTGATTGGTTGACAGGCCAAATACAGAAGACACGATTCTGCATTTGACAGTCACTAACCCCGCGGGATGTGGGGAGTGGCTGTGGATATTTTGCTGTCGCTCTTTCCCTGTGAATGTGTGTCGGAGGCCACGGAAAGCCTGTTTAGCATGGGAAAGCCTAAAAAAAATTAATAACTGGTCAGCCGAGTGCGCAAGAAGTGCAGAAGATCACACTATTGGAAACGGCACACATTCTAAGGAACATTTTGGAGTGTTAAGATCCGAACTCTGATCTATTGGAGGAGACATAACCAACATCGCCATAAGGGCCCAATAACCTGGAACGGGCTCGAACAGAGCAGCATCCCTTGGTGTAATGCCAGGGGATCAGTAGAATTTTCTCCCCAAAGAGGACACCCTTACGAGACCGGTCGAGGTATACAGCGACAATTGGGACCAGGAGCTCAAGCTCTAGAGGTCGAGCTAGACCGTCATCTTTAGTCAAGAATATTGGCGCCCAAACAGGAGTGAAATTCCATAATAATAATAATAGTAAAACTTCAGTAATATTCATCCAAGGATCATATAGATATAGGATAAGTAACACTGGTAGTTGATATCAGTATAAAAATATAAAATACATGAAACAGAGTAATATTAGGTATAAAACAAAATAATATTATGAAACATAAAAAATCTTATCACACGTAGACAGAATCACATTTAAAACTTATCAACTCGCCACAATTTAGAAATTCACTAATATTGTAGAAGCAGTGCAGTGTTTGTTGAGAACCTGTCTGGCCACGGGGTATATTCCTATACCCTGGAGGGCCGTCAAAGTGGTTTTCATACCCAAAGCAGGACGCACATCGTACGATACTGCCAACTCCTACAGAGTAATCAGCCTAACATCCTTTCTACTCAAAACTTTAGAGAGGTTGGTTGAAAGGTATGTCAAAGACGGGACCTCAGTACCTTTGCATCCGTCACAACATGCTTATCAGGCCGGTAAGTCAGTGGAAACGGCCCTTCATCCGATCGTTTTCAGGATCGAGAAGGAGCTGCACCACAAAGAACTTGCGGCCGGGGCCTTCTTAGATATCGAAGGAGCCCGTGACCATACATCCTTCGATTCAATCTGCACCACCGCTGCCTATCATGGTATCGAGGACACCATCATTAGATGGTTGAGGGCTGTGTTGGCGGGAAGGCAAATAACAGCTGCTAATGAGGAAACGGCAGTAAAAGTTTCAGTAAAGATAGGCTGCCCACAAAGGGGCGTCCTCTCTTCCCTGCTATGGAACCTCATCCTCGATGGCCTACTACAGGAACTCGAGAACAAGGATCTCTTTGCGCAAGGTTACGCAGATGACCTCGCAATCATAGTAATAATACTAATAATAAGGTTTATTGACTAACAGGAAAATCCCATTTACAAGACAATTAAGGATAACAGTACAATTAAGAAGATAATAATAATAATAATATTTATTGGTCTTGAGAAAATATAAAATTTTTTTAGACGCGTCAAATAAGTAAGGTTATAACAATAAAACTACTAAAATTTCAGTCTACATGTACGCACAGTTAAAAATACATTCAAGGATTAAAAACAAAAATTAATTAAAACAGTAATGTAGAAAAAACAATATTTCCAATTTACACAATACAGCACAATTTAAAATACATTCAATGATTAAAACAAAAATAATTGAAACAGTAATGTAGAAAAAACAATAACCAATTTACAGGATATAACAAGATAGTTATTTTCCAGAAACGTTTCTGTCACCAAAATCAATATGGTAGAATTCATTCAAACTATATAATGGATTTCTGCTTAATAAATCTTTTATTTTACTTTTAAATACTTTCATTGGTGACCTACGGAATTCCAATGGCAGTGAGTTGTGAAATTTGATACCCTTATTTTCTGTCCTTTTTAATCTATTTAATGGTGGGACTAGATTTGTTTTATTACGTGTGTCATGCTCATGAACATCAGTATGCGTAAGGTACTCATTTAAATTTTTATATATATATAAATCATGATATGTTATTGCTGAGAACACAGTCATTATTTTCAGAGATGCGAATATTGGCCTGCAACTATCATCATAATTTGCCCCTACTATGCTTCTTACAGTCGATTTCTGTATTTTTTTTTTTTTTTTTTTCAATATGAGTGTGGGATGCATTGCCCCAAGTAACTAAGCCATAAGTCATGACTGAATGAAAGAGTGAATGATATGCAGTTTGTGCTGCATTTTGATTTATAGACTTTTTTATTTTTCTGATTGCATATACAAGCTGAGTTATTATGGGTTCTCCGAGACAGTCTGCAAGTGGTTTACAAGCTATTTAAGTGATAGAACCCAAATTGTAAATGTAGACGAATCTAGATCAGATCCTGTTGTTATTAGGCAGGGAGTCCCTCAGGGTAGCATACTGGGTCCCACACTATTTAGCTTGTACACTACAAGCCTACCTGATGTTATAGATCACTGCTCAATACATCTTTATGCAGATGATACACAATTAATTAAGACATTTGAACCAACTGAAGTAAGCTATACGCTTGAGGAAGTCAATACGGATTTAGGCAGAGTATTTAAGTGGTCAGAGGAACATGGGTTACGTTTAAATGCTTCGAAGAGTTGCTTCTTAATAATAGGTACTAAAGTATTAATAAGTAAAGTTAACCTGCATAATTTTACCACCTTGCACATAAATGGAATAGAAATACCTTGAAAGGAGTCAGCAAGGAATCTAGGAGTCATATTTGACACGAATTTAAATTTCGAGGAACATGTGACCAGTAAAATTAGGTTAATCTATATGAAGGTTAAATCACTGTATAAATTTAAATTCATTTTTTCGGACAAAATTAAGTACAAGTTAGTGGAATCGCTTCTCTACCCACAAATAGACTACTGCGTAACAGTCTATTACAGTTATTTAACCGTAGAATTTAAAAACAAAATGCAACTAGCTCAGAACTCATGCGTCCGTTTTGTATATGGTATTGGTAGGTTCGATCATATAACACCTACTTATAATGCGAATTCAATTCTAAAAGTTGAGTTCAGATGGCTATTTCTTTTTGGAGTGTTTCTATTCAAGATTTATGCAAGTAAAAAACCTGAATATTTGTTTGATTACGTGGTACCCTGGCTAGAGCTGCACAACCTGAACCTGCGAAATATAGTAAGATTCGACATACCCAGACATAATAGCAAGAAATTTGAAAGCTGTTTTGCATATTTAATTGTTCACTTTATTAATAAAAGCGATTTTTTAAATTTAATGCAAACTAGGTCAATAAGTAGTTTCAGAAGAACCTACAGAGAAAATATATTAAAGACACAAAAAAACTTGTAGCGCTAGTAGTATATGTTTTGTACGTCTTATACTTTTATATGTATATCTTATACTTTTATATTTTTTCCTATGTATATTTTTTATATTGTTGTTTATACCTCATTTAGTGCTCTTGTTTACAATATGTAACATTAATTATAGTAGTTGTTGTAATGCAGTATTTGGTGGCATGGAAGAACATTTATACGAATGTCACCTTTTGTGTTTCTATAATGTTCTTGTACATATATATAATTCACAATAAATATTTTTCTATTCTATTCTATTCTATTCTATATACGATCTTACTTAATTTGCCCCAGAGGTTTTCAGTATGTTCAACCCAGATTAAATTTGGATCAATTTGGACCCCTAAGAATTTGACACTTTGCTCCGTTTGATTTGTTATTCTTGACTCAAAAGTTAGTGATAAGGTTTTGCTCTCATTTAACAGGAGTTGATTTGGTGTAAACCAGGATTTAGCTTTGTGTAATATTTCTGTCAGAATATGTTGAGGATTTTCATCCTTAATTCACTTTTTACTTAATGTTGCATCATCAGCAAACATTGTTGTTTCAATATTTAAAGAGCTCATCGCATGTGGTAAGTCGTTTATATAAATAAGAAATAGTAACGGCCCCAGTATGGAGCCCTGAGGCACCCCTCTGAGAATTCTCAATTTATCACTCCGAATATTGCAACTATTTACAACCTGATATCTATTATCTAAGAATGAACGTAGAATATCTAAACATACGCCCCTCACTCCATAGAAGTGTAATTTATTAATGAGAATTTGATGGTTAACACAATCAAAAGCCGCCGTTAAGTCAGTAAAAACTCCAATGTAATTGTCATGATTTTCGAATGCATCCTTAATAAGTTTTGTGAGCCTATGAATAGCATCCGATGTCGATAAATTTTTCCTAAAGCCAAATTGTTGCCCACATAAAATATTATTTGTCTAGATAATTTATTAATTGATCGTGGATTGCCATCTCCAAAAGTTTAGAGAACGTTGGCAAGATAGATATTTGACTAAAATTTTTTGGATCAGAAGCGTCGCCTTTTTTGTGTACAGGGAGAATTTTAGCAATTTTTAATTCATTGGGAAAATAACCCTCAGTTAAGCAGGAATTTAAGACATCAGTTAGTGGCCCAATTAGATATTTTGCGCATTTTTTTAATACGTAGGTGTTTACTTCATTTACATCTTCAGTTTTTTTATTTTTCATTTTGTTTATCATTATTCTTACATCATCCGGGACTAAAGGCCTAATAAAGATGGAGGTATCGCTGTTGCGATGCTTATCCATAAAATCTATGACACTTACTCCTCCTGGAGAAAGATTTTTAAGTTTGTCATATTGTTTACAAAAAAAATTGTTTAACTGATTTACCGTTATATTTTCAGGATGAGTGGGATAATTTTTACCTCGACCTGTCTCAGTGTTTATTATGTTCCAAACTGTTTTGCCGTAATTATCCGTGTTCATTAGCATATTTTGATAATAATTTTGTTTGGTTACTTCTAGTTTTTTATTGTAATCTTTTTTAGAATCAATGTAAATTTTTTTATTTTGCTCAGTAGGATTACGTTTTAGAAACTCGTATGTGAACATTACGATATTTTTAGCAATAGTTAATTCGGGCGTTAACCATTTTGCTTTATTTAATCTAACTGTTTTTTCTATAACTCGTGGAAAACATGTTGTAGTAGTGAATAAATGTGTTTTCAAATAATTTGTATTTAACCTCAGACGTTTGTGCCATCATTCCAATTTTTATGTTTTAGGTATTCACTGAAAGAATTTATATTGTTTTCACTAAATGATCTAGCGATTTTCGGTTTATTTCCAGTTACATTTAAAGTATCATTCCCAATATCCACTATCAGGCCAATATGGTCAGATAATCCCATTGGTAATGTTTCTACATTTCCAACACCCAAATTACTAAAAATATTGTCCAGGCAGTTTCCACTCTTATGAGTAGGTTTATTTACAAGTTGACTTAAACCATATGACTGAAAGAGAGCAATAACCTTTTGCGTGTTTGAACCCCTGGTAATATTAAAATGTACATTAAAATCACCTACCAGAAGCACAGTAGTATCCTTATAAAAGGTTTCAGTATATTTTATAATAGTATCCATTTTCCTTAGGAATAGATCAATGGTTTTAGTATCCGGCGATCTATATACATTTATTATGATTAATTTTTGGACTTTTACGTAGCATGCTGATATTTCACATATTTGTTCTTCCGACAGTTTTGTTAGGTTAGCTAATTCACTAGCCTTCACATCATTCTGGACATAAATACAAGTTCCACCATTTTTTTATTTATCCTACAGTATTGACTAACAATTCTAAAGTTATTTATATTATAGTAATCTAACTCACCAGTATTCATCCAGTGCTCTCAGTAATTGAATAAGTTACAATCAGTTTAAAAATTATGAATAAAAGATTATTAATAGCCCAACCGCCTTCTACATGCATATAACACGCATTACTAACCATAATTCTTGATTATGAGTGGCTCGTTATTGATGAGATAAAAGCAATTCTTTGACTTTATTAGAATATTGACGATGGTCATTGTGGTAAATGTCTAAATGGATTGATAGGTGATTATAAAGTGAGTACATGCGATAGAGGGGGGACCTAAAGGCCAGATTTGTATTAGCCCTAGTAAGGTAAAATAATGAGGTGGACCTAGTATTAAATCAGGAAACCAGTAGGTTAAGTTGAGCATTCAGCTCAGCACAGTCCATCTGATTGTTACACAACTTGTATAAAAATTGCAGAGAAAGATATTTTCTTCTAGCTTCAAGTGAGGGAATGTTAAATCTGCTGAGAAGAGCTGATTGATCTGTACCTTGATGAGGATAAACCCCATCCAATTTCATAACTAGGAATTTCAAGAATTTTATTTGGATTTGCTCTAGTTTAGATATGTACTCATTATATATAGGACTCCATACTGTTGAACCATACTCCAGCTTATATCTTACATAACAGTAGTATAAAGTTTTAAGTGAAGCAACGTTAGAAAAGTAGAATGATAGCTTGGAGTCAATGGTGACACCAAGATCCTTAAGCACTGTGCAGCGCTCAAGGCTTATCGACTGAATTGTATAGTTGAATAAGATTTTGTTGTGCTTTAGGCTAAAGGTTATGACCTTACATTTTTCAATGTTGAGGGGTAGTCTATTTTCTAGACACCATTTATCAACTCGGTACAGATCCTCCTGTAGATCCAGACAGTCAGCCAGTGACTGGATAGACCTATAGATTTTTAGATCATCAGCAAATAGAAGCATATTGCTACTAATTTGCCTGCCGATATCGTTGATGAATAGGGAGAAGAGCAGAGGAGCGAGGTTACTGCCTTGAGGGGTACCGCTGTTAGCGGTAAATCTAAGTGATTGGTGGGCCCTGTATTCAACAAATTGTTCCCTGTCTGACAAATAGGAATGAAGAAAGAGTAGGAGTTCCTTGTCGAATCCTACGATACGTAGCTTATTTAAGAGTATGGTGTGATCTAAACTGTGTCAAATTGATTATGAGCGTCTAGGGTTGAAGTTGCAAATTCTGTAAATGAAACAAGGTTAGTAACGGTGCTTCTTGACGAGTAGAAGCTATGTTGCGATGGGGAGATAGTGGATTTAACTTGAGGAAATATTTCATCATATAGGCACATCTCGAAAACCTTTGCAAAGTTGGAAAGCATGTAAATTGGTCTATAATTGTCAACAAGGCCCGGGTTACCTTTTTTAAGGATTGGTCTGATTCTTCTGAGTTTTCAATTAATTGGGAAGGTATTCGTTTTCAGAGAGAGATTGAATATGATACATAGGGGAGTGGCGAAGGCTTCGACACAGTCTTTAATAATAAAACTCGGAATGTTGTCTGGGCCTTGAGTTAATTTGGGTTTTAGTTTTTTGGTGCCTTTAGGACATTATCTCTGGTTAAGTGATTTACCACAATATGTGGACTGTTAATAGAGTCCTCAACAGACATACTGACAGCATTTGATGGCGTGTTATATACGTTCATAAAGAAGTTGGCAAAGGCGTTTACTATATCGTTTGGGGTCATGTAATGCTGATCTCCAGAAGATAATATGCCTGGTATATCAGAGGTGGCTTTTTTTGACTGGATGAAAGACCAAAATTGACTAGGATCAGATATTATATTTTATTCAGCTTTAGTATAATAATTCCTGTATGCTGTGGCAATTTGCTGCTTTGTGAGTGCACAAATCTCATTAAATTGATCTTTTAAATGGGCAATTTGGTTCTTTTCCATTTCTTGTGTATCCTATGCTTCCGCTTTATGTTTTTTATGATATCTGAGGTGTACCACACTGGAAATGTTCTTTATGAAATATCGATAGAGGAACGCATCTGCCAAATAGTGGGTATAATATCTCATAAAAAAGTGAGCATGCTGTGTTGGCACAGGTACAATTGTTTAATATGGACCAATCCATATGTATTTTTTATGCGATAAACTGACGGGAAAAATGTCAGCTGAGTTGGTGTTCAGCGACAGACTGATATGCAATGCAGGATGGAATCGGTCAATTTCCACAAGGGGAACGGACTCCTGAAGTATATTGCAGCTAAAATTTGAAAGGACTAGATCTAAGACACGTAAGTTAGTGTTGAGGACGTTATTCAAGGTTGAATAAATTCATAAAGTTATGTAATGATTGAACCTTATTTTGAACCTTGTTTTCGCCTAAGTCAGGGTTATATGTATGTCTAGCAAGATCTGGGAGATTAAAGTCACCCACTATAAGTATATTGCTCTCATCTGTAAGCACATATTCAAAACATTCAAATAGTGATTGATATTCGTTGAAACTCAGATTTGGACCTGAAATATCTACCTTGGGAATAGTAGTGCTGTAAGTCAAGTTGAATTGCTTTATACTCATTTGATATGGCCAGAAGGACTCCACCTCCACGTGACACGGACATGGCGCTGGTCAAGTAGCTCGTTATTAAAGATGTTGTTTTGGATCCACGTCTCGGTGATGGCATTTATGTGGTATTCAGCATCTGACGTTGATGTGAAGAACTCAGTTGTCTTAGTATTTAGTCCACGGACATTTTGGTACAGGCAAGATAATTCAATGTGTTTAGCGGTAGGCGAAGTATGGGTACCCGAGTTGGTTGAATCCTCTGTATCTGAGGACTTTTTCCTGGTGGGACATACATTTAATGACTCCGAAAAACCGAATTATCAGTAGTGAAGGAACTGTCTTCCACTCCAACATTTCTTTGTTGGGGGTTGTCCAGGAAGTGTTGGCCTCTTCTGAAGTTAAACCTTTCAAAGGCCCTTTGGCCAAAAATAGACTTCATATACCTTTTCTTTTAGACTGGGATCAACTCCCACTAAAAAGCAGTTGTTGTCTTTTAGTAGTAGTAGTATACAGCTTTATTGGACATTCCAATTGGCTAACGACCGAGGTCTTCCAGCCTATGTACAATACATTATTTTACAGTCACATTGATTTTGTACAATAATAATAATAAATGAACTTTATTGAACCACAAACTGATTCAATAGGCCATTGACCTAGGTCCTTCAGCCTAAGTTTTGTACAATATAATCTTACAAAAAAAAAACAAAATTACATATTATGTATAAGTAGTTGTTTATGTGTATGACAAAATTAAATTAATAATATTAGTCACTACGTAGCAATATAAGGGATTCGTAAATTGATTGTGTAGGGAATATTCTTTTAGGTGGGATGTTGGGATTGGTTTGGTGTATTAAAGGATTTATAATTTCGATGTTAAGTGAATTATTGGCAAATTTTTGTGATAGTCTTTTAAATCGGGAGAGGATAGGTTCAATGTGGGTTTTTTGATAAAGAAAGTTGTTAGAGGGATTATGCAAGGGGTTGTTGGGGTGTCTAATCTTCGTGATTTTCCTCAGACTGCTTCTCTCTCCTACTTCGATGTTGTTTAAAGCTGGCTTCCGACAATTTCCAAATAATATAAAACCATACTCTAGTATTGGTCGACAAATCATTTTATAAATTTTGCAAGCTGTTTGTGTATCTATTCCTTCATTTTTATAAGTTAACGATCGAAAGTGTTTGGTTCTTGTTATGATATTTTGTTTGCAAAGTCTGGTGTGCAATTTAAAATTTAATTTGCTATCAATATTGACTCCTAGGTATTTGCATGATGATGAAGGATGGAGTGTTTGCTGAAGTAGGTTGATTGATGGAGAATTGTTGGAAATTTTATGGTTAAATATAATCAGATGAGATTTATTTGGATTTAGTATAGTTCGCCATTTCTTCATCCAGAATATTGTGTTGTCCGAGAGGCGTTGTAGGTTTTCAACGGTTTCACTCAAATTTTTTTCCATGTGACACAAGACAATTGTCATCAGCGAATTGCAGGATATATGCGTTGTGGTCAATAATCTGTGGATGTTCCAGATTGTAATTATATATGTCGTAGCAGAAAATATTGTAGAGTAATGGAGAGAGAGGAGAACCTTGTGGTAAACCTTGTTCGGGAGAAAACATTTTGGACATTTTGTTTTTAACTTGGATTTGAATAGAACGATTTGACAGGTAGTGTTTTAAAATCCATATTATATAGTTCGGACACTGGATTTGATGTAATTTGTATAAAAGTCCGTGATGCCAAACACTGTCGAAAGCTTTCTTGATGTCAAGAAAGATTGCTGCTGAATTGTTTCCTAATTTATTGTTTGTTTGGATATTATTTGTTAATATTGTTAGGGGATGCATTGTTGATGTTCCTTGTTTGAAGCCAAATTGATAGTTGGGTATGTGTTGACCGACAGTTGTTTCAATCCGCTTTTTAATGATCTTTTCAAAATTTTTAGCAATTACTGGTAGTAAGGTTATAGGGCGGTAGTTGGCTACGTTAGAGTGGTCGAGATTGGCTTTTGGGATTGTAATCACAATACCTTTTTTCTGTTGTCTTTTAATTTGTGGAAAATTTTAAGTAATTTAACTGAGACATCTGTCGTTACACTCATTGATCGTTCCCTTATGTAGTTTTCCACTTTTTCTTCTGTGACATGGTCCTTTGCTCTTGATAAAAACAGCCAAATTTTTTTGTTTTTTTTTCGTTTGAGGACTTCCCATCAGTTTCTCTTCCCTCAAGACCGTGTTCATTAACATGACCATCGGTTCCTCCCGTGTTTGTACCTATTAGTTTCGTTTTCCGTTGATTCCGTTTTACTACGGTAATTGACTGTAAGTCATTGTTTTGATTGTCTGGGGTCTCCCCTTGATTATTTTTGCCATTCTTATTAAGGTTGAAGTTGGCTGGTAGGTTAGAGTGATTTCTTCTCATTGGTTGTTGAGGCTTGTTCGATTTTTCCTTAATGACCGGGACTTTTGGTATTTGTTTTTGCAAAGAAGGCTGGGCATTTGGGATCGGTAGAAAGATCGTGAAAAATAAAGTGACCCATATTTTTTAATTTTTTCAATCAATTAGTATTTTGTTCATAATTAACGTAAACCTAAAAGTAGTGGGAGTATCGTGACGTACGAAAATTTATTGAATCTGCGCCATCTGTTATTAAATAGAACATGTAAATTTTTAAACATTAATTCGGTCATCTTCTTATATTACCCAGAGATATTACCAAACGCCAAAACTCATAATTCATAAATATAGAACTACGATTTGTGAATGTTGTGATTGATTATTTATTTTTGTATTTTTATCAATCTAACTCTAGTTTATCCTCGAGATATTTGAAGAATAAAGCAAATAAATTTGTTGCGTACCGTTTTTCGTAAATATATTCAGATCTTAACATATTGATTTTTTAGGTTATAAATATGAGTTCTTTTAAGAACTGCATTGTACCAGCTCCTTTTTGCATGAACACATCAGTGAATTCACCAAAATATTTTTAACTGTCCCAAAAGACTTTAAATGTAGAACCGATTGGTTTACTGCTGTAACAAATAATACAGACATTAATTTGGAGTGGTTAGAAGCAGCACAGTATTACATATTAGTAGAGAGTCTAGAGCCCGCTACGATGCATTTTAAAGGAGGAGGGGTCCACTAAAGGGAATCAAAAACGAAAAACAGATTCTTATGTAAAATTTCTTGCTGGATTCGAATTTCGAGTTCGCCAAATAATTTGGAATTGCGAAATTGGAGAAAAAAACATATTTTTGTCAAAACTCGGAAAAGCATGAAAATGTGTATTTTCTTATTTCTCACTCAGTATCTCGAGCCCTGTGAGAAATATTGATCTCAAATTATATGAACATGTTACTCTGATATTGTTCTTGATTCATGTATAAAAATTGTTTTATCGTAATATCTTTTTTATAAAAAAATATATTAAACTATTACATGATATGCAAAAATACGAAAACGCATTGTAAAATATAGTAAGCGAGAAACTTTTTTATTATTAAAGAGAGAATGATAGCATAACGACAAAAAGTGAAGTTTAAAGGTCAAGGAAGTTTTTGGAAGCTATATTTCTTTTTGTTGCTGTTTAGTTTAGTCGCAAATGAATTGTTAAAATTCGGCGCACCTGCAGCACGGAATTTCGTTTTTGATATTAGTGACTTAACTATTATAATTATAAATAACTGTTGCTGCATTGAAAAGGAACCCACATTATTTTGTTTCATTTCAATTACTAATTTTATTACGAAACACATTAAAAATAATGAATTCAAATATTTCATTTAAATTCGATATATTTCACAAAATAAATGAAGACACTTATTATGAAATCATAAACGGGGGAAAAATACGACACCAGGAGAAGACCACATAACCAAAAATTGTATAAGAAACCTAGATCAAGAAAATCACCTCTTTATAATAAAATGCTACGAATACTGCCTAAACACACACTATTTCCCGAACAAATGGAAACGCGGAACCATAATAGCCATTGCAAAACCAAACACAGACCATAGCAAAGCATGTAATTACAGTCCAATAACCTTACTATCGGTGTTGGCCAAGAACTTCGAAAAAATAATAAAAAACATTCTCAATCAACATGTACAAAATAAAATACCAAATTATCAATTCAGGTTTCAAGAAAAACGTTCAACAGTGCATCCTCTCACAATTTTAGCTTCTAATGTACAAACAGTGAAACTCTCAGGACAACACAGTGCTGCAATCTTTTTAGACATTAACAAGGCCTTCGACAGTGTGTGGCATGAAGGTATATTATACAAACTACATTTATTAAACTGTCCAAAACATCTGATTCACTTAACAAAAGACTATCTGAATAATCGCAGCCTACAAGTTAAAATTAACGGCAAATATTCTAACAATTTCTCACCACAGCAAGGAGTCCCCCAAGGCTCGCCACTTTCACCCCTCCTATACAATATATACTGCTACGATATATACAACAATAATAGGGCAAACCAAAACACATTTAATAAGGACCTCTATATCCTCCAATATGCCGACGATACCGCCCTGGTATCTCACAATAGCTCGATTACTAGTACTGTAACTAAATTGCAACAACTTATGGACAGAACAACAACTTGGTTTAATTTATGGAGATTAAAAGCAAACCCATTTAAGTCACAGCTCATTATATTCAATCGTACCCAAACTGATAATACACCAACAATTTCAATAAATGGACAAACCTTAAAAAATAAACCCGCTGCTAATTACTTGGGTATACATTTAGACCACAAGCTTAATTTCATCCACCACACAAACCGCATAAAGAAAAAATGCATAGACAGAGGAAAACATTTCAGAAGCTTGACATACAAAGATAAGGGAATAAACAAGAAAACAGCGGCACACATATATAAACCCATATGCAGACCAATTCTCGAATACGCACACCCATTATATATAAATTGCAGAAAACCAGCCAAAAATAACCTTAAAGTAGCAGAAAGATCCACCTTACGCACAATAACCAAAATCTGTCATACAAGAAATGCACTACACAACCCTCCAAACAATCTTCTGTACGAAGCAACAAATATCCAACCCATAGCCCAACGTATCATGCATCTCTTTACCAAATTTGCAAAAAACGAACACACTCTGTCAACATTGCAACCATTTTGTAAGACACGAGAACAACAACGCACGAAGCACAAGTACCCCGAAAAAACTATATTGGAACTCCTTAAAGAACTTAATGAAGAATAATTGCAGAGTTTCGAATTTTTTTTTTTTTAAATCAAGATAATGCTTTCAATTGTCCTCCAACTCCAACTCCCTATAAAATTATATGTAAAATATATCCAAAATATGTAACTGGCTGAAGAACCTCGGTCGATCGCCATTTGGTTTTACCAATAAAGTACTTTATTATTATTATTATTATTCGATATATTTGTACACAAACACAAGAATTATAAGAATGAATACGCGATTCCTTTACACCTCCCATTTCAGGAGCTAAAAATTCATGTTATTGACGTAAAAGTCATAAATCATATCCATTGAAACTAATGGCAAGTTGTAAGAATATGCTTTTTTATAGCCACTTTCCATTTTTAACCATTGTATAAGCACAAACAAAAACGCAAAACTGAACGATAAATCTCAAGCTCTACTTGTTTACTATAATGTTATAACCTCAAAATATGACTTATTTCCTGCGTAATGTTGGAAGAAGAAGACGCAATTTTTCTTGTTCGAAATTTACAAAGAAGATTTCTGCATTATTGAGTTATTAGTTACATAATTGAACACATGCTTAAAATTCTCCTACGTCACAAGATTATTTATTTAAATTTAATTTTTTTAAATAAATTTATCAGGCATAAAAGAAAAACTAAAACCACACAAAACCCATTAACTTTTACTGAAGAATATAATGAGCCTATTAAAAATATGTATTTTTTTAAATGCAAACACCCCATTCTGCGTCTAAGCAGAAAGCAAATTAGAGCCGTGACAGGTCTCCTGACCGGGCATGGCTCTTTTAGGAAACACCTGCACACAATGGGGGTGGTTGACCACCCCGATTGCAGGTTTTGCGAGGACGAGGCGGAAACGTCCATCCACGTCCTCACTTCTTGCCCAGGACTGATGAACCTGAGGCACAGACACTTCGGTACTGGTTTTCCAGTGCTGGAGGAAATAAGGAGTTCTCCCGTGGGAAGGATTTCAGCCTTTGGGCTGGAATCCGGTCTGTACAGCGGAGCTCATTAACTTGTTAGCGGTAGCACAATGGGCCGCAAGGTCTTAGTGCGGCGACCTCTAGACGCCCCGCTAGAAGAAGCAGAAGAAGAAGTGCAGTGTTTCAGAAGTAAGTTTTTTATTTTCTACCCTGCACGGAATGCCCAGCAGCCGGTAGCACACAATCAGGGCGAAAACCGTGGACATGACGCCCAACGTGGGGCGCCATGTCCACGGATTTCACCCTGATTGTGTGCTGCCAGCTGCTGGAAGTTCCTTGCACGGTAGGGGGCCGCGCTGATTGGCGGCTGAGTGGCTATTCTAGCCAAGTTACCGGTTCTGGGTGCTAATAAATAAGTCAATTGTTTATAGGTAGGCAGGGAGGTCGCTGCCACCGCGGCGGCGGTGGATCTGGTGGCCGAGGTGCTGGCCCCGTCGCTGGGTACGGCGAGTTGTTGTGTTCTTGTGTCGGTGGTTCCATATAAACCACCGACACAAGAATACAACACCTCATCGTACCTAGCGATGCGGTCCCCCTGCGTAGCTATAAACAATTGGCTCATTTATTAGCACTTAGAACCGCCACCTTGGCTAGAATAGCCACTCAGCCGCCGATCAGCGTGGCCCCGGATCCTGCACGAAACGCCCAGGAACCGGCATCACACAATCAGGGTGAAATCCATGGAAAATTCATTCTACATCAAAATGTTCTCAATTTAAATTAGAATAAAAAAATTTCTTACTGCAGATGTCGAAAATTAAATAGTTACGATGATATTTTAAATTAAGTTCAATTTTTCTAGAAATAGAATCGTATTTTTTATATATTATATTGCAAAACACACAGACAGTACACAAATACAAGTGATAATTATCAAAAAAATATATAATTAAATATTACATCAAGAAAATATGTATGAATAATATATATATATAAGAAAATTAAAGATTAAAAAAATTAGAGAATTTATAAGCTACACCTCTTGTGGTGAACGTCAGTGGAAATACTACAAAAATGAATGAAATAATTATTAACAGAAGATAATAAATAAAATTTCAACTTTAATATTCTATCTAAAATGTGTTCTTTATTGGAAAGATCCAAAGGGCTATCAACCGAAGTCCTTCTGCCCGTAAAGTTATACAATATTAATGGAAATTATTATTCTAGATTGTGTACAATCATTATGTTCATATACTATGTAGGATATTAAAAAAAAACAATTATATTAATTAGAATTGACTTCTTATTGTAGTTGTTTTATCTTCTCAATTAGGGTATATTCTGGTGTCTTATATTTAGCTCTAATGTAGAGATTTCGTATAGTGCAGAATTCATCTATTTTTTGTATGTTGTGTTGGGTAATGGCGAATTTTGTTTGTAGCTTAGTGAGTCGTGTTAGGATTGGTTCTATTTTTGTTTTATGGTATAATTCATTATTTGATATATTGTGGAGATGGTTACGAGGGTGTCGTAGTTTGGTAATACTTCTAAGGGCTGTTCTTTCTCCCACCTCTAAATTCTTCTTTGATAGTGGTCCGCTATTAAGGTAGAGTATATGTCCATATTCCAGTATTGGTCTGCAGATACTTTTGTAGATTTTTGCTGGTGTTACTGTGGATATTCCGTTATGTTTGTAGGTCAGGGCTCGGAAGTGTTTAGCTCTTGTATTTATTCGTTTCTTCATCAGGGCTGTGTGCTGGTTGAGGTTCAGTTTGTGGTCGATCTGGAATCCGAGGTATTTGGCTGAATTTTTGGGACTTACTGTTGCGTTGCCTAAGGTTACTGTGGGCGACCTAGGATTGGGATTGTGATTGAAGAGTACCAGTTGGGATTTCAGAAGGTTTGGTTTAAGTCGCCATAGATTGAACCAGTTTTCTGTGTTTATTATTAAATGTTGCAGTTGTTGGATTGTGGTGGAAAGGTTTGAGTTGTGAGGTATTAGTGCTGTGTCGTCAGCGAATTGTAGTATGTAGGTTCCCCTGTTGAAATATCCTAGGTCCGGGTGGCTGTGGTTGTAGATATCGTGGCAATAGATGTTGTATAAAATAGATGAAAGAGGTGATCCTTGTGGAACCCCCTATTCTGTGGCAAAATGTTCAGAATAGCTGTTATTGATTTTTACTTGTATTTGCCGCATATCTAGGAAGCTAATTATTAAGTGTATTATGTAGTCAGGACATTCCAGAGATTTTAGCTTGTATATTAGACCCATGTGTCATACACTGTCGAATGCTTTACTGATGTCTAAGAATAGGGCTGCAGATTTATTTCCTTCCAGTCTGGCCGTTTGAACATTTGATGTCAGTATTACGAGTGGGTGAAGTGTAGAAGACTTTGAAGTAAAGCCAAATTGATAACCTGGTATTTTATGATTAACATGTTCTTCAAGTAATGTTTTTATGATTTTTTCGAATATTTTTCCCATTGCAGGCAAGAGAGTGATTAGTCGATAGTTGTGAGTTTTGGAATGATCTGTATTGGGCTTAGGGATAGTTATTATGAGTCCCTTTTCCCATTCTCTCAGGAAGTACATGTTCTGTAACATGTTCTGGACAGAAATTATAAATTTTGATAATGTGCTGGTGGATTTCGTAGTTCAGTTGTTTTAAAATGATGTATGAAACGTCATTGCCAGGAGCCGTATTTTTTGCTTTTGACAATAGGTCAAAGTAGGTCTCTTCGTTGATATTTGGGTGATTATTGATGGGGATGTTGTTGCGATAGTTTTGGTACCAGTTGTTTATGGCATTGTAGTTTTCTTGGTTGTATTCTGGACTTTGTTCTTCAGAGTATGCTTTTTTAAAGTGCTCTGCAAATAGATTAGTTTTGTCTGAATCCTCTGTGTAATAGTTTCCGTTTTCTTCTAGGGTAGGTATGTCTATTTTTTTCTTATACCTTGATAATTTCTTTACTTCTTAATAGAAATTTCTCCCTTGTTTTTGATTGATATTGGCACACGTGTCTAACCATTTTTGAGTTCTATATTGCTGAATCATTCTATGGATGTTTTTGTTATAATCGTTTATTAGTGTTTTTGTCAGTGGATCTGGGTTGTTTCTGTATTCCCTGTACGTTCTTCGTTTTGTTTTTATTAGTTTTATTATATATGGGGGCAGTTCCTGAGAGTAAAATTTAATGTTTGATTTAGGTAAGTTTTTTGTAACCGCGTTGGAGAGTTTCTCATTAAATTTTCTTACAGTTTCGTGAGTTATTGTTTGTTCTTTTATGTCATTGAGGTACATAAGCATTTCTTGGTTAACTTTTTCTACATTACACTTGTAAAAATTGTGTTTGGATGGTTCGTTATTTGAGGTTGGTTCCTGCAAGTCAAAACTGATTTCCATGGCTAAGTGGTCTGATCCAATATCTGGTGTAAGTTCTACTTTGAGAAAGTTATTTGTTAGATTTAGTATGCAGGATAATTTCGGGGGTCGAATCAGCATAGTTTTGCATTAAGAAGGCGGGTGGAGTATCAACCTGGGAAAAATTGGAGTTATTTAGAAAATTGTTGATTTGTTTTTTCTTTGTTCTATTGACGTTGAAGTCTCCTATTATGATTACATATTTATATAACGCAGCTTTGGTAAATATATAAATATGTTCTCTTCTATTCTAGCATTTGGATGTATATAGACTAGGAAAATGTGCAGTTTTTCGTCTTGAAAAGAAATTGACATATGTAAGGTTTCATTAAGAGGGTTATTTAACCGTGGTGGATTTTCCTTGTGCATTTCTAAGTTGGGGTGGCTCTGAATTATACTTCCTCCTCTTACGTAGTTGGTGATTTGATTTCCCTTATGTTCAATGGTGTTCCAGTTGCGGAATTTTGTATTGGTGTCTTGTTTGTGTTTTGTTTCCACTAGCAGAATGCAATTAATGTTATTGTTTTCTACATATTTGTATAGTAATTATTTTTTAGTGTGATGTTGTAGAGTATACTTATTTTAGAGTTTAATTTGCTTGTTATTAGCTCCTGGCATCGGTTCAGTAGGGCATTCTGAGTTAGGCAGATCCAAGTCGAACATTAATATGTAGATTCTATTAGCTGAGAAAGCAATTGTTGTGTCGATATTGTATAGTTGGATAAATCTTCTTTTAAGTTTTTTTATGAGTTTATCCCGGTTGGTGTTTTTGGGTTTGTTCGATTTTGTAATATAGGTGTTGGGAGTGGTGGATTGCTCGGATATATTGCGTAGTGCCTATTTTTGTAAAACAGTTCGTTGTTTAATAAATTTTGGTATGTAGCGGAGCATGCTGTTATAATTCGTAATAGCATGGTTTCCTTTTTTTGTAGCACGATATGTTATTCTCTTGCAATATCGGTGTGTTAACTTTTGCTGGTTAAGATATTCACTAACCTCTGTATCTTTGATTTCGATTTCAACACCTGAAATAATTGCTGAAAATGATAGGGTGGGAGTGCCTTGAGAAGGTGTTGTAGATTGTTGGGTTTCTTTATAACTTGATATTTTTTTTGTGGCCGCTAGTTTAGAGAGGACTGTCAGTAGTTTGTATTTATCAGTGTTTGATTTGAGGAGAAAACCCTTTTTTGTTTTTAGAATTACATCATCTGTGGGATTGGAGTATTCTTGATTCCATATGTCTGCCATGTGTATCCTGGATAAATCATTTGTTGTGTTTATGTAAAACATGAATTTATAATGCTTGTTTACTATTCTTTCATTTTTAATGAGAAGTTTTTTGTTGGGTTTTTTATTGTATTTTTATTGTTTTCTGTGTTATCAGCTGGTGTTTATTTTTGCATGGTACTTATACTATTCGATGTCTGGCTTACTCCTATCAATTCATTTATCTCTTGTGTAGTTAAGGATGTTTTCTTTTTGCGTTTCCTCTTTTTATATTCTTGGACCAACCACTCCATATCTTCTTCATCCTCCATATCAGAGTGTCCTCTCATTTTTATCTAATAATTAAAATTCTATTCACACTTTACAAAGCTTCAAAACTAAGAGCTGTTAATGCTACTTGCTTCAACAGTGTCTCACCTTGAACTCAAAACAGAAATTTATAATTTACTAAAGTTAAATTAAACAATTAAATGTAAATTTTGTTAACCTTTATAGGACTGACTATAAAAACTATACGTTTAAACTAAGTGGAGTATACGTGTACCCCAAAGTTTTTTCAGTCAGTTTTGTTTAAATTAATAACTAAATGCGTTTAAAAAGTAAATTAAATAAAAAACTGAGGTTTTGATGTACATCTTATTGTTTTTTATACAAATTAAGTATTACATTGCACTAATCTTAAAAAATGTAACTAGTGACATTCATTACAAATATATTGGACTTTCGAATGTATTTTGCATACATTCTTATTGCATTTCAAGCACTGATTTCGACTTTTTTTATCTTTTTTCCTGCCGCAAAGATAACATCTGCCAATTTGAGCCGTAGCAGGACCAGGATTTTCAGTTTCTATTGTAATTAGTTTTGACACTACAAGCTGCATGTTTTTCTTGATGTACGGCTGCAAATTAATATTGGCACTATATCTTCGTATTATATTGTTTTTCCTAACTCCTTTCCTAGCTCTAATAAAAACAATCTTCGATTATCGAGGTGGCCTTTTTCCCAATCTGGGTATTTGGTCATCCAGAGTTTGTAGAAGTTGATACCACCAATATCAAGAAGATGGTAAAACATTGCCATTGCCAATTTATCGCTGGTGTCAATAGCACCTTTCGTCTTATTATAATGTAAAATAATATGGGGTTTGTAATTTTCATTTTCTCCTCCAGTTTTGTCATCCTTGGCTCAGTAGGTAAGAAAATAACCTCAGATTTCTGTTTGGGGACATACTAAACCATACTTTTATCTTTCATAAATGCATTCTTCTTTATATGTAGCAGGAAGTAACTCCTTAGGTATAAATGTTTTGTTTTTCCTCAAAGTACCACACAATGAAAGTTTCTTCTCTAGAAGTGCATTAGCTAAGTCTAAACTTGTAAAGAAATTGTCTGTAGTTATTCCGTGGCCTCGGGGTAAATGTTCCACCAAGTCCAGAACCACTCTTTTGCCCTGACCCTTTTCTGCCTTTTTGTGTATCTTACCTAGAAAAAATCATAACCATAAAAACGCATATTTAATATAAAATAAACTTACCTAAATATGCTTGCATATTGAAGGTATGCGCTGTAACACAATCTGCCAACGCCCAAATTTTCAAACCGTATTTGTCGGGTTTACTCTTCATGTATACTCTAAATGGAGCTTTCCCACGAAAAGGTACCAACTGTTCGTCAACAAGTGCTCTCCTGGATTGTATACTTTTTTACAGTTGCTTATGAAGCTATCAAAAATATCTCTGATTGGAGCTAATTTGTCCACTGCTCTTCTTTCTGTTCTAGTCTCGTAGTTATCAAAACGTAGAAAATACAAAATTTGCTTGAACCTATCTCAGGACATTATAGCGGATACTACTGGTCGACAAAATACAGGATCTTGACTCCAAAGCATTATTATAGGCTCCTTTGAGCTATGCAGAGCTCCGAAAATAAACAATAGACCGATAAAAGCCTCAATTTAATCTCTGACAATAGGCACAAATTGTTTATTTTTATTTTCATAAAATGCTTGGCCTTTTCTGTTTGTTTCAGTAATAATTATATCAATTATTTGCTTGTCAAAAAATAAACAGAACGCCTCTTTTTTACTAGCAAAAGTTGAACTATATGATGTTAGTCCTGCTTTTACTGTTTCAATATTATGTTTCGCCCGTTTGACTCGTAAATTAAGCGGAATTTTAGACCATAAAGTACCATCTTTTGCTTTATATGTGGGTCCATCACATACCACATCGTCAGTTCCGGTCGAATTATTTTCAGGATCATCATCTTCGTTTTCTATTATGATATCGTCCACTTTCTCGAATTCTGTCACAAAATTATTTTGTTCAATATCAATTGCACTCTCATCTAATGTATGATCTTCAAAAAAATCGTCCGATTCTAATAGTGATAGTAGTTCTGCATCAGTCAGTTTTTTTTTATTTCATATTTCCGCACTCATATTTCACGTAAACTAAGAACTATTTACCATGAAACCTGTACCCTTACTGCAAATGATAACAAACAACTAACTTTGCACGATGACAACAGGAAGCAAAATAAGTCAATACACAGTATCAAGGTCAGATGACGGAGTGGGAGGTGAAAAGAGAAGGAGAAGAAGAAATATTTATGCACACGTAGAAGACCAACGGGGTGCAGACAAACCCCATGTCAAAAACATGTAGTAAATCAAAAACAAAAAAAGAGATAGAGGCAAACAATTTTGGTAATTGTAGCTAAAACAATAATTTGAGGATAGAATAACAGGGAACAGAAATAAAAAAGAATCCTAAAAGTTACAATGAAAAATATCACTCTGGGGTACAGCTGTACCCCGCTCAGTCCTATGAAGGTTTAATTTGGCTCGCTGGTGATATGACACGAAATATGTTAGACTTAAAGAATTGAACTTATCTTTTTAAAAATCGAGGAGGCACCAATACCAGGTGCTCCGGATCTAAGGTGGTGTCTGGCGATGCTACGAAGAAACAACCTCCAGGATACAGTTAGGTATCTTCCAATATTTAAGTTGATAATCAGGTAAACTAAATTCGTTCATAGAAAATACGTCTCTCCTACTAAATACAATGTTCCCAATGCCAAATCTGTTCTCATAAATCCAATTCTAGCAGTTTATCCAAAAAATTTCAGAAAGATTATTAACAAGTGTTGACCATCTGGTAATTTATTCGACAAAACCTCAATAGAATAAACATTGTCTCAAAACTATATCCATACGAAAAACATAATCCATACAAAAACTAGTCCATACAAAAATGTCTATGACGAAATATAAATTATTAGCTTAAAGCTAACCTCAATACTAGCACGTGGTTGAATAGAAGAAAATTATAACTTACCCAGATTTATCTGGACGTTGATAACTTGTTTCTAATTCCGATTTAAATAATCGATAGATTGAAATATTATTTTAAAAATATTATACAATCGAAAATGAAATTAAAATCTTTATTCCGATACTAATATTGATTTGCCTAAAGTGACTATTGACTTAATTACACCAAAACAAGTTATTTGCTAAACTTTCTGGAACAAAAAAGAGTGATTCCTTCTGTGTCCGTGCTATTTATAATTTAAGAAATATGTACTTATTTCCTGTAGACGTACACACAAATATCTGATATTTTACAAATAGTGTATTTGTTGCCAACATACGAAGTTTGTAAATGAAAAACGATCTTCCTTATCGGCATTCTGGATTTACGAAACTGGGCATATGGAATATGCGTCTAGTAAAATGTTGTCAATACTAATTAATATCTTTTACTTTTGTTTTACCTTTAAAAGAGAATCATTCACTTAATAAACATTATTTAAAATTATTCCAATAGTTACTCGTTTCGCCATCTGTTGGCAGATAGACTAACATCTAGCCTTGTTAGTACAATATTCTCAAACTAGTGTCGATACCATCGAATGTAAAAGTGTGGCTTAGAATTATGTATCCGGTATGTCTCAAAAATTAATTCCTGGTAAACCCTTGATCATTAGTGCCAAATAGGGCGTAACAACCGGTACCAAGTGGCCTGTTTATTTATTAATTTTTTTTTTCATCCAGAATCAGGGAATTTAATAAGAGAGTTTTAGTAATATTTGTTTGTCCAAATACAGATTTGTAATCTTATTTAGGCAGTTTTGAACAATTACAAATACAAATATTATTATATCACAATAAAGCTAAATGTCTTGACAATAATTTTTATTTTGACATATTTTCCTTAGGACTGTTAATTTCAGAGTTATTTGTACAAACAAGAGGGAGTACAAAAAAAAATACTTTTCCAAAAATATCTTGAAAATCAATGTAACAGTAATGAAATTATTTACTTTCCTTTAAATTACGAATTTTTGATATTCAAAGAATCTAATAGTTTAAAGGGTTACTGAGTTATAGACCATTTCACCCTTCAATGGGGTGCAGGGGATGAACGGCGCATATCTGGGTTGGCGAAGATGTGGCTTAGTGTTGTATATTAGAAATTGGTCCCTTGCTTTCATCATTCGAAGCCCACGACCGTCGTATTTTGAACATAGGATCAAAGTCTCAATTATAGTTTTCATCTGAACTGTTTCAAGAAGCAAGCTTTCAGGTATATATGTGACATTGAGCTTTACTCTATTCAAAAATTTTAAATTGTAATGTAATGTTTTAGTATTGAAAATACTACTGTGCGCATGATATAGGACCCATTTTACGAAAAACGTATCGAGAGCGACAGATCCGTCTAGGCCGTTGCGCCGGCCTTGTAACCATACCATTCACTCAACGCCATGCTATTAGGGATATCACATTGCAATAACAATCCAAGCAGTATCTTGAAACTAAGATATAAACATAAGCACTCCTAAACTTAATGGTCTCTTGTGATACATGCCGACACTGCCATATCGTATGTCATTTAGTTTGCATAACTTGCGTTATTTCTTACAGAACACTGTTACTTTCAAATTAACATTAAAAAAACAAAGTAACCCAATAAAACATGAACTAGCTTAATTCGATCGTATGGACAAATATATTTAAAATTATGTAAATAAAATTATCAAACACATCTAAGTATGATATAAAAAAGTACAGTATAAAAGTACTATACAGGGTGTTCTAGAAGTTTTATGACAAAATTTAACAGATGATAGCTGGGTTAATCTAAAAAAAAATTATCAATAAACATGGGTCCAATTACAATGAACCCAAGTGGTATTATTAAATTTGATAAAAGTTTTTATTTTTTTAATTTCATCACTAATCGCTAATGGTACCTAATGCAAATGCTGAAAATACCTATCATCCTAGCTATCCATTCATCCTTGGACTCCAAGAGCAGTATAGTTGCATCTGGTATTTTCAATACGCTTAAGATACTTGCGAAAGATGCAAGATCTGTGAATTTTTTACTTATACATTATTTGGTATATTTCTATTTTTTATTTCTATTTCTATTTATTTACCACAAGGTGATACAATTTTTGTGCATATGGCAAATCAATTCAGTGGAGTTTATAAATATAACAAACGAACGAATGTGTCAATAGACAAACAGATAGATATAATACTTATAATAACATTAAGTAAATAGTCACTAATCACATAATAGTTAAAAGGACCATATACACAATTGATCACAGATTTTATATTGTTAAAAATGGAAATACACACACACATACATGTACACTTAAAACAAGGTTAAAATGGAAATTACACACACACGCACACTGTACTACAGGGTTCGGACTCGAATGGAAAACCTGGAGAACCTGGAAAACTCAGGGAATTTAAGAATATTTAAAAAAAACCTGGAAATATCAGGGAATTTTATAAATTGTATAAAAAATCAGGGAATTCTGCGTCTCGATATGGAAAATCATAGAGTTTTTAAGAATTTTCACTGATTCAATACAATTCAAGAAATATTGTACGTCAAATAAAAAATTATTTCACTAAAAAATATATGAAAATTAATATTTTTGGTTATGGAAAACCTGGAAAATTCAGGGAATTTTTTCAGTTTCGCAAAGTATGCCCTGTACTAGCTTCTATGCAAGAATTCCTGCACACTATAGTAAACATTTTTAGAGAGAAATTTCTTTGTTTCCTTAAGCTACGACAATTTTTTATGTTACGAATTTCATTTGGTAGTGCGTTGCAGCAAACTGCAGTTAATAATAATAATAATAATTTATTTCCATAAGACCTGTAACTTACAAGTATTGAAATTGTCAGATAAAAATATAAATGAATACAAAAGTACATAATAAAACTGTCACTGTCACTAAGAATATAAATGACACACAGATATCATGATAAATTTTCACAGTTAAAAAATTCATCAATAGAATAAAAACTATATTTTTGCAGCATGTTACGAACTCTTGATTTAAATAAAATAAAGGTAGGTATAGCCTTAATAGAGATAGGTAATTTGTTATATGTTTTAACAGCCATGACTAGTGGCCCTTTTGCTGATGCCGACATAGTATGCCTTGGTATACTTATATTGAGATTTGGTCTAAACTTGTAAGGTGAATTTGTGTCTCTGGTAAGAGTAAATTCGTCAGGGTGGGAATTAACGTAACAAACGCAATTTAAAATGTATATATTAGTTACAGTTAAAAGGTTTAATTGCTTGAATAAATTTCTGCATGAAAATTTAGAGCGTTTGAAGTCATTGTTCTTAAGATCCTTTTTTGGAGGATTAAAACCTCACTGACTCTTGTTGAGTTGCCCCAACATATTATACCATAGTTTAATGTGGAGTAGACGTAAGCATAGTAATATGTTATTAGAATATCAGTTGTAACATAACTTCTGAGCTGCCATAAGACAAAATATGAAGTTGATAGTTTTTTCAATATGATATCAATCTGATTGTTCCATGTCAAATGAGAGTCCATATACAAGCCAAGAAATTTAACCTGTGCACTCTGTTGAACACTTCTACTATTTACTTTTATTAGTATAGTATAGTAGTATTCATCCATTTTTCTTGGAGAGCACAATATTAGATCAGTTTTGAGATCATTGAGTATAAAACCAGTGTACTGACAATAATTTTTCATGCAGTGAATTACATCATTTGCTATGGTACTTAAATCATTAATATTATCTGAAGTAATGGCTGCTAAGGCGTCATCTGCGAAAAGAGACACAAGACTATGTGGAAAATAAGAGAATATGTCATTGATAAATGTTATAAATGATAGGGGGCCCAATACACTCCCTAGGGGTAATCCTGTTTCAATATCTTTGGACAGTGACTTGAAAGTGGTATTGTTGGTTTTTAAAATAACTTCTTGGCTCCTCCCTTGAAGGTAGAAGGAGAGCCAAAGTAAGGCAGGCCCGCGGATGCCATAATTGTATCACTTATTTAACAATAAATCAATATTAACGGTGTCAGAGCACGTTTGAGGTCAAATAAAATACACGCTGTTTTATTTTTAAGTTCAAAATTATGCAGGATATAATTATATACTGTCAAAATAACATTCTGGGTTGATAAATTGCTCCTAAATCCAAATTGGTTGTTTGACAAAAAATTTTCTGTTTCTAGAAATTTTGAGTCTTGTGTGGAATGCATTTTCATACAGTTTAGAAAAAGCAGACAGGAGGGCAATTCCTCTATAGTTTGTAATTTGAGATATATCACCTTTTTTGCAGATTGGAACACTTTGCGCTTTTTTCAAAAGTACTGGAAACATACCATCTTGAAAGGATAGATTGATAAGTATAACTAGGCAATTTGTGATATGAACAGCCACTTTGATTAATAATGAGCAGGGAATCTCATCATAACCTGCAGAATGCTTGTTGGATATTTTTATTAATATTGATCGTACTTCTTGAGAAGTAATAGGAAATAAGAAAAATGTCTTTTCTCGAATATCAGAGACTGCTTGTGCACTGACAGAAATCTTGTCAGTTAAATCATTTATCGAATTAATAAAATAATCATTGAATGCTTGGGTGGCATCCTGATAGTTATTGATATTATGTCCTGCTTCGTCTACTAGGCATAGTGGCACACTATGCGTTTTCTTTTTGTTCGCTTGACCATTTATTATTTTCCAGGCAGTAGCAGATTTGTTACTGGAGTTTAGCATTAATGAGTTATGGTAACTTTTTTTGCCATTTTTATATGGTATGAATATTATAACGGATAAGAACACCTTCATCCATAGTAGCTTTGTAAGTTTTGTACACATCCCTGACGAATTTACCCTCATCAATTAAATGTTGTGTATTGAAACATTCTTTATAGGATTTTGCAAACAGCAGAAAAAATAACTATCTATAACTAAAAGAAAAACTTTGTGTAGAAATATTAATGAAATCTTTGCATTCTTTCGATAACCTGAATTCTGGTTATGCTAGCAAATTAAAATCCTAAAATGAATTTGTCTAATTTCTTATTTGACAATTCTCATTCTAACACTAGCATCCACACAGTCCCCTACGGCCATGCAGATTAAACTAGTATCCACATAACCCCCTACGATTATGAAGATTTAGTTAAAAATGAGAACAAAGATCTAAAATGAATTTATTTATCTACCTTGTCTTAAAAAATTGTTCATTCCAATGGATTACATTTTCATGAAATCTATCATTCTGTTTCCTGGAAATGCATGGCCGTAGGGGACTGTGTGGATGCTAGTGTTAGAATGAGAATTGTCAAATAAGAAATTAGACAAATTCATTTTAGGATTTTAATTTGCTAGCATAACCAGAATTCAGGTTATCGAAAGAATGCAAAGATTTCATTAATATTTCTACACAAAGTTTTTCTTTTAGTTATAGATAGTTATTTTTTCTGCTGTTTGCAAAATCCTATAAAGAATGTTTCAATACAATTATAAGCAAACAAATATTAATTCATTTTTAATTGTTGTGTAATCCAAGGTTTATGTGATTGTGATTGTTTGTGGTTTCTAAAGTGTTTCTGATGGAAAAGCGTGGTCCAAATGATTAACAAATATATAATAAAAAGATTAGAATTTAGTATTACGGTCTGCATCAGTGTTAAGAAAATCCCAGTTTTCAAGGGTTAATAAATGGTTAAAGTTGGCTATATTATTCGCATTATTAAAAGATCTCTTCAGCCGGATATCAGGGTGAAAATCAGTATTTTTAATATGTTCATAATTGTAAGTAATATGTTGCAAAAAATGGTCAGACATATCACAGTTTACAACAGTAGGGTTTAGTAATAATGAGTCAACATTACATAAGATATTGTCGATAATAGTTTTTGAGTTGTCAGTAACACGAGTATACTCAGTTATACATATATTTAGTCCAAAAGACCTTATTAAATTCGAAAATTCCCTACCATGCTTGTCTATACACTTGTTATCTAGATTCATGTTAAAATCTCCACAAATAACGTTTATAGAGTTTGTTTTAAAAGCAAGACATAAAAAATCAAACATACAGCCCAACAAGCAAAATTTAAGTGTTATACAACTATTTTGTTTTAATGCAATTTTATAAATGTAATAAAATACCAATAAAACAAAATTGTTGTAGAAATGACAATTATAAAACAAATTTGTTTGTTGGGAGGTTAAAAACTTATTGTAATTTGTATATTCAGGGGGTCTATAGACACATCCAATTTTGATATGATTATTTGTATTCAAGTTAATTTCTATTAAAGCATATTCGAAGCAAGATTCTTCTTTTTTTATACTACATTCACTTACAGCGAAATCCAGACCCTGCTTTACAAAAATGGCTACACCTCCACCACCACTGGAACTACGGCAGTAGTAATCAGCTAGAATATAAGGATATAAGTTTATCTGAGTTATTTCGTCTTCTTTATAGTGTGTTTCTGTGACACAGATGATATGGGCATATTCCAATGATTGTAAAAGAACCTCAAACTTTTGTTTCGCATGCTTCTGATGTTAAGATGGCAAATCACAATGCTCCGAGCCTGATTCGTAGTGGTTTGATTTTTTAGTTTATCCGTTAATTTTTGTGGTCTGTTTCTATTTGTTCTTTCACTAAAAAAGAACTTGGTCGATTGTCCCTATCATTGTCCTTGATTTTTTGTTTGTGAAGATCAAAATCGAAGCCTTTAAACCTAACTCCATTTGGCCAGAAACTTGGGTTATAGAAATCGTTTTTTAAGGCAAAATTGGCAGCGACCATATATTCATTATATCTTCCAGTCCCTTTAACAATAAGTTCTTCATCATTTTTCCCTGTTTTTCCTTTTAGGTATTCTATAATGTCATGTTCTGAAACATCTGGTTCAACTCTATATAAGTACAACCATACGTTTGGTTTCACACCTGTAAATTTCCCATTATTATTTTGTGCTCGACCTGTTCCCGACTTTCGATATTGTCTAATGTTTCTTCTCTGTATTTGCCAGTCGCTGTCCTGTTTTTCGGGGCTAACTTGTGGAGTCTTATCAACATTTTGGCTTTCATTAGTGCTGGAGGCTGTGTTACTTACAGATTTATTTAAATTAATTATATTTTGCATGACCATATGTTGTTTATTTTCCATATTTCTTAAGTTGTTTATGTTTACATTTTCTGTCACATCAGTGCATTTTGCCTGGTTTTTGCGTTGATCTTTTCTTAAATCAACATTTATTCTGTTATCTCTTGTTTTTTGTCCTTTATTTATGTTGATTTCACTAGTCATTTTTTGTTTCTTATTGCCAATGTGAGTGTCTTCTTCCAAATTGGTTTTGTTTACAATATTTTGGCATTTGTTGAAATAGTTTTGTAATTCTAAGCTTATTAATTCTTTTATTTTCTCCAAGTAATTTTCCTGCCCATTCTCATCATTATTACCTTCGTTTATTTTGTTTGTACTTTGTTTTTTATTTTTGTGAGTGCTTAACAGTTCTTCTAATGAGATAATTTTCTCTTTCAATAATTTGTTATTTGATGTTAATTCAGAATTGAGTTGAGTTAGAAGTTTGTTTTCAATTTTTAGAGCCTCAAACAGCGCATCATTTGTAATATCCTCTTCCAATTCTTCTGAGGTTAGATTTTCGGCTTCGGGGATGATTTCTTGTTTGTTACAACATATTTTTCTATTTGAACAGGTTTTATGGTAAATTCTTCCACAATTTCTACACTTTTTTTACTACTTTTTTATCACAATAACAGCAGAGACTAAATAATTGTAAGGCTGACACTTCAGCCATCTTGAATACCAGTTATAGTAAAAACAACGTTTAAAAGTACTAGTTCTGTGGTTAGGAATAGAAATACAGTCACCATGTCTCGTGTTGTAATTATGACATGAAGACAGCATCGTAAATTTGTTCAGTTTAGTAAAAAGTATGATGCATTTCAAAATAAATGTGCTGGGAACAGTTAGAAATTTTTTTTGTTTAAACATGTCTCTACAGCTTTCTCTATATTTCAGTCCGAATATAAGTCTCACTATTCTTTTTTGAATTATGAATACCTTTACTTCACTTGCACTACCACAAGAAGTAATATTATATGAATAGCAGAGAGAGCAATAAATGTAAAGGAGTACTTGCTCATTCATCACATTTTTCAGTTGAAGGATAGCAAAGAATCCCTTGTTGAATTGTTTGTAAACATGCTCAATTTGCTTGCAAACATGCTCAATTTGGGCATTCCATTGTATTTCCTTTATCCAAAGAAGAAATACATGAATTCATCTGAAAACTTTATATTTATCATAGATAGCAAGTCCTCTCGGAGAGGTTTTTGTAGGTTAAAGTTCAAGCAAATTGTTTTTTTATTGTTTCATATTAGCTTATTTCTATCACACCAAGTATTTAATTCTTCTATAAATAACAACCTGAAATTTTTCAGGGCTATTTGCCGATACAGTTATTGTCATATTATCCACAAACATTGTAACTCTACCATTTGTAATGTTACATGGAAGGTCGTTCACATGTATACCAAACAATAGTGGGCCAATAAGTGAGCCCTGGGGAACTCCCAATTTAATATTACGCATTTCTGATGTAGTGTCATCCAACTTTACTATCATTTTCCTACCAATAAGATACAATTTAATCCAGTTCAAAGGAGAATCTCTAATACCTATGCTGTATAGTTTATCAATGAGAAACTAATGATTCAGTGTCAAAAGCTGCAAATAAGTCAAAGAACAACATACTGACCTTTATCAAGATTGGAAAATACAAATTCCATTAAGTGACAACATGCCGTTTCTGTAGATTTTCGTTTCCTGAAACCATGTTGTGAGTCTGTTAGGACTTTATGATTATCTAGGAAACTTTCAATTCTGTTGTATTCCACTCGTTCTAAGATTTTTGATCATGTGCTTAAGATTGATATTTGTCTGTAATTTTCTATGTTCTTTATATCATCTTTCTTATATAGAGGCAGAACAGATGCCATTTTTAGTATATCAAGAAACAGACCTACATCTAATGATAAGTTAAATAGATACAGTAGCTGTTGTATTATGGTATCATGTGTTTTAGTGCTTGGGTGGTTAACTCATCTATTCCACTAGATTTAGTGTTTTTCACGGAGCTTATAATATTTTTAATTTCAGATGCTATGACAGGTTTAAAGAAAATTGAGTTTTCAACAATATTCGGTAGAAAACAGGGTAATAGTAAATTGACACCAAAATGATTTGCAAGTTTTTTTTCTGCTAGCGTAGAGAAGTGATTTACAAATAAGTCAGCAACTTCCTTTGAATCAGTTATTTCATTATTATTATAGATAGATAGATAATTTATTGGTGCTAATATACATATTAAAATGCTTACACAAGTCAAAACAAATTGGAGTGTATAAAATAGAAAAACAAAATACACAGTAGTATAACTAGGTACATAAAATATACAAACAGAAAACAGACAATAGTATAACCAGGTACATAAAATATAAGTAAAATGTGAGTATAGCATATGAGTAGTACAAGTTCATACATGTATTCAGTGCCTAGGCAGTATTAAGTTAAATCAGAGAAGTCATTCTCCAGAAATTCATTAAACGTGTAAAAGGCCTTGACTTTTAGGTAGTGTTTGATTTTGATTCTAAATTTCAAGAAATTCAAGTTTTTGACTGAATTGGGTAGAACATTATAGAATCTGGTAGAGTAGTAGCCTGTTCCGTTTCTTGCTTTGGTGAGCCGAAGAAAATTCATATGTATTTTATCACAGTTTCTAGTGTTATGTTCATGTAGACGGCTCTGCGTAACTTATAGGTGTTCATGCTGTTTAAGGTATGATAGACACTCTAAGATATAAACACAGGGGAATATTAGAATGTTAAGTTTTATAAATTGATCTTTACAATCATCTCTATACTCCAAATGTGAGAGTATCCGGATGCATCTGCGTTGCAAACCAAATATTTTAGTGGTATGAGTTGAGTGCCCCCAGTTTAGGATACCGTATGACATATTTGCATGAAATGAGCCATAGTAAGCCATAATTAAGAAGTTTTGGGATAAAGTGTTAGCCAGGTTTCGCAACAAATAAATATTTTTTGAGAGTTTAGTTGATAATTTCAATATGTGTTGCTCCCAGGATAATGCTGAGTCTAGATATACACCTAAAAATTTTACCACTTTGTCTTTTTTAACAAATTGATCTGCTGGGTCAAGTTTTCGTAGAGTGAAGTTTAAAGTTTGCGCTTTGTCTTCGTTTAGCTTTAATCGATTGGATAAAAACCATTCGTTAATGCTCTCGTTTGTCGAGATAACATTCAGATTCAGTTCCCGAAGCACAGTATTCGTGTTTAGTGTCGTTGTATCATCAGCGAACAATATGAAATCAGCATCATCACTGGTGTTGGCAAGGTCATTGATATAAATGGTAAAGAGTAAGGGACCTAGTACAGATCCCTGGGGTATGCCATGGGAAATTCTCCTGGTTTTAGAAGTCGAATAATTATAGTTAACATACTGGAACCTGTTGGTTAAGTAGGTTTTTATGAGTGTTACACTATCGTTGTTGAAGTTATATGCCACTAATTTGTCTAGGAGAATTTCATGGAATACACAATCAAGAGCTTTTGTTAGGTCGTAAAAGCTAGCAGTTGTGAATTTCTTGCTTTGAAAAGTATCAAGGACGGTTTGTACGTTATTAATTTATTGTGATTTAAAACAATTTTTTTATTAATGTTTTTATTTCTGCCTAGTTTCTCATTTATAATTTTCCAGGTATATTTTGTATACTTAGTTATGTAACTTTTTGGTTGTGCTGAAATTTTGTGTTTTATGTTTTTACGTCTACATTATATTAGTTATGAGCTGTTGTTTAACTGACTGTTCTATACATTTGTATGAAACGGAATAAAACATACGTACGTACTCATTAGAACTGGGAACTCTAAATCAGTTAAACATCTGCAATGAGAATTTTACTCTTGTACTACCACAATATCAAGTGTAACAATTAAAGCGTGTTTTTTTACGAAATTTTGTAACGCCCGGTGAGAAAATCAGCAACAACATCAAATTAGAATTTACGTCAAACAGTAGCCTTACCTTTTCTTAATATTCTCGGTTTGGGTTCACTTTATTATCTCTGTTATTATAGACACTATTTTATAACACAACTTGTTTTTATTGAGATTAACACACAACATTTTAGGAAATCATATTTTTTATTTTGTGAGAAACAGGTAAACAAACACCACCACGGTAGGCAATAAAAAATTTACTTTAATGTTGTGTTGGACCTCCTCTAGTCCTTTGACCTCTTGACAACGTCTTGGCATGCTGAAAATTAAGTGTCGAATGTATTGCAACAGTGTTTCCCCATTCTTCCAAAATGGCCAGATATTTTCTATGACATTGAGATCGGGTGAGGTCGCCGGCTAGACCATACGAGTAATCAAATTTTGTTGAAATAATGCATTTGCTTTCCTTGCACAATGAGGACAAGCATTATCATCGACAAACACGAACCTGTTGCCAATTTCATTTGTAGGTGGTAATACAACAGATTGCAACACATCATTAAGGTATCTTTAACCCTCCACCACAGGCCTGTGCAAAAATTTACAAAGGAAAAAAAATGTTTGGCTCCATGGACTAAATCTATCATTCCTTAAGTATTTAGGTGTGCTGAATCCGAATTTTCAGTTAAAAAAATTTTCTGTCTCCTAGATTTCGAATAAATTGCTGTTTTTATTGTCAAAACCCGTATTTTGGTGATAAAAACCGCGATTTACTTGAAATCTACGCAGTAGAAAAGTTTTTAATTGGAAATTCGGATTCAGCGCACAAAAACACTTAAGAAATGATGGGTTTAGTCCTTGGAGCAGAAAATTTTGTTGTTTTGTAGACCAGTGTAATGAAGTGAACCCAAACTAATAATATTAAGAAAATGTAAGGCTATGGTTTGACTTTAATTGTATTTTGCTGTTGTTGCTGATTTGCCCCACAGGATGTTACAAAATTTCGTAAGAAAATCCGTTATAATTGTTACACTCCCAGTCAACACAAAAATGTTTTAAAAATATTGTCAGAATAATTTTCTTGGATAATCAATTATCTTTAGAATAATCGGAAAAAATACTTATTATTTTAAGAATATTCTAATATTATTTGGGAGGGACACTTTTAATCCTTCTGAAATTATTTTAAAGATAATTTTTAGAATATCTTGATGGTATTCTGGGATATTCGATAATTATGATGAGAACATTGATTCATAAAAAATATTATAATATTATCCATGGGAGAAATTAGAGTTTCTACTTAAAATAACCAGTGCATAATTTAGGAAAACATTATGAAATTCTTCATATAGAATTAATATAAAAATATCCAAGGAAGAATTCAAAACTATATTTTCAGAATAATTCTCGTAGATAATATTTGATTGAATATTCAGAAAAAATTATTACTATATTTATAATATTATTAAGGCTACGAATTGAGCTGGTATCTAACATAAAACTGTAAATCGCTCTAAAAAATTTGTATGGTTTATAACTGAAAATGAACACAATCAGCTTAGCTTATTGAAATTTCCTATAATAAAAAAACATTTTAGTTAAAACAAAATTTATTGGCATAACTTATGTAATATCTAATTTCCTCTTCATCATTTGGAGCACCTAAAAATAAAATAATTGCAAAAAAATCATGCCTTTATATATTTAAAGTCTTTAACTTACCACCTTTATTTTTCTCCCTCGTTTGCCTTATTCGCTCTGTTGCTTTGGTGAGCCAAATTCCTATCTGCAATTCGATGCTCTTATGAGATGCCTCTGGAAAATTTTTCTGAACTGCATCTGAAAGATAAACCAAAATTAAAATACTGACAGAAAAGATAGCTTATTGTGTATTGTATGAAGAAGCTGCAAGGTTAGACTTTTATTACACACAGTTGCAAAAATAAAAGTAATTAGGTTATCAACAGAAATTTCAGCTGCTGAGTGAGTTCATTAATGATAATATTTCAATTTATTTTACTTCTTTGATACCGACATTTAGATTTCAACACAAATATAGAGACATAACTTTTAGGTACACTATCTTTGTTAATACATTTATTTTTTAATACTTATTATATGTAAACAACACTGGCCACACTGGCAAGAAATTGATGAAAATATATAAGGACCTCATTTAAGTATTAAATATTACACATTTCTGTATTTATAGAATCAAGAAAATAGATTATACTTAATAATAAATGAATAATAAACATCTACTATTTATTTATTATTAACTATAATACCTATTTTCTTGTTAATAACTGAAACAAATATTCCTTTTGAAACTGGCTAAAATAAGTTAGGTTAGGTTAATTGATTTTGATGATATACAGATACATATATATTTACTTAAATAAACAACAAATTAAAGGATTCACTTACCTTCTTTCATTGTGTTTTTAATTGCACAGAATCGCGAACAAATGATCAAACCCCAAATTGTCAGGCAGTCCAGGCAAACGGTAATTCAAAATGGTGATAGCGGATGACGCAATGAATGAAAGATGCAGACCGAAAGAGGAGATAAACCTTAGATTTACGCGCCTGCGCAACGTTTCGCGATATTTTAAATAAAAAAATCCCCACTGTTATTTATTTTATTTAAATAATACTTTCCTGTTATAATTCAAATAATACCAAAAAATTCGAATTAATGCGGAACACTTATGAATATAAATTAAACCTGCCCATCTAAAAATTTAGGAAGAAGTCTTATTTAATTTTTATTTTAAAAAAACGTATATATACACCCCATATAGTAATAATAGGTACCTATGTACTTGTTACATAAGTTACATAAAGTAAAAAATAATGGGCATAAGACGACTATAAACATTATTTTCAAAATACTTAAATAGTGAAAAGATAACCTATTCAATTATTTATAAAATAATTTTAAAACATATTCTATACTTCTCTTATTAAAATATTTTATGAAGTATTTTTAAAACAATAATCCAAAGATAAGTTCTGAAATTATTTATAAAATATTTTTTAAATATATTCCATGCATATGTGTTACAATTATACCAGTATTATTTATTAGAAGATATTCTAAAAATAATAATAAATTATGTGGTTATTCTGAGAATAATATAAAGATAATTTTTTCAATTAATCATATGATATTTTTTGGGAAGATTTACAGATTATTATTAGAATATCTTGTGCTGTCTGGGCTCGGTGTTTATACAAAATTAAGTGGTTGAAAAAACTCACTTGTATAATAACATTCTCGACGAATCAACCTACAATACGAAAAAAAGATCATCCAAATTCGGCAAATAATTAAGGAAAAATTAAAATTGAAACATTGCTTAATATTCGGTGTACCAGTTCAAAATTTGAGCAGTGTATATAAACGTATAGCGTAATCCAATTCTTTGATGGCTTTCCTAGGTATGTTATCATTGCCAGGTGCTGAGTTTTTTTGGGTTATCAAAATTAAAAATATAGTTCTTTGTCTACATTAATTTCCTCGATTGTATTGATCTTGAACATATCATTTATCATATCAAAATGTTCTCGTTTAAAGTCAGGATTGGGTTGATGGGTAATTTACTACAGAATTCTGAGAGAAAATGTTAGTATTTAGCAATGCTTAGCAGACAAGAATGTTTGAGTGATATTCTGTGCTATTCTCCTCGATTGTGCGTATTTTATGTATTTTTTTATATTATATAATTTATTGAAATTTTTGTCATGTGCCATTTGTTCGTTCTATACTGAATTTATAAATTAATAATGTTCAATTCCTATTTAGGCGTTGGTTATAATGAATATAAAACTTATTGATCTCACAATAACAACAATAACTTCTTGCAAATAAATGGCAAGCTGTCGTGTTTGTTTGTAAGAACATTTTACTTCTTTTTTGAAATATCCTTATAACTGTGTAGTGAAAATCGTTGTTGTCATCTAATATTTTGATTAACTTTTAGCAAAATGGATGACCAAGGAGAGACTGATGAAGAAGTGCAATGCATCAATGTGAGAGTACTTGGAGAAGACACTCTTGAACACTTTTTGATCAAGAAGGACACCCCTTTAGTGAAGCTAATGAGTGTTCACAGTGACCGTGCTGGTATTGCTAGACATTTGATGGGTTTCAGATTTAAAGGGAATATTGTAACTGACACAGACACTCTCAGCACCTTGAATATAAAGGATGGAGATACAATAGATGTGGACCATAAGTATGTAGTAACTGTTTATATCTCCGATCAAAGAGCTTAACACTAAATACATAACAGCTACCCAGCTAGCACACTGACGTCAATTTGCCGTCATTTATTTGCCATAATATACGTCATAAGTCCCAAAATAACGACGTTCAATGTACGTCTAAATGACGGTCTAATGTCACATCCTAATAACGTCATATCCTGACGTCACAATCACGTTCAATTTGACCTTAATTTGACGAATTAGGCCCCAAATAAGAACCGTTTCCATACGTCAATTTGACGTACGATCAAGGTTCAATGCTGACGTCAATATAACATTTAGTATGATAGATAGATATTTTATTGGTATTACAATACATTAAAAATGCTTACACAAGTCACAAAAGTGAGTATAACATAGTTAGTTAGGTTGGACAATAACAAAATTGTACAATAATAGTATAAATAATACATAAAATTATTGTGTGAGATAGGATAAAATAATGTGTAGTAGTGACAATAAAAACAGTTAAATTCGTAAAACATAATAAATATAAAAACAAAATATTTAGTTAAAATAAAATTATTAAATACGCACAGTGTCTAGGCAGTTTTTAAGTCTGAGTGATCGTTATCAAGAAATTCATTTAATGTATTAAAGGCCTTGGATTTTAAGTAGGCTTTAATTTTGTTTTTAAACTACAAGAGGTTTAGGTTCTTTACAGAATTCGGCAGTTTGTTATAAAATTTAGCTGCATAATAACCTGTTCCGTTTCTGCTTTTTATCAGTCGAAGAAAATTTAAATGAACTTTGTCACAATTTCTTGTATTGTACTTAGTTGTGTAGTTGGCTGTGCATTACATATTGATTTTCATGTTGTTTGAGGTAAAGTAAACATTCAAGAATGTAAACACAGAGCAATGTTAGTATATTAAGTTTAATAAATCGATCATTGCAGTCATCCCTATATTTTGGATGAGAGAGTATACGAATGCATCTATGTTGTAAGCCAAATACTCTTGTGGCATGTGCTGAATGCCCCCAGTTTAAAATACCATAAGACATGTTAGCATATAAAGAGCCATAGTAGGCCATGAGTAGGAAGTTTGGGGATATTGTGTTCACTAGGTTACGTAAAAAGTAAACATTTTTCGAAAGTTTTGTTGACAATTTTAACGTATGTTGCTCCCAAGTTAAAATTGGATCAAGGTATACACCTAAAAATTTTATGACGTTACCATTTTGTTCATTACGATCTGTTGGGTCAATGTTCCGAAGGGTGAAAGTTAGTGATTGTGTTTTTTCTTCATTTAGTTTTAAACTATTTGTTAAGAACCATTCGTTAATCCTTTTATCAGTTATTGAGACACTCTGATGTAGTTCCCCAAGTGTTAAGCTAGTGTTAAGTGCTGTTGTATCGTCAGCAAACAATATGAAGTTGGTAACATCGTTACAGTTGGGTAGGTCATTAATATATATGGTAAAAAGTATGGGGCCTAATACCGATCCCTGTGGAACATCAAGAGTTACTCTTTTTGTTTGAGAAGTGCACAGGTTATAGTTTACATATTGCTGCCTGTTGTTTAAATAAGATTTTATAAGTGTTACACTGTCAATATTAAAGTTATAATTTATTAGTTTGTTTAGGAGAACCTCATGCGATACACAATCGAAGGCCTTCGTTAGGTCATAGAAGCTGGCTGTAGTGTATTTCTTGTGTTCGAAGGTATCCAAAATGATTTGTACAACATTGTTAATTGCCAATGTTGTGGATCGCTTATTCCTAAAACCGTATTGGCAGGAGTGATATAAGTTGTTGTGCTCAAAATATTCATCTATTTGATTTTTTAAGGCAGCTTCAAAGATTTTAGCCAGTATAGGTACGAGTGAGATGGGCCGATAATTATTTAGTTCTTCGTTAGAACCTTTCTTGTGAATTGGAATTACTTTGGACAATTTTAGTACATCAGGAAAGATATTGTTTTAATACATAGGTTAATTAGGTTTGTCAAGGGATATATACTTAAATTTTTGATACTTTTAATGAGTTTTACGTTGATGCCATATGTATCTTTACTTTTACTGTTTTTGAAATTGGATATTATAGTACGTACTTCATTGTAGGTTATCTCCCTGAATTTAAAATGTATTGCCTTGTCAATCCTTTTTAAATAATTGTTTTGGTGGAGATTGGTTTTGGATAGATTGTTAATAATATTGAGGGCAATGTCAGTAAAATATGTATTAAAATCGTTTGCAGTTAGGGATTCGCTATTCTGATTATGTAGGTTAGGATTGTTTCTTTTAACAATTTCCCAGAATGCAGCTTGAGCATTGGAAGAGTTTTTAATGTAATCATCATGAACTTTTTTTTTTAGCTTTCGCAATCTCCGAGCGGTACAGTGCTTTGAAAGATTTTATAGACTCATTTGTTATAAGATTATGATCGGTTTTATGTAAACTTTTGAGATGATTCAGGTGTTCACGCATTTCTCTTAGGTGGTCATTATACCAGTTGAGATGGGTACCATTTTGGGATGTGTCTACTAGTTTTGATTTTAAAGGAAAGGATAGTTCAATAGCATTGGTTAGATGATGGAGAAATTTTTCGCATTTACTTTCGGCTGTTAGATTAGGATCTTTTATAAAGTCCCAGTTTACACATTCGATTAGACTATGGAATTGCTGGAGCCCGTGTTCACTGATTGGCCTATAATTTATTCTTGTTATTCTACCTATTTTACATTTGTTTTTAATTTCCATAGATATTGTGAGATGGTCAGAAAGATTAGGGTCACAGGTTTTGACAGAGGCTGTATTCAGTTCAAGGTTGGTAAAAATATTATCTAGGCCAGTGGTTTCTCTGGTGTTGTTGAAAACTGTTTGTCTTAGCCTATAGGACTGAAATATGTTAATAAGGTGAATTGCCTGTGGATCGCTTGTATTGAACTTTGTGTTAAAATCACCCGTTATTATGATTTTTTTTCTAGTGAGAGACAGTTTGTCAAGTAGCAACGTTAATTGTTCAGTGAAAATATCAAAATTCCCCATCGGGGACCTGTATATAGTGACAATTTGATAATCATCGAACAGTAACCCAGCCAACTCGCAGTACACTTCAATACATAGGCTGTTAATATCAAAGGATAAAGGTAAACACCTAAGATGATTTTGAGCAAGAATACTTACTCCACCATGTATTTTATTCGACCTACAGAAAGCAGAAACAGATTTATAGCCCTCAATACTAGTGGAACTCATTTCTTGCTCATTCAGCCAGTGTTTGTTTAGACAGATGAAGTTATAAGGAACGCTATCATTTAAATATGCTTCTAACTCGAGAGTTTTATTGCGTAGACACTGTATATTAAGGTGCAAGATATTTATCGTCTGATTAAGATTTTTATTCGGTACATTGTCAGATTTATTAGTGTCTATATCTATGTGAGTAGGTCCTTGGCTGAAAAAATTCAAATTTATGAATGACCAGATCTTCTGACCACAGGTCTGGATTCAGTAGTTCGTCTTCTAGGTCTTTCTTGGCATCTATGCGGAAGCTGTTGTATTCACCAGATTTCACGGGTAGTTCTTTAACAACGAAATTTTCGTTTTTAAAATTATCCTGAAGATGTTCCTGCATGTCCTTTACCGAGACATCTCGTGATACCTTGCCAACAAAAATGGCAGTTTTTTGGGGAATAACAGCAGCAGAGATCTTAGAATTTCCTGGCTTCCTTGTTCCTATGACAACAGCATTTTGTATGTTATTACTAAGCCTGGTCTGATTGGTAGAAGTCTGAGAACGTTTTGGATCTTTGTTCGCATATGACTTTGATTTGACAAATACGGGCCCAAATAAAAATCTTTTTTCACTTGAGAATATTACTTAATCTTTTAGTTTTTATTCATTTTACGTTTTTATTAATTAGGAATGGTTTGAATATACATATATTATTATAAATAACACTGTAACATAATGTTAAACACTTACCTTAAGAATCATCCGGCTGTAGGATTTGAACCGGCGGCCTCTCACGTGGTAGTCCAGTGCACTTCCTCTGCGCTACTGTCCTTCATGTAAATTTTACTTTACAGTGAATTTATTACTTGCAGTTGAGTACTCGGATTAAACATAATATTCCCTTTCAGCCTTAACCATGTACAATTTGTGCATTAATAAAATCAAGTGTAATGGTAAATTTCTATAAAATTTACTTACTTACGTTGTGCAAATAGTGAATGTTGTTAAATTAAGCAACGGCTATTATGTTCATATGGGTGTTAAAAATTATTTAAAAATATTATTTATTCATGAAAGAGAGTTGAATGTTTTAAAATTAAAAGAAAAAAGTGAGTTTTCATTTATTGTAGATGGCAGCACTCCTATTTTGCATTATGGTCAAAGATAAGAGTTCATTTTCTAATGTTTGCTATAGTGGTGGTAGAGTGCCATTTTAATAATTGTTTTTTTGTTTAATTCGCTCTGCACTTTGAAATACATATATACATATATAATAGGTAGGTATGTTCAGGTTGAGGGAAATATAGGTCAGCGGTCAACTACCGGTTGTTTCGAAAACCGTACTGGTAGGAACTGAGGAGCTTACTTTCTTCTAGATATAACGTCATCTGATTTTTTAGTATCATTTCATAGATTTTGGCGAGACATGGTATTACAGATATTGGTCTGTGATTTGAAGGGTCATCGACATTATATTTTTTAAAGATTGGTACTAGTTTAGAGATTATTAAGCAATCCGGGAATATATTGTTTTGTTGTTTTGTATACTTTCATTAATTAAATGGGTAAGAGGAATTAAAATGGACTGTGTGATACCCTTTATGATTCGAACAGATAAACCGTAAGCGTCTTTGCTTTGTTTGCCTTGAGATTGGTAATTATCTCAGATACTTCAAAATAGGTAACCTGATTAAAATAAAATTGGCTACTGGCTGTGGTCGAATAAATAATTTGTGTATCGGATACATTTGTGAAATAGTTGTTAAATTGATCACTAGAGATGTTGTTCGATCGAGGCGTAGACATTTTCCTGTAATTGTTAACAATTTTCCATATTGCCTGTTGAGGGTTATTGTGATTTTTTAGAAAGTTATTGTGGGATGCCTTTTTAGCATCATTTATTTTGCGGCGGTAGCTGAGCCTGTAATTGTTCAATATAGCCTTGTTATTCTCGGTGGGATTTCTTTTGTAAAAATCATGTAAGGGATTGAAATGTTCACGCATGCGCTTAAGGTCATCGTTAAACCAAATAAAGTTAACTTCATTGGGGCTATTTGCAGCATGGGATCTTAATGGGAATATGGTGTCTACGGCATCTACAATTACTCTGATAAATTGTATAAACGATTATTAATGTTTACATTGGAATAAAAAATAAAGTTCCAGTTGAGTGTGTCTAGATAACTACATAGTACTGGTAGCCTGTGTTCATGAATGGGTCTGCAAGAAATTCTCCTAGTGGGAATTTTAAATTCAATTTCTGTCTCTAGTCATATACTCAAGTGATCAGACAGCTTGGTATCTATTGATTGGGTACATAAGTTGTTAGTGTAAATGTTCGAAAAAATATTGTCTAGGCAGTGATTATTTCTCCTGTAAAGGTTTGAGAAAACCCAAATGATTCAAATGTATTTAAGATTAGAGATGAGCGCTGCTCATGCTGTTTTTGAAAATAGACATTAAAACGCCAGAAACAAACATTACGTTGTCACATTTGGAAAAGGTATCAAGAGCAAGAGTCAGTGTCTCCAGGAATAAGTCATAATTACCATTAGGAGGTCTGTAAATAGTCATCAGTCTTATACTACCATATTCTACTGCAGCAATCTCACAATGTGATTCAACCGAGAATTTATTTACATGTCCCAAATTTATACAGTTTTTATAGTCCTTAAGTGCATATATAGCCGCTCCCACCATGTGCTAGTTCTACAGTAATTTGAGACAAGATAATAATTGCCAACACCAGTGTTCATTGATTAATAAAAAGTTATATTTACCCTCCAATTCAGTCGTTTTGTTACGAATGCTTTGTATGTTCAGATGCAGTATTCTAAAATTATAAGACGATTTATTTATTTTTTTCATTGTGTTTTCCACGCTGTGGGTTACTCTTATAGTACTAGTTACATTTTCTTGGCTGGTTTCATCAGCTAGGTGATTTGTTAAACAAAATTTTGATTTTGTCTTGCTTCGTTCCTTTCGTGTTTTTTGAAATCGTGACGTTTCACCCCTACTCCCTTTGGCCAGAAATCCATTTTGTACATATCTTTTTTTTTTTTAGAAAGGTGCATTAACCATAAAGCATTTGTTTTGGGTGCTATTTGTAGGCAATTCTTGCACTGCGATTTCTAGGTCCTTGAAAGAGGGTTTATTTTCGATAAACTTTCTCACATTAAGTTCAGTGACTTGTGTTGGAACTCTGTATAAATAGAGCCAGACTTTCTTTTCGACTCCGATAAAGCCATACAAGTATGATTTATCTTGTAACATAGTTCTTTCCTTTGTTTATTTTCTTGTTGTGACGTTTATGATTGAATTTGTTATAATTCTTTGAGAGTGCTATTGTGGGAGTGCTAGTTATGATAGGATAATGTTTTTAGTTAGATTTATATATGTATTTTAGCACAGTCTTAAGTTTTTATAAAATGAACTACTTAGTTTATATTGTATATTATATTTATATTAAGGTGTTCCTATTTCCAATAAAGTTTCTTATATTGCTAAAAAGATTTTTTCATAAACCAAGGAATATGTTGAACAATATTTTCTATTTTTTTTAATGCAAATGGCGAACTTTCGGCATTTTTTTGAACATGAAATTCTATATTTTTAGCAATGATAATTATTCGTATATCTAAGTTGAACAATCTAGGTTTTAGTCAGATGAAGTATTTTTTGTGTATTTAGTACCATAGAAAATATCTAACTTTATAATCACATATCTATAACTCAGAATAAAAGTGCGGCCTTAAAACATTATAAGCGAGAGTAGGTCTTATTTCTTGACCATAATTTCTATTGGAAGTAATAATAAGATGCCGAAAACCAAAATGTCAATTTATTTAATGGAAATCCTAGCTCGTTTTATACATTAATTGTTACTGAAGGACATATTCCAAAAATATATTTGACAGTTTAACTTTGACTTGTCACGCTTCTGTGACGCAAACTGAACAATAATGATATTCACTTTTTTCCTAGGATGCCTCCTGCTGCCTTCAAAGCTGTTCATTTCTAAAGATTAAATCTTGAACGTTTTTTTGCCTGTGACTTCCTAACCATCGTATCTATTGTAATAAAATTTGGAAAATTTAATCAATAAATAAGTATCTGTGGCTAAGAAATATGGCGTCTTTTGTATCTTATCTAGGAGACCAAGGGGTAGCCCCCTAATGACTTTACTCGTCAAGTTTGATGTAGATACATTTACATTTTTAAATTCCTTAAACAATTTTCAAAAAAGCACCATTGTTTGAAATAAATAAAACGGTCCATTTTTGAGGATTACCTGTCAAATTTGACTTTGCAATTATTTTCACATGTTTCATACAGTTTTTATTTCGTGTATATTAACTCTTTAGGTTGATTCTCGACAATATCTTCCCTGTCCGTACATACTACTCTATGAATACGCAAATTTTCTCAGTGACACTCAAATTTTTCATTGCATGCCAAAAATATTACAATTTCTGCTAATTTGACCCTCTTAAATTAATTATACTGCATTCGTGTAAAAAATTTGAAGACATTATGGTCCAGGAGCTAAGTGGCTTTTTCGGAAACACATTAATCAAGTTTTTTCTATTAGTTGAATAATTTATCAAACACAAATCGTCCTTAACCCTTTAATTCCTGGAACCGGATAAATCCGCAAAAATTTTTCGTGCTCCCAGCGCGGGAACCGGATATTTACGCAAGGCCATATTTACACTGTAGTTCGTATCTGTTTTTATTTTGCATTTTTTTTGTGAAAGTCTATGTTTTCTTATGTTTTTGAAAAAATAAATGTTTATTTGATTAATTATTTGAATTTACATGGCCAAATGAAGCATGTATATGCACATACACAATTCTTTGTCTCACATGAATAAATATCTCTCTCTCTCTCTCTCTCTCATAAGTTTACCTGAACCGTACGGTTCCGCAAGGGCCTCCCGCTGCCATTTTGCGGGCTCGACATGTAAAAACCAGTGCCGGAATGAAAGGGTTAAATAAATTTCTGGCATGTCTTCCCGTCAATTATGCCATATAACAAGATGTAAAACATAAGGAAATTATATCCTCGTTACGAGGTTCGCATTTGTGTGCGTATAATTTTTGAGCTTAAAATAAATAAAGTAAAATAATCTTTCTTTATTATTGAAAATAGGACAACCTAATACAGTGTTCGACATATACCAGGTAATATTACAATTTATAGCGATATTCTTACATTTAAATACACTAACAAAATAAATATGAATAAATGAACTATGCAAATGGTACTTTACAAATTACATAATATTAAGACTGTTGTATCGTGTACTCACTATATAAAATAAAGAAACACGAATTGTAAATCAGTCTTTTATTATCACAGTTAGTAACATGAATTTCCCGTTATAACATACGTCTATCTCTAATGACGGTCGAAGGAGGAGAGAGAGCTCGGTACGCTGTGGTATGTTTATCCAGGTTCCTAAGTTGCGCTGCGTGTGCGCTTTAGCATATATTTGGTTAGCAGGGTTGCCACATACCTTGCACTAACACTTTAATATTTAACAAAGCGATTACTGAACGTTTAACTAAAATAGTTCACCAGTGTTAGCGAATGAATACTAAAGGAATGAAATAACTTAACTTTTGTATATGAGGAATGACTTGGTCGTCCAGGTGCTCCAGATCTCAGGGTGCCTATCGGTTCTTCGGGGACCCTCAGGAATATGTGATATTTCCGTTAAAATGTATTACCAAATCAATTATGAATTAAGTGTGGCCAAAAATATATTTAAGTCCTTCTTAAACTAGTTCCACATTCAAACATTTATCGTACATAAATCCAATTCAATAATATGCTTCTCGATTAAAATTAATCTCCAAATAATATCTCCAAAAACAGAGGTTATACCATGTGGTGAATTTCCACTAAATTACTGCTAAATCGGGTACCACGTGCCGAACCAAAATTGCTCTATTAAAAACCTCTTGCAGTACCAAATTCTAGTTATGCCAAGTTTATAGCTGTACCAAACTCATCTATGATCGAAATATTTCATGATGATGGTATGAATTTAAATGTTAACATGTGTCTTTGAATTAAATGCAAGGTTATCACTTACCCAGAAATATCTGGACGATCGCTCGTTCTTTGAAAAAACCGATTAAAAATCACAAGGTTGCCTTACTAATAGTAGTGCAATCCACTATGAATTTTCGTCTTTATCCTATTTAATTATTGATGTAACCCAAAATGGACGTTTGACTTGAATTCACTTCAACAAGATTTCGACACAAATATGCTGATCAAAAGAAAATTAAAAGAGAGCCTTCGCCTCGTGGTTTCTGTCTTTTATAGCTTTTGCTTTTATAAAAACACATTTCCGTATCGACATACTAGGTTAAATTGTCGATTTTCTATCATTCGGTTCTACCAACCTATCTTGATTACACGGTGAAATTATAGGTCTTTTGAGTTTTGGATTAATGTACAACAATGCCTGTGGATTAATATTTTAATAATATTTTACATACTTTATTATTACAAATGAAATTTCTACAGTTTTTCTTGTAGAAAGAGAATTTTCTTACCAAATAAAACAATATTAAATAGTTTAAGTTTTCATACCAGTCGCGACATCTGTCTGCGGACAGGCGAACTATTTCTTCTATTGTACTCATTGCTTGTAATGAAAATGGTTTCTCTGTTTGAGTTAGAATTACTGTACGTGGACAGGGTATGTTCACGTTTTGGTTTGAACCTATTCTTAAACTTTATTATAAGATTTCTCAAAATAGTATTTTTTCTTGTTTTGTTTCGTAGCCCTTGTTTGTAAATGACAATTGGGGCGTAACAATATAATAACGAAGAAATGTACGATATTACGTGAAATTAACTTTACAGTCGTATTTTGGAGGTTATAAATAATTGTAAAAGCTTATTTTTCTTTCATTACCTTACTTAGTAATAGAATATGCTTCTCTGCTTCCCTTATGACTTACGAATATGACGATAAAGTTAATTTCGTATAAAGTATTAGGATTCATAATTTCTTGTTCAGGAGACAATGAATTATTAAAAATAAAAATCAACTTATAATAATAACAATAATTATAAATATTTTATTGTATGGAATATAACAAACAAGTTACAAATATACAAATAGATAAGATACAGAGAACTGATATATTAACCTTATCCTAAGACATGAAGTAATTTTGTAAATAATCTATTACCTATATTAAATATGAAATCATATAACATCACTAATTTAAAATAATTATATCGTAGATATAAGAACATACAAGAATGTGCAAATGCAAAGCTAAAATTTATTTAAAGTAATGGAGGTCAAGTCATTACACAGTAATTAATTTTTTAAATTCATTTTAAACAATGTAGTACTTGTCTGAAACATCACTGGTGTTAATTGATTATACACGTATGACACTAAGTAAGAGAATGATGTTTGAAACGCAGCAGTACTGTACTTAGGTATAGTGATATTATTGTTTCGTATTGTTCTGTCGTGAACATTTTGTCGGAATTCTATCTTATGCAAGTAGTTAAGCATTTGAGTTTCAGTTATTTTCTTAATTAGACAGGGCTAATGAAGAAACTGATGTTTGTCTAATCGTAGCCTTTTAATCTCTTTATAATGTGGATATATATGATTTCTCAGAGGGACGTTACATATAAACCTTACACGACAGTTTTGCATAATTTGGAATCTTCTTTTATTAGTTGCATTGAGACAAGGTCCGTATATACAGTCCCCTTAGTTAAATATCGACAATATTAATGACTCAGTCAGCATTGTTTTAGCCGATATAAGCAATAAGCCCTTAAATTGATACATATGTCTCAGCCTCAAGTAGGATGCACCTGCATATTTTTGACAAAAAGATAATTGTAAATCAAATTGTATACCCAAATTTTTTACTGTCTCTTGTATTTCGGGCTGCGATCCCCCAAGATAGAACCTTGGATTAAGCTGCCTTATAGTATTTATTCTGACTTGAGAACCTAGTAATATCATATAAACATATTGCACAAGAGGGGGTGGTGTGTTACTCGCAGTAAAAAAACAACTTAATGCTTGTCTGTATGATATAAGAAAGCACTGTGATATATTTAATGAGCTCTACTTTGTAGACATTGTTTGTGTGAAAATTAAAACTGGCAGCGGGCAAGACCTATACATATTTAATATATATATTCCCTGTGATATGAACTCTGAGCAATACGATCTATTATTTGATGCCTTTGAAGCGCTACCTGAAATCTTCGACTCACATACCTTAATCGTAGGAGACTTTAACGTTACACAATTCGCTCAGCAAGATATTAACCCAAGCGTCTTATCACTAAATAATTTCCTAAACTTTTTTAATCTAAAACAATATAATACGGTACAAAACCTAAATGGCAGACTATTAGATTTAGTAATATGTGACATACTCTGCACTGTGTCAAAGTCTTCAGATCCCATGTCCACGGTAGATGAACATCATCCACCCCTTTGTATTGAAATATTTCTTGATAACAATAAGCAGCAGTTTAAACAAAAAAGTAATTTAGGCTTCAATTTCAAGAAGGCCAACTTCCATGACCTTTATCAGGAGCTAATGTCAACCGATTGGTTATTCCTACAAAATTATGAATGTGTAAATACTGCAGTCTATACTTTGTATGAAAAACTTGATGAAATATTTAGCAAACATGTGCCAAAAAAAATACCAGTCAATAAACATTACCCACCTTGGTTTGATATGGACCTTATCCGAACACTTAGACAAAAGAATAAAGCGTGGAAACAATATCGTAAGTGCTGCACCGATCAAAATTATAATTACTACAGATCCATCAGAACTGATGTAAAAAATAAGACTAAACTGGCTTTTCAACGGTATGTTACTGAAACCGAAGTTAATATTAAATCGAATCCAAAAAAATTTTGGTCATATATATCTGAAAAAAAAGGTCATATATCAATACCACCAGCAATGACTTATAATGATACCAGACTGGATACTCCTCAGCAAATAGTAGACGGATTTGCAGAATTCTTTGCCAATAACTTCCTCAATTCTACAGTATATGATACTGAATATGCGTCTGTTATTAATAATTCTAACGGTACCCTACACATAACCTCAGTAAGTGAGGAAGAAGTCGTACAGGCATTAAAACAAATCAAACCCAAACTGACTGCAGGTCCAGACTTAATCCCGGCATTCCTGTTAAATGATTGTGCCGTTGTACTTTCTAAGCCGTTGCAAATTATATTCAACTTAATTTTTAAGACACAAGTATTTCCAGATGCCTGGAAAATTTTCAGGGTATGTCCCGTATATAAAAAAGATAATAACATGGACATCACAAATTATAGACCAATAACAATATGTAATTTCAGTAAGGCACTTGAAATTCTTCTAGCTGGTTACCTCTCATTTCATGTCAGAAGCAATATTATACCCGAGCAGCACGGTTTCATTGAAGGACGATCAACAATTACTAATTTAGTCTGCAAGTCTCAGTTCATTTGTGAAGCCCTTGATGAGAGAAGTCAGGTAGACGTCATCTACACTGACTTCTCCAAGGCATTCGACAGTCTGGATCATGGTTTATTACTTATGAAATTAAATAAGATAGGTCTGAGTTATAATATGTTGATGTTTTTCCAATCATACCTATATCAACGTACCCAGTATGTCCACTGTCTAGGATACAAATCTTCTACTTTCACTCAATCTTCTGGAGTTCCACAAGGGTCTGTATTAGGGCCCCTTTTGTTCATAATCTTTATTAATGATATTGCGGTCGACTTGAACGTAAACTACTTAGTATATGCAGATGATTTAAAACTTTTTTCAAGAATTGAAACCAAAATGGACTGCGTCACACTACAGAACAATTTAAACACATTAAACTCTTGGTGCAAAGAAAACAAACTGCACCTTAATGCAGCTAAATGCAATGTTATGTCATACTGCCGGAAGGACGAACATAATGTAATATCATACGAATATAACATCGATACCACAATCCTTCCACGTCCGAATACCATTAAAGATCTAGGTATAATATTTGACCATAAGTTTACCTTTGTCCCTCATATTAATTCAATAATATCTAAAGCTTATAAGAATCTCGGTTTCATCGTGCGTAATATGAAGGATTTTAACAACATTAATACCCTGAAGTTACTTTTCACTACTTTCGTAAGATCACAGCTAGAATATGGTTCAGTAGTTTGGAATCCCATATATAACACCCACATTATTAATATTGAGCGAGTTCAGCGAAAATTCTTTAAGCTAGCAACGTATCAGTTAGATAATAATCAATATCCCCAAAGAGGCACCCCACAGGAAATTTTCTATGCCAGATTTGAAATGAACAGCTTGTTACAACGCCGCAACATGCATGCCGTTGTTTTCTTGTACAAAATAGTCAACAACATAACTAACTGTGTAGCATTACTATAGATGTTAGAGTTTCATGTACCCAGAATTAATTCTCGCCAGAAACGACTATTTTGTACAAGAAATCATCATACTAATATATATAAAAGGTCCCCTATATATCACATGTTTGTCAGTTATTCAGAAGTTGAAACAAATTTAGATATTTTATTCTGTAATGCTAGTAGCATCAAACGCCTGTATGAATAATCTAATCCTTGTTAACCTTTCTTGAAATTGTCTAGTCTTGTACAAATCATTGATTTTGCATTTAATAAGTAGTGCTGCATTTTATTGTTCACTTTTCTCTCTTTTCTCATTGTAAATTTTCGTTGTGATTTATTGTAATTTATGCTTAATTGTATTTTAATTGTATTGCTATCAGCATTATTCTTTTTCAATGCTGATCACCTTGTAACCTTATCCTGTAATTGGGTTTATCCCGTTGGATATTGTACCTAAATAAATAAATAAATAAATAAAAAATAAATAAATAAATAAATATCACTTTACTTTTGTTGGTGTTCATAAGGAGTCCATTATTCTAAGTCCATTTGAGGATGCTATTGAGATCTAAGTTCAAGTTTCCAACTTATAGCCAGATGTTGTTAGTGGAAAGTGTATTGAATAATTGCATGTCATCAGCATATAAATGTAATGCTGCATGAAGTCGGGTAAATTGTAGGTCAGCTGTAAACAAATCATATATAGGAGGACCCAAGACCGAGCCTTGTGGTATGACAGCGTGCAATTCCAGACTTTGCAATAGATTAACATCACTTAATTTTGTTATTTGGTACCTTTGACAGAGATAATTTCTAAACCACTGAAGTAGGATATTATTACGATGTAATACATCTGAGATGCGATAGTAAGTTAAACGTGCAAGAAATATTACATTCAAGGGTGTGTGGTACTTTTGTTATCATAATGGGGGATGTCACTTTATTTAAAGTGATCGTGCATTTAGATTTAAAATAAGAGAGAAACCTAGTAATGATGATTTTGGAGTTTTGAGGCAAAATATATGATAAAAATTAAAATTTCTTTAAAATTTGGAAGCAGATCTTTCTGACTAGTAAAGAAAAACTCGTGTGATTTTTATTCTGTGAATAGCTTTCTGTGTTTCAAATAATTAAAGAAATGTTCTCAACCTAAAAAAAAAAGCTTGTAATGATCACATTTTTTTTACAACTTTAGTCTTTCTGACTGTGCTTCCTAATGTCACGTCGCACATCTCCGTTCAATTTTATTTTATTTACTTAGGCATAGAAAGTGTATGTACAGAGAAAAAGCATTCTCGTATTCATAGCATACTCGTATAGAGCATAAAACAATGACGTGACGAAAAACAAGCCGAACTTCTTGACTTTTGGTTCTGATAGGATCAGCGAAATTGAGGATCCTAGAAAACTGATCGTTTTAGCGATGTTTAAGACTAAAAAGCATTTAAAATATTTCACCCCTGGTTTCCTAGACAATATACAAAAGGGGACAATGTACATAAATTGGGCAAATAATTTAGGAAAAATTAAAATTGAAACATCGCTTAATATTCAAAATTTGAGCAGTGTATATAAATGTATAGTGTAATCCAATTGTTTAATTGCTTTCCTAGGTGTGTTATCATTGGCAGGTACTGAGTTTTTTTGGCTGACAAAATTTAACATTAATTATTTCTTCGAATGTATTGATCTTGAAAATATCATTTATCATATCAAAATGTTCTCATTCAAAGTCAGGATTGGGTTGAGCATAATGTACTACAAAATTCTGAGAGAAAATGTTAGTATTTAGCAATGTCAACAGACAAGGATGTATGTGTGATATTCTATGCTATTCTACTCGATTGTGTGTATTTTATGTATATTTCTATGTTAGATAATTTATTGAAATTTTTGCCATGTGCCATTTGTTCATTCTGTACTTATTTTATAAAATCAATAATGTTCAATTCCTATATAGACGTTGGCTATAATGAATATATAACTTACTGGACTCTCAATGACAACAATAACTTCTTGCAAATGGCAAGCTGTCGTGTTTGTTTGTAAGAATATTATACTGCTTTTTTACAACATCCTTATAACTGTGTAGTGAAAATTGTTGTTGTTAGCTAATATTTTGATTAAATTTTAGCAAAACGGATGATGGAAAAGACTCTAATGAAGAAGGCCGATACATCAATCTGAAAGTAGTTGGAGAAGACACTGTTGAACAATTTGTGATCATGAAGGACACCCCTTTAGGGAAGCTAATGAGTGTTCACAGTGGTCGTGTTGGTATTGCTAGACATTTGATGAGTTTCAGATTTAATGGGAATGTTTTAAATAACACAGACACCCTCAACACTTTACATATGCAGGACGGAGATACGATAGAAGTGGACCATAAGTAAGTAGTAACTGTTTATATCTCCATTCAAAGAACTTAATACTAAATACATAACAGCCATCTCTTTAGTACATGCCTTGTTTGCAGCTAACATAGTCACATTATATGTCCATTAAAAAGAATATACAGGGTGTAATCAGTTTCATGTCATTAAAAAAAACTGGTAATGGGGACCGACTAGACAAACAAAAATCCTTTATTACTTTTCCCTCTAGGGGCACTGATCTAGGTTAACATATTTAATATTATGGAGAACCACTGCTTTTCTTGGTCGATGGGCTTGTACTTCCCAATTATAGAACTTTTAAATTGCCATAAAAAAGTGCTGGCCGGCACATGCGGTGTCAAAGGATCATCGACCGCCTTTGATGTACCGCCTCAACTGAACTGAGGCAATTATAAAGAGGTAAATAATTCGTTCTCTCTTCGTGCACAATTGCAAGCAAATAGTGGCCATAGAGGTTTAAACAGAGCATTTCTTTACATGTGTGTTTTTTAATTTGGAACAAAATATTGAATTGTTTATAATTTAGAAAATTTAAATGTGGTTTATTAACATTTGTAGCATAAATGAGTGTCCTGGGTTAAAAGCTTACTACCTACCTAAATGATTCAAAATCTCTGCATCTGTATCAATACACAGTTCGGTACGTCGAATTAAGTAACGCACTTCGTTCAACACTAAACACTAAACTATCAACTAACTTAATAAAGAAAAATAAAATAAAAACTTGGTACAAAAGCCAAAAGGGAATACAAAAAAAACGAACAAGTAAGTTGTGTCTGTACGTAATCAAGAATTTGACAACTTGAACGGTAAGTCAATAAAATAAATCTTAACTATAAATACACAATGACGCGAAATTCAAAAATAACAAAAACAACGAATGGCGGGTTGGACGTGTGTACATAACGAAACACCGACAATAACTAAAATATTGCACAAGGGAGAGTTAGAGTATAGTTTTCTTCAGATCAGATCTAGATCTAAACCACATATAAATCCCATATGCGACACTGAAAAGGACAGAGATATTTTGTGCAACACTAGCAAAGATATATCCAGGTTAAAGAGCCGAGACTCACAGGCATAAACAGTTTAGCTGCAATAAAAGATTGAATTTTCGTAAGACGTACAAATTTCACTATAATTTTAAAATAAGCGTTATGAATGATACAAATAGGTAATGTAAGGAATTATGCGATGTAGGTAAATGTATTGTATGATGCAGATATTATAATTATACTATTAAAATCCTCTATTGCCAACTTCAGTCAGGTACTAAAATTCCGATTCGGATTATCCGAATCATCCCGAGCGTATTTAATCTTGACGTGTCAAATCCACAGTAAAAGTCCGATGTCATCGGCGGCATTTCTGCTAGATCAAAGGAGTGTCGCATATGGGATTTATATGTGTCTAAACCTATCTCAATATTCCAGCAGTTCTCAAAAATTTTTATTGAAAATTTGCGAAATTTTTGTTTATTTTTTTTCTCCAAAACTATGAGCTTTAGACTCCATGTTATATAAGGTTTTTTTGTTTGTCTTGCATTCCCTACCACCAGTTTTTTTTAATGACATGAAACTAATTACACCCTGTATAATCATAACATCCCATAAGCAACAGTGGCGGGTAAGTGTAGAAGGGTAAATATTTCATTAAAATGAATTTTTGTAACTCCTACATTACCTATTTTTTATACAAGAGAATTTGATATAAGTCTGCAATATTGCAGTCAGATAATGCTTGAAATATTTTAAATTTAGTTAGCATAAACTTTAAGATAAATATAATTCATAAAATGACTCATTTAGAAAAATTACAATGCCCTCCTCTTTCTGAATGTTTATATTTATAATAAGTATAGTGACCATGTAATATGTGTGTGAAACACATTTTTGTTCCTGTGTAATTCCCATTAAGTGAAGTTTATCTAAGAAAATACATTTTTAGAGTGTGATACAATACAGTACGTTTATCATTTTAATATACATATACAAGTATTTACATAAGTCAAAATTATGGATAAAAAAATAAAATTAATAATTTTATTTTTTTAAATTTTTTATTATATAAATTATAATTAAATATATCATTAATAAATTGATAAAAGTAATTAAGTTGCACCATAAAACATTAAAACAGCTATAGTGTTCAGAACATACTTGTAAAAAGCTACGTCAGTTAGGCATAGTGTTTAACTTCCTCACAAATGTCCTCAACTGTAAAGAAAGCCTTACTGATGAACATTTTAATTGTAGCTCTGAATTTATCCACGGGTGACTTTCTGATTTTGGAGGGAAGACTATTAAAAAGTTTTTACTCCAAAGTGTTTTATGCCAATTTGTCCTTTTTTAACCGTGTGAAGATCGTTCTTAAATTATCCTTGTTCCTAGTGTCATGATTATGGATTTCTTTATTAGATATGTATTCATAATAATAATATGATTTATTCATGACATAAAATTTCACACACAATGATGTATAAAATTTATCGAACAAGTCCAAAATTTAGAAACAAACATAAATACAAATATAGTATAGAAATAAAGAGTATGAATAAGTAATTGAATAAAATAAGTCATTGTATAAATATAGGTAGTTGTATAAAATAGCAAGTTATGAACACATAACAAACAAAAAACGTTGAACATCATTGCATTTCTAGATATTCGGCAAGGGAGTAAAATGCCATATTTAATAAATAGTTATGTAGTGTCGATTTAACAAATAAGAAAACAGTCCATAAAAATATAACTCTTGTAGATGACAACAATACAAGCACTGATCCAACTGAAATTGCTAAAAACTTAAACAAGGTTTTCATTGAAGCACCTCATAAAATTATCTCAAACATAGACTTTAGTGGCGAAAAGGACATAAATCACATAACATCCATAGAAAATAGTAGGTATTTACATAGAGGAATTCTCTGAAACTGAAATCCTAAATATCATCAATCACAAATTAAAAAATACATTCTCATCAGGTCCTGATGGTCTACCCAGTGCTGTTATTAAAAAATGTGCAAGCCACATCCTAAAACCCTTAACTTACCTTATCCACCGGTTCTTTCCCTAACAAACTGAAAGTTAGTAAAGTAAACCCTGTTTATAAGAAGCATGAAAAAACGAAAGCCAAAAATTATAGGCCAGTTGCTGAGGCATCATGTCTCTCAAAAATTTTTGAATACAGTATGATTGATAGGCTATGGAAATTATTGAATAAACATAAAATTCTCTCTACCGCTCAACATGGCTTTAGATCATCCCATTCTACCATGACAGCAGTAGACGCCTTTCTTAGACAGGTGATTGCTGCCTTAGATGCAGGTGAGAGCCCTGCTGGGATGTTCATTCTTAGCTTTTTTATATATGTTTTCTAGATCAGGATTTAATTTTTCGAGCGATTTTTGCACCTGTTCATATAACCTTGTATTTATCAAATATAAAAAGGGAGTTATATGATGAAATCTTGGGGCATCAGTTATGGATCTAACAGTATGATTATGCATTTTTTGAAGGCGATATTTATCTTCCTGACTAAGACACGGAAAGTATACTACGTCGGCATAGTTAAAGTGGGATAGGATCAATGCATCTATTAACATTACTTTTTTTATCTAGTAGGTTTCTATATGGAGAAAGCTTTTTTAAGTTAATGTAAGCTTTTTGACAGACATAGCTGACGTGGTCAGTAAATTTCAAATTATTACACATAACAAGGCCGAGGTTCTGTACAGTAGTGACACGAGGAATTGTTTCAATATCTATTGACAGTTCAAAGTTGGATGAACAGCAAACCCCTAAGACAGAGAAGCCTTGCCAAGTAGGAACCCAACGTATTAGACGGTCCCCCAGAAACGTGAAAGCACCTCAGTGCCCCTGCTGCCCTCAACTCTAATGTCCGTACTAAAATATATACAATCTATTTGTATCACATACAAGGACGTACCTGGGATCCAAAGGGGGAGGATGTAACAACCACTTTGAATACCGCACCCTATTTGAAGAGCCCACGTTTTCTATTGACAGCTAGAAAGTGTGGTAGAACTGGGAATTATTACTTACTACCGGTCGTTCACAGAAAAACGGAGTTTTGAAAGCCGCTTTAATTTTGCATTTCTCTTTAATAAACTGTTTCTGAATAAGTTATATTTTACGTTATCTATCTTAATATTAACCCTAATGCTACTGACTACCTGCCAGAAGGCATATTTCTTTAATTAAAGTGAATTATGTGTAGTAAAGTGTGTGTTTGATTTTGCTGTACATGGTTCTCGAGGAGGCTACTGTGATAAATTAAAGCTATACCAGCCCTAACACACCGTGCCCTCCAACACATGTGAATTTGACAGAAATTTGTGACGAACTGTAAATCTGAAATGAAAGTGATAAAAAATACAGGGCCCAGGATAGAACCCTGGGGTACACCCGATCTTATTACTCTTCTTTCCGAGTTTTTAGTTTTATTAGATGAGTTTATACAGACATACTGAGAGCGGCCCTGTAAGTAATACTTACACCACTCCAGTGTGTTACCAGTCACCATAGTGTTGGAGTTTTGCTAATAAACATTGCGAGTCTATACTATCAAAGGCTTATAAAACACGAAACGTTACGGTTGTTTTCGAATAAAAGCCATGAATAGATCGACTAGCCAATCAGGAACTTATGGGATGTTTGCAATTCAACTGCTTTACACTGTGATTATCTTAGCAACAAACAAACCAATATACATTGTGTATCTAGGGATAAGCTCTTCATAGGAGGTTTATATAAAGATTGCATTTACAAAACTGATAAAAACATCTCGTTCCTTTACCCTTACACAAAACTTTAATTAAATAAAGGAGTGCCAAAGTCATTTACTACAGTTATTAAATTTTATTTTATTTTAAATATAGTATACTCCTTATGTTTCAGTATGTACATGGACACTCTCCCTACTTCAAATGTGGAGGAAGGTACAATAGGAGTGGACCGTCTAGATAGGTATGTAATAACTGTTTATATAAAGAATTTTTATAAAAGTTGTAGGTATAAAACTGAAAGAAAATCTACTAGCCATTATTAAAAATTCATTAACCCTTGCAGAAAACTTTCATTAAATAGGGGGCAGCCAGTCATTTGCTACAGTTATTAAAGTAATTTTCTTAAAAATACTATCTGAATAATTTTCTATATATTATGATATTTATATTGCCATTAGTTTTATGCTTTTCCTATGGTTATTAAATGCTCTACCTACTGCTACAAATTTAACAACTAGTGGTTATTATCGTATATAGTGATGGGCGATATATCACGAACTGTGAATTAATCACTGATATAAAAAAATCACAGGTAACGACTATGAATAAAGTTGGTAGAAAAGTGTGACGTGATCACGACTTTCTGTATATTATTATGTCGATATATTTTTTACGGTGTAAATAATATCACTTACCTTGAGTCCATTTTTGTTTGCGACCGTATGTATTAACACGTAAAACAGGCGATTCCGTGCCTTAGCGTTATTATTCACACTATATAGATATTTAATTACATATCTTTACTTATATTTTTTGAATAAAAGTGAATACTGGGGATTAGAGGCAGGGTCGTTTAATTAATATAATTAAATCGCCATATTGCAGTTACTAATTGATAAATAATGCTAATTAGTGAATTTAATAGTCTTCATTGATTAGTTCCAAGCCCGGATTGCGCCGGCGAGTTACCGAGTAAAACTCGGTGGGCCGGTTCTCCAAATTAAACTACATTTTAAATAGGTTGAGAAATTGCTTATTGCAAAATCACTTGGAAGCGTTTTTATTTATGTCGCTAGAAAACAACATTTTTGTAGAATTAGAAAATGATGAAATCATTGATGAGATCACTCAAAGAAGTTCTAGCCTTAAAAGTTTATTATTATTTTAGTTAGGTACTTAGATATAAGTATTTTGTTTTGAATCGAATTTATTTAGTTTTTACATTTTTCGTATTACGAGTATTTTAGTTTTTATTTATTTCTTGAAACTTTTATAACTGTTTATTAAGATATTAATTAATTTTTTTTATTTGTTTTTATGTTTTTAGCTGCTTTTTAGCGGGCCGATGATTTAGTTTAGTCCGCTTTTATCCGGTAACCGATCTCCCTCTAACGCTTTATTCCGAAAAGTATCCTTGTGAAAGTCTATATTTTTGTATAAATGGATTTTTCATTGGAATTCTAAGGTGCCAGGAGAACGCAATCCGGGCCTGGTTAGTTCGTATTAAGGTGGCAAGATTGATTATTACATAGAAATTTAAAATTCAGGGAATTGAACCTAATGATGAAATACTATGAACTGATATGGAAAATTTATAATTTTTTGTGCCTTGTGATGTGATATCAAGAAAATCCACCTCATTTATTTAATTGGTATCGATCAATTTACGGGTACAAAAAATTTCTAAGTTGTCCTTAATACAAAATTTAGTAAAAATTTGTGCAAAATGTATATTGCAGTATTAAGAACGTTGAAACTTTTTTGATTATCATTTAAAAAAATTTAATTACAACTCGTAATATGACATTATGTTTGATTCGTAAAATAAAAAACAAATATAATTATAATTATTGTCTCAATTTAAAATTTTTGGGATGTATTATTAGGAGTTGCTTTTGGGGAGAGAAAATATTGTTTCTGTGATAAATAAATACATTTATTTAAATAAATTTATATAAATCTTATAGATTTGCAATAAAATTAAACTGTACCTAGAATATGAAAGAACATACTGTTGCATGCCTGTAGCCAGGGGAGTGACATGAGGTGCCCAGCACCTCCTGTCAACATTTGAGCACTCCCTGAAGAAATTACAATGTTACCTAAGTTGAATTATTTTGTATACTTAGTAAATTATATAACACATATAACAAGAACTGACAGGAAAGACAAAATTGTTATATACATGTGAGTTTTATGAACCATTTAATTTTGTATTTAAATCAAAAATTATTTATTCTTCAAATACCAGAATAATTCAGCATCTAATTTTAAAAAGGACATCACATTATTATTGAACATCAGTCAGACGAATCTTATATAATCAGTTTTACAAAATGGTTGTAATATTAACTTGTTGAAATTATTATAACCATAAAATTTATTTTTCTTTATCCGAATATTAGTACTAAATTATAAACTATTTTGAATAATAAACTTTAATTTGTTATAAATAACCCAACAAGTAACTACACTACCAAACTAGCTCATTGTCTCGGCCTGCTTTGGGTCCTGGGTAAGGTAAATTTAGATGGTATGATGTTATAAGTTATAATGACACTGATTTGCAGGTGTTATGAGAAATAATAAAAAGGTTGTTAAATGAGCGCCAACTACTTTATACAATAGATATTTGATGAAAACTAAAAGCAGTAAAAGTATTCAAATATAAGTTGTTAAAAATTATTTATATAAGTATCAAATGGAATTTACCAAACTAATCAAAGGCAGATTTGTGAATAAAAGTCTAAGAAAAATTTAAAATCAGTTTTATTAGAAACTGGTCAAACTAAGTATGGTGAATAATAATAAATAATTCAACTATATTCAACCCAAGAATAATAAAATACTATTACCTATGAACTATAAAATGTTTTCCCTGACTTCTTACCATGAATATTCACTGAATGTATTATTATTCAAAAATTGTAGACTTTTATGTCTAACATATATATACATATATACATTATATAATCAATATGCATTTCCCAAGAACAATATACTTAAATGATATGATATAAGAAACAATTGGTTGTTAAAATTGGGTGATCACCGAATTTCTCACATATTAATAATAGAAAAATTTATATTTATAAGTATCTGCTTATGTAATCGTATAGATTCAATAAACAATAAAACAATATTTTATACCATATTTTAACATTCAGATTAAAGATTAATATTAATAAAAGAAATGTGAAGTAGAAATTTGTTGTTTAAGAAAAATATGAATTTAGCCACTTAGCTGATACCAATCCTGATGTACTTGTAATCTGAAATAGGCGCATCTCCGGACATATCATCTGGAAGAGATCCAATTAATTGTTAGCAACTCTGTCCTGGAAACAGGAAACCATTACAGCGATGTTCATTTAAAAATCCACCATTGTTGAATCGACTTGTAAAAGAAAATGGCTAACCAATATCTTCACATCAAAAGAAATGTTCTAGAAGGTTCAGGAAATAGACATAATTTTTATAGTTGTTGTACCATAATCCATATGAAATTTAACGACGTATTTATGGTGAGAAGTGGTAGAAAATTAAAACGGGGACATCCAGAAGAACTTTTATACTTCTTAACTTATAAATCCCTATTAGAAATTTATTTTAATAGGTAACCAATAGTAACTATTCCATGGCTCACTTTAAAGGTAAGAAAGACCCTACAAGTCGAAAAATGTGATATAATAACTGAAAGTTTTATTACTAATTAAATTTTGAACGTCACAAAAAAAAGTAAAAAAAAAAGGAATTCATTCAAATAACTTACGGAAATCATTCCGGCCCACACAAATAACATTTTTGCCATTTCGTACTTTCTTCTAGGAAACACCTATACTATTTGAATATTACCAATCTCTAACATATAACTATGACAACGGCTGAATATAACGAAACGACGCACATCCTTATTAGTCGAAGATCGGACAGCAAGTAACGCTAGACCACTTCACAGGATATCGTTTTTTTTAAAACCAAGAATCTAGGCTAGTCAAATGACAACTTAAATATACATATTTCAAATGTAATATGCATCTCACAAATTTTGGCTAATAGTTTCATATATGTAGTTGAATAACATATACAAACTAACTCATTGTTTTCACATTTTAGATTTTATTTAATAAGAAGTTAATTAATGATTTGACTACGCTTGAAATGGACATGTAAAAATTCAGGGTAGATGACCAACTGTACAATTGAATGTTTAATATTCTGCCTGTTGACCGAAAGGAAATTTATAGCTTTATTTAGATATACTTTATTATGATATTAATTTTTGAAATAAAAATACGGTACTTATATCGGCAAATCTAAAAAAAAAGGATGATGCTAATCTATAAATAAGAAGAGTAGCAATATACATGCTACACCCTCCTCCTCCTAAAAGAGTATGTACGCCTATGGTTATTTATTTTATGTTTACTTTAAAATAACTTATCAATAAAATTTATTTACAAAATACTTAAATATTTTAACTTATTATACCAAAGTATATTCAGGTTTAAGATCTTGTAATATTTAATGTTGTGGATAGTTAGAATTCTTTGATAACTACGCGTATCAAACGTCCAAACAGGAATTCACAATCGAGAAACAAAAACACCATCAGATAAAGACACAATCAGGTAAAGACATAATCGGGAGACAGAAATTAAGCTAACCACAATAAATATTACATTAACCAGATAATTTACTAAGACTTAAAAAGAAATAATCTATTTACAAGTTCAAACTTACTTTTATAAAGAAAATGTTCAAAGACATTTCCAGAAATTTCCTTGGATTTTTTTTTATCCAACAGATATATCAGAATTAGATCCTAGGTATGGTTTTAAATCCTTGATATGCCAAGTACCAGCCTCAGAGGAATTTAAATTCTCGAGCTCATAGATAATATTCGAAATCCTTTTTCGAATTACGCACAAAACATATTTGGGAGCAAGTTTGGCAGAAAATTTTATAGTCGCGTCCGACAGCACTTTATTTCTGCGCCAAACTTTATCTCCAACTTGAAATTTAATATCTCGTTTTCTCAAATTATAAGACTTAGAATTTCTCTCGTAAGCCTTTTTAAGTTTTTCCCTTACCTCAGAAAATACCTCAGATAGACCTGTTAAATCGGAAATATAACCTTGCCGGTCATTAGGAAGTAGGTTAATATCTTTAGTGGAATGAATCTCACCATAATGGTCACCTGTCAATGGAACATAACGTGCAAAATTTAAGAAAGCCGGTGTGAAACCAGTAACCTCATGTTTAGCTGTGTTTATGGCTTGTTGTATCTCTGATAAATGTTTATCCCAATGTATATGTTTATCTATATAACTTCGTATGGCTGTACCAATGGTTTTATTCGAACGTTCTACAAAATTCGCTTGGGGGTGATATCTGGCATTAAACCATATTTTTTGGACTTTGTATTTATCCGTTAAGGCTTTAAATTATTTACTAGCAAATTGTGAACCATTATCACATATAATAATTTGTGGTACTCCAAACACTAAGAAAACATAATTTTCTACAAATTTTATAATATTTCGCGCAGTGGCGGTTCTTAAAGGATGAATTAAGGTATATTTAGAAAAAAAATCACCCACAACTAAAATATGAGTAAAGCCATTTGGTGTTCGGGGAAGAGGACCCATTATGTCTACAGCTATTATTTGCCAAGGATAATCTACCGTTTTTGCATTGCCCATAAGACCTGCTCTTGCCTCATTAGAAATTTTTTGTGAACCACAGACTCTACAAGAACGCACGTATTTCAGTATATCCTGGCGCATCTTCGGCCAGTAATACAGATCCTGAACTCTGCTAAAGCTCTTATAAAATCCAAAGTGTGCACTACTAGGCGGATCATGATATTTTTTTATTATTTCACTCCGTTGAGATTTTGGTACTAATAACTTCCATTCAGATAGGTTACTTTTTAAGGGAATTTTTGAGGAAACAAATTTATAAACTACATTATCTATAACTTTCCAAGTAGAATACTTTGCAGGAAACTTGACAATGTTTTCTCTCATTCTTACATAAAACTTATCGGTATCTTGAGGAGATATATCTAATAAATCAACTGAAATAGGAGTACTCCGAGATAGAGCATCTGCTACAATATTATATTTACCTTTTCTATGTACTACATCGAAAGAATATTGTTGTAAATTTAGAGACCATCTAGCTAATTTTCCTGAAGGGTTTTCTATATTCTTTAGCCACTGAAGTGCTGAGTGATCTGTTATGACTGTAAAATGGCTTCCTTCTACATAATAACGAAAAATTTCTAAAGAAAACAATAAAGCCATAAGCTCTTTCTGAGTCACGGATAAATTTCTTTCAGTGCGAGTTAAACTTCTGCTAGCAAATGCTATAACTGATTCTTTACCATCGATAAATTGTAATAGTAAACCGCCTAAACCCACATCACTCGCATCACACTGTATAGTGAAAGGTTTAGTAAAATCTGGTGCTGATAATATAGGAGCAGAGATAAGAGCTTGTTTTAATTTTAAAAATGAATTTTCCGCTGCTTCGGACCAAAGAATATTTTGTTTTTTTCTAACTTTACCCCTTAAAAGATCATTTAAAGGTGATACTAATGTGGAAAAATGAGGAATAAAACGACGATACCAAGAAGTCATTCCTATAAACCTTTTTATTTCTGTAGTATTCGTAGGTCTAGGATAATTTACCATAGCCGAGATTTTATCGGGATCTGTACGTAAACCTTCTTCGTCAACCACATAACCAAGGTATTTAAGTGACTTTTTAAAGAATTCACATTTTTTTAAATTAACAGTTAAATTGGCATCTTTTAGAATATGTATTACTTCCTGTAAAATTTTTATATCTTCGTTAAAAGTAGAGGAAACTATTATAATATCATCTAAATAAACAAATAAATTGGGTTCATATTTTGGACCGAAAACTGCATCCACTAACCTTTGTTGCGTTTGCGCACTATTAATAAGCCCAAACGGCATTCTAGTAAAATGAAATAACCCACGACCAGGTACTGAAAATGCTGTTTTTTCTTTAGACTCAGGTGTTAAAGGAATTTGCCAAAAAGCTTTACGCAAATCAATTGAACTAATGTATTTAGCATTTCTAAGCATACTTAAGATCCTGTCTACACGATTGAAAGGATAGGCATCTGGTTTTGTAATTTTATTTAGATGTCTACCGTCAAAGGTAAAGCGATACTCCCCAGATTTTTTTTTACTAATAGTACTGGCGAAGACCAAGAACTATGAGACGGTTCAACTACCCCTAAACGTATCATATCGTCCAATTCTTTATTTAAAATTTTCATCATAAAAGGTGACAAGGGATATTGTCTAACTTTAAAAGGTTTTGCTGTACCTGTATCAATATCCATAAAAATTTTGTTAGTACACCCTAACTTTTCTTCAGAAGAAATCTCTTTAAATAAATTAATTATATTATCAATTTGAAACTGTTCTTGTTTACTAAATCTCGGTACTTCTTTCTCAATCAACTCGTTTTTTAACATTCCTATTTCTACATTTTTGACTTTACTATTTACTGACCAGGTATTATTACTAAATTTAAATTCTATTGAAAAGGTTTTGCAGAAATCAACTCCCAAGAGAATTTTATGTTTTAACGAAGGAACTATTAAAATTTTTTGTATTTTACAAATTTCTCCAATACAAATTGGTAGATACACACAACCAAGCACTTCTTGAAAAGTCCCATCTGCTGTAGAGACGGTATTATCTATACATTTGTCCATCTTTAAATTGAATTTATTTAAAACTGATAAATATTGACTACCTAGGACACTTGAATTTGCACCTGTATCTAAAAGAGCTATATAATCTTTATCAAGTATTTTTATTTTAATATACGGTCTGTCATCAAATGGTTTTGATATGAAAAAAGGTGATATTTCTTTACTTAAATTGCTAGGAACTTTATAAAAATTTTTTACATTATCTAACCACATTTTCCATTCTAAATTTTGTTTATTATCTATAAAAACTTTTATCCTTTCATGCCTATTAATATTAGGTTTGAAGCGGCATGTTCTTCCAACCTTAACTATTCGTTTTTTGAACATATACAGGTTTTTACCGTTTCTCCTTGTTTTCCACACTTGTAACAAAATTTATTTTTAGGAGCTCTGCAATCTTGATAATAATGATTTTCTAAACGACAATTAAAACAGATTATTTTTCTATGACCAGTCGAAGTAGAAGGACTGTTGTCATTTACTACAGATATATTTTGATTATTATTATTAGTTGTTTTACTTTTACTTATACAATTTCTAGTCTTATGTCTACTCTGAACATGTTTTTTGCTGGTATTATTTCTATCATTATTTCTAAAATTCGGCTCATTGTTACTAGTGTATGCTAATTCAGGTTCTAATGAACAATGACTAGGTGGTGGATGATATTTATTTTTTATTGAATCAGCATTATCAATCTTTTTGCAATAGGAAATAAGCTCACTAATAGAATTAATTGTAGTCAATGCTAATCTACTGATATAATGTGGCAAAATATTTTTCTTAATACATTTTAATTTAGTAGGTTCAGGTACATTTTTATTTAATCGACTAAACAAGGTTTCCATGATAGCTATATAGAGAGTAATTGACTCGTTTTTACCTTGAGTACGTTCTCTTATTTCAATCCACAAATTATCATCGTAATCAGGTGGGAGAAATTCTTTAGTTAACAAATCTACTAAAGATTCCCAATCAGATACTGTATTTTTAATTGACCTAAACCAAATTAGAGCATTATTACTAAATAAATCACAAGCACTGTTGAAAAGTTCAGACTTAGAAACATTTCTGGATGCTGACAACTCGTCTACTCTCTCTAAAAATGATTTTAAACTAGAATTTCTATCCCCACTAAATTTTAAATCCCACTTGTATACTGGAACAGTTTTACAAGCATTTTGTACTGCATTATTAGGGTAAAAATTTGCATTCTGCATTATTGTTGAATTTAAATTAGGTTGTAACGCTTCGGCAGCGCCCTGTTGTTGAGTATTTTCGAATAACAATGCTTCTAATTCTAAACATGTGGCCTTAGCCTCTGATTTATATTCTGAAATATCACGTGATAAGTCTGCGTTATCGTTTTCTACTTTAATTCGGCCAACTCGGTGTATTAAATGAATTAAATAAGTTTTTATACGTATATGCCCCGAATCAGATTCTGGGCCTTCAAAATCATTTATTAAAGATCGAATTTCATCAATGCTTGAATCAATAGCCGTTTTTTCTGTTTCAAAATCAAAGAAATCATATTCGTACTCTCTTTTACTTAATTCTTCTTTGTCTAATAACTTTCTTAACATTTTACGTTTTACACCCAAGTCTTTTTTAGTAGTTTTTATGTCCCTAATTTGTAATTCATAATCTATTTGATTTTTTGTCAAATAACTTACTCTCATATGATACGTCTCCATAATGCTAAACAAATGTATAGATATAAAATTAAATTTCTACAAATTACTAGGTATAAGAAGTGTCAATAAAAACTGCACAAGTTTTTCTCCTTAAAGATAATTGTGTATATTCTCGGAAATTTACCTGCAAATTTCTAAAATATTTGGATCAAACACCACACAATTCTACAAATAATGTACGAAAGATATTTAAAGTAATATTCTAAATTAAATCGACCAAATTTGTCTTATTGTTTAGAAAACATTACCAAACTTACTGGCTGCACACCAATTACTTTCCCAAATTTTGACTTGCTGCTTATATAAGATTTATGCCTATCCAATCAACCAAATTTGTTTCAGCGGCCTCAAACTTATATAATTTGATCTATTCGTCTGTCCGTCTATCAGATACCGTATTACCAGTTGTACATACACCAGAAAAAAATCTACTATTTATGAGAACTTATTCACAATACCTCTCTTTGATTGTCTAGCTTGTCCATTTGTTAAAAAAAAATTTCTTAGTCTCATACACACTTGCAAATATTTAAAAAAACAAATAATTAAAAATTTATAAAAAACAATTTTTAACCCCCTCTCTCGTAAAGAGAAGTGTGCTACTTACATAAGTGCTCGTTACTAAAATACATAGGATGTGATGTTGTGTAATTCTGCTATATTATAAAAGTACTTGCCATTTGTGTAATATTACTAACCCATTAACACGTTGGTCGCCATTTTGTGTAATTCTACTCACCCTATTACAACGTTGGGCGCCATTTTGTGTAATATTAACTTGTTGAAATTATTATAACCATAAAATTTATTTTTCTTTATCCGAATATTAGTACTAAATTATAAACTATTTTGAATAATAAACTTTAATTTGTTATAAATAACCCAACAAGTAACTACACTACCAAACTAGCTCATTGTCTCGGCCTGCTTTGGGTCCTGGGTAAGGTAAATTTAGATGGTATGATGTTATAAGTTATAATGACACTGATTTGCAGGTGTTATGAGAAATAATAAAAAGGTTGTTAAATGAGCGCCAACTACTTTATACAATAGATATTTGATGAAAACTAAAAGCAGTAAAAGTATTCAAATATAAGTTGTTAAAAATTATTTATATAAGTATCAAATGGAATTTACCAAACTAATCAAAGGCAGATTTGTGAATAAAAGTCTAAGAAAAATTTAAAATCAGTTTTATTAGAAACTGGTCAAACTAAGTATGGTGAATAATAATAAATAATTCAACTATATTCAACCCAAGAATAATAAAATACTATTACCTATGAACTATAAAATGTTTTCCCTGACTTCTTACCATGAATATTCACTGAATGTATTATTATTCAAAAATTGTAGACTTTTATGTCTAACATATATATACATATATACATTATATAATCAATATGCATTTCCCAAGAACAATATACTTAAATGATATGATATAAGAAACAATTGGTTGTTAAAATTGGGTGATCACCGAATTTCTCACATATTAATAATAGAAAAATTTATATTTATAAGTATCTGCTTATGTAATCGTATAGATTCAATAAACAATAAAACAATATTTTATACCATATTTTAACATTCAGATTAAAGATTAATATTAATAAAAGAAATGTGAAGTAGAAATTTGTTGTTTAAGAAAAATATGAATTTAGCCACTTAGCTGATACCAATCCTGATGTACTTGTAATCTGAAATAGGCGCATCTCCGGACATATCATCTGGAAGAGATCCAATTAATTGTTAGCAACTCTGTCCTGGAAACAGGAAACCATTACAGCGATGTTCATTTAAAAATCCACCATTGTTGAATCGACTTGTAAAAGAAAATGGCTAACCAATATCTTCACATCAAAAGAAATGTTCTAGAAGGTTCAGGAAATAGACATAATTTTTATAGTTGTTGTACCATAATCCATATGAAATTTAACGACGTATTTATGGTGAGAAGTGGTAGAAAATTAAAACGGGGACATCCAGAAGAACTTTTATACTTCTTAACTTATAAATCCCTATTAGAAATTTATTTTAATAGGTAACCAATAGTAACTATTCCATGGCTCACTTTAAAGGTAAGAAAGACCCTACAAGTCGAAAAATGTGATATAATAACTGAAAGTTTTATTACTAATTAAATTTTGAACGTCACAAAAAAAAGTAAAAAAAAAAGGAATTCATTCAAATAACTTACGGAAATCATTCCGGCCCACACAAATAACATTTTTGCCATTTCGTACTTTCTTCTAGGAAACACCTATACTATTTGAATATTACCAATCTCTAACATATAACTATGACAACGGCTGAATATAACGAAACGACGCACATCCTTATTAGTCGAAGATCGGACAGCAAGTAACGCTAGACCACTTCACAGGATATCGTTTTTTTTTAAAACCAAGAATCTAGGCTAGTCAAATGACAACTTAAATATACATATTTCAAATGTAATATGCATCTCACAAATTTTGGCTAATAGTTTCATATATGTAGTTGAATAACATATACAAACTAACTCATTGTTTTCACATTTTAGATTTTATTTAATAAGAAGTTAATTAATGATTTGACTACGCTTGAAATGGACATGTAAAAATTCAGGGTAGATGACCAACTGTACAATTGAATGTTTAATATTCTGCCTGTTGACCGAAAGGAAATTTATAGCTTTATTTAGATATACTTTATTATGATATTAATTTTTGAAATAAAAATACGGTACTTATATCGGCAAATCTAAAAAAAAAGGATGATGCTAATCTATAAATAAGAAGAGTAGCAATATACATGCTACATGGTATAGGGGGCTGCCTGTGTTAGGCGGATCTCTGATTGCAAATCGCGCATTGGACTAAACTATGTAGGCATTACAAAAAGTGCATTCCACTATTTTATGAAAAACAGATTCTTTTTTGCCTACTTTTTCCAACTAGGCTCCCTGGTGTTAAGGAGAGACAGGGCCGTCGAGAGAAAATCGGGGTACGGGGGTAGTAACATGTGGGGCCCCCATTCCCAGCTCTTCAACAGCAGAATATTTACCTCAATGATTGCAATTTGGAAGAGCGGGGAAGTAGTTCCTTGCGATACAATTTCTTTACCTCGATTTTAAGATTGCAAAAAGCGGGGGGTAGTGTTTCTTACGATTCTCAATACTTCCAATTACGATTTTCCACGTGAAAAAAATTATATTACCTGTTGTTACAACTTAAAAGAAGTATGCCTTCTCTTGGTTCAACTAATACAAATACAGTCGAAGTTTGTATATGCATCTCCTCCCTCTTCTCTTCGGACCTGAGGACGGAGATCGCATTCTTTGATATCCATTAAGTTTGTTAGTTACATATTGAACTTTTCGGTTCTAAATACAATAATTATATTGCTTAATGTTTTTACTGATTGATTGGTTGATTGATTGATTCTTTATTCATCTACAAATGATATAGTAGATAGATAGATTTTTATTCATGTTGGACAATATTACGTTGTATACATACGTCAATTTTACTTATGTTTAACTGAATAAAATATTATCAAAACACCTTGGTGTTTTGATACGTCATAAAATTTACAATTGAACGAAAAAAATAGGTACACATTTAAAAAAAGCACTTGAAACATCTTAAAATATAGCACATGAAATACCTTAAAAACACATTTAGGAATATTGAGAGTCTGAAACATCATAGTAGGCGCATCATTTAATAAATTAGTTTTTATCTTTGTTTTGAAATTATCTAGGGATGAGTCTATGTGTGGGAATATACCAAGCTTGGATCTTGAGCGAGTGTCATATTCATGATTATCACCATTTAGAGTAAAAAGATTTTGGGAGTTTTTACAAATACAAGCTTATAAATATATTATTGCAGAAGGTAGGGTAAGGATCTTCAAATCTATAAACCCAGATTTGCAACTGATTCTACAGGATGTCCACTAGAGCTCTTATGGCACTTTTTGAATGACAAATATGTTGTGTATGTGGCACGAGTTTCCTCAGTTCATTAATCTATACACCATTGTGCTGTGAATCATTCCAAAGTAAGCCATTAGAGCAGTTTCCAAGTTTATATTGACTCTAAGTTGTCTTAGGGCATATATTGTTTTTGATAGTTTACTAGCTAATGAATCAGTATATGCTTTCCAGTTTAAGTTGTTATCTAGGGTTAGACCCAAAAATTTTGCGCTGTTCTTGAAGAAGCTATATTTGTCTGGGAAGTATTCAAATACACTGCACTGATTTGGTTACTACTTGTTTATTGAAAAGTTAACAAAAACGTGTGCTTGGCACAAATACACATACAAGACTATATTACAAGGTAATGTCTTCCACTGCAGAAAAGACATGCAACGCCCTCTATCGGGAACAAGAGAGAGAGAGAGAGAGAGAGAGACAGCAAAACATGAAACTTATTTCATAACACTCCCACCAGTTGAATGCTTTGCTGAACGATTTACCATTCCAAGGCTTTTACACAGAGCACGCAAACGTTCACAAGGCAATGGTTTTGTAAAAATGTCGGCTCGCTGGAGATCTGTTGATACATACTCTACAGAAATTTCTCCGTTCTCTACTTGCTCTCGTATATAATGATATCTAATATCTATATGTTTAGTGCGTTTATGATAGACGGGGTTCTTCATTAAACGAATTGCACTTTGATTGTCAACAAATAACCGAGTAGGAGCATCACTTTGATATCCGATATCAAAACGTAGCTTTCTCAACCAGGTAGCTTCTTTTGCTGCTGCGGCAGCTGCAACATACTCTGCTTCAGTTGTACTTAACGTTACAAGTTTTTGCCTTTGAGACGACCATGTTACAACACCATCTGCCATGTTGAACGCATAACCAGATACCGATCTACGCGTCTCTAAATCGCGTGCATAATCTGCGTCTGTAAAGCCTATTAAATCGGGTTCACTCCCACCGCTTCTATACATTATTCCCAGGTTGCTAGTGCCGACAAGATATTTGAAAATTCTCTTTACTGCTTGCCAATGATTATCGTTAAAGGTATTTAAATATCTACACAACACTTACCGCGAATGCAATATCCGGTCTCGATACAATTGCGAGAAACATGAGTGTCCCAACCGCTTCACGATACGGTACATTTGGTTTCACATCTTCCTCATGCGCTGGCTCTAATACTACATTTGGATCAGCAGGTACAGTTACAGCTTTTGCAACGTTCATACAAAATTTATCGATAATTCGCTCAGCATAAGCACTCTGGTGAATAAACATAGTTTTGTTAACATAATCACGTTCTATCTGTAAGCCTACAAAACATTGGGCATCACGTGCACATCGGAAATATTCTCACCAATATCCGAAAGCTGCCTTGCCATATTTTGTAATTTAGCCACGTGCTGTACAACAGAATCTGTCGAATTCATTCTGTATTCGTGAAACTTCTGTGTCAGAAGAAATTTGTTTGAAGCTGTCTTTTGCTCGTGTATGTTTGAAAGCTTCGTCCACATTTCGGCGGCCGTTTCACACGTTAATAGATACTCTATCTGTGAAGGTTCCATCGTGGTTGCTATAAGTGACATAGCTTTCGAGTTGTCCCTTATCCACTTATTTTCAGCCATTATAGCATTGTTGTCAGTCTCAATAGCAGGAGCAGGCGGCTTTGCTCTTGTACCCGTAACCAAATCGTAAATGTTGTAAGAAATGAGAATATGCCTCATTTGAAATTTCCATGCTTGACAATTCGTTCCATCGAATTTTGTTGTGTGTTTTACTGAATACTCTTCCGCCATTGTTCGTTTTTTTTTTTTGTCTCTTAACACTCACTACCGGATAAACAAAAATGGCTACCCTTCCGGCGCGACGACAAAGTACGAACTCCGAAATAAATTCACCAAAGAAAAAACTTTGCTTCCAGACAAATCAGTGATTTATAGGGTGACTGGGCCCATAACCTGAAGAAGCTATATTTGTCTGGGAAGTATTCAAATACACTGGCACTGATTTGGTTACTACTTGTTTATTGAAAAGTTAACAAAAACGTGTGCTTGGCACAAATACACATACAAGACTATATTACAAGATAATGTCTTCCACTGCGGAAAAGACATGCAACGCCCTCTATCGGGAACAAGAGAGAGAGAGAGAGAGAGAGAGAGCAAAACATGAAACTTATTTCATAACAGTTGTTTTCTGTTGTTTTTATGCAAATATGAGTTGGTTTGGCTTTTGTTGATTTAGGCACAATCTGTTTGAGTTAAACCAGTCCTCTGATTGAAGAATAATATTTTCTGATATTTCATTTACTGATGTTGGGGAATCATCATCTAAGTACACTACAAAAATTGTATCATCAGCAAAGAGGTTTGTAAATGTTTTTATGCAGATAGATAGATGATATGATAGATCATTAATATATATTAGGTATAACAGTGGTCCTAACACACTGCCTTGCGGGACCCCATTGTGCACTTCCAGTACGGAACTCAGTTCATTGTTACACATTACAGATTATGACATATTTGAAATATAGGAAGACATTAAGTTTAATGCTCTTCCGGAAAAACCGTAAAATTCTAGTTTATCAATATGTCATGCAAGACACAATCGAACGTCTTACTGAGGTCATTGTTAGAGTGACCTTTTTACTTTCAAATCCCTCTCCCACAAAATTCGCCAATCCCAAGATGGCATACAATGTACTTCTGCCTTTTCTGAATCCATGTTGATTCTCAGCAAACAAATTATTATTTTCAAAAAATTTAGCTACTTGGTAAGCAATCACTTTTTCAACTATTTTGGCCAGAATTGGTATTAAGGCAATAGGTCTGTAATTATTTAGTTCATCTCTGCTACCTGATTTAAAGAGAGGGATAATTTTAACTAATTTTAGTTGATCAGGAAATACCCCAGACCATAATATTAGGTTTATGATGTGTGTAGTTGGACTAATTAAGTTAGGTAAATTTTCTTTGAACATTTGTACAGTGTGGTTATAGATATCAGATGAACTAGAGTTTTTTAGTGACATTATTATGTCAGCTATTTCAGTAATGGTAGCTGGCACAAAATTTCCAAAATGGACATCTGCAAGTTTGCCCATTTACAAATAAGCAATATATGGTTTATTTGAGGTTGGTAAGTTTTACACAATTTTGTCAGCAACAGTACTGAAGTACAAATTATATTCATTAGCCGAGTGGGTGTGACTGTTAGTTTGATTTTTTGATTTACCAGTTTTCTTGATTATTATATTCCAAACCGTTTTTTGTTTATTATCAAATTTGTTAATTTCATTATTTACTAGCACCTTTGTTTGATTTAATAAGAGTTGCTTGTACTCAATTTTTGTTTTGTTTTAGTAGCAGGCTTACATTTACTTCTACATTGTTTCTGCCTAAGTCAACATTGTATGAAGTATGTCAATCACATTTTTTAGTTCGCATATTTGTGGATTTGCAGTTTTGATCTGGTTCTTTTGGTTTTCATTGCATTTTACTCGAATTAAAGGATATGACGCTTCAGACTAAAATTTATAATTTTGTAAAAAATACTTACTGCTTCATTTGGTTCAAATACCATATATAAATCTGACCAGTCCTCTTTTTGTAAATAGTGAAAAAATGTTTCTTTGTTTCCAATACTTTTGTATAAATTTTTTTAAAAATTGGTTTAGTTGATTTGTCACAATAGTCAAATTTAATTATTTGGGCTTTGTGGTCTGAGAGTACGTAATCTTTCACTTCAGCAGTATGTATTTCAAAATTTTTAAATATATTGTCAATGATTGTTTTTGAATTGCCTTGTATTCTAATAAAATCTGTTATAGTCTTATTTTGTGCCTGGTCGTTTTTGTAGCTATATACCCACATAACAAAATGATATGCAATGTACATACAATGTATCTTCAATCTATGGATATGTATATCCACAAGATGGAGAAAGTATATCTAATGTACATCTAATGGATGTGGAATTAACATTCCCAGCAGATACGTTTGTCGCCGACTTCCATATCTATTTTATATCCAGTGAATGTACATAAACATATGCAATGTACATTCACTGGATATGAAACACACATCATATACACAGTTGTATATTTTATGAATATACATTACATATCTCTGAAGTAGTTTCCACGGACATCAAAACGCTTATTGAATACTGCACCCGACGCGTGTTGCCCCAGTCATGTTGGCATCATCAGCAGATGATTAAAACGAACAGTTTTAATCATCCTGATGATACCAACACGATTGGAGCAGCACGCATCGAATGAAAGTGTTCGAGTGTTTTGATGTTCGTGGGAACTACTTCAGAGGTATCCAATAGTATCCATATAAGAGGTAATAAAACACAGATAGCTTAATAAGAAATATATTTGATATAACTATTTTAAACATACACAAACTTTACAAAATAACCTAATATTACACAATATTTAAAATTTTCAATATTGACGTATACTTCTTTACCTTCCGGTAGTTTAAGAAATTGTAAACATATGTATAATACCTACTATAGTTACTCATGTCCTACATATATGTCTAAAACATTCTCAACCATCAGTAAGTTATATAATATGAACGTATGTAATTTTTATTCACTATATTTATAAAATACATACCCAATATGACATAACAGCAAATTTTTAGGCCTCTGTCACTTTCCGCCATCTTAACTAAACACACACCTGCCACAATCAGTTCAATATGAAACTTGCAAATTCTCTAACCCTAAACGAGTATGTATTTAGAAATCTAAAGAATTGCATTATAATAAATATACTCTTACATCATGGGAGCTTCATGCAAATGTAACAGCATAATATAGCAGTAAGCAAATATAAAATCCAGATAATGAGAAAGAGTTAACTTCCATCACACATAAACACTATGTACACAACACTACAGGGCTTAATCGCTTAATGGCTGCTGGCGCCGGCTGTTGCGAACTACAATTCGTAAACAAATGGTGCGCTGACGTAGTATGCCATAAATTAGAAGCGCATGCGCATCAGATAATGAGATAAAATTGGTGTACGCGTATAATTTAATTATTCCTTAATGGACATGTTATGTATAAATCATTATGTATATACCTCCAGCAATATACACTGTATATGACGCTGATGGATATCATTAGCTGAATATACATTTCATATCATATATATATTTAACAATACATATTCAAATTCCAACACCTAATGCATATGCTATGGATGTACATATCCATGAGATGTTATGTAGGTATTGTGTAGTAAGTGTAGTCTTTTATGTACTTTACAGTTTATACATTTGACATATTTTTTTCAATACCAGTAGATATTTTTGTCCTAATCTTATTCTGATTTTCTGTTGCTGCCAGAAAAGTGTTGTCGCACGCAAACATAACAATTTTCGATAATTCGATAAATTGAGGTAAATCATTGATATAGAACTAAACATCAGAGGTTCTAAGACTGACCCCTGCCATAAGCCAACGTTATTCTCGAATAACCTTGAACATTTAACAAGTGTAGTCGTTTGTGTACTTTACTGTTTCTTTATACATATTTTTTGTAGCTTGCTGAGTAATAAATGTCTTGCGTAGTAAATGTTATATATGTTATATAAGTGATGAGACAAGTAAACATTGTAAATTATGCTGACGATACCATTTTATTAATGAGAATGCAGAATCCCAGCAAACTGCTATTCAGACATAGGGAAACTTAATAGATTGGTTTTCTGTTAATCAATTAATTTTAAATGATTTAAATGAGCACGTGCTATTTTGAAAACTCACAATTCAACAATTGAAACTCTTGACTCCTTGACTAATGAGATGCCGATTTAAACTTCAAACAGTATGAGATTGTAATGTGTAATGGATAGCACTTGCAAATGGGTCACCACATCGAGGATGTTTTAAGAAAATTATATAAAAGCTGCTGTGCTCTTAAAATCCTGTTACGTGTACATTTAATGCAGATACTCTCAAAACAGTGCATTATGCTAATTTTTAGGGAAGGGTCGAAAACCAACTATGTTGAACCCTTACCTTTTGTATAACTTTTTAACACAATAAATTTTTATTCTATTCTATTCTTATTCTACTGTCAAATATAGAATCGAAACTTGAGGTGGTTCCACTAATCTGTACAAAATTCATATAGTGCAAAAAGGAGCTATACGAATAATTTTCAAGAAAAAGTTTAAGGGAATGTTTTAAAGAATATATATTCTTATTTATTGTAGCTAAAAATTACAAAGTCAACGTTTAACCATCTCAATTTACTCATTATTATGAAACCAGAAATAAAGAGAATTTTCCAAGCTCCATCTAACTCTCATTGAGAAGGGACCGTATTATACAGCAGTAAATATTTTCCCTTCAAATAGTGGGCGGGCTTATGTCATTTCATGGGCTTGGAATGATGAAAGCAAGTGACCCATTTCATCTGATAGGGGAGTCTAATATATAGTACTAAACTACTTCTTGGCCGAGTCATATACACGTCGTTCACCTCCTGCATCGTTTTAAAGGATGAAATATTCAATCGTTTGTAGCTCGGCAACCCTTTGACCTATCATATTCATTCTAACATCAAAATGATCAATAAATAATAACTTCTTGCAAATGGCAAGCTGTCGTGTTTGTTTGCAAGAACATCATACTTTTTTATTACAATATCCTTATAATTGTGTGGTGAAAATCGTTGTTGTCAGCTAATATTTTGATTAAATTTTAGCAAAATGGATGACGAAAGAAAGAAGAATGAAGAAAGCCAATGCATCAATATGAAAATGATTGGGTATGACGCTGTTCAACAATTTGTGATCATGAAGGACATCCCATTAAGGAAGCTACTGAATGCTTACAGTGACCGTATTGGTATGGCTAGACATGTGATGAGTTTCACTTTTAAGGGGAATGTTATAAATGACACGGACACTCTCAACACTTTAAATATAAAGGACGGAGATACGATAGACACGGACCATAAGTATGTAGTAACTGTTTATATCTCCAATCAAAGAACTTGACACTAAATACGTAAGAGCCATCTCATTAGTACATGCCTTGTTTGCTGCTAACACACTCACGTTATATATCCATTAAAAAGGATAGATATCATAACATCCCATAAACAACAGTGCTGGGTACATGTAGAAGGGTAAATATTTCATCAAAATTAATTTTTGTAATTCGTGCATTACCTGCATTTTATACAATATAATTTGATATAGGCCTGCAATATTATAGTAAGATAATGCTTGAAATATTTTAAATTTAATTAACATAAACTTTAAAATATAGGTAACTTATCACGAATTCATAAAATGACTCATTTAATAAAATTACATTTCTCTGTTCTTTCTGAAAGTTTATATCTATAATTAATATAGCGAGCTCGTAACATGTGTGTGAAAGACATTTTTTGTTCCTATGTAATTCCCATTATGTGAAGTTTATCTAAGAAAATATGTTTATATTAAAATAATAACAATATTGCACCTGTTTGTATAACCTTGTATTTATCAGATATATATATAGAGCATATACAAGTTTAATTATAAGGGAATTGTTTATTCAATTGCAATTAAAATTTTCTTGCTATTCATCTTTTTACAAGTGTAAGTAAAACTCCATCATGCCACGACTATGCAGCAGAGATGGACACATGACATGATTTTCATTGTGACATGTAGTATCAAGACGTGATCATGTAACAGTGAAATAGCACAACACGAACATTGTTGTGAGCATGCGTGACGTGATTTTTATCGTGTCACATTTGATCATGACTTCACAAAAGAAAAGTGTGTGTGGGTGAGTGTGTGTGTCTGTGTTTGTGTGTCTATTTCAACATGTATGTTCGTGATTGAGCATATGCCAGTAAAATCTTGAAAGTCTTGAAAATGTGTGAGTCTACTTCAACATATATATTTTGTGCATGAGTGTGTGAATAAAATCTTAAGAGTCCTGAGTATGTGTGAGTGTGAGTCATATTGACTCACTCACCCATTTCTTTTATGCAGTTTAACTTACTTATGAAATGATCGATTAACTTCTTTCTTAAACTGCATTTTGCAAATTATACAACACCTTTTTGTAATATGTATGTTATTAATAAAATGTGCAATACCACACTTTTCCAGCACTAAAATTCATTCATTCATTGTTAAATACTAGACACACCTGTTAGCATTAATGGCAGACACGTTAAATTGGGAATATTGAGATTGCAATACTGGAACCAAACTGTTCGTGTTCGAGATGTTACAATTGTTGTCAAATAAAAGCCACGAATACATCGACTAGCCAATACAATACAATGTTTTATTGGTGTTAAGATTTACTACACACGTCGACACAGTATTACAGAAGTTAAAATATAAGATATAAATGTATAAAACAGATATAAAATATAGAACTAAGGGCACATATGAAGATAAATTAAAATAAAAAACTATAAATATAAAATATATATCACTGTTGTTTTTAGAATACTGCACGAAATACATACATTAGTTTCCTATCTAGGAATTCCTTTGTACAATAAAAAGCATTATTAAGTAAATATTTTGTTATCCTGTTTTTGAACTGAGTTTCATTTAACAATTTTATCTTAGGTGGTAGAGCATTATAAAACAGAAAACTCAAGTATTCAGTGCCATCCCTTGTTTTACTTAATCTATGGAAATGTATGTTTAATTTATCGTTATTTCTGGTTTTATAAGAATGTATATGGATGGCTTCTGGTTTCGAATGATTCTTCATTTTTCTTTATATAAGTAAGATATTGGTAAATGTAGGTACAAATCACAGTCATAATTTTTAAAGTAATAAAATGTTGTTTGCAGTTGTCTCTAAATTTTAGTCCAGAAATGACTCGTATTGCTTTTTGCTGAGCAGAAAATACAGTAGCACAAGATGGGGCACGTGCCCAGACTAGTATCTCATGATAAAGTAGAGTGGATGAGACTATGGTAAGCCGTGGTTAGAATATTCGGTGAGACTTTGTCAACATAGTTAGTATGTATGTTAGTATCAGGAACTTATAGGATATTTGCAACTGAAGTGCCTTATAGTGTGATCATCTTAGTAAGAAACAAACTAATACACATTATGTATTAAGACACCCTTCACCCCCCTCTATTGTTTTCTAGTGAAATTCTGGTTTGATTAATTACCAGTTATCCTCCTCTCTCCTCTGAATGTTTAATTATTAAAACAATTAAACTAGTTTGGCAGTGTGATCGTCTAGTTTAGTGGTAGGACTCCAATTTACGTTTGTAATTTTGTAGTACTTGTTACCATAATTCTTTTTAAAGTTTGATATTACTGTTTCTATTTATTGATAGGAACTACTAGGTTAGAGCTTTAATTATAGAAAACTAATTGATTATTGCACTTGATTACATATTCTTCGCTGAAACTAATTACACTAGGTACTTTATTTAGGCACTGATTTCTGTTCTGAATTTGCAATGTATTTGATAAGTATGATTTAGTTTAAAAGTGAATTATTTATTATTTGTTTGCTTATAGTAATGAAACGTGATTTAGTATTTTCACAATACTCTGTATAATCTTTAATAAACAGACTTATATCTTTATTTTGTCCACCTTTGTTTATTGGATATTTAATTTTAGATTTATTCACTTTCTTTTAAATTAAAGCAAACCTTATGTTTGCATAGTTTAATTTATTATTCACTTTTCCTTAAGACCAAGTAAAACTTATGTTCACTTGGTGCATTTAATTATAGTATTGAATTTTATTTTATTTATTGCAAATGATCAGGTAATTAAAAACAAATAACGGTTTAATATGTATATTCAGACAATTGTCAGGTTACAGTATATGTATGAAAAGTAAAATGTTGTGGTTACTGCCATAGAATAATGTAAATATACAGTGAAAAATAATCATAAATTTATATCAAAACAGGAGACAAATAATGTTGTGGCCACTGCCATAGAGTAATATAAATTTACAGTGAAAAATAATCACAAATTTATATTTCCAGCTACAGATTTCGTTGGGACAAACAGTCACTCCAATATCCATCAGATGTTCAATCAAATACAACAATAATCACTAAAAATAAAAATGATTATAACGAGAATCCTCGTATAAATTGAAGTAGCAAAAGTGTTGAATTCGGTACATGAAAAGATTCTGTTGGGTGGCGAAATATCGCAATAAATGATTGGGTTAAATTGAAATCCCAATTAATTTCTCAATCAAACATTGTTTGAAGTTGTGAAGAGTAGAGTGATGGGATCTGGACAATAAACTTGATTCAGAACCAGTCTATTGGCTACCAATTAGTTAATGTGTTGCGAAGATGGTAATGGTTCAAACAAACGAAAGAACATGCAATTAAAAATCAATTCACCCATGGCTTGGAAAGCTGCCACTCCAAGTGAATGCAAAACAAAACACCCTGTACAAAGTTTAACATGTAACAGTTCTTTTAAATTATTAATTATGCTTAACCATCGGGGAGACACATTGCAGGTCATTGCTTGTGGTAGACACAAGTGGCCTGCGATGCACCCCGCTGGTCAAACAATAAGTATACCGATCGTCTGAACAGCTGTGAACTGCCAAGACAGTACAATATTGTAGCATTCGTTGAACATCTAATAAATAGAGTGTAAAATAACCCTCCATCCCAAACAAAATCTGCCACTGGAACTAAATCATAAAGTTTCATAAAATTTGTCTAATCTCAGTCAATTAAAATTAATGAATAATATGACATTATTTCTTCAAAAAATTCTGAAAATAATGTAACAGCACAAAATTAGGTGCGTGGAAGATTTAACTAAAATTAGTACTGCAAACCTAGGACAACATTATTTACATTTACTCTTCTGATTGAAATTATCAAAGTGCCACAATAAAATACCCACACGATTTTCATACCGTCGAATTCGAACTATAGAATCATTTCTATAAATAACAAAATATGAAATAAAAAAAATTTAAAAAAAATTAACTATACCAAATCCAAATAAATCTCATCTGATTATATTTAACCATAAAATTTTCAACAATTCTCCATCAATCAACCTACTTCAGCAAACACTCCATCCTTCATCATCATGCAAATACCTAGGAGTCAATATTGATACAAAATTAAATTTTAAATTGCACACCAGACTTTGCAAACAAAATATCATAACAAGAACCAAACACTTTCGATCGTTAACTTATAAAAATGAAGGAATAGATACACAAACAGCTTGCAAAATTTATAAAATGATTTGTCGATCAATACTAGAGTATGGTTTTATATTATTTGGAAATTGTCGGAAGCCAGCTTTAAACAACATCGAAGTAGGAGAGAGAAGCAGTCTGAGGAAAATCACGAAGATTAGACACCCCAACAACCCCTTGCATAATCCCTCTAACAACTTTCTTTATCAAAAAACCCACATTGAACCTATCCTCTCCCGATTTAAAAGACTATCACAAAAATTTGCCAATAATTCACTTAACATCGAAATTATAAATCCTTTAATACACCAAACCAATCCCAACATCCCACCTAAAAGAATATTCCCTACACAATCAATTTACGAATCCCTTATATTGCTACGTAGTGACTAATATTATTAATTTAATTTTGTCATACACATAAACAACTACTTATATATAATATATAATATGTAATTTTTTTTTTTTTTTGTAAGATTATATTGTTGTACAAAATCAATGTGACTGTAAAATAATGTATTGTACACAGGCTGGAAGACCTCGGTCGTTAGCCAATTGGAATTTCCAATAAAGCTGTATACTACTACTGAAATAAAAATGTAATTTTCCCGAGTTGATATTGTTAAGTTTCCGAGATTTAAAAATTACTTTTACGAAATTATGTTTTACCTGTTGCCTGGTAGATAGTGAGATGACGGGATCTGCGTGTTCACCTGTTTCCCCCATGTCTAGTGCGGCGTCGTAACTAGACATGGTCATCGTATTAATTACCAGTCCCTTATCAGACAACTTATCATGTAGCAAGCTCTGCATAGTAATAATATGATGAGAGCCAATCTGCCAAAAACTGGCAGTGACCAATTAATTGACGGTGGGTCAATCAAATGGACACTGGCAATCCCTTCGACAGCAAACTCAGCTGAATAAAACCACTAGGCGAGCCAATCTACAAAAATTGTAGTAATACCAAATGAATCGATGGTGGTCAGTCAAATCACTACCTCAAATTAAGTCCGCAGCCAGCTTAGGGGAACAAGTTCAACGAGCTGGTCTGCAAAAATAATTCTAAGTCACTAAATAATTTATTAAGATAGATAGATAGATAGATGCATTTATTGATCTTTGTGGCTACAATGATAGTAGATAAGATAAGTCAAAAGTATAAAGTTGGAACTTACATATAATAAGAGGTATTACAATATAATATAAAAAATGTTAAAAATACAAAAAAACATTAAAAATATAAAGACACAATAAAAGCATATCGCAAAGAATAACAAATAATTATTTAGACTAGTCAACTGACTTCTCGATTTAAATTTTTAAAATAGACTCACCAATGGTGTAAAATGAATTGGAGGTTAGGAAATTTTTTATGGTTTTTTTAAAAGCAGTAAGTAAGTCTTAAGGTTCGTTGGTAGTAGATTGTACAAGTGAGATCCACTATAGAAAGGAGATTTCTCGTAGCAAGTGAGACGGTGTTGATTTGAGTAAAAATTATTTTTGTGCCTATCATAACTATGTACATCTGCGTGTGTTAAAAATTGTTTTTTATTTTCATGACAGAATAATAATGTTTTTAATATGTAGATACATGCTAGAGGTAAAAAAAAATTATTTTTAAAAGTATCTCTGCACGAGGTATGAATATCAAGGTTATGAATCAGCCTGATAATCCGTTTCTGTAGGATAAAGATTCTTTTAACATGAACAGACTGACCCCAGACTACAATATTGTAGCTTATTGCTGAGTAACACAGCATAATAAGCCGGCAATAGAGCGTCTTGGTTTAATTTATTCTTTAGCTGATTAATAGCATAGTATGCTTTATTTAGTTTGTTTGCTGAAAAGGTAATCCGTGGTTCCCATGTCAACTGATTGTCGATCATTAATCCAAGGAACTTAGTTTTTCGTTCAAATTTTATTGTGTTATTATACAAAGATGTAAGGTTTTTGGAATCTTGTACGAAACTGGATGATAACAGTTTTATCAGCATTTATTATTAAGCGATTTTTATTACACCATGCGCAAAACTGCCGTAGAGTAATATTGACTTTATTTACAATTTCGTTTGGATTAGAATGCGATATGATGACTGATGTATCATCTGCATACATAAATGTCTTCCCTTCACTAATGTGTTCTTGAAGATCGTTGACATGGAGAATGAAGATTTGAGGTCCAAGAACACTTCCTTGTGGGGTGCCAATATCAACATTATATATATTGTTTTGATTTGCCATCTCCTTGTCTAACGTAAAATTTACGGTATGATAAGTATGATGTGAGAAGTTTGTTTATGTTACCGCGAATTCCTAAACTGTTTAATTTGTCAGATACAAAGTCTACATGGAGGATGTCAAAGGCCCTGGATAAATCGAAGAATATTCCAACGACGATATCATTATTATCTATTTTATCGTTAATATGTTGAATGAAATCCCTAGTTGCTGTTTCAGTAGAATAGCATTTCCTAAAACCATGTTGACTGTCGGTTAATAGTCCATATGTATTTAAGTATTCATTAATTTTTTGAGAGATTATCATTTCTATGATTTTTGATATCACACTAAGTAACGCGATAGGACGATAGTTTTCGATATTTAATGAGCAATTCGATATTGGTATTAGTATGGCCAATTTTAAAGCATCTGGGAATTCACCGTGTATAAGACATAGGTTAATTAAATGTACTATGGGTCCTGACAAGATGTTACGACAGTTTTTAACTAGTATAATTGAAACTTCATCATCCCCAGTAGATTTTTTATTACGTAAAATGGTAATTACTCTCTGAACTTCTTGCTCAGTTACTGGTGTAAAGAACATATTCAATATAACATTTTTACATGTCGTGCAGTTCTCTGAATAGTTACCCTGAAAGTGATTCCTCAATTTAAACAACTGGCTCTGAAAAGACAAGCCCCCGAGCTAATCTACCAATAAAATATAAAGTACTGTTAATCTAGTGGTTGCTCTGGAGAAAATTAATTCAACGAGCTAGTCCACTAGAGGGTACAAAGTTAATTGACCCAGTGCATAATTTTTCAAGAGTATTTATACTCAGAATGTACCCAAAATTAGTGATGTAGCATTCCCATAACGTGTCGTTCTGGACCTGGTTTGCACGGCCACCTGCTTATGTTTTGTTTATGTTAACATAATAACATTTAAGTGGATTCTTGCTCTGAAACATCCTAGCTTTGCTTGATATATGCGTTTTTAGGGAACCTTTACACTGTACGAATTTAATGTGTTTAAAAACTTTACATTTTAACATGGAAATGTCCGTAAAAATATTATTTGATATTTACCGGGCGATACTTAGTTTCGTACCGAATTAGTTGAAATTTTAAAAACATGTAAATTTGGATTAAAAGATGCGGAAATAAATTCTTAAAGATCCGTATACCGTGTGGTATTCTTTAGTATCTAGGAATAAGTTCTTTGATTGTAGGTTTATATGAAGAATTTCTATAAAAGTTGCAGTTACATAGCTGAAGGATACTTCTACTAGCCATTATTAAAAGTTCATTAAGCCTTGCACAAAACTTGAGTCAGTTGCTACAGTTATTAAATTTTATTTTATTTTAAATATTGTATACATCTTATATTTCAGTATATTCATTGACGCTCTCACCACTTTAGATCTGAAGGACGGAGGTACAATAGGAATGGACGACGGATCAGATAAGTATGTAGTAACTATTTATATAAATATTTCTTATAGAAATTGTAATTATAAAACTGAATGAAAAATCTACTAGCCATTATGAAAAATGTATTAACCCTTGCACAAAACTTTAATTAAATAGGACATGGCCAAAGCCATTTGTTTCAGTTATTAAAGTCATTTTCCTAAAAACACTATTAAAGCTTAAGTCAACATAAATTTTTATAATGATGTTTATATTACCATTAGTTTTATACTTTTCCTATGGTTATTAAACGCTTTACCTACTGCTGCAAATTTAACAACTAGTGATTATTATCGTCATGTAGACAATTTATTAGTGTTTCTTTTAAGTACCACAAAATTATCTTTCAATCAGTATTAGATAATTTCATTAATTTATTAAATAATGGAACTATATATTCAGCTATTAAATAAACAATTTAATAAAAATTATACGAAATTATTGCTGAGGTAGCAAACTTAGAGTAGTTTATAAGACTACATTAATAATTGTTGATAGATGCTTTAATTAATATAATTAAATCGCCTTGTTACAGTTACTAATTAATAAATAATGCTAATTAGTGAATTTAATAGCCTTTATTGATTAGTTCTTATTCAGGTAGGAAGATTGATTAATGAATGTCTATTATTTCTGTTTAAGGACAGGATCGAAATGTCAAAAACTCGTAAGCTAGTACTTATGTTAATCCTAGATGGCACAGTGTGTATCTTATTTTATTTTATTGGCAAGTTTCAATATTTGTCGGAATGTTGCCCGCATTGCCACATGTACAAAAATTTCTTTAGTATAAGATATAATAAATGTTACAAATTATAATTATAAATAATACCCAATTACATAAATAGTCGTAAAATAGGTAGTATCTAGTTAGGTAAATTCTAAAATGTAGGTGTGCATAATTTATGCCATGTACAACTAATATCATATAGGGATATTGTTTAAATTTTAAAATGAAATAGTTAACCACATTATTAATTTCGAATTAAACAGCAAGAACCTTTTATCCAAATTATGGGAACATATCAAAGTTTTAATTATTGCAAATGGCAAAGACAATATGTATTTAAATTTGGCAACTGTGCATCATCTAATTTTTATTCTTCCTAACAGTTGTAAATATGTCCTTGAACGTAGTATGTGTGAGAAGCGTTCCTTGTTCTAGCGTTCAACGTCAGCCCAGTGGCTAGCGCGTAGATAAAACCATGGAAGGTCCCTGGTTCAAACTCCTACGTCCGCTGATTTTTTTTTCTTTAATTGTGTAATGATTAATATATTTTTTCACTAATTCTTTTCTATGATTTCTTTACGTTAGGTTAGAGGTTTTTATTCTGCTTAAAATAATTTCATTATTTCGTGTGATTTCTTTAGGTTAGATTAGTAGGTTTTTATTCTGATATCTAATTGTTATAATAATAATTATTAGCGCCGCAGGCAGTATAATCGTCGCTGATAAAGAAATGGGGGGTGCGGCAGTGTCCCCCGCCTTGTTTTCATAAAATAACACGAAATACTTCAATTTCGACAATTTCTCAATTTGTAGAATTTATTACACATTCACAAGGTAATGCGCATGCTCGAAGCTCCGGACTTTCGGCAAAGATTAAGGAATTAACAAGATAGGACAGCCAACGGAAAACCTTGTATCTTTTAGCAATAGCGCCATTGACGTCGACATTTAAATTGGAGTTTTTGCGCCAATAATGAAAATTGGACAACACTGTCTCCTGATAGAACGACCGAACACAGCTGACTGTCAGTAGCCAAGGTCACTAAAAAACAGGTTGCTTAGTAATATATGTCACACGAAGTATTTCCATGTTTATATGTAAGGTATCTATTTGGTTAGGATAGAATTGTACATTAAAAGAATAATTTTGAAACTTTTTTCTATAAAATGAGGAAAAAACAGCCACACGCAGCTGTCATCGAGGTCTATAAGTGACTTAGCACTTGTCGATTTCGATGAGCCAACCTATCTTTTAGTAAGCTTGGTCAAATTCGTTTAATGCATAACCGACAAATCCCGAAACCGCTTCCGCTGGATGTCGCGTCCCTTTAAATTGGAGTGCACAACTGTCTTCGTCTATTTCGTCTTTTCTGTCAGACTGTCCTATCTTATTAGGTCTCTAATCTTTGCCTAACCTCTAGATATAGTGTATCATTATCCTTTTTTCCAAAAAAATTAACATACTTTTGCACATATCTAAGAAAAGAACATAACCAATATCCGAGTAAGTATATTGGGTTAATCATTCTTACACAATAAAAATTTGCCAAAACTGGCTGATTGAACCCGTAAGTAACTTCAGGGTTTAGGTTACACGTTGTTTCCTCTCGGTGAAGCAGTCACACAATGAAATATAAGATACTCTTTTCTGTGGAAGCATAAACGAGATAAAGTTATGGACAGTTGATTAAAACACCAATGCCATGAACCATATTCAGGGTTCAAACATAATTTATATATTTACATTCATTGAAAATTCACCTAATTTTTGACAAAAATGAACAGAATTTATTGTATATATTGTATACTTGGAATATAGTGCCATTTAAGTGCTTGAATACAGTTGCAAACTGTTGACCATTTAATAATACTTTCATTGTTTAGTTTATTTAACAAATTTAAATTTGCCACTTGATTTCATTCATAAATCAAAATCATTACCCCTTTTCATTCATAAGGATATTGGCGCCATCTTCTAGTTACATGATGAACTTATTCTAAATATTCTTTACAATTATTCTGATGACTCATCGATTTGTGTTAAAAATCAGTTTCATACATTAAAATGTACAAAAGCAATTTTATGCAATTTTTTACACAGATATTACATTACATTACATTAAATTATTACATTACATTAAATTATTACATTAAAATTGAGATAATGACTGTAATACGCATCAAAACGACCTAATTAAATGTACCTAAATAACTCTGATTATCTAATATAGCTACAAATGTATTGTCTGATAATAAGGCAATTTTAAAAATTTATTCCGAATTTATCGTGCACTTAAAAGAGAAACAAACAGGTCAGTTGTCTTTGGCCGACTTCTGTTATAATACTGCCCACTTTAAAACTTCGTTTGAATTACTTATAAAAAAGTTATTTATGAAATACCAAGTGTCGATTTGACGGAATTTTAATGATTATTAGGCAACCACATATACACTTTATGACATTTCGATCCTGACCTTAAAAACAAACCAAAATTTGCAAACTATGAAATTACACATAACCATAACACCAGATCTTTATGCTATAATTTTCAGCATCGACTAACTCTCTCCGAGAGGAACCCTCCTTACTCGAGTATAAAGTTTTATAACAAACTGCCTACAAATATAAAGGAGATAACCTCATTTAAGGATTTTAAAAAACGAGTTATTAATATTGTTTTAGCTCTTGAGCCATATAGTGAGAGGGAATTTTTAAATGCAACCTAAAGCTATTTGCTTCTATTTATCTGTTCGTTTTACATTTTGTATCATGTTTTTTAAAACAAAATTTGAATTTATGATTTGAAATAATTGTTAAATACAGTACCTATATTGACGCCTTTTATTCAATTAGTTTAAAAAAATATTTTGTAAGACTGATTTTCCCAAAATGAAGTGAATTATTATTATTATTAATACATAGAAATTTAAAATTTTAGTAATTGAACTTAATGATGTAATACTATGAACTTTATAATATTTTTTGCCATGTGATGTCAGTTCACGAGAATCCTATTCATTTATTTAAACGGTAATCGAATAATTTTCGAGTACATCAGAAAAAGTTGAGAAACAAGAAGAGAAACTAGGTACCCCACTAAGTTACTTACCTATCTATAAAAATATTAATTTCTTTGCATTCTTTTGATAACCTGCTTTCTTATGTTAGCAATTGCTAGCATAACCAGATAACTTTTTCTGCTGTTTGCCAAATAATATAAATAATATGTTTTATTACAAACATGAAGGGTATTATTGTCACTGTATTTCCAATAAATATTTTCGAATGCATGTTGTTTGCATGTGGAGGGGGGGGTTGTAACATACGACTCTCACCAATCTTCAATATAAATTTCGAAGAGTGGTGGGTGGCATTCATAATAATAAACTATTTATCTCTATAAAAATTTCGAAGGGCGGAGAGGAGTATTCCTTAAGATTGAATATTTTTCTCAATCGAAATTTTAAAAGGTGGGGAGGTAACATTCCTTAAAATGGAATATTTATCTCGGTCTTTTAAAAAACGGAAGGTGGTATTCCCTAGAAATATATTTATCACGATAAAAATTTTAAAAAGCGAAAACGAGAATATTCCATTACCTAACGATTTCATGTTTATCTCATTATAAACAATACAAGTCATTCGGAACTCGTTAGTATTTGCATCACACTAATCATTTACAAGTATACCTCTCTCATTTTACCTAATGCAAATGCTAACCTCCAACTTCGGGCAAAACCTGGGCCCCTCTCAAAGTCACCGAGCCTGGGGGGAAACACCCTCGATCCCACCCCCCCCCTCTCGACAGGCCTGACTTACCCCAATAAGTTGCATTAGTTACCATAGCGGAAGAAGTGATGACCATAGTAACATTGTTTTAGGAAAATGACTTTAATAGCTCTTAAATAAATAAAATACATTATTATCATTATTATTATTATTATTTATTATCTGTTTACCTGTTGCCGAACAGGTCTTCTGTGCTTTTTGACTGATACCACCGCGCCGGCGATAATTACAGCCACTCCCCACAACCCGTGGGGTTAGTGACGGTAAATTCCTGAATCGTGTGCCCTAGGTAGACGAAGGGACCCCAAGATAACCGCGTTCTTCTTATTATTATCATTATTATATGTTATAGTACTTTGAAAAGTTGTAAGTATTAAGGACATACATAATGGTTATAATATTTTTAATAACCTTACTACTCTATTCAACAATTTTTAAATTTTAATGTAATGTTTTTTACTTATATATTTTGTATACTTCTAATGGTCAGATATAATCGGTAAACTAGAAAAACGTGTAAATAAAATAAGGGTAAATAAAATAAAAACCAGTAAAATAATACATCTAAAAATTAAATATGCCATAAATAAAATTGGAAAAAGGCAAACAAAACAAACCACAATCTATCCTCTAAATACTCATTAAAGGAGTTCCTATAGTATATATTGTCTTAATAGGGACAGCATAAAAACGAAAACTCGGAGTAAAGTCGGCATCTCCTTTATGGGACATAGGCGGCGGAGGTAGAAATGTAAAAATTCTTTAAATACTAAATAATTAACAGAAGTGGTTAATGAAAAAATATGTTTATCACATTTGATAAGTCACATAAGTGATATATTAAGGCTACGTCTATTGACTAGTGACCTACCTCTCGTTCTATCTTCTAGAGGCAAAGTTATGTAATCTTAGGCGGGAGTTGCAAAGATAGTATATAATCCTTCCGAAGGGGCATAAAGCAGCGATTGTCTTGTTTATTAAATGTTATACCATGATACTATGAACTTTGCAGTATCGTGATGTTAGGCAAGTAGAAAATTTCTACTATTCTATAAGGAAAAGACGCGGCAAAATTTTAAAGAAGGAACTCGTTTCCTGGCATCGGTAATTGGTCTCAGTAGCGGAAATAGGACGACGTGAAATAAACTTCAAATTCTTCAAATTTCAAAGAAGCTTTGTCTATGAACTTTAAATAAACAATATTTCATTCGTCACTATCCAAGTTTTCAGAACTTGAATTGATATTTACATTAATAATAATTGGATTAATAGATGGTTATATAGAATATTCATTTTTCTTTTTTATCACATGGGATACACACTTCCTCCATATATCGCTTTTGCCTATTTCGTCTACTATTGTCTTTATATTCTATGAGACAGACTTACTTAATTGTGGGGATTGATCATATTGACGTAGTCTTGTTTTTACATCAGCTCATACCATTTCAATGAGGTTGAAAATGCAATAATATGGAGGTAGACGTAAAATAGTATGATCGCGTGCTTCAAAAATGTTTTCAATTTTTCAAAATTTTGCTTTCCAATGAGTTCTAATAAAAGTATTTTTTTTGTTTTTTTCTGGTATTTCCAAGCCTTTACCTTTCATAAATTCAATGATATCGCCTTTTCTTGTGTTGGCGTTCAGAATTTTTGTGTGTTGCCTCGAATGGTATGACGCATTGTCAATAACAATTATTGAATTCAGTGGGATATTTGGTAACAGCTGTTCCTTTGCCCACTTCTGAAATAATTTGCCTGTCATATCTTCGTGGTAGTCGGCAGAGGATTGCTTGATATCAATCAATCAATCAATCATTTATTCATCAATAAAGTTACACTATATATAAAAATACAAAGTTAACTTATCTGACTAGTCAATATAATGGGAAGTAAACATCTTAATTATAAATAAAATGACAATACACAAGTAAGAAACAATTAATATATGTAATTGAGACAACACTGAGACAATAACGACAGATTAAAATTGATAGTTTAGGAATTCATTCACTGAGTAAAAGGCTTTCTGTATTAGGAATGTGAATAATTTGTTTTTGCACATAGCAACAGTGTCTGTGCTTTTAAAGAAATTTATTTTATTATAGCATTTAATACCCATATATACAGGGTCATTCTGAGTTGTATTTAGTCTTGCAAAAGGTTGATGTATCATACTACAGTTTCTTGTATTGTGATCATGAATATCGTGCCTTTTGCTGTAGCTATGTATATTCATTCTTGTGTGCATTATAAGCTGGAATACATATAAGCATGGTAATGTCAGTATTTCAAAATCTTGGAATAGTGGTTTGCAACTGTTTAAGGGTGGTACGCCAGCCATATGTCTTACTATCCTTTTTTGAATAATAAACGCATTATTTAAATGCGCCGAGGAACCCCAAAAGAGCAAGCCATATTGTAAAGTGGATTGTACCAGTCCATAGTACAGTGTTTTTAAAACTGACTCACTCACTGTTTTCCTAAGATGAAGAATTATATAATCAACTTTGCTAAGTTTTGAACAGACGGTGGAAATATGTTCTTCCCAAATAAGCTTGTGATCAATCGTTATTCCCAAGAACCTAATGTTATCAGTCTTCTGTATATATTGGTTGCATGATCTAATCAATAGGCTAAAGTCCGGATTTACATTTTTCGGCAGGAACTGCATGTAGTGCGTTTTTGTTATGTTTAGTAGAAGGCCGTTATCACTGCACCATTGGGAGAGTTCAGTGGAGGCTGCATTGGATTTTTCCACAAGTGTGCTAATATTTGCTTGGCTCATAAGGATATTTGTATCATCTGCATAGAGAATCATTCTGTCAGAACTTAGACATGTGTCAGTGATATCACTGGTGAATATTATAAAAAATAAGGGTCCAAGAATTGAGCCTTGTGGGACTCCAAGGTCATTATTTGTAGTTTGTGATTTAATTCCTTGTATTGTTACTGTTTGTGTTCTGTTATTTAGGTATGAGGTGGCCCATTGATGACATATTCCTCGTACACCAATTCCATATAATTTATCTAGAAGCAGTTGATGATCAACGGTGTCAAATGCCCGACTTAAATCATAGAATAATGCTAATGTATACTCTTTTTTATTTAATGAATTGTATATTGAGTGCAGACACTCAAAGACAGCAGAATCGGTGGATTTACCACGTCTAAAGCTATACTGAGCCGCTGGTATTATTTTATATTTTTCAACAAAGTTAGTTAGTCTATTCGCATAAGCTGCTTCAAAGATTTTCGCGAACTGACACTGCAAATGAATTAATCTATAGTTGCTGGTCACGAACCTTGATCCCTTATTTTTATATACTGGAATACATTTTGAGATTTTTAGTGTTTGTGGAAAAACACCTGAACAGAATGATTCATTTATAAGATACGATAGTGGACCAATTATGCAACTTCTTACTGCTTTCAAAATGTTGCCTCTTATATCATCTGAACCTGCAGCTGGTTTGGATGCCGTTTTTAAAATAATATCATTTATTTCCTCTGGTGTTGTTGGTGATAGATAAAAATTGTGTTCATGATTTATTATTTTAGCATTTTGATAATTTGGTTTAGGACACGAATTTGTTAATCTGCCAAAAAAGTCACTAAATATATTCACAATTTCTGTTGTATCAGTTATTGGGGTGTCTTTTTCATTTAGCTTTAATTGTATTTGTTTATTTTTTACATTACCATGTCTAGTTTCGTTAATTATTTTCCAGCTTTCTTTCATCATATTATTAGACCTAACTAATCTACTATTATTTACATGTTTTCTATGATTGTAAATGCTACTTTTATATAATGTCTTGAACTCTTTATATCTGGCAGTATAAATTGGATTTTGTAAGCGGCGTGCTAATTTTTCCATTTCGCAAAGTTGGCTATGCATAGCTTTAATTTCAGATGAAAACCATCTCTTTTTTGTTCTTTTTTTCTTTCTTTTCATTATTGGAAATGCACAGTTGTAGTGATAACAGAATTTCTCATAAAAGCAGTCAAATTTGTTTAGAAAATTTTCAGCCATGTACATTTCATTCCACCTTTCTGCATTAAGAATGTCTATGAACATTTGAATATTGTTTGCAGTGAAATTTCGACTATAGATATAATCAGCATTATTTGATTTATTTATGTCTAATATTATGAAAGTACAAATCTGATATGTGTGATCTGATAAATAAGAGTTGTGTACCTCTGATTTAGTTTCTTTACAATTTGAGAAGATATTATCTATGCAAGTTTTAGTGGATTTTGTTATTCTAGTCGGTACATTTATATGGGGTATGATACTATATGTAGCAAAAAAATATATAAGAGTTTCTTTTCTGTGAGAATTTATAAGAAAGTTAATATTTATATCACCACAAATAATGTATTGATATTTTGGGTTGTATATTTGGTGCAACATTACCTCTAACTTGTGAATGAATACCTCAAAGTTACTATCGGGAATCCTATATACTACAATAATGTATGTTTTTAAACCATTATTAGAGTGAATGACACCTGCACACATTTCAAAATGTTGTTCTACTGAGTAATTTAGCTGCAGCGGAGTTAAGTCCAAACCATCTCTTGCGAAAAGGCACACTCCTCCTCTCCCTAAGGTTGTACGGCAATAACTAGATACTAGTTTATATCCTTGTATAGTTGAATACTCCATATCAGCTTCCCGACACCAATGCTCCGTTACACAGGCGACATCTATGCCATGTTCAGTCAGGTGTATACCAAGCATATCACATTTACCCCCCAGTCCCTGTATATTAAAATGCAGTACATTTATGGATTTTTCGTTGGGGATAAAAAATCATCACTGGTGAATTCACTCCTTACATTGTTATTTCTGCGAATACGTGGGTTATCTAAAAAATGTTGGCCTTTACGGAAATCGAAACGATCAAAGGCTACTCCTAGGGGCCAGAAATGTTCATGGTATACTGTGTCTTTTAGTGTTTGGTCAACAATTTTTAGCAGACAACAACAACGCATTGGGAATAAAACCGTTTTTACTTCCAGCAGGTAGAATTATAATTCTTTTTCCCGTAGAACATGGAGCACTCTAATTACACTTTTTGGTGTTATCTACCCAACTGTATTGAACTACATCATGGGTGCCAAACCATGTTTCGTCAAGATAAATTATGTCTCTATTTGCATCTCGGTATTCTTTTATTTTACGCAGGTGCTTGTGTCGATGATCAACGATGCCTGCTGATTCCATAACTACCATTCGTTTGTTCAATTTTTTGTACCTAAAACTGCAATCGAGCAAAACGTTTTGCAAAGTATCTAATGAGATATAGTTATAATCTGGATAGTTATGTAACTTATACCTAATCATTTCTAATGTGGGCACCTTCTGTTCATTGTAAAAGTCATACACAAATCGACGAATGACATATTTTGACGCCTTATCAAGTTTTTTAAGTTTTTGTCCAACTCTTTTCCATTTAATAGAATGATCAACTACATCCTCGGCTCTAATAACCCTATAAATTGTAGTACAGCTAAATTTGGTTAATTCACAAATCCTCCTCGCAATTTCGTTATATGAAGAATCAATATTTTCACCTTTTAAACACAAATAAATATTCAAAATAACCCTTTGAGTTTGTCTTTATATTCAAACACAATAATAAAACTAATAATTTGTTCAAATATTCACTAGAATTAAGTGATTTATAACGCTGCCTAGCCGTACTGCACTGCCTCGTACAGATCATACGATACAAATAGTTCATATGTATTTCTTGTTTTATATATTATGGCATGCAAAAACTTTGAACAAGGTTGGTGTTGACAAATCAAATTGCTAAGTATCTAATCCCACCTATATTTCTATGTGACTTGCGGATCAAGTCCACGTGGACTGTAGACGAGGAGTGGTGAATATAAAACTGTAAAATTTTGTGCTCTCTCATTCAACGTGAATCGATATATTGACAATACCCCGTAAGATCCTCTAGTTCCGTGCTGTCCCAATTGAGTTCGTAAATACTATAATAACATATATCATGTAAGAAATTTTTTATCACTTAAATTGTTTTATAGACAGATAGATAGGCAATTGATTCGTTCATGTGTGCACTGAACAAGCCAAAAATATTTAACTACAGACTAGGACTAATACTGGAAATATTGTATACTGGTACTTTTACTAACATATAATGGCTAAAAAGCAAAAATAAATAGTAATGATTTGATCTAATAATGTTAAGAGAACAAAATATATATACTTTTTTAAGTAATTCTTTGGTTGTGCTGCAATTATGTGTTTTATGTTTTTACATTTACATTTTATTAGTTATGAGCTGTTATTTAACTGACCTGTTCTATACATTTGTGTGTCTAAGGAATAAAACTTACTTATTAAACTGGGAACTTTAAATCGGTTAAACACCTGCCTGAGAATTTTTATTTTGTACCACCACACAACCGAGTGTAACAATTAAAATGTGTTTTTTCACGAAATTTTGTAACACTGGGGAGATCAGCAACAACAGAAAATTAAAATTTACATCCTTACCTTTTCTTAATATTCTCGGCTTCATCTTCATCTCTATTATTATAGACACTATATTATAACACAACTAGCTTTTATTGAGATTAACACATTTTAGGAAATAATATTTTCCATTTTGTAAGAAACAGGTAAACATATACACCACCAAAGTTGGCAGTAAAAATTAACTTTAATAATGTATTGTACCTCCTCTAGCCCTTATGACCTCTTGACAACGTCTTGGCATGCTGGAAATCAAGTCTGTAATATATTGCATCAGTACATTCTTCCAAAATGGCCATTCGAAGAGCTTCGTGATTGTGTGAGTCAAGTCCCCATGATCTTATTAATTTCTTCAGACAGTCCCAGGCATTTTCTATAACATTGAGATCAGTTGAGTTCGCTGGCTAGACCATACGAGTAATCAAATTTTGTTGAAAGAATGCATTTACTTTCTGTGCACAATGAGAATGAGCATTATCATCGACAAATATAAACTTATTGCCAGTTTTATTTGCAAGTGGTAACACAACAGATTGCAACACATCATTAAGGTATCTTTCACCATGCATGGTAATGGTTCCAAGAACAACCAACTGTATAGGATAAACCCAAGAAATACCACCCCAAGCTGTTATTGACCCGCCTCCGAAAGCTCGATGATAAATGGTTTGTACTATAACGTTCACCTCTACTTCTCCATACTTTTAATCTTCCATTTAAGCTATGAAAATGAACTCTAATCTCATCAGATAACAAACAACGACCCCAGTCCTCAACACGCCCTATTGTTATCTTCTTTTTTTGTGAGCTGCGGTTAACAAAGGACATTTTCGTGAAGATATGGACCACAAATTTGCTTCATGGAGCCTATCTCTAACAATGTATTTTAATATCATCATATGAATTGAGTTCAGTAAGTTATTCTGATGCACTCGAGCAGTAGAAAATCTACTTCTGTGGAAATTATTTACCAAAAGACGATTCGGCCTGGCCACATTTAAGCGAGCCACAACATTTCTCGATAATGCACTCATCATAATCATTTCCATGAACCTGAATAGATTTAAATTGTTATTAAAAGAATTTCTCTACCAAAATACATTTTATTCCATGGAAGAATTTATTACCACTATGCAAAATACCTAAATATTCTTTACGTTTATTACAACTTATATATATATTTTTTTCTTAGTATGACATTTTATGTATAAATGTTCATATATCTGTATGTATATAATAATATGTGTATATGTATATATATTGTATTGTATATTGAATTTGACTTGTCTATCCAGTGTAAATTGGCAAAAGATGAATAAAGAACAAACAAACAAACAAACATGGCTTGGTTCATATTGTCATGCAAGGGTTAAATGTCTTAACACCATTTTTGAAACATAAAATATCATTAGTTAGAATTATTACTTGACAATAATACCAAAATTTGTTGCAAAGCAAGATTACAGCAATGACACACTTGTAAATGCACTATGCACTTCGAATTTATATATTGACATACATACGTCGGTTTTGAATTCTAGACTAGAGTATGCAAAATTTGCAGTAAGTCATGATACACAGCAAAATTTCTGATTTCAGTTAAGGACATTTATTTTAATCTTAATAAAAACAAGCTGTGTTATAAAATAGTGTATCTCCTCTAATAATAGAGATAATGAAGGAACCACAAACCAAAATATTAAGGCTAGTGTTTGACTTGAATTGTAATTTGATTGATTGATTGAATGAATGATTCTTTATTCTAGATGAATAAAGAATCATTATTATAGTTTATTTTAATTTATAAAATTAATAGTGTTCAGTTCCTATATAAGCGTTGGCTATAATGAATATAAGACTTACTGGTCTCACAATAACAGCAATAACTTCTTGCAAACTGCAAGCAGTCATGTTTGTTTATAAGAACATTGAACTTCTTTTTAAAACATCCTTATAACTGTGTAGTAAAAATAGTTGTTGTAGTCTAATATTTTGATTCAATTTTAGCAACATGGGTGACGAAAGCGAGACTAATGAAAAAGGAATATGCATCATCCTAAAAGTAATTGGAGAAGTCAAGAGAACACAATTTAGAATCATGAAAGACACTCCTTTAGGGAAGCTAATGGATGTTCACAGTGACCGTACGGGTATTGCTAGAGATTTTATGGGTTTCACATTTAATGGGAATGTTATAAATGATACGGACACTGTCACCACTTTAAATATTCAAGACGGAGATACAATAGAAGTAGTCTTTCTAAGGTATGTAGTAATTATATTTATCATCGATTGTTTATTTATTTTTATTTATTTATTTATTTATTTATTTATTTATTTATTTAATCATAGATCATCCAACAGTACAAATAAAATGAAATCAGTATCTGTGATCAGTGTGACCTTTGTGTATCAGAATCGTTTCTGTCATATTCAATATGAAAAAAATCATTTAGGTTATATAATGGATTCTTTGTTAATGTGCCCTTTAATTTATTTTTAAATTTTCGCAGCGATAAATTACGCAGATCCAAAGGCAGAGAGTTGTACAATTTAATGCCGATGTTTCCATAAATGTATCATTTCGAAAGATCAATAAACATTATTATTATTGTTATTATTATTATTACAAAACCATTTATAGGATGGAAATCTAAACTAACTTAACCTAACCTAACTAAAAAAAATAAAATTAGAAATTATGAAGGCGGTTAGACTGCACCACAGTACATGAAATTTCTGACTGCTAGGCAAATATGTCCAATTCACTGCAATGAGTATCATAATTAGTACAAATATTAAACAGAGGAGAAAACTTTAATTCGTTAGATCTAGGAGTGGATAAATAAAAAGTATGAGAATGACGAGAATTAATCCGTGGGACATAGAAGTTCAGTTGGCTTAATACTTCACCACAATCTATTTTATTATGCATAATTTTATCTAAAAAACGCAAAGCAAAGGACTCACACCTTTCGGAAAGACTAGTAATATCAAATTTTTCAAGTAATTGGTTTTGAGAAGCTCCAATTGGTATGTATGGTATGTACCTTCAGTTTTCCAGTCTAAAAATTTCAGGAAGCGGCGCTGAATGTTTTCCAATTTATCATTATGAGTATACCCAGATTGCCAGACAAGTGAAGCATACTCCAGTTTAGACCGAGGGAAAGCAAAATAAAGCATCTTTAAGGTTTTCGCATCATTAAAATCATGGCTGTTACGCAAAATGAAGCCTAACATTCTGTATGTATGCGAAATTACAGCATCAATATGGTTAGTGAAGGTTAATTTTTTATCAAAAGTTACACCAAGATCCTTGAACGTAGATACTCTGTTCAGCATGTCGCCATTAACATTATAATTATATATAATTGGGGATTCCTTGGTTGTATAACTCATAACATTGCACTTGCCAACATTTAGGTGAAGATCATTTTCATCGCACCAAGCCGATAACTTAGTTAAGTTGTTTTGAAGTTTTTTGCAATCATTAAAATCATTAATCCTATGCAACATCTTGACGTCATCGGCATATATTAAGAATATATGTCTAAGTGATCACTGATGTCGTTAATAAAAATATTAAAGAAAAGGGGTCCCAAGTATTGATCCCTGGGGTACTCCTGACGTGGCTCGGTATTCAACAGATTTATATCCATTATAAGATACGAATTGAACTCTATCAGTCAAGTAACTCTCAAGAAATTGAAGTAAACCGTCAGATAATCCAAATTTGTCAAGTTTACAGAGAAGTTTCCTGTGGTTCAGTCTGTCAAACGCCTTAGTCAGTATAGACTGAGTCTACCTGTATTTGAGAATCAATTGATTCAGCAATGTACTGAGTAGCGCAGATTAAGTTCGTTACGGTGGAGCGACCATTCATAAAACCGTGTTGTTGCGTAGATATTTTCAGTTAAACATGTGCATAAATGTTATCATGTAGTAGGATTTCGAAAGCTTTACCAAAGTTACATATGATTGTTATCGGTCTATAATTGGTAACATCATTTCTTTCACCTTTTTTATACACAGGGCACACTTTGGAGTATTTCCAAATATCAGGAAAATAGCATTTCCTAAGACATAAATTAAAAATTATGCAGAGAGGATATGCAAAAATGCTGGCACAGTCTTTCAGTAGAAATGCTGGAATTCCATCTGGGCCTGCAGTAAGTTTAGGTTTAATTATTTTTAACGCCATGCAAACTTCAGCCTCGGAAAAGCGTTTAATGTCCAAACAGCCAAATGAAAGATTATTAGACTCGGTTACAGGGGCGTCCGAGATGTTAAGGAAGTAAGATTGCTCGAAAAAGTTAGCAAATGCATCAACGATATCATTAGAGGTCTCTAGATGCTCATTATTATAAGTTATGTCTTTAGGTATGCTAGTTTTCCCTTTTTTTCCATTGATGTAAGCCCAGAATTTATTGGGTTCAGATGTGATATTATTTTCGATTCGATTTGTATAAATTTGAAATGCAATTTTAATATCCGACTTGATTTGTGATCTAAGTCTACGAAATTCAGTTAGCGATTCATTGTTACCATGACGTTTAAATAATATCAATTTTTTATGCTTTAGCTTTATATTTTTTATAATTTCACCGTTAAACCAAGGGGGCAACTGTCTGTTATTTTTTGGAGTTTTGAACTTGGGTATGTTCTCATTAAAAACTTCAGTTAATTTCTTATAAAATAAGTCAACACAGATTTTAACATCATCATAGTTATTTAGGAACGACCAGTTAATGTGCAGTAATTGTTCATACAGAAGAGGAAAATTTGCCTTTCGAAAGTTGAAAGAATTAGTAGATTTCGTTGGAAATTTGATATTCGGATTTACAAACTGAGTTTCGAAGTTAACAATAAGAGCAGGATAATGTATATCTTCTGAAACCAATAATTCAATTGATTTTTCCACAACGCAATACATATAACCAAGTCTAAAAGTCTATTGTTATTATTAAAAACAGAGTTGTATTGGCGCAAGTTTTGAAGGTTTAGAAAATTGATAAGTGTTGATACTTTAGGAAATTTAACACAATTCAAGACATGAAGAGAGTACAGATGCAAATTAAAATCACCTGATATAAGCGTATTACTGTCTTGGATATAATCCAATGAAGAAATTGTTTCAAATAGAGTTTCATAAACATTAATACTTGACTCAGGAGGAATATACAGTACAAAAATATGAAATGATTGTCGATTAATTGTGAGTTTGGCAGCTACTATATCAATGTTCTGAATAGAAAGGAAATCACCAAAACGTAAATTTAACTTTTCTACTTGTAAGTTGGAATCAATCGCGAGTAAAACTCCTCCACCTCTGGACTTATTGACAGCAGTAAAATTTCTATCCTCCCGAAAAATATTGTAAGTGTAATCGAATAACTCATTGTCAAACACTGAGGAATCAAGCCATGTTTCGGTTAATGCAATGATAGGGAATGTACAGGCGGCTACCGAGTTGAAACACAAAAGTTTTGTTTTTGATGCTTCTAACGTTTTGATAATAAATTTCCATGTTATAACGAGAATGACAGTGAGTAGAATTAATGATAAGATTATGAGTAGCAGTTACGGTAGTGATGGCTGGAATGCGTGGAGATGTAGATGATTGCTATTTAACACCTATTAAGTCAGATCTCAACTTATCGCTTGCTTGAATATACGAGGTACAAATGTTGATGTTCCAAGCCGCATGGCTTGTAGATATATCTAGTTTTTCGGCGTTGTTAAGAGAGACACAATTTGTACATTTTAATACTTTGGATTTACACTGTTTGACTGAATGACTTTCTCCGCAGCGAGGACAGGAGGCCTTATTTTTACAGAATTTGGACGAGTGATGATACTCATTGCAGTTAAAACATCTGTATATATAACTGCGTCAAATACTCTACAATTGTCATAGCCGATAAATAGATTACCAGCTTTCATTACCTTTTCGTAAGAAATTTTATCCATCTGGAGCACAGCCTGAAACACATTTACATTTTTCTTAGTTGGGAATAACTTGATGAGATTACAATTAGGATTGATAAGGTCACTGTTTCTTAAGTTTTTATTTAAATCAAAATGTGTATTTTCATCTTTCTCATTTTTTAAAAATTTTAATATCTTAGATGAATCAGTAACGTTTCTGTAATATACCTAGTGTAATATAACTGTTTCATAAGTATCAAAGCATCAAAAATTAATAAGAATCCTTAGCTCATAATTAACCCTCTTCAAACGATGCACCTCTGTAGACGGCGAATGTAAACATAACCCCTCCTTACTACTTCTATCAACTTTATTGTTTACTATGGCTTCAAATACAGTAATATGCCAAATCTACAGTGTTCTTTATCTACGTCTTTTATTAATCTGTGCTATGAACTGATATGGACAATTTTAAATTTTTTGTGCCATGTGCTGTCATATTATGAGAATCGACCTCATTTATTTAAATAGTAATCGAACAATTTTAGGGTGCAAAAATTCTTAAGTGGTCCTTAATACAACGATATTATACTCATTTTGTGTATGTGCAAAATCTATATTGCAGTATTAGGAACATTTTTTGTTGAATTGCAACTCAGAACATGACATTATGCCTGATTCGTAAAATAAAAAACAAATATAATTTTAATTATCTCATAATTTAAAATTTTGGGATGTATTAAGAGTTGCTTTTGGGGAGAAAGAAAAAAATGGTTTCTGTGATAAATAAATGTATTTATTAGATAAGTTTATATAAATCTTATAGATTTACAGTTACAATAAATTATAGAATATAAAACAACATACTGTTGTAGGCCTGTAGCCAGGGGAGTGCCGTGAAGTGCCCAGTACCTTCTGGAAACATTATTCATATTTTAAATATACTTTATTAATGCTGCTAGAGCACAGTGGTGTGATTTACATCCAATATGAGAAGTAATTTAAAATAAAAAAATAGCAACCACATTTAATTTACTTAACCTTTACTTAACTTTACTAAAACTTTATTTGATAACTACGGTGTGGTTTATACATGTGTACATGTTCATATTCAGGCTTAGACTCTTAGACTGTCTGATGCAAGTTACAACCTTCAGCCACCGAGCTCATGCGCAGTATTTGTAAAATATCACAAGAGGGATTTAGTCAATACATTAAAATAGTACATAATAAAAATTGAAACTGAACATGCCGTCGGCCTTGAAATGGCTAATTTCAACATAATATAAAAATATGAATAAACGTATGTAAAGTCTGTCAGAATTAAGAGCCATTAATTGGTAGTGGAGAAATCTTGCTAACGGAACATATAAAGATACCACCTAGGACATAGGTAAAATGGGTCGGGAATTGAGAATGCATTCGATTTGTGTCAAAACCGTGAGAAGTTGTTCATATGTTAAATGATATTCGACAATGACATGTTTTCTATATTTGAATGACTTTACGGCAGCCGCCCCAGGCCCCCAAAGTGTGGATACAATGCAGGAAGGAAATTCCATTCAACCTGATTTTCAAGAAAATAACTCTGACATTTTTGGTCTTTGGAAATATTTTTAATCAGTTCGTGTACCTGTTATAGATAACTATCTGCTCCCACAAAATTTTTAGCGTTTACACAAACCTCGCCGAGACTTGAGACGTTTGAATACATTTAGAAAACATTCGGTCGTCAAGTCGGTGACTAACTCAATATGCAGCACCTTTGTTGCTAAGCATACAAAAATGCATAAATAAGATTTTATCAATACCCTATCCTAGTTTTTCCATCTTTAAGTAAGTAAGGCCTGGCATAATCGACCCCGCAATACATAAACGGACAAGAAGTTGTGACCCTTATTTTCGGCAATCCACTCATTAACTGTATGGGTCAGAATTGACTTCTAATTAGAGATAAAACAAACAGTGCTCCCTCATGTAAATATTTATGAAGAAAATGTTTTATCAGTAAGCGGGTAAATTTATGTTTGGCAGGAAGAATTATGGGGTCGAAAAAGAATTATGGCACCGAAAAACAAATTAGAATTCAATTAACGCCCTCCCACTCGAATTAGACCGTCGGAGTCCAAAAAGGGGGTAATGGTATATAGTTTGCTGTTTTTGTTAATAATTTTTTTTGTTTTGTAGCCTCTTATGTTCATCAGAAGAGCTGTTTTGTTGTACTAGTTTGCATAACCTAACTTTTGAGTCCTCTAATTCCTTAGATGCTAAGAAACCTTGAATTTTATTTTTTGACTTGTAATTACAAATGAATCTAAGAATAAACTCGACTACTCGAATTAATTTATGATAATGTATAGAGAATACACGAGGAATGTTTAGTACGTTAAGACAATTAATATTTGAAATTAAATTTTGCCACTCTATTTTTATAAAATCAGGAATTGTTTGATCCCAATCGATCTGTGCATGCTACAGTTGTTCAAGAATAACTTTCAATTTTACTATACAAGGCGAGATGAGGCCTAAAGAATCGAATAGTTGTGCTATGCTAGATAAAATAGTGCATCTTGTAATTTCTTCTGATTTCATTGGGATATTATTTATGAGTAGTATAATAAGTCATTTTTTGAGTCCCAATTGATGCCTAGTGTTTTAGTTTCCAGATTAACTTGATATTCAGATTCGTTCGAATTTAAATTGTCACCTTCGAATACCCGTAAATCGTTGGATATCCATTTTCGTAGCTTAAACGAAGCAATACCAAAATGAGATAAATGTCATTTTTTAATTTTATTGCGTTTTCTAACGAATTCGCTCTGGAAATCAAATCGTCCATATAAAAATCATTCATGATAACTTTTATTTTAAAAGTAATATACCATAAAGGAAAGCATTATCCAACAGCTTTATTATACAATGAAGATATGTTTAATGTAAGATCATTATATATTCTAGGAACATGTCTATATGTTCATAAAAAAAAAATTAAGAACTATGTAAATCATCAGCACTAAAGTAGGAATAAAACACAAAATAATCTTCAAATTACTATGAGCATAAAGATATAAACCAACGTTTTTTGACTTATCTTGGACCTAAATTTTACAATTTGCTGCCAGTTAGCATCAGACATATAAAAAAGTTACTGAGAGATACAATGACTTTATAAATATTCTGTAAATATATTTATATGAAATAATTAACCAGCTTTAGTTTAATTTTTAGTTTTAGGTTATTCAGTTAGTTAAGGTGTATTGATCACCCAGTTATTTATGCTAATAAATAAACTGTTTATTGTTTTACAAAATGTGTAGGTATATACATATAGTTTTGTTATTATACTTCGTTTATTTATCTTTTGAGCATATACAGCTGTTTACTCAGCTAGGTGCTATATAAGAAGAAATTCCTAAAATTAATGACCATATTTTACATTAAGAAATCTGTAACTATAATTAAGTGAATTTTGAATTGAATAAATTAAATTGAATTGGTGATTCAGTTCTTTACTTCTGAGACCTATTTCGTTCAATGTACGCGTAGCTAATAATGAAGCACTCGCAGTACCATACGTTACTGTGTAATGAGAAATTTCTTTATTGGCTTCGTCTCGCCAAATTATTCGCTGAAGATCTCTCTGTGAATCGTGTATGTTTATCATGTGATACATTTTCTCTACGTCCACTATTATTATACTATTTCATGCTTACGCATGTGTACTAAAATATCGAGCAAGTCGTTTTGTACCTTGGGTCCCACCTTTAATACATCAAGCGAGCGGACAAGCACCCACATTGAAATGTGACTGCCAGACAGAAATCACAAATGAACATACATAGGCACAATATTTTAGTAACGTGTTAACTAGCGATAACTAGACATTCTTTTTAGCTTAGTTAGTGATTTAAAAAGTAAAGTTGCATAACCTGCTGCCTTTTTAATGTGCCTTGTATATTTGAAAAGAAAATGATTAAATGCATCTTTGGAAACAGAATAACCTTTCCATTTAATATTTCTTTCTATGTCTAACCGTTTTCCAGATAATGTTTATCTAAATAGAGCTGGGACATCCTGTATATAGATAGATAGATAGAAAAGATTTATTTGTTCCAACATACCACCCTATTAGTGTATAGAACATGTCAACATTTAGTAGTTTACAAACTATATCATATATTATTATATGTTATTATATATATTATATTATATTATATTATATGTCATAACGTTTAGAAATTCGAGTTAATAAAGAACACAGGCCTTACTATACAAACACATTCAAAACATTAAAATACGTATTAAAATATAATATATTACATTATACATGCATGCTACCAAGAATAATTTGTTAAAAAAGATTTTATAGACCCTCACATTTCCTAACACCAATATCACAATATATCACAATGATCATTGAAGAATTCTTCAGTAGTATAGAATGCTTTATTTATGAGATATGTTTTAATTGTTGTTTTTTTTTAGTTGTTTTATGGGAAAATTTCTTCTCACTGTTAAGTTAAATTCGTTCCAGATTTTCATAATATTATTTTGAACATTTCTGTGCATAAAAGTATATTTGGTTTGTTCAGACACAAGGTTCCTTTTATTTCTTGTATTTTAACTATGGCTAGTCTCACTTTTGTTAAAAAGATGTCTATTTTGATGAGTAAAAAGAACTGTTTCATAAATGTATGCACTAACTATAGTTAGAATATTATGCTCTATAAAAATCCCTTTGCAATTTTCTATTTGTTTCGTATTAGAAATGTTTCTCAGACAACGTTTTTGTAAAATTAGAATTCTCTGAGCTTCTACCGAGTTCCCCCAGAAGATGATGATTCCATATTTCATTTTCGAATGTATATAGGGATGATAAGCTGTCAGTGCTGCATTCAATCCGACACTTTTATCGCCCTATGTTTTCGGCCAACTTTGCAATGTGAAGTTTTCAATCCAGCCTCTGATCTACAGGTACACCAAGAAAAAGTACGCTATCTGTTGATTTGAGGTTTGTATTGTTTATATTGAGTGTTACGGGCTCATTTAATCGAATGTGAAAATTAATTATCTGTGTTTTATTTACATTAAGGACCAGATTATTTGCCCCAAACCACTTATTGAGTTTACTGATTGATTCACTTACTTTTTCTTGACATACCTGTTCACTGTTTTCACTAATTATGACAGATGTGCCGTCGGCATATGGAACCATATGCTCATTTACAAAGCTTGGTAAGTCATTGGTATATAAAATGTAAAGCAATGGTCCTAAAATGGACCACACATTGCTTTCTATTTGTCAAGTATGATTCTATTAGCCTTAATGAAGTGCTTCTAATTCCATAGCGTTCAAGCTTCTTAACCATAATTCCATGGCTCACACTGTCAAAAGCTTTAGATAGGTCTAGGTACATTGCTAAAGTGTTTTTATTGTTATTCATGGAATCTAATATTTTTGTTAATGTCTGATATATGGCTTGTATTGTGGGCTTCCTTTTTCTAAAACCATTTTGACAGTCAGACAGAATGTGATATTTTTCCAAATAAGTTATTATTCTCGTATACGGCAACTTTTCAAAAATTTTACTTAGATTAGATAGCAAGGACACCGGTCTATAATGTTTTATATCGTCTTTTTTGTGTATCATCTTGATATGCGCTATTTTTAAATGATCTGGGAATACACCCGTGCAAAAGACCACATTTATGACACGTGCAAGTGGATGCGCAATTATATCCGCCACTTCTTTGAGTAAATATATAGGTATTCCATCTTCACCTATTGATGTTCTATTTTTTAGTTCTTTTATACATTCAATTACTTTTTCTGCACATACCTGGTTCAAAATATACTATTTGATACATGTTGTACTTTACTAAAGTCAACTTGATCATTTGAATTTGTATTGAGGCAAGCATTTATAAAATAGTTATTTATCTCGTCTAGAATTATACCTGTGTTAGAATGAAGTTTCTTGAAATTGTCCAATAGACTATTTTTATTTGATTTATTTCCTGTTATGTCTTTAATAAGTGACCATGTGGCTTTAGTTTTATTTTTGGCTTTCAATATATATCTGGAATTTTCGAGTTTTTTTGCTGGTTTTATGACTTTTTTAAAAATATTCACATAGTTTTTATAGCTTTCATTGCTTATATGTCCAATTATTTTTTGTTCGTATAGGTATCGCTTTTTTTATATAGCTAATATTCTTATACCAGTTGTCATCCAAGACTTTCTACAACTGTTTTCAGTTTGGCATGTTTTATTTAATAAAAACCCTGTTCATAAGACCTTGTACTTCATTTAACAAAATGTCATAAGCAATATTAGCATCGCTTGTATCTAAAACTTTATCCCACGTTACTGATTGTAATTCAGTCCAATATTGTTGAAGTTTGGTTTTTGGAAACACTCTTTTTTTAGTAAACTGTTTTTTTTCTAATGGCTTGTTTTTTATGTTCGTGACTTAAAGTTAAGATTTGGGCGTGATGACCTGATAAAGCTGAATATATAACATTGCTTTCGTACTTCTCGATATTGGTAAAAATGTTATCTAAAAGTGTAGCTGTTTTTTTGTTACTCTGGTAGGTTCGAAAATTGTTTGGAACAAATTATATGTATTTAGTAAGTCTAAGAAAACTTTTGTTTTATTATTTTTTTCCAAAAGATTAATATTAAAATCTCCTCATAAAACCAACTTATGTGTTCTATAATTACGCTGAATTAAGTCAGTCAATACCCTCCTCCAACTTTTCCATAAATACCTCAAAATTTCCTAAGTTTGTTCTAGTAAAATCAGTTTAAGTTCCCTATTTTGTACACATGCACACTCTATATGTCCCTCGACACTATTGTCTTCTATACATTTAACTTTTTCTAAATTTAATTTGTTCTTGATGTAGATGCACGGTCCCCCATGTATTATTTCCTTTCTTGAATACGATGAGATTATTTCGTATCCACTTAGTTTTACAAAATTCTCTTCTCCTGGTTTCAGCCAGTGCTCAGTAAAACATATAGACACATAAAAAATATATTTTTTATATCAGTTTGAAGAGCAATTATTTCTCCTTTTTTGTTCTTTCCTGTTCTTTTGCAAGAAAACATATTTTACATATGTCAAAAGATTGATGGGTCCTTCTAGTAATTCGGCTGCTACTAATACTTGGTTGTGCATCGGCAGTGAACGATTTTTTTGTGTAGAGGTACTAATGTAAGAACTTCGACATGCCACGAGGTATTTGAAATTCATATTTTCCGATGGAATGGAAATCTTTTGTGATAATACATGCACAGAAAAGTAGTCCTGTCTTTTCTCTGCCACTGCCAATATTGTCAACACACGTTTTTTCGTAGGTTTATTAACAAAGTTTTTTCCCTGAGAGTCACAAGATTCTCCACAAATTAAACTGCTTAATTATAACAATAACAGTATAAAAATGTTGAGAAATGTGTAATAATCAATTGTCGGAATTTTTCAGAGTTAACAGAGTCGGACTTGACTTGATAAGTAATTAGTTTTGCAAGGAATATAACAACAATGTTGTATTTTGACAATTGTGAATTTGTAATTGTAATTTCTCTCATTATGTTATGCCTATATTTATAACATTAACATACTACCTTTCGTATTTCTGAAAGGTTATTTTATTAAGTAGAGAAATTTTTAATAACAAATAACAATCAGTTGGAACTGAGAAAATGTATTGGAAAAGTACTTACCCCATGATGCTTGCCTCTTTGTGGTCAGATTTAACTGACATAAGAAAGGTATCAGATAAATACAGTACAACATAATGGGCATCGAATGAAAGATGTAATAGAAAATGTGTTATTCGTTTATTTTATTTACATATATTTATTTGCATGGTATAAAATCATTATTCTTTCCAAATTGTCTATAGTCATTTTTTGACGCCTACTGTTAAATATTCACTGTAGTGTACTTAAAATATATTATATCGTAACATATTAGCATTATATTTACTCCATTTTTAGATCTGTATGGTATTTGTTTAAATTGTGTTATTATTGCTAAGTATAGGCCTTTTTTTTTATATGTATTGTTATTATTATTATTTATTTGAAATTAACCTTTTGCAAAGACGTTTCATATCCAATGTATTTTCGCAATTGATATAAAGCAAAATAAATGCTCGACAGGAGCTAACACGCCGTTACGTCTTTTAACTTTTGGCATTTTTCGGTAATCTAAACTCAATAAAAAGCACGCCAAAGGAAAATTACTAGACAAATAGTTTTGCTAACGAATTACGTGGAATACTAGATACCAGCCTACTCGTGCAAACTGATAAAATCCAGCCCATGATTAGAGATGTGACGGTGATCACCATAACTGCTACTTATCACCTGTCCTTTCAACTGAGCAATCGCTAACACCAATTGGCAAGAAGAGAACCGATGATTAAATCACTTTTTTCTATGGTCGTAAAGTAGTGGAAGGCAGATAGCACCGCGATTCATTAAAAATATTTTGTCAATTTCTATATTAAAACAAATCAATTACGCCATTTGTGTATGTATGTGTTAATAAATAATAAATATAATTAATAGAAATAAGAAACAAACATCGAAGCCGAGCCGGGTGGCATATAAGCATTCTTTACACTCGTACGGATATGGCAGTATTTGCGCCAATTTCGTTGGCCGTTTCAAAATCCATGCGTGCTGAAGTAGCGCAGAATCTATTGACATTTGACGATATCTTTTTGGTGGTTCGTTGTTTTATTAATTTTCTTCATGATTTTTATTTCGTCTTTTCGTTCAGAAGTGTACAAAATGTGTAGGTACGTACCTACTCTACAGTTATCACAGAATGTTTTGAGGTAGGGCATATGGTCATCCGTTGAACGTCTGTTGCCCTTCTTGGATACCATCTACTGACTTTCAATGAACGACTTTGACATCTCAAAATTTTGCAAACAAAACGTTCCGCCAAATATATTTTTGTATAAGTCAAATAATGAAAAAATCAACTTTGTTATGTTACATGTAACTTATTATTATCTATTAAAAGTTATAGTAGATAGAAGTTACATGAGTCAGATTCGTTTACATATTTAACATTTTACGAAGGCGTCATGCCGTAGCCTTGAAACAGCCTATAATAGGTAAATGCTTATATGCTTTTATTACCAGATATTTTGGACTTTGTATTTTGTTAATCTATGCATTGGTATTTCTAGTGTTGTGTTATTTCTTGTGTTATGAGAATGATAGTTATTTAGAGTATTTAAACTTAGAGAGGGAGAGAGATATTTATTCATGTGAGACAAAGAATTGTGTACACTCGTCAATATTTAGTACATAGTACACATTCGTAAATATATTGATTCGTACATGTCAAAACTCCTAAGTTTTTAAATAAAGGTCTGCACGAGTCTCTGCTATTTGAATTAGTAATCAGTCTGATTGCTCGCTTTTGTAGACGTAGTATCCTTATTGCATGCGCTGAGCCACCCCAGAGCAAGATGCCATAACACATAACACTGTAAAAAAGAGCATGATACTCCATCAGAATGACATTTTTGTCTATCGAGTCTGTCAGGTTTTTTAAAAGGTACACGCTGCTGGACAATTTTTTTGATAGGGAAATTATGTGTGGTTCCCACGACAACTTGCCGTCTAGTGTAACACCCAAGCATTTTACTGTGTCATTCATCGTCAACATGCGCGGGTTAAGACTGAAGATAATAGTTTTTGTTTTGTGCTTATTTAAACTTAACTCAATATTATTGTAGTAGTCTTGGGCATTTGACTGTACCTCCAGATCCTTGTCTATCAAGGTGTCTAATTCACTATTCGCTGTTAATAAGGTAATATCATCTGCATATCCTATAAATTTTGATGTGATAGAATTTTCTATATCATTTATATAAATTAAGAACAGGACCGGGCCTAGTATTGATCCCTGTGGGACTCCATAGTTTAGTGATTTAAGAGTTGATGTTTCTCCCTTTATATGAACACATTGATACCTGTTAGTGATATAGCTTTTGATAAATGATAATGCTGAGCTCCTGATCCCATACATTTCTAGTTTGATTAGTAACAGATCATGAGAAACACAATCAAGTGCCTTTGACAGATCCATAAGGGATGCATCAGTCATATTTCTTTTTTCGAATTCGTCCATTATGAAATTAACCGTGTCTGCTAGTGCAGTGATAGTTGACTTACCTTTACTCTACCCATGCTGACTTGGGTTCAATAATTTTTTGTTTTCTAAATAATCGATTAATCTGATTTTATAAGCTAATTCTAATAGTTTAGACAATATAGGAATTAAAGATATAGGCCTATAATTATCGACTAGGCCTTTGTTACCTTTTTTAAACACCGGAATTACTTTGACAAATTTAAAACTTTCTGGAAATATACCTTGCTCTAGGCATATATTAATCAGATATGTTATTTGACTTAATAGTAGTTCTTTAGCTAGTTTAATTGCTTCACTGTTTAATCCGTAATAGTCCCTAGATCTTGAGTTGCTTAATTTATCTATTATGCCACTAACTTCAATTTCAGAAATCGGTTTTACATAGAAGGAAAATAGGACTCGATTTTTCTGTAACGATTTTGTGTAATCCCTATTATCATATTTTAGGTGAGCTTTTATGTCACTGGCAATATTTGCAAAGAAATTGTTCAGCTCTTCTACCGAAATTTGAATGTTATGGGCGTTGCCACTCTTTTGATTTATTAGGGACCATGCCATTTTCTGTACATTCTTTGCATTAATAATCAAATTTGTATTATGATCTATAGTCTCACGCCTCAGCGTGGCTCTATAATGTTCTTTGAATTTATTGTAATTTTCTTTAAAATTGTTGTTGTACTTACTGAAATCGTGTAACATTACTAGTGTATTTTTCATACCTTTAACTTTTCCACTGTATTTTATACTGTCATTTTTTTCTTTTTTACCCTTTTGATAGGAAAAGATGAATCATGACATTTGATAATATTGTCTAGTAGTATACCGGCCATTTTATTTACATCATCAGTTTGATAAAAATGTGTCCAATTGCAACAGTAGAGAGACATTTTATAATACTCGATAGTGGACTCGTTTAGTTCTGTTTTAGCATATATTAATAGATTCAATAGCAAAGTGGAGGGTAATGTTAATATTTCCCATTCCTTAAACACAGTCCTACAGCTATCACGCTTATTTAAGCTGACAATAAGTCTCACAGCTCTATTTTGTAATTTGAAGACTCTGATACTATTGTTCGCAGTTCCCCAGGCAATTATAGCATAAGAGATTATAGAATGGAACTGCGCATGATAGTACATAATCAAGACCGACCTGTCAACAACATCCCGCAACTGATTAATACAATGGCAAGCTGGAGCAATTCGCTTGCAAATGTTGTCAATGTGTATAGACCATGAACAGTTGCCTGATATTTCTAAGCCCAATAATTTAACAGTTTGAGAGAGAGAGAGAGATTTATTTATGTGAGACAAAGAATTGTGTACACTCGTCAATATTTGGTCTCCTAGGACACAATATGTAATAATAATAATAATAATAATAATAAATTTATTGATCTTTAGAAAATATACATTTTATAGATACGTCCAGATGGATAGTGAATCTCCATTTCGAATAAAACTTATAAACTAAAGTTAGGGTGTATCACATGTAAAAAGCAACATACAGAATATGGACAAACTTCTAAGTTAACAAACAATACAATACACACATATTCATAAATACATCAATAATTTATTTCAGGGTACTGTATTTCCAGCTATAAAATTGCTTCCATTTTCATTCACAACCTGGTAAAATTCTTCAGTGTTGTATAAACAATTCTCAGTTAGTATCTTTTTTAATCTTTTTTTAAAGACATGCAGTGGCAGATTACGAAATGTCATTGGTAGAACATTTAGCATTCTAACTCCGATGTTATTGCTTATCTGCAGTCTGTTTTGAGGTGTTACTAAGTTGCTCTTATTTCTGGTATCATGTTGATGAACGTCAGCGAATGTAAGATATTTATGCAAATTTTGTTTAACGATTAGAATATTAAAAAATGCTATTATAGAAAAAACAGACATTATTTTTAAAGATGTAAATAGGGGTCTACAACTTTCATCCCATTTAGCACCAGCTATACTTCTTACCGCCGATTTTTGCAGTATAAAGACTTTTTGTAAGTGACAATGGGCCGCATTTCCCCATGCCAATATTCCGTAGGTAAGTTGTGAGTGGAAAAGAGAATAATAAGTTGTTGTCGCCGCTTGCACATTCACAGTATTTTTTATTTTTTTTATAGCAAAAACGGACTTCGCCAATTTGTTACAGAGTAAGTCAATATGTTCAACCCAAAACAAATGTATGTCAATGTTGACCCCTAAAAATTTGGTTTTACGGGTAAATTCTGTATGTTTCAAACTTACTGCATTTGACTTACACTGAAATGTTAATGTTACAGTTTTACTTTCATTCAACAACAGTTTATTGAATGCAAACCAAGCCTTGGCGTGCTCAAGTATATTGTTAAGGATATACTGCCTGTCGTCTTCAATGTCTATACTTGTGCCAAAAGTTGCATCATCTGCGTACATTATTGTTTGTACGTTTAAGGTACTTAGACTGTTTGGCAAGTCATTTATGTAAACCAGGAATAGTAAAGGTCCCAGTACTGACCCTTGTGGCACACCTCTTTTTATCTGCATAACATTGCTCTGATCAGTACCACATTCAACAAGTTGAACTCTGTTTTCTAAGTAGGACTTAATCAAATCTAAGCAATTGCCGCGTACACCATAGAATTCAAGTTTGTTAAGCAAGATACTGTGCTCAACACAGTCAAATGCTGCTGTTAAATCTGTGAATATCCCCAAATATTGTTTTTTATCTTCAAAGGCTTCCTTAATGCAGTTTGTTAAGGACACTATTGCATCAGTTGTTGACAATCCTTTTCTGAAACCAAACTGATATGGGCATAGTATTTTATTTGAGTCCAGATAATTAACTAGATTGTTAAAGATTACTGTTTCTAAAATTTTAGAAAAAGCTGGTAGAATGGAAATTTGTCTGTAATTTTCTGGTTGAGTAATATCACCTTTTTTATATATTGGTATAACCTTCCCCATTTTCATAGGAGTGGGGAAATAACCTTGCATTAGACACGCATTTGTAACCTCTGCAAAGGGTTCTATCACATAAGGGGAACATTTTTTTATGATGTAAGTATTGAGTCCATTTATATCTTCAGTTTTTTTATTTTTAATTTTACTAATTATTGTTCTGATATCGTCAGGGGTAACGGGCATGAAAAACATTGAATGTTGGTTTTGTAATTTTTTATCCATGAAATTGTTCATATCATTTATTACGTGTGTCTGCAAGTTTTGCACAATGGTCTCGGCATTATTTATGAAAAAGTTATTGAGGTTATCTGCTGTTAAAGTTTCAGGATATGTTATCGGTTTACTTACTCTTCCAGCTTCTAGGTTGATGATGTCCCAAACAGTTTTACTGTAATTATCTGTTTCGTTTAGGCGATTTTGGTAATATAATTGCTTAGCAGCTGTTAATAAGTTGTTATATTGCTTTTTAAACTCTAAATAAGTTTCTTTATTCTGTATGGTAGGTTTCTGTTGATAGCAACTGAATAGAAATATTAATGTGTCCTTTGCAACTGTAATTTCAGGAGTCACCCAGTTCTTTGATCTGTAACATTTCTGCTGATTGGGGATCATTGGGAAACATATGTTATAGTAGTATATGAAAGTATTATGAAACCACTCAAATTTATCTTCTGCCCTATCCGTGGTGAAGACCTCAGACCACTCTTCTTTACTTAAATAATAGTTCATTAATTGTATATTTTCATTACTAAATTTCCTTCTATTTTTTACTGTTGTGTCATCACTATTGTGACTCATTTCACAAAGGTCCAATTGTAAAAGCTGACCATCATGATCTGATATACCCAATGATATAGTAGACGCATTAGAGCTATTAAAATTAGTAAAAATATTGTCTAAACAATTTCCTTTATTGTGTGTACTTCCCTCATAATAGTATCACTATTCGTCTTTATTAAATGACTTTCCTCATAACATTTCTTTAATTTGCTGAACCTTAAAAATACAGATTTTCTATTATTTAGAATAAGCCTATTTTCCAAAAATCATTCTTGAGCTTGTGTGAGCCTTACATTAGATTTGTCCACAGTTTGTTTTATATTACATTCCGATATTAAGAGGGATGAATCATCTGTGAATAAAATAGAGTCGTCCACAATAAAATCGTTCACATAAATAATATACAGTAAGGGACCTAAAACTGACCCTTGTGGTACTCCTGTTTCAAGGACGTCAGACTTGCAGTTATTAATTTGAACAAAGTGTGCTCTGCCTCATATAATGCCACGTGATAGCTAATTTCACTTCATATCTATAAGTTTTATGGATTTTTTGGTTTCGTAATTTGGTTAACAAATATTTTCGATTCATATTATTGTTAACCGAAAATTATTACTTGATACTTTATGCAATATTATTTTTCAATGTATTTTTAATATAATTCATTGTACTTTATTTAATGCTTCTGAGTGTGATCCTGTTATCGCTGAAAGATTCCGGCCCTTGGTAATAATCTATCTGTAAATCACTAACTAAGCTAAAAAGAAACAATGAACTGACTCGTTTTTTTCATCTAGTAATGTCTAGTTATCACGAGTTAACACATATTGTGCCTATATATATTCATTTGTGACTTCTGTCTGGCAGCCACATTTCAACGTAAGCGTTATCGACTTGTTCAAAAACTTTTTTAATATCCTAACCACATTTAACTCGATATATATGTATATATATCCACATTGGTCACCGCATAGTGAAGTTTTTGATGCGTATAATTGATGATTCTATATTTTGTTAAATTTTTTTTGTGATAAGTACTATGAGAAACATAGTTTTTCAATTTAAAGTTGAACCGCGTTTAAGGGCCGTTTTCCAAGTTTGGTCCTACTAAAAAAAGTTGTGAATTCTCATTTCTTATGGGTTGAATTGTCCGTACGCCTAATAGGTATTGGCTATAATTAATATAAAACTTACTTGTCTCGCAACAACAATAATTTTTTGCAAATGGCAAGCTGTTGTACTTCTTTTCTATGACACCCTTATAACTGTGCAGTGGAAATTGTTGTTACCAACTAATATTTTGATTAAATTTTAGCGATAGTGAAGAAGAAGAGGAATCTAGATGCATAAAAATAAGAATACGTGGAAAAAAAGGCGATGTTGTACATTTTGTGATGAGGGAGCACGATCCTTTTGGGAAAATAATGACGACGTACTGTAAAGTGGCTCACGTTGATAGAAATTTAGTGAAATTTAAATTTAAAGGAACTATTGTTAAGGAAACGGACACTATCACTACTTTAGATATGGACCACGGAGATACGATAAAAGTGAAATATCTAGATAAGTATGTAGTGACTTTTTATATAAAGAATTTTACAACTCTGGGAGAAAATCTATTAGCTCTTATGAAAAATTTAATAACCCTTGCACAAAACTTCAATTAAATAGGAGACAGTCAAATGCATTTGCGACAGTTATTAAAGTCGTTTTCCTAAAAAACTAATAAAGAAATTTCTGTAGTGATGTTTGTATTACCACTGGTTTTATACTTTTCCTACAGTTATTAAACACTTTACCGACTGCTGCAAATTTAACAGCTAGAGTCCATTCAGTTTAAGAACTGTTGCTTTTATATAGGAAGCTATTTCTCAGCTTCTCATTGGCCAAAACGCAAGGTAAGTTTACACTACAATCTCTTACGACCTTGCTCGTTGCGACTTATTGTAAACTGAACTGGTCTCAGTTCCATGTTATTTTGCATTAAATGCTTGTATACAAGATTGCGATTTATAAGTGTGATTATGAATTTTATTAACGTCGTTAGTTTTGGATTTATTTAAATATTGACCCACATATAAGTGAGTAGAGTATAGTAGGAAGATTTTGTGATGGAGGACGAGGACTATAATCAGTATGTTTGATCCACTAGCACCCCTAAAAAATGTTGTAATAAAAAAAACACCATGGCTAACGGATGATATAAAATTAATGATCAGACTTAAAGATTAAAGATTTAATAAATATAAAAAACCAAGACTAATCGCCATCGGAACTATTACAAAGATTAAAAAAATCAAACATAGTTATATGCTATGGAAAAAAAATATTTAGAATTTTGCATTAATAATAATCCTAAATTACTGTGTAACTTTTTTATTTGAAACTTGTTTCTAGCATTAGCAGTTTTTGAGAAAATCACATGTGAAAAAATTTGTCCAATAAATAAATGTCTGAACATAGCATTTACTTGTACTACAGTAAATAAAGTTAAAGATTTGGAGTAATAGTTTACTATTAACATATGGCTAGCTAAAACTTTGCAGTCGTGTAGCAAATAATACATACTTTAGAAAAAAAAATGTATAATTAAATCACCCACCTATGAGACGTGGAGGTGAAAAAATATAATGGTGACAGTGTGTTTTTGAGCACATTTTAGTAAATATCTGTTTAAATATTAGTTTTTGCAAAACATACAATAATTAATATATACAGGGTGTCCCAGAATTGAGTTCCTGGACAGGAACCTGTGATTCCTGACTTCATATTGGGCCCGTATAACCCAGCTTACCTTAGTCCAAAAATGCAACCCCGAGGAAGTACATTCTCTTAAAGAGAGACAGAACATTTTTTTTCCAATAATTTCCATTATATTGAAGATAAAATTTTAAAGTTTTCATGGGACCTGTATCTCTATAAGTACTCTATGTAAGCTTGATAACAACTAAGTATCTTTTGTATCTGAAACGCGACAGGTTTCCTGTTTCTCAAGTACCTATAACCTACAGAGAAAAAATACTAATTCATGATATTATACATAATTTCAAAACTATTAACTTGTGTACTGAAACAGGTGGACGTCTTGTGGAGCATTTGTTATTAATGTATTTTTTAGAATAATCTCTAATTTTCTGTTATTACATTTTATTCTAGAATTGTAAATAAATGTTAAATACAAATGGAGGAAAAAACGATAATTCCTTGTATTTTGATTAATATTACAAAACATTTTAAGAGTACCTTTTTGCAGCCCGTTCAGTGCTCTGCAAAAATATTCAAGTATTTTGTAATTTTGCAAGGCGATTAAGGAAATATAGCCAATCAAATATTAATTATTATGAGAAAATTTGAGAAACAAAAGATATTTGGTTGTTGTCAAGTTTGCATAGAGTACTTACAAAGATATAGCTTCCACCAAAATTTGAAAATTTTATCTTCAACATACTGGAAATTATTGGAAAAAAATATGTTTCTCTGACTCACTTTAAGAGGAACTTCCTCGTTGTTGCATTTTTGGACTAAGGTAAGTTGGATTATACGGGCCAAATATGAACTCAGGAATCACAGGTTCCCATCGGGGAACTCAATTATGGGACACCCTGTATATTCTTAAATACTCAAATTTTCTTTATTTTGTTCTTTTGTTTGTTTCTTTATGATAAATATTGACTATGATAGATTTAGTAAATTCAAATTTTGAATCGAAGGAGAAATATCGTACTTGTAGTTAAAATATCTCTGAAAGTGTTGATGATTGCAAAAAACTTAATTGTTTTTTAAAGCTTTTGAAGTTATCTTTACTTTCTTGTAAATATTAGGCATATTATGGCTAATAAATGGTGTGGAATATACAAGTGAGAAATATCGTACCTGTAATAAAATAGATAGATAGAGAGATAGATATTCCTTTATTTGTTCTTTACAAGTACCCAAAAGGGTGTGGAACATGTCACAGAAGAACTAACACAATGTATAAAATATTACAATAATGTATGTATAATATAAAAAAGATAAAAGGTAAAACTTAAGATTAAAATCATGCACTGAATTTACAAACATACACATCAACATACAAATTAAAAACTTTTTAAATATTCTACAGATTGCCCTTACAATACTTGTCCAGAGTGTAATAGGCTTTTTTACAATTAGTTTATAGTTCTTTAACTGTACCATTTCTTAAAGTATGTCGAAGCTTATTATAAATTTTGATCATGGTATATGGCATGTTTTTTTGGACAAAAGTAAAGCTGGTTTTAATGTTTAAAAGAGCATCTTTGTTCCTCGTGTCATGTACGTGGTTTCCGTCATGATTTGCAAACAGACAAGTATTCCGAACAACAAAAATAATGGATGCATGTATGTAGTGACTGACTAAGGTGAGTATTTTTTTTTTTGTCTATAAATGTGGTTTGCAACTAACTGTCTGTTTAATGTTGAATATATTTCTCAAGCATCTTTTTTGTAGTACAAATATCCCATACATATGACCTGTTCCGCCCGAAAAGATAATACTATATCTGAGTCTAGATTCCACATAGGCTTAAAAAGCTATAAGGGCTGCTTCAACACCAGTATTTTGCAATATCACTTTCAGGGCATAACAATACTTGGCTATATTATTTGCGAAGTCATCAGTATGGGCTTTCCAGTCAAGTCTAGCATCAATTTTAATTCCCAAGAAAGTCATTGCTGGGATACTTGTCAATGTACTACTACTTTCTCAATATTAGATGAGTTACATGTAAATAATAAAGCTTGGGTTTTATCTCTATTTAATTTGAGATTTATAGAAGTGAAGTATTTTTCTAAAACATGTAATGATGATAAGCCCTTTTCTTCTAGAGCCAAAGAGTCAGATGAGTGGATGACTAATGTGCAGTCATCAGTATATTGAGCTGTATACTCATCAAGTGTCATACTTAAATCATTAGTGTATAAAATATACAGTAAGGGTCCTAAGATTGAGCCTTGCGGGACACCTCTTTTAATTTTTAGTTTTTCTGATTTTTGTAATTCTCCATTACTGTCTATTTCAACTACACATTGTAATCTATTACTTAAGTATGATACTAATAGTTTTAAAGCAATGCATCTAATTTCGTATTTCTCCAGTTTCATAATAAATACGATGGTCTACACTATCAAATGCTTTTGATAGATCTAAACCGATGACAGCTGTATGTTCCTTGTTGTTCAGGGAATTAATTACTTCGTACAGAGCTTGATAACATGCTCTAATTGTGGATTTGTTCCTATTAAGACCGTTTTGTGTATTGTTTAATAAATTTTGACTTTCTAAATACTTGAGTAGGTATATTATTTTTTCAAAAATTTTGCCTACATTTGAGAGTAAAGCAACAGGCCTATAATTATTAATAACATTTGTATCCCCCTTTTTCTTATATACAACTTTTACATTAGCAATCTTTAACTTTTCTGGGAATTTTCCAGTTTGCAACGATAAATTTATTATATGACTCAGAAGATTAGATATTTCTGCAGCAACATGCTTCAGAAGTTTTACTGGTATTTCATCTCCCCTGTAGACTTTGTGTTTTTCAAGTTCTTTATTACATTGCATACCTCTTCTGGGCATGTTGGCAACAGAAATATGTTCATTCCTGAATATTTCACATGATCTACTACAACTGTATTAAAATTTATATTAGGACTGACATTTATAAAAAAATTGTTGACATTGTTTAAAACTGTGTGCTTATTATTTTCTTGTGTCAATATTCTGTAATATGGAATCATTATTGTAAGTTTTAGAGCCTATATAATTTTTTGCAAGGTCCCATACTACTTTGCCCTTGTTATTTGACAAGTTAATATATGAAATATTTGCACGTATTTTGGCTTCGGAGATGACCTTCTGTTTTTATGTTCTGGTTCTGAGATTTCACCACAGATTTTTTGTTTGTATTATTTCCTTTCTGTGTTGCAAAATGTTTTAATGCCTTCCTTAATCCATATTTTTGTTTTATTGGATCGTTTTTAGGAAAAATCATGTTCATAGTTGTTGCAAATTTGTGTATAAATAACTCATAGGCTTGATTGGGATCTTTATGATTAGTATATATGTCACTCCAGTCAGTAGATTGTATTTCTTGTTTGAAATGTTAAAGTTTTGCAGTGGAGAACACTCTCTGTTTGATTACCTTTTTGAAATTAACTTTATTTTCTGGAAGATCATTTTTTAAGACTTGAGCTTTATGATCACTTAATGCAGTTGTTATAACTTGTCCTACATAAAGATTTTCAAAATTTATAAAAATATTGTCTAATAATGTAGCTGAGGTTTTTGTTATTCTAGTTGGTTCATTGATTATTTGCATTAAATTATATGACTGCAACAGTGTTAAAAATGTCTGAATGTTGTCTTACTTCCTTCTAATAAATCTAGATTAAAGTCTCCACATAAAATTATTTTATAGTTTTTATAGTCATTTGGAGCAGTATCTAATATGTCTGTTAAAATTTGAAAGAGTATTTCAAGATTACCTTTAGCAGGCCTATAAATACATATAATAATAACTTTTAAGGATTTAGATACAATGGACGAACATTTAATGATACCCTCTGCACTTTTTTTATTCAGTTCCTGCATCTTCATTCCGTCCACACTATCACGCAAAAAAAATACAGGATCCACCATGGCCCATATTTTTCCTGGAATAAATAGCTGTTAAGTTGTAGCCTTCTAGTTGCATCGAAAATTCTTCTTCCTTTGTTAACTAGTGTTCGGTGAAACAAAACAGTTGGGGGTCACATCAGAGACTTTTATAAACACTTCAATTTCTAATAGATTGTATATTTTGATGTAATACTACACATTCTTAATACATGATTTTCTGACTTCTTAAAGTTTTTATCATTTTCAATTTTAGTTTTTGGCTTTGAGTTCACATTTAAATGAGACACTTTGGCTAACGCTATGTTTGAGGAGAGTTGATCTGCGATAAAAGTAGTTAAAGATCTCTGAAAGTGTTGCTTATTTAAAAAAATATTCCCCATTGTTTTTTACAGCTTTTGAAGTTATCTTTTTTGTAAATATTAGACATATTATGGCTAGTAAATGGCGTGGAATATACAAGTGAAAAATATCGTACCTGTAGTTAAATATCTCTTCAAATGTTGTTTATTTTAAAAAATATTCCTCACAGTTTTTTAAAGCTTTTGAAGTTATCTTTATTTTTTTGTAAATATTAGACATATGGCTAGTAAATTGCGTGAAATATACTAGTAAGTACCTTAAATAATACATAATAATAATAATAATAACTTATTCATCACAAAAAGTTAATATACTGCATGCATTTCAACTTATCTGACTAGTCAGAGTTACAAACAGTTTACAAATTGTTGAGAAAGCAAATCTTTCAAAGAAAAAAGAAAGATTAAAGCTTAATACAAACGTAGTATTGAAAATAGTTGAAAACATTACTGATATTCCAAGAAATTTATTTAATTTATTTTTGTAGACATTTTTACTGTCACTAGTTTTAAAAAAGTTTCTTTTATTGTAGTATTTTATTGCAATATAGTTAGGAGATTTTTGTCCTATATCGAGCCTTGAAAAGGGTTGGTGCATTAATTGATTACTTCTTGTATTATCAAAGTGTATCTCACGATTTGTCACAAAATTATTTTCGTTTGCTCTAATATGCAAGATAAGCTGCGAAATATATAGACATGGCAACCTCAATATGTTGAGTTTCTTGGAAATTGCCATACAACTTGTTAATGGATGAGGGTTGACCATACATCTGTGTATCTTCTTTTGAATTATGAAAGCCCTTTCTAGGACCAAAGAATCAAAGAATACTGCAGGGTTGACTGTACTAGACCGTAATACAAGGTTTTTAAAATAGTTATCTTAGGGTTCTGATAATGTAACAGATATTGCTAAGCTTAGAGTAGACATTATTTATATGAACTTCCCATGTAAGTTTATGGTCAATAATTAAGCCAAGAAATTTTATGTTGTCAGCACTTGATATGGATTTGCCACATAATTTAATTAACATATTATAATCTGGAGTACAATATTTTTCATATAAAATTTCATATGAAATGTTTTGTTTACATTAAGCGCAAGTCCATTTTTATTACACCAATCATCAAGTTGTGTAGATGCAGTATTACAATTCCGTGCAAGGCTGTTGATGTTATTATGATGCATTAGGAAATTTGTATCATCAGCATAAAGAATGGTTTTGTCAGAGGCAATGCATGCAATAATCAGTAAGGTCATTAATAAATACTATAAAAAACAAAGGGCTCAGAATTGCACCTTGAAGTACACCTAGCTCAATGTTTGTTGAAACTGACTTTATTCCTTCCACAGCAACATTTTGAAATCTATTTGACAGTTATGAGGCAGTCCAGTTGTGTGCTACACCCCGAATTCCAATACCATATAATTGATTTAGGAGGAGTTTATGATCCACAGTATCAAAGGCATGACTCAGGTCATAAAATAGAGCTACTGTATGTGTTTTATTATTAAGTGCTTCGTAGATCATTTCAACGAATTCATGAATACCGTAAACCGGGGTTACTTGAGACACTTTTTAATCTTCTTCTTCTTCTTTCGATCTTGGCCTTAGCTACGTGGCTATTTAGCCAGTTTCTAGTTTTCTTTTTGAGTTTATTTTGATTGCTTCTTATTCTCCACCATTATATTGATTTTTCTTTATTACATTTCTATACTGAGTAACTTATTGATTGGAGAGAAAGGATTGTTAGGTTTGGTAACATAAAAAAAAAAAACTCTTCTGTCTCTGGAGCGTCGGCAGAGCCATTGACACAACCGAAAATGACGCCTCGGATCAAGAACCCTAGGGTTTTAAAAGAAGGAATTTAAAATTGTGTTGGGTCGGATTATGCGGGTTTGGAATTGAATTACTTTCATGATAACACTTCTTACATTTTGAGATGCACGGCTTCTAGAAATTTTGAGATATTTTTAGCATTGTCTATATTAGGGTTTGCTAAAACTGAATTGATATTCATGGGAGCTTCATTATTTTGATTTAGTAGGGTATACAAACTATTAGAGTTTTGATAGTGTAATGTACATTCAAATATGACATGATTTAATGATCCTAATTCTCCACAATCACAATTAGGGCTCTCTTGGATTCCAATTTTGTGCAGATGGGTCGGAATTAGGCAGTGTCCAATTCTCATTCTTGAAAATGTTGTGATTTCTTTCCTAGTGAGGTTCAAGTCATGAAACCATGTTTTTGTTTTTATTCCTCCACAGATGCTAGCATAATGAGCCCCCTTAGTTATTGATATATTTGTCCATTCGATCTTCCATTCTTTATGTATTTTTTCTTTAATGTGGGGAAGAATATCTCTAAAATCTACTTTCGTTAAGTTGATGCTATTGAGGCCTGTACCTGTTTTTGCTAAGAGGTCTGCTTTATCATTGCCCTGAATATTTGTATGGCTTGGAATCCAGACTAGTTGTATCCTTCTATTTTGAGCTTTAGCTATAAAGTATGACTTCCTGGTGCTTAAGGTAATCCAGTCGTTGTCTGCTACTAGTCCATTTCTAGATAATCTATCCAGAGCACTTTTAGAGTCCGAAAATATTACAAAGTCTTTTAGATCTAACAATATGGCTTTTTTTATGGCAATTTGGATAGCCATGACTTCTGCCGAACAAATTGAATAGTAATCTTGCGCCCTTAATGCTAGAGAGACATTTATTCCTGGTATATATACTCCTATACCTACTTTTTTTCGAGCTGGATCCAGTGAACCATCTGTAAATATATACTTTGCTGAAGGCCATTTGTCTCTTATCATTCTGATGAAATCTGGATGGTTATTAGGCGAAGATTTATGGAGTCCTAAATCTACATATGATATCTTTTCTCCCGTTTGTAGATAGTGGCCATATCTGTAACATGGAAGTACATTTTGTTTTTGGATTATGTCCATGAAATATATATACAGATCGGTTGCTTCTATCAGAGGCGAAGATGGTGGTAGCCTTAGTTTCTGATTGTAATTGGCATACTGAGTATAAATCAGGGGAGTCAAGGGGCTGTTTTCAAAAGTAAGTGATTTGAATATGTATTTGCAGGCTAGCCATGTTCGTCTATATTTCAGTGGCCATTCACAAGTTTCCGCAAGAAGAGCATTAGTTGGTGTTGATTTCATTGCCCCTATGATAATCCGTAGGGCTTGAAATTGTATTTTGTCTAGTTTTTCCAAGGATGTTTTACTACAATTTAACATTAAAATACTTCCATAGTCTAAGTGTGACCTTACAATTCCCTTGTATATCATACTTAATGTTGAGGGGTGAGCCCCCCACCAAACTCGAGATATAGCTCTCATTGCATTGATCCCTCCTAAGGCTTTTTTAGCCGTGAGTTCTATATGTGATTTCCATTTCAAGTTAGAATCTAATACCACACCCAGGTGCTTGATGTTCGTTGTCCATGGTATGACATTGTCTCCCCAATAAATATTTGGAAGATCCTGGCTAATGTTACGTTTCTGAAATAAAATCGCTCTTGATTTGTTAAGAGAAAGAGTGAATCCTAGACTTGTAAAAGCAACCACGAGATTGCCTAGGGAACTGTTTATTTGTCTGATTATATCTATGATGTTACTGCCACAACTAATTATAACAAAATCGTCTGCATATCCCAGGAGGGTTGTATTTTCAGCCATTTGACTATATAAGGAGTTAGTGTATATGTTAAAAAGTACAGGACTTAATGGAGATCCTTGAGGTAATCCTACATTAGTTAATTGCGGGCCGATAAGATTTCTGCTTGTAGGATCTCTGATGTATATAGTTCTGTTCGACAGGAATTGCTGAATAAGGCTAACTGTGCTCTTTGGGATTGAAAAGCTTCGCAACTTTTCTATAAGGATGGCTGGGATAACGCTGTCATATGCAGAAGATATATCTAAGAATACTGCCACTGCTTTGTGTTTGCTATCAAAGCAGTTATTAATTTTAACTGTGAGATAGGCAAGATTGTCCATTACTCCTTTACCTCGCCGGAAACCGGATTGACTTGGTGATAGCAGGTCTTTACTTTCTAAGTGGTATTCGATTCTATTTTTGATTATTACTTCCAGCAACTTACCCAAACAAGATGATAGAATGATAGGACGATAACTAGAAACAAGGGTGGGATCTTTCCCAGGTTTAAGTATAGGGCAGGCAATTTGTATTTTCCATTCTTTTGGAACTGTTTGTTCTATCATTATTTTATTAAAAAGGGTAACAAGATATTCTATTGCACGAACAGGAAAGTTTTTAACCATTGAATAAGTAATTTCATCTAATCCTGGAGCTGAATCTTTTTTTTTTTGGAGTAATACTGTCTCGAGTTCTTCTGTGGTAAAAGGATTTATTTCTTCTAGAGGTTCACTTTCTATGGAAGGTAGATTTTCTGGAGCAAAAGGCGGGGTTAACGAATCAAGGAAATCATATAACCAGTTTGAGTCAATTGGAGTTACGGCCTGAGGAAGTGTTTTGTTGTTATTGTAGCATTTGACAGCTCTCCATACTACTTTGGTGGGCGTTTCTCTATTTAGCGTTTCACAAAAATTTTTAAATCCTTCTTTTTTTTTGCACCTGAGTATTTTCCTTGTTTTAGCTATCGTTTTTTTTGCCTGTATGTAATTAAACAGTGTTGCATCCCTGGTAAATAAGGTAATGGCATCTCTTCGCTTTTGGATGGCCTCATCACACTCTTGATCCCACCACGGGGTGGGGGGTTTAGGATATTGGGATAATTTTTTGCGGGGGATCGACTCACCTGCAGCAAGCGAAATTATGTTGGTAAAATCTTCATAAGTTGATTCCTTGGTAGTCTCCATGTATGTATCAATAATAGACCTGTATTTTGCCCAGTTGGCCCTATTACAGTTGAAGGATTTGTCTTTAGTTCTGCTAGTTGTTGTATCGCATGGGTTTTGATTTACATGAAGTGTGACCTTAATTGGATAGTGATCGCTCGTTCCTGGATCTTTAATGGTAGTCCATGTGTTACATGGAGCTAACTGGGGGGAACACAAGGTTAGATCTGGTGCACTCTTATGTTGATGAGGGGGAGTTATACGGGTGCTCGTTCCATTGTTAAGAATTATTAAATCCAGATCCTCGATAATTTCACAAATTAACTTTCCATTACGATTTTCTATGCCTGACCCCCATAATGGGTGCTGGGCATTAAAATCTCCAGTTATAACAAGATTATTGTAATTGGACAACATATTCTTTATAGGGTTTACTGGTATGTGAATATTCGGTGGTATGTAAATGTTAAATAATGTAAATTTTTTTGTTTCTATAGCTTGAATTTGAAGTTTCTCTGGGAAGTCTCTGGGAGTGATGACAGTTACAATTTTGTGTGGAATGTTATTTTTAATAATGATTGCTATGCCTCCTTTGCCGTCGGATCTGTCGTTACGGATAATTCTATATCCGGGAATTTTAAATCTTATACTGTCCCTCAGCCAAGTTTCTGAGAGAGATATTATGTCTGGGTTTTCTTCCTTTATTAATATCAGTAAATTTTCTTTATTTGAGTTTATGCTTCTTATATTCCATTGTATAATTTTATATTGGGGGTTTAATAGTATTCTTGTGATATCTGCGAACTTGTTTCCATGTTATCAGATGATTGGTCTAAATTATCATTAGGGGATTTAGCAGTGAAGCTAGGGAAAAATGAATATAGATTTGGAGATTTTTCCAAGAGAATTTTTACAAGTTTTATTACTTCTATTTCGGTAAGTGGTTCATTGGTCAAGACTTCTGCAAGCGCGTTGCTTGCTTCTTTTCTATTATTGTCTTTTGAGACTTCTTGTCTGTTTGAGGTACTAGGCATATTATGTTTACTGTAGTTTGGAGTTCGATTTCTAGGTAGTGGCAGCTGTAGGGGCACCGCGATTGATTCATCATTTGATCGAGTAAGGGTGTTAACCCGAGAATAATTTGGGGTTCTAGAAGTAGGGGGGAAAAGACATTGTGAATGAGCAGCGACGTCATAATTTGGAGATGTAGGAATTGTTTTCCTTTTTTTTCCTCGAGCAACTGTCGAATATTTCTGTTGCCTTTGTGATTCTGGAGTTCGGTAAATATTATTGCGTCTTTCTCTGATTGTAATCCCTTCTTCTAATTCATGTTCATTTACTCTGTTTCTTAGAGAGGGGAAGTTTTTTAACTTTAAAGATTCTTCATTCTGTACGTTTAATCTATCCTTATCTAAGTTTTCTTTAGGGTACCTTTTTGCTGCTTCAAAAAAGGATATGTTGTCACATGCCATTACTTCATTTATTTTCTTTTGTCTAGAGTATTCTGGGCAGGTTTTATCTGTGACTAAATGCTCCTTGTTGCACTGTATACATAATGGTCTATCCTTATTGCAAGTATTCTTTTCATGTTCCTTGTTTCCACATTTTTCGCATCTTGCTGTACCTCTACATTGAGTTTTTGTATGTCCATATCGGAAGCATTTATAACACAAAACTACTGGTTTAACATAGGTATAAATCTCCTGCTTATTATGAAAAATATATATGCGTGCAGGGAGAATTTTTCCTACAAAAGTCAGTAAAACAGTGCCTGTTGGCAGATACTTAATTTCATTTCCTTCCTCATATCGTCTATTTAAACGTCTTACCGAAACTACTTTGTATTTTGTATCAATATTGTTTAAAATATCTTCTTCTGTAATGGTTTTCCCCACTCCTCTAATCAGTCCTCTGCATGTGATAAGACTGACTGGAATAAAGACTTCATAACCCATCTGCGTGATTTCTTTATTTTTTGCAAATTCGTTGGCTGCTACTGCTGTGTGAAATGTAACACCTACTCTATTGGCTCCTTTGCGTTTGATTTCTTTAATATTCTGTATTTTTAAATGTACTAAAGTTTTACCGAAGTCCATGGGATGTAAGTTTCCTAAGTTTTTCCCTGATTCTTCCACACTTTGTACTATGACTTCAAATGGACCAATATCAGTTTCTGAGTAAAATACAGCTTTTCTTTCGCGATTTTTATTAGTTTCCAGGGGGGGATTTATTTCCCCCCCTCCCGACGAGTCGCCCATGGGCGACTTGAGAGGTTAGGTTAGGGATTGAATGTTTGAAATAACAGAAAAACAAATAAACAAACAGAGATTATACAAAATTAATGGAGTAATCTTATTAGTATGGAAAGGAGTGAGAGTACTGATGACAAAAACAATAGTTACCAGTATAGAAATACTTTTAAAACACTATTTTATCACTGAAGATTTACGCGCGTCCACACTGTTTGACAACTTGGTCGCGAAAAAAACGACACTTTTTAATAATTATGATTGTATCTTTTTCAAGGGGGATATAAAATTTTGTTTATTAGCTTACATGATGGAGAGACTCTTAATGAACTGGATTATGTAAACATATACAGAAATTAATGAGGAAAAATACCTTTTTTAAATTTTTTTTTTTTACTGTCTCAAGTTACCCTTAACTTGGGGAAACTTGAGACACCCCTAAATTTCCTATTTAAGAACAAGATAACTGAGCTGTGAGTTACTTGAGACACTGTTCTTATTTTTTAAATTACTTTGTACTGGTTAAAGCACATTAAAAAGCCTTAATACAAAAAATATATATACTTTATTGTATAAACACTACAAAAAACCATAAAGGGAACATGTATAAAAATGGCATAGCTCTATAATACAACAATCTTGTTTTAAAACAAATCAAAACATATTAATAAAAAAAAAATAAAAATTCGATTTCTTAAGCCAAAAAATGGGAATTATATAAATATTAACGATTACAAATTAATATCTTTGTCAAATACATGACGGCCCCTTCTTATAGCAGGTTGCCTTAATGCACAAACGTTTATATTGTCGGGGCGACATGTCTCAAGTTACCTAGAAAAAGAACATTTTTTACTTTTTATTTTATAAATAGAAAAAAACATAACCTATTCTTTTCCCCATAGCATGAATAGATTCTCCTTGCATGCTCTGTAAATGGGAAATTTCAATGTATGAACATTATTATTTGCTTAATACTTACGTAGGAGACTAGTCAAATAAAAAAATATTGCAAATATTTACAATGTTTTCAAGTAACGGAGACACATATCGATACCTATTTGCCAGAGTATCGTAAGTCACATTTAGTAAACTTTACAGGAGACGTTTTTTTTTATTATTTGAGTGTTAGATGTTGTAAATACTGCGATTATTACGCCCATATCATTTTGAGGTACCATTTTAGCTAAAATCAGTATAATTTGGCATGATTTCCATGGTTTTCCTATTTTTTATGCTACTTACGTTATTTTGGCAAAACAAAATTAGTAGGCTATACCTAAATAATTATCGTAAGTAGGGTACTTACGATAGACTGGCGTTTGTAAATACAGGAGCAAATTTACTTACGATGTTTTGGAAATAATGTTTTTTTTGTTAGATAAATTAGCTACACAATAAAAATTCACAGTGTATTTTATTAAAGAAGTTACAGTTGTTATATTTCTGAAGATAATAATAATATAATAATAAAAAAACGCAACATAAGTGTTATGATATTATTAACAAAACAAGGATTTATTCTATCCTGTTTAATTTTAAAACAGTAAAATAAACAGCAATGATTTTATAATTCATTTTCAATGGTGTCGCAATCCTCCTCATCTGTTTCTGGCAAAAAGTCTCTAACTGTGTTGTTACATTGCATATTCAAATATTCATCGTGGTACTTAATTGGTATCACATTTTTTTTACATAGGTCTTCCAAATCTTTTTTTTCAATATTGAAATTGGTAATTTTTCTAGATATAATTGATCGATTTGTCGCACGTGATCTTGGTTTCTTTGTAAACGACGAGCTGAAAACAACAATTTAAATTTGGTAACAAAGGGCTATTATATGAAATTAGACTTACTGCTTTTCCTAGAATTCGTTGGTTCCTTTTTTAATTCAAGGAACTGCAATTCCCCATCGTCGTAAGTGTAATTAATAGCAATCCGCGAATTGCCTTTCTCAATAATGGCTTGCCTCATTTGGGATATTTTAAATTTATTACCATCAACTGTTTTGGTTTTGACTGATGGGGGTATTGCTGCATCCCTATCTTTTTCCAATTGAAAAACTCGTTATATTGCATTCTTATCGTCTTAAAATGTTTTGGTTTAGTTCTTGAATTTGCAATTATTGTGTCCCACTCGGAGGGAGCCCAAATAATTCTACGTTTAAGAAATCGTTCAATAGTCGCATGCACTGTGTCAACTGGCATATAGGTATGACCAGGCAATAAGAAAACTATTTTAATTTTTTTTACATACTTTGACGTCTCTTGAAGAAATACGTGCAACATGGTGAGCATTGCTCTATTTTTACTCTGTCCTGCACAACTGTCGCAGTACAGAAGAACTTCCTTGAAACCTCTTTCATCAACATCTGTCAGGTATTTATGTATTATTGAGCAAATTTCGTTGCATCCACGATTGCCGTCACACTCTCCCCATAAGAAACAGAAGCCATTTTGCAACCCACTTTCATACACTGTTTCGTTATAAAATGAATACTTTCTGGAATAGTAGAGAAGTAAATTATCACCATGGGGCGTGTTCAAAACTTTTTGCATATCGAAACTTGCACATAACACCTCAGAGTTAGTTTTCTTTTGGTCTGCTAAAAATAAACTTTTACATTTTTCCTTACTCTTAAGATGTTCATCATAAATTTTCTTAGACTTCTCCGTCTCTTTGAAATCTACGTCTTTTCTGCTCTCACAGATTTTGCACTTATCCTTCTTAGGTAGGTGAAAACCTAAATTAAAATCCCGCTTGAATATATCTCGAAACACCTTTAGTGACACAACAGTATTTCTATTATGTAATTCTTTTTGATCTCTTTTAAAAATCGTATACAAATAACTAACATTCCTCAATTCTGAACACAGATATTTTCTGGTACTTTTATTCCTACAATAATGTGAGGGTACTGCAGGTAGTTTCATAAGAAATTCATGAACGATATTTTTTTGTTCCTCGCTAGTTTTATTATGCGGAGTATGTTTTCCTCTTCTATCAACTTTAATGCTTTTTTGAACTGCTTTGGTCACTAAATATCTCATGGTCATTTGTGAGATGTCCAATGTTTTGAGTAAAAATTGTTGACATACTTCTATTTCTACGTCGTTCCAATTTATAAAATAATTGAAGGAATTTTGGCGCCTACTCTGGCACGCCTCTTGCTTTCTTCGCTTAATTGGGACTTTCTTTATACAAGAGAGAAGCCAACTGCGCTGCCTTTCATAATTACCTAAGCCCCAGTAGAACTCATGAATTTCATGGCGCACTGTGTCTTTAATTTTTGCTCGGCAGTTATGTTGGCAAGCTTTTTTGCAAGGAATATCTTGTACATTTTTTCCTTTTCCCAAATTATGTTCATGCTTCCTTTTCATTTTTTTCGTAAGTTCTTTCTTTTTTCTTAAACCTTTTTTTCCTACAACTGAATCTTCTGGATCACTCTTTTCTTGATTCACACTTGAGTCTACTTTGTCTTTGACCAGATACAACAGAATAATCAGAAGAGACAATGCTTTCACCAAAAAGTAGTGGTATAGTTTTTCTGTTAGTATTATTGACAACTTCGCCACTCTCACTGCTTGAAGAATCGTAATCAACTAGTTTTCTTTGAACTATTGTTGACGTTGTGGCATTCTTCTCTTCTACGTTATTTTCTTCGTAACTGCTGACTAACTGAAGCTGATCTGACCTATTCATAAATTGTCTGTTCAGTTCTCTAGTAGGTGTTACAATAATATTATTATCATCACCAATGTTTGTAAATAATTGTTCCAATTCAGTATCTATAATAATGTCATTACCTCTATCTGATAATATATTTTCTTGAAATTCATTTACAAAAAGCAAGTCTTTGGGTGAAATACAGATCTGGTCTAATTCACATTCCTTACTGGTTCCACATAATAGTATAGGCATATTATCGATTTCTTTTTCTGTAAACAACTCTCCATTTTGAATATTAATGGCCCTTGCCTTTTCCATAATTATGTCCGTTCTTGACTTAGTTTTTATGTCTTTAGAAGACATATTGAACAGGTGACCTACCAATAGATGATGAAAGTAACAACACTAAAACTTATGTAATTACGGTACGTTAATGGTTTTTGGTACCCACTTATGTTTTATATTATTTCTCTCATTTAATAGGCATACACACAATGAAAATATTAAATACAAGCAATGTAAAACTTATTAAAAAGTAGGTAGTCATGTCTTATTTTTTGCGGGATTATTATTATTATTATTATTATTATCAATATTACTATTATTTGAAAAAGGTTTAGCCGATGTTGTAGAATACATGCTTAATAATAATAGTATTTCAATAATTTTTGACATTATGATTGAGGACATTGTTAAATTGGAGTTTGAATAGTTATTTAGTTTATTTCACATCAATTAAATGAAAATAAATTATTACATTATGTTGCTTGTGCAGTGTGCATGTCTTTCAAATTAGAAAAATAATATAATAACATGTAAAAAAGTACATACGATAATAAATATCTAGCAGACTTCTAAAAGGCAAATCTAAATCCTCTCATAGTCATTTGACAGATAATTAGGTTAGAAAAATAAAAAAAGTGTATCATAAAACATCACTATTACATTACTTCCCAATTGATAATTACTAAAAAATGTTTAAGGAAGTTAAAGGACAAATAACTAACAAGGATTTTGTCCGACTAGAGCTGAATTCACCAGTTTCAAACAAAATAATGACAAAAATGATACTTACAAATTGAATGTATAACACTATACTGTTCTCAGATCTCTATCCCCTCTCCAGTATATTTGAGGTACTTGCGATAATCTGGCAGGATATACTTCCAGTTGTCCGCATACTTACAACAATTCTGCCAGTACGCAATTTTATAAGTGTCGTTTACGATATACTAAAATTAGTTTTTCCGCTATTTTTATTTAACATAGGCTTACAATACTTTGGCAGAAAGTCTGCAGCCATGTACTGTTTACGATAGGTGTATAATCTTAATTTCATAAAAAAATGTTACTTACGATACTCTGGCAAATAGGTATCGATATATCAAACAAGAAATTTTGATTTTTGTTGACATAAAACAATTTACACATACGACAACTGACAGATGGCATATCGGGGTACGTTCGAAAATTCAACTCCTGTCTATATTTAACCTTCATTTAAAATGCCGTCATTTGTCTCAATTAACCCTTAAGTCTTAAGTAGTTGTAATTGTAGATTTATTTTTTCTAAAACCATTGGATTGGACAAGATTTGTTCCGCCTGGTAAAATGATCATTAAAGAGGTTAGAAACATCTATCGGGTTTGTAATTAGTTGGTTTATTTTTAGACAAGCAGAAACTTCTTGTCTCGCCATCACGTTTGTTATATTCACTCATTATTTTTCAGCTTTCTTTCATAACATCAATGCAAGCTATCCTGTCATCATTGATTTTTGTTTTATAATCATTTACTATTAACTTGTATAATATTTTAAACTCATTATATCTAGCTGTGTATATAGGATCTTGCAGAGTTGTTTTTCAAGTTTTTCCATTTCACACAATTGAACATGTAAACTTTTTATATGAGGTGTACACCACTTTTTATTTGTATTTTTCATTTCAATCTTTGTTATTGGAAATGCACAATCGATAAGTGAATGTGGAGTTGAATATATTTCAAATTTGGTGTTAAAACCTTTGGCATCATATATCTCTTGCCAGTTTTCTTTGGCAATCAAATTTTGAAAAGTTTATAAATTGCTATCATTAAAATTTCTTTTATAAACACAACTAGAATTATTTCGTTCGTTAAGAGTTATTAAAGATTTACAGACCTGGTATGTATCGTCTGATAAATATGAAGGAAGTACGTCAAGAGATGAGATAAGCAAGATTATCCATGTAATGAGTATATGGGGTAGATGTAAGAGAAGACCCACATAATATATTATACACTTTTGCTGCATTTAAGCCCGACCGGACTGTTTTGGCTTATTAATAAACGCTATATGCTATCTGTATATACATTGTACCAAACATATAGCATTCTGTGTTGTAAAAGTCTCCAGTCGAGCTACGAAATGCCGTCAACAAGTGAATCTCTTTCTTTTACACTATCGGCATGTGGGCAATTACTACGACATCTGTCATTAATACCTCCTTTCGTTTCATTTTAATACAGCGGTATGACAAAGATAGAGACGTACAACACTGTCGAATGTTTGGCTTGCGCTTTTAGAATAATTGTTTTTCCACCACGGTTTCTTTGATGATTCTTTTTCAATGATTATCTTAAGTTCGACATCATCATAATTCGTTTTCCAATTAACTTAGCCTCAAAGGTCTGCATATAATTAATATAGTGCATTTTTTCAGTGCCATGTATATGTCACTAAGAAAACTTTTTGATATTTGGCGTCAAGAACATGACATGAATTATTATCTGTAGCCTTGGTGGAAAAGCAAAATTCTAATATTTTAACTTCTGTCGAGAAAATGAACGTCATGTCTTTATTAGATCGAAAGCTTCTCTATTTTACGACTTAGACCGCTATAAGTTTGGTACGGTCTATAGTCTATAACATTATTCATTTGACAATTTTCGAAAATGTTGTCTATACATGTATTACTATATCTCGTTATTCTAGCGGCACAGTCTATGTGATATTATAAGATGAAAAAAAATTTATGAGGCTACGTTTTTCAGAGCAGTTTTCAAGAAAATTCACATTTACATCGCCAGCCAAAATATATGTTTTTTGTTGTAGATTTTATGACATATTTCTAAATGGTGGATAAATTCTGTAAAATTGTTGTCTGGTGTCTGTACACAGCAATTATGTAGACTTTTCCTTCTTCCATAGATGTTTTTACAACTATACATATTTCAAAGTGTTTTTCAATACAAGTCGTATTCTAATGGTTCAATATCAATACCATTTTTGGTATTGATATTTGGTATTAAACAAAAACATATGTTTAGTCGTATTTTTAAACAAAATCTCATTTTTATATATAATAAATGTTTAATCTGAAATACATATAAGAAATGCTTAGAAATCATGTAGTTTGTTAAAATACAATAGAGTTCTTCTGGTTAACACTAACTTACTGTCCAAATTTCAATACAATCGAACTTTTCGGTCTCAAATTATCGTGCTAACAAGAAAAGTGACGAACGGACAAACAGAAGACGGGCAGACATTTTGAAAGTTGTTCAGAATTCGATCACTATCACAGTGATATATAAATATATAAACATTTTTCTCTACGAGCGATATTATTAGTTTTAGAATTGCGCCGATCGAATGCAATATATTTTTCGTTTTGTATTTGCAAAGAGTATAATGAGAGAATCTAGGTACTAAAATTTATAGTTTAAGAACTCTTTAATTGAATAAAATCCCTTCGTAATTAGAAAATTTTGAAGTGTTCTTTAAAGTCCTTAACAGATAAGGTTTTGTGGTTGTTGGGTAAGTGATTATAAATTTTTATTAATTGGTTCACAACATTTCTTTCGAATATGCAATAATGATAGTAATTCTAGTGATACACTTACAAAAAAATTGAACAGGACTTTTCAAAAAAGCGAATTATGCTCTCTCAAGTTTGTTTGTAAGGACATTGGTACCTTCTTTATAACGTCCTTATTACTGTGCAGTGAAAATTATTGTTGTCAGCTAATATTTTATTTACATTTTAGAAAAGTGGGTGGCAAAAAAAAAACTAATGAATACAAATGCATCAACCTGAAAGTACGTGAAGAAGACAGTGTTGTACAATTTAGGATCATGAGCCACTCCCCTTTAAAGCATCTAATGACGAGGTACTGTCACCGTGCTGGTGTTGCTAGACATTTTACTAGTTTTAAATTTAATGGAAATGTTATAAATGACACGGATACTCTCACCACTTTAAATATGGAGAATGGAAATACGATAGAAGTGGACTGCCTGGATAAGTATGTAGTAACTATTTATACAGAGAGCACCATAAGTAACGGATAAATTCATTATCTACATAATTTACAATTTATGAATAAAATCTTAAAACACGTCAATTTTTAATTCTAAAATGGTCGGAGATGGCCGGATATTCGGCATTCGCCTATTAGGCCATAAGCCCACTTCGACGCATCTCCAATTATTTTAAACCTCTCACTTCAACCCGCTTGGAGTGACAGCTACTCCTTTAAAAAATTTAAATGGAACGAGGGTGCTTGTGATAGCTCATATATGAAAGAGTTTTCAATTCTCTATCCAGCAATATAAGGTTTTTTGAATTTTGTATATTCTTCATCAGGAAAATTAAATTTGAAAATTTTAAAATGCATTTGAAATGTATCTAAACTATTTATGCTTATGTACCAAATATCTGTCAAATCTCACTTTTCTAATTAATTTATTTTTGTCATGTCATAACATTCAATTTAAATGTATTGTTTTGTTGATACCCAGGTGGCAAAATACGCAACAAAAAGAAAGAAGTAAAAATGGTTTCTTTTACATATCAGAAAAAATTATAATTTTCTTATTTGTTACATCTGTACAAACTTATAATTCTAGTTATTTATCGCTGATTGTCAAGTTGATCATTGTTTTGACAATGAGGCTTTCGGTTACATAAAGAATTGAAATTTTGATATTATTAGGATGTGGTGATAAAACAAGAATGCAGAAGCTGATATGTGAAATCTACAATACTAAATATCCTGACTGTCACCTTTCTTAGTCTACGGTTAGTAGAGTGTAGAAAACAAATTTCGTGAATTTGGAAATGCCACAGATATTTTTAAATCTGAAACGCATTTTAGTCACTTACTTATAAAGAATTGGATATAATAATAATAATAATAATAATATAAGTTTATTTGCAAAAAAACCATTTACAAGGAAGACAATTTACAGGTAAGAAACAAATTTTGTTATTATAAATACAATGCATATAAACAAGGATACAAACAATAATAGAAATAAACTAGAGAACCCACAAAAAATTAAATTTTGCTCATGGGCTTCACAATACTTGAAATAAGAAAAAATATTATTATAGTACCTACAATAATTATTACATACATGCACATCCATACAAACATATTCGCTTGTATAATTTATGGAAACTTATAGTCTCCAGGAATTTGAAACATTAATTGTTTCTCAAAAGGTCTGGGACCTGCGTGAAAAAATAAAAAATATCCCAAAACTAATTTGTAGGGAGACTATAATCAATTAGCAATATATTAGGCACATACATTATTAAAATAAATGTGTAAAATTAATACCAGTATAAAAAAATGATATTAGTTAAATATTAGCGACTTCATTTATAGAAGAGAATGGCAACAATAATGCAAAATAAGATATATCTCGAGATTTATTCTAAACTATAATAAAAATCTTTATTAACCACTTTAGATACATAGTGTGAACATGTGGCAAGTCAACAAAAATGGTAAATAACAGTATACAAATGTGGATATGAAAATAACAAACTAAACATTTAGGGCCAAAATACGTAAATAATATATAACAAATAAATATATAAGAATAATTACAACAAACAATACGTGCAAATGGACATTATAGTGCAAACAGATAATAAATAAAAGGAACATAAAATCGTACCCTATATTCACTTAACTAGAGCAAAAATGTATGAATTCTTGAATATTATAAAATGCATCAGTCAATAACAAAGCCTTCAGCTTTTTTTTTTAAACTTCACAAGACTTCGATATTTGTATTTTCAATGGCAGCTTATTGTAGAGTTGCTCCAGCATATTTAGGAGATTTTTTGAAAATTTCGTGATCGTGCCTGATAGTGCACATTCTGTTCCACCCTCTAGTACTGTAGGCATGGAAGTCACCGTTGATTCGAGGCTTACTTTTATTATCATGAACAAATGTCAACAATTTCACGAGGTAAATCGATGTCACAGTAAATAATTGTGCGCTTTTAAATGTCTCCCTGCGCGATTCACGGTAGGGTAAGTCAAACATGAGTCTAATTACCCTTTTTTGAATAACAAAGACCCTATTGACATCGCTTGATTGCCCCCATACATTAATGCTGTAAGCTATATGAGAGTAAATGACGGCATAGTATACATTTATTAGTGCATCTCTGTTAAGCATACTTTTTAGTGAGCTAATGACATCAAAACCTTTATCTAATTTGCAGCACACTTCATCAATTTGATTATAAAAATTAAAATTTCGATCAAACTATATCTTATTAAGTAGTATTTTTTAAATCAATGTCGATGAACATGTAATCTATTTCTCTCACATATCTATTTTTTTACTTCTTTTTTATATTTATATTTAGAATTTAGCTTTTTCTATTTTAGGTACAACTATGGAATTTATTTTGTATTGCATGTTATAGTCATGTTCAATTGATTTAAATTCATTCTTCTTATAATGTTGCCTAATGAGCAAGGTGTGACAGTATAATTGCCGCGTATCGAACAATTTACTTTCATTGAACAAATCGTTTGTAGGGTAGGTCCAGTGTTTTTTATATACAATCTTTATAATTAATTTCTGTATAGTTTGTACGGTATTTAAATGGACGTTGTTGGCTGCTTTCCATGCAATTATACCATAGCTAATATGAGACTTCACTAGTGAATGGTACAATATTTTCATCTGTTCAACCTGCAATACCTGAGATAAGCGTTTAAATTTGTACAACATTTTTCTTAATTTTTTTACAATATTATTTATGTGAACATCCCATTTTAATGTATTTTCTATGTAAATTCCCAAATATTTAAGGTTTTGAACAGATATGAAATATTTATTGTTGATTGTCTTAATTGCACCTGTAGTCTGTTATAGTTCGGCAGACATCTGTTATAAGAAGTGAAGGCGATATAATAGGTCCTAGTGTAGTTTATCGTCAATAATTTACTACTGAACCAGGAAAGAATTGTAGATAAATCATCTTCTACAGTTTCTTTTAACGATACCCAATCATTTTCACTCAAAGGGATAGCCGTATCGTCAGCAAAACTGACAATATCACCCCTTGTTTTTAATTTAAATAAATCATTTAGGTATAAATTAAAAAGTGTTGGTCCCAAAACAGTTCCCTGAGGAACCCCACATTGTACTATTTGTATATCATTTAGAAAATCGTTGACCTTTGTGCACTGGTTTCTATTGGTCAAGTAGCTTTGCATCAATTTATATGGAGTTCCCCGAAAACCAATTCTGTCCAGTACTTTTAGTAGTTGAGTGTGACTAACTGTCAAAGGCTTTGACGAGATCTACGAAGATGCACAGCGTGGGCTTTTTGTTATCTATATATTTATTTATTTTTGATGATGTGATATGATATACTGTTAGATATTCAACATCCACATATACCTACAAGACAAGTTGCCTCCGATAATGATGTTAGTAAAATGACCATATTGGTTCAAGAACTTAACGATGATGACCCCAATCGCCAATTGAAATTTTGCGGAATCATAGCAAATAGATGCCAAGATGATTCGATATTTATAAAAATAATTCTTTTTTCTCATGAGGCAACTTTCGCCTTAAATGAAACAGTCAACGAACAGAACTGTAGTTACTGGAGTACAGAAAATCCACATTGGACGATGGAGGCCAATACTCAATATCCTGAGAAGGTGAATGATTGGGCTGGAATTATAAATTCTCAAATTATCGGACCGTGTTTCTTTGATAGCCCATTAACTGGTGCGCCTTACTTGGATTTTCTGTAAAATTTTTTAGTTCCAGAGTTAAGTATTCTTTTCACAGATGATGAAAACCCTAATGAAATTGTTAGGAATATTTCAATAAAATTATGCTCAAAAAATTTCATTTTAGAATTAAAAATGGACATGTTTTAGGATTTTACTCATAAATTGTAAATTACGTAGAAAATGAATTTATCCATTACTTATGGGCCTCACTGTATAAAGAATTTTGATAAAAGTTGTAGTTACCAAACTGCAAGGAAAATGTAGCCATTATTAAAAATTCATTAACCCTTGCACGAAACTTTCGTTAAATAGGGGACAACCAAAGTCATTTGCTACAGTTATTAAATTTTATTTTATTTAAATGTTGTATACGTCTTATATTTCAGTACATACTTGGATACTTCAAATATGGAGGACGAAGGTATAATAGAAATGGACTTTCGAGATAAGTAAGTTGTAATTATAAAACTGTAAAAAAATCTACTAGCTATTATTAAAAATACGTTATCCCTTGCACAATACTTTACTAAATAAATAGGGGACAGCGAAAGTCATTTGCTACAGTTACTAAATTTATTTTCCTAAAAAACACTAATTCAATTTCAATTCAATTCAATTTATTCAATTCAAAATTCACTTAATTAGAGTTACATATTTCTTAATTTACAATACTGTCATTAATTTTAGGGATTTTTTCTTATATAGCACCTAGCTGATTAAACAGCTGTATGTGCTCAAAAGATAATTAAACTAAGTATAAATGATAACTATACAACACATTTTGTAAAACAATAAACAGTAATTTATTAACATAAATAACTGGGTGATCAATACACCTTAACTAACTCAATAATCTAAAACTAAAATTAAACTAATGCTGGTTAATTATTTACATATACATATATTTATAGAATATTTATAAAGTCATTGTATCTCTCAGTAATATAAAGTCTGCATTTTTTGTTAAACTTTTTGAAATTTTTTATATGTCTAATGTTAACTGGCAGCAAATTGTAAAATTTAGGTCCTAATAATAATAATAATAAAAGTACTTTATTGAGTAAAAACCCAAATGGCCATTGACCGAAGTCCTTCAGCCTTTTAGGTCCTAATAAAGGTTAAAGTCTAAATTTTTATAATGATATTTGTATTACCATTAGTTTTATACATTTTCTATGGTCATTAAATGCTTTACCTCCTGCTGCATATTTAACGACTAGTAATTATTATTATAAAGACAATTTATTATTATCAGAGGTCGGTATTACCTGTCGCATATGTGGTTAAAGCAGCGTTGGCTTTGGATTATGTGTCCGTGCATAAAGATTTGCAATTGGAATTTTTTTAGCGAATTCCGTATTATCCAAAGCTGATAAATTATTATATACACTCGCTCGAAGAAAACTGGAGGTATAAGGGGACGTACTTAACACTGAATTAACATACACGAGTATTTTTCAATGCCGATTACAAGAACAAAAGTTTATTACTATATGTTTTGAAGTTAAAATTCATTGTGTTTCCCTGAAAATCCATATACCGGGTGCAACAAGTAAGTGGCTCACCCTTATATTTCCTTTATTTTTTAACTTATTCATTTGAAATTTGGGGTGCATAAACTACCTGTAAAAATGGATTTTTGGACATGAAAAATGGTATGAGACCATTTCCGGTTTACCCGGAAATGACCGTAACTTTCGAATTTTAAATGGAACACCCTGTATATTTTTACATATTTGGATTCAAGGCAACATTCTAAATACACCATGAGAATTTCGCGAATTTTTGAGTCGATGTTCAGTTTTTTTAAGCATTTTAAGATATTCGTCTAGAGTGCTTTGGAATACCAAAATTTGTTCTACGGTATGTAAAGTCCAAGGGAAAAATACAATTTTTCATTTAATTTCATTAATAACCATTTACGAAGCCTCCAAAGTTGAACATATCACTTTTTTATCGAAAACTTTTTTTTTTCAAATGGAAAGGTGGTGGCTCATTATGTTCAATAAATTATAGATTTTTTTCTGAATTTTTTGATATATGAAGTAATTTAATACCACTTCCGGTTTCGCAGGAAATAACCCTAACTTCTGATTTTTAAATGGAACACCCTGTATATTATTAAATTTTTTGATTCAGAATGAATTTTTGAACATGTGTAATGATTTTTATAAATTTATGGCAAGTTGTTGCTTTTTATAGCAATTATAAATTTTAATCTAGAATGCTAAGAAATAAAAAAATATGTACTTTGTCATTTTAGATTGCACAGGAAAAAATATTTATACATAGTTACTATTATTAACCATTTTGTAGTCATTTTAGTGCAAGTAATTTACTTTTTTTGAAATAACTCTTTTTTTCAAATGGGACGGTGGTGGCTCCTTATATCCATTAAATTGCCCTTTTCTACGAATCCATTGATATCACTATGCTTGGGTTTTTATTAACATTTATTTAAAAAACTGTAAAAATCGATTGTACTTGTGGTATTTTAAATCTGCAGTTATTATTATACGGCTATCAAGAAATTTCACATCAAGTTACCCTTGCATTTTAAAAGAGAAACAAAATAAACGAAATGACAGTTCTCTAACTGAAACTTTTAGTTAACTATTGCAATTTCGCATCAAGTTACTCTTGCATTTTAAAAGAGAAACAAAATAAACGAAATGACAGTTCTCTAACTGAAACTTTTAGTTAACTATTGCAATTTCGCATCAAGTTACCTTGTATTTTAAAAGAGAAACAAAATAAATTAAATGACAGTTCTCTAATTGAAACTTTTAGTTAAGTATTGCAATAATGGTGTATACAAATAATGAAAAAGTTGGAAATTAATGTGCTAGCCATAGTAAACTATGATCAAATTGCTTCTACGAGACAAATCGCAGAGGAATTGGGTTCAAATAAGGAAACTGTAAGACGCATATTAAAAAAACAAAATTATCATTCTTTTAAATACAACTTACACCAGCATCTTTATGAAGCTGATAATGATCGAAGGGTACAAATACTGTGAGTGATTACTTAATAAACGTGAACAAGATAACAGATTTTTAGAAAATGTGTTATTCTCAGATGAATCTAGATTCACAAATAATGGAATGTTTAATCGACACAACACTAGATACTGGTCTCAAGAAAATCAACATTTAGTCAGAACCAATAATTTTCAAGAACGTTTTGGCATAAATGTATGGGCTGGAATTTATGGATGCCGCATAGTAGGGCCTATTTTGTTTCAAGGAACATTATCGGGTGAAAGATACCTCCAGTTTTTACAAAATGAGATATGGGATGAAGTTGCAGAGCTACCATTAGCTCAATTTAGGAACTTATACTTTCAACAAGATGGTGCTCCTCCGCACAATAGCAGAATTGTTTTAAATCATCTCACTGAGACGTATGGTGAACAAGTAATAGCAACGCATGGTCCGGTACGGTGGCCTGCCAGGTCTCCGGACTTAACCTGTTTGGATTTTTATTTATAGGGATCTCTCAAGGATAAAGTGTACGGGATACCAGTTTTGACATTAGAAAATCTAGAAAACAGAATAAGAGCTGCATTCAATACTATAACATCTGAAATATTGGAAAACGTAATTCGAGAGACAGAACATCGAGCAAGAGTTTGGTATAGCTCGTGGGGGAGGCCACTTTGAACACTACTTGTAATTTTTCTTAATTGTAAATATTTTTATTTTGATTCAGTTTTCTTACAATGTGTAATTATTTAAAAATGTTGATTTAGAATTTCGAATAATAATAAACATAGTTGTTTTTCTTTAAAATGCAAAGGTAACTTGATGCGAAATTTTTTGATAGCCATATAATAATAATTATAGATTTAAAATACCACAAGTACAATCTGTTTTTACAGTTTTTTAAATAAATGTTAATAAAAACCCAAGTATAGTGATATCAATGGATTCGTAGAAAGGGGCAATTTAATGGATATAAGGACCCACCACCGTCCCATCTGAAAAAAAGAGTTATTTCAAAAAAACTGAATTACTTGCATTAAAATGCCTACAAAATGGTTAATAATAGTAACTATGTATAAAAAAAAATTTCTGTACAATCTAAAATGACAAAGTACTTATTTTTTTATTTCATAGCAGTCTAGATTAAAATTTATTGCTATAAAAAATACCAACTTGCCACAAATTTATAAAAATCATCACACATGTTCAAAAATTCATTCTGAATCAAAAAATGTAATAATATACAGGGTGTTCCATTCGAAAATCAGAAGTTAGGATTATTTCCTGAGAAACCGGAAGTGGTATTAAATTACTTCATATGTCGAAAAATTCAGAAAAAAATCTATAATTTATTGAACATAATGAGCCACCACCTTTTCATTTGAAAAAAAAAAGTTTTCGATAAAAAAGTGATATGTTCAACTTTGGAGGCTTCGTAAATGGTTATTAATGAAATTAAATGAAAAATTATATTTTTCTCTTGGACTTTACATACCGTAGAACAAATTTTGGTATTTCAAAGCACTCTAAACGAATATCTTAAAATGCTTAAAAAAACTGAACATCGACTCAAAAATTCGCGAAATTCTCATGGTGTATTTAGAATGTTGTCTTGAATCCAAATATGTAAAAATATACAGGGTGTTCCATTTAAAATTCGAAAGTTGCGGTCATTTCCGGGTAAAGCGGAAATGGTCTCATACCATTTTTCATGTCCAAAAATCAATTTTTACAGGTAGTTTATGCACCCCAAATTTCAAATGAATAAGTTAAAAAATAAAGGAAATATAAGGGTGAGCCACTTACTTGTGGCACCCGGTATATTGCGAGGACCGCTCGACGTCGACAGATGTAACTGGGGCATACTTAAAATATCTAAATTTTCTCAAAGTTGCCACATTCATGCCTGGTGTAGCAAAGTCTATTTCTTTGCTGTTTAAAGGGTCTATCAGCAATATCTCCCTGTAATTGAAAAATATATTGATGAAGATCAAACCCAACTTTTATTCCATCCACTGTAGTAAATTCTGATGTTGGCTGATATTGCTAGTGGAATTCGTGAAAAGCATCTGTGTATGGTCTCCAGATTGTCTTGAACAGTTGGATCCATGAATGCTTGTTGCGCCTGTGAAATACTTAACTGCTGTCTTATAGATTTCACATTTTCAAAATGATAGCTATAGTACGATGCTTTCTTTTAGCCTCGTTCCCCATTGAGTTGTAATGTGTTCTGGAGGTAATGGAGTATTTGGTAGAAATTCGTGAAACAACCGTATACAACTTGGTGCTTTAAGAAAAATTTTATTTACACTAGCTATTAATTTATCAACATTAGGGTAACACCTCCTAATAGTTGCAGCAATTCTATAACGCCCATGTGCTAAACATGTTACATGCAGGATATTCTGATATGTTTCCTTCAAAACTCTTCCAGCAGCTTTCATATAATTCACTCCATCAGTAAGAAATAATAAGAACTTGTCCTTATTTTCTGCTTATTTGTCACCCCAAAAGTCTAAACTTGAATTTACTGCATCCACTAGAGTGCGAGAAGTTGTAGCTTCTAAAGCTTTAAGTATCCGCTCATTGCGAAATTTTCGTCCAACACACCCACTAAAACAGCATTGATTGTTTCGTCTACGCCAAGCCAGATGTACTTCCCATTAAGCTCAGAAGAAATTTTCTGTCTAATATTTTCGCTCTCCATAAATATTTTTTTTTTTCTTAGTGTAGACTCCGAAGGCACCTTAACATTGCAATATTTGCCACTTATACATTTTTACTAAAATTGTCTGAAAAGATGATTGTCTAGTTTCGGCCATAGTATGTTACATCCTATTATAAATTCCACTAACTCTAAGCTAAAATTATGTTGCGTGTCACTGTAAGTAAAGCCACCTAGTTTATGGTTTTCCGAAGAAACATGTGAATTAAAAACTTTTTTCACGGTGTTCCCACCAACCTGGAAAAACCTGGAAACCAGGTAAAGTCAAGGAATCCAAAATGTGGTCATGGAGACCTGGAAAAGTTAGGGAATCCAAGAAATTTCAATAAAGTCTTGGATTTTCAGTCGTTACATAAAGTATTTTGAATTAAATGATTTTCTACTGTACAAAAATTATAATACAACTTTATTTGTCTTTTAAGCTACATCCAGTGCAGATAAGTCAGGTGCAATACAAAAGGGTATGATTAGATACAATAGTAAAAACCAGTAGTAAGTAATAAAATACATTACATCAATAAATAATAAAATACATCACATTAAATCATAAAATACATTAAATAATAAAATACATAAATGAAGAGATAAAATTAGTTGATGAGGGCAACAATTGAGTCCATTAATTAGTGAGACAGTGTAGAGATTTCATTAATGGCCTGGATGAACTCATCGATGGTGTAAAAACAGTTCGAGGAAAGATACTCTTTTAATTTTCTTTTAAATTTAAGGAAAGGTAAGCATTTCAGGTCTAGGGGTAGCAGGTTATATAGATGGGTCCCTTTGTATAGGGGTGACTTTTCATACTTAGTGTGAACATGCTTGCTTTGGTGTATGTCATTTTTCCCTCGGGTGTTGATTGCATGTATGTTGGAATGTTTAGTTAGTGTAGTTTTTTTTCCATGAATGTGTAGTAGAATTTTTAGTAAATATATGCTAGTGACTGTTAAAATATTATTCTAGCAGAACGTTGTTCTGCAGGAGGTGTGATACTCAAGATTGAAAAATCATTCTTATGACACGTTTTTGTTTATACCCATGGACCGGCCGGAATTACTGAGTGGAAGTTTGCGTAATATACTGACATTATGGAATCTATGTCTAGTTTGTTTTTCAGGTTCTTTATAATGTAGACCTTATTGAGTTTTTTGGCTGTGAAGTCGATTCCAATTCAATTGATCCACTATAGTACCTAGAAATTTGATAGAACTTGTCGGGGTTAGAGTAATATTTTGAATAACCGGGTGAGGGTTAGTGGATTTGTCAATACGGTTGTAAAAACTAATGAGGGCGTTTGGTTTTAAATTTATCATTAATTGGTTTTTTGTGCACCATTTTCTAAATTGTTCTATAATGTTAATTATTTTGTATTGCACCTCTTCTGCGCATTTTCCTGAGGTAATTATAGAGGTGTCATCTGCATATATAAAGGTTTTCCCCACTGTGGTATGCTGGGGGAGATCATTGACATACAGTAACAAAATTAGTGGACCAAGGACACTGCCTTGAGGCGTGCCCCTGTTAATGGTAAATTCTCTTGATGTCGTGTTGCCATGTTTTACCATAAATATTCTGTTCGTTAGGTAGGATGTGAGTAGGGCATTGGTGTTGCCCCTTATCCCCATTCTTTCTAATTTCTCAGATATGGACTGGATATTAAGCGTGTCAAATGCACGCGACAGGTCAAAAATGATGCCGGTAGTGGTCAATTTTATTATGTATGTGTTGTACTAATCCCAGAGTTGCTGTTTCCGTAGAGCGATTTCCCCTAAACCCGTGTTGACCGTCAGTTATTATGTTAAATTTATTAAGGTAGTCGCTTATTTTTTGCGCAATTACCGTTTTGATGATTTTTGAAAATATGCTAAGTATGGCAATTGGGCGGTAGTTTTCAACATTTTGGGGGTCACCATCTTTTGGTATTGGTATTAGTAAAGCGAGTTTTAACAATTCGGGAAATTGATCTAGCTGGATGGATTTGTTTATGATATACGCGATTGGACCTGCGAACTACATTTCTTCACTAGATCGACAGAGACCTCATCATATCCAGTGGATTTTTTGTTGGGTAGGGCTGTAATGACTTTCTGGGCGTCGTTTTCTGTGACCGGTGTGAAAAAGAAACTATGTGCTGTGTGTTCTGTGTACGTACAGGTTTTGGAGGTGTCTGCAATGGTTTCATTATTAATGAACAAGGATATGTCGCTATTAACTTTTCTGCCAGGATTTGTGTTTTCTTTTATTATTTTCCAGAGTGAACGGGTTTGGTTGTTGGAGTTTTTTATTTTGTCTTTGTAGTATCTTTGCTTTTCAGCTCTAATGCAGTTTTCTACGTCTCTTTTTGCCTGCTTATACTTTACATTTAAGTTTTCGAAGTTGATTTGTTTTTTTAAGTAGTTTAGATCTTTGAGATCTTGCACTTTTTTTAATGTTTCGGGACCAAATTTGATTTTGTTCTCATGTTTTTCTGACACTGTTTTGGTAATTTTGGGGAAAGCAGTTTGGAAGCACCAGGAGAAGTGTTTATAAAATATACCAAAAATACTGTTAATGTCGTCTGTGCTACCGTGGAGGTTTGTTAGGAATTGCTAATCACCGCAAAAAAGTTTTACAAACTCAGCTCTGGAAAGTCCATTGATTTTTCTAAAGGTTTTGGTTAATATTTGCTCATGGCTGATATTTGTAGTGTTTATTTCCCAGCTTATTGACTGAGCATAGTGGTCTGATAGGCCAGGATCAAAGTTGTTACAGATTATATTGTCCTTGTTTACATTTGTTAAGATGTAGTCAAGGCTAGTCTGCGAGGTGTAGGATCTTTGGTTATAAATTCTAGTAGCGTGATTGAATAATGAATTAAGATCATAGGATTCCACAATATCAGTTAAAACCGCAGAGTTAAAGGGTGACACCATGTTGTCTATATTAAAGTCCCCACATACAAATAAACTCCCATAATTATTGGTTATTTCTGATAAGAGTGCAGATAGCTGCGTAAAAAATACATTAACATCACTATTTGGTGATCTGTAGATACAAACTATACAAGTATTGTTACAGTATGTCACAGCTGAGCATTCAAACGAGAGTTCAATTGACATATCACATAATTTTTTTAAAGTTTTTACATTCATTCATGATATGATTCTTGACAAAGATCGCAGTGCCCCGCCCATGTATGTAGGTTTGTCATGAATAGTTACTTATTCTAGTATAACCTGTTAACTTTACCTGTTCTATTTGTGTGGTAGTTGCCCAGTGCTCAGAGATGCACACAAAAGTGGGATCACTTCTGTCTAATAGGAGTTCTAATGAATTGATTTTGTTTGTAATGTATAAGTTTTAGAGCCTGTTTTTGCACCATCGATGTGCTCATGAGATTTGAATTTGTGATATATGTCGGTTGCTTAGGTTGCAGGAAAAGAGTTGATTTGTAGTTGATCAGCTGAAGTACATGAAGGACGTTTGTCTTGGGTTGTCCATAAATCGTTGGCCTATTCTGAAATTGAACCGAGCATAGGCGAGTTCTTGGTGCCAAAAATTTTCATCATATACCATTTGTAGAAGTGAAGGATGGACACCTACCATAAAGCATTGATTATCAAAAAACTATACGTTTTGGCAGTTTTTAAGAGTTTGACACTTATATCCTTAGAGTTTGTTTTTTTCGAGATGAAACGTTTGATGTCATTTTCAGTTGTGATATCTTTTACGCGAGAAAGAAATAGCCATATTTGTTTGTTTTTATTTGTTTGTTCTTTGCCTTGGAAATTTCCAATATTCTCGGCTTTGCCTGTATGTATATCTCTTCTTTTCTTATAGTATCTCGGTGTAGTAAATTCATCATTTAGGGGCGATACATGGCATTTTCCTACTTCGGACAGTTTAGCGAGCGCCATATTCTTAATAGTAATAATAATAATAATAATAATTCCTTTATTTCTCAATTAATTGTATAATAATTATACAAATAATTGAAGAGAGTGTCAAATACAAACAAATGAATTATAGAATGTAACTACAAAATACTACGAATCATAACAATGGGTGTATATAATGCCCTGACATAAAGTGGTACAAACTAAGGTATATTGTGTATATACATATAAAGCCAAACAGATACAATTAATTCGAGAAACATTCATCAAGAGTGTAACAGGTTTTATCGATGAGTAATGCTTTAAGTCTTTTTTTGTAAATAAAAATGTTTTGGGAATTTTTTATCTCAATTGGTAAAGCATTAAATATTTTGCAACCATTAAAGTATATGCTTTTTTGATAACGTGCTGTTGAATGTTGATTAGGTATAAGATTGTTTTTAAATCTTGTGGAATAATTGTGGTTAGTCAGATATTTTTGAAAAGTGGGCAAATTTTTGTAAACAAAGCAACCTAGTTCGTAAATATAGGTACCGGTTACTGTTAGAATTTTTAACTCTTTGAATGCTGCTCTGCAAGACTCCCTTTTTGACATCTTTGTTAATATGCGCAATGCATACTTTTGTAGAATAAACAGGCATTGAGAGTAACTACTTATTCCCCAGTTAATAATACCATATCGCATCTGAGAGTGGAAGTTTGCATAATATAGGCTAGTTACAATGTTTCGACTGTAGTGGTTTACTAAATGGCTGTTTCACCGTGACTAGTGTTCTGACGGCAGTAGAATGAGTATAGGGTGTAATTACTGATAGTAAGTAATGAGATTTGCTCCTTCGATTGCCAGTGTTCGGTGGCTAAAAATACATCTATATTATAATTAACTAAAATCACTTCGACCTGCAAAATTTTGTTAGAGAGGCACTGTACGTTTTGATGCATAATATTTAAAGTATTCTTTATGTCTAACTGATTCTTCGAATTTTGCATATTTAATTTACCTGCATTTAAACGGGGATATAAAAAATTGTTTGTATTGTTTGGTGTAGTATTATTACTAGTATCTTCAGAATCACTAATTTCACTAATCTGAGTAAACTGTATTGCATTTCCAGCCTCACCCAAGGTTGATTCTGTTAAGTCCACTTGTGTGACAGAAGGAAAGTTTTTACTATTATTGGGGTTGATCTCATTTAAGGCATCAACTTTTACAAACACAAGATTGTTATGAACATACTTTACTGATTTTATTATATTCATAATATTTTCACTTACTTCCCTTTTGCTGAGATGAGTGTATGGGTTCTTGTTTACATTTACTATGCTTAGTTTACCAGGTATGCGCGTGTTCAATTTTGTGACGACTTCAAATAATTTATTATTGAACTTATGGATAAATTTGTTTGAGTAATGATTTTTCCTCAATGGTACAGTAGCGATTGTGATATTTAATCTCACACATAGTTTTATCTTATCACATAAGTCTCTAAAAAGTGGGTATTTATTTTTCTTATTAAAATGGTTTGAGCCGGCTAAGATAACAACATGATCATTCGTCGAAAAGTTTTTGGTCAAGAGGTCGATATTTTCAATCACTTGTTGAAACATTGCCCCAGGCTTTACAACTGACTCCACTTGGAAATTACGCATATCTGATTTTCTGGATAATATAGCATTAATGTTATAACCAAAATCGTCACCTAATATTAAAACTTTGTCCTTTTTGAGTTCCACTTGTAGCGGTTTTTGTAAAATTATATTACTGTGTTGTACATCGTAATCATCAGTTCTCTGTTTATCGATTTTGGCAGTGATTATTTTCGATTCCATAATATGTATGGACTAGTGTGCCAACAGTCTCCGTTTGAGCCTCACGGTAATTTTGTCTCATTGTGTTCTCATAGGCGTTCCATTATCACAGTATTTGGTTTGGACTACGGCACTGGTTTCTTTTATCTTATCTGTTGATGTAGATACATTTTTATAGTTTAGTGCTGTTTGGATTCCTACAGTTTTAAATGTTTTATTTTTTACTTCGGTCTTTTTTCTGAGGTCTCTTATCATGTCTTGTAAATTTATAATAATATTTTCTTGCTCTTTTATTTGCCTATCCATTTCTTCCTCATTTTTCATTGCTTCCTGAATAAATTTCTGATTTTCTATTTTTAGTTTTTGAATATAGGTAATTGTTCTTTAGTTCACAGTCAGAGTTTAAGTCGTTAATTGTCTTTTCAAGGATGCTTTTTTCATCATCTACGTTACTCAGATTACTTTCATCGTCATCTTTGCAGCAGACTATCTTATTCTCTTTTATAAACGAAATGTTACTCTTATAACGGGGAAGGCAATTTTTATGAAATACACTGTAACATTTAACACACACATAATGTATGAATGGTTTTGTTTTACAACATTTAAAGTTAGAATCACCAGAGCTCCGCAAAATCGTACTACCACCGCTCGCCATCGCGATATATTATTATTATTAGTGGGACATGTGTTGACGTCACCCAGATTTATAATTTATTGCATTTTAACTTTATCAAAATGTAAATCGGCAATATCGCGAATCCAAAAAATTACTGTAGCTTGCGTCGGTTCAGTACGATACGTCATTTTAACTCCACGTATTTAGTACTTACACACGGATAAATCTACAGTAAGACAGACACTGAGTAATCTTATTAAATTACTTCTCTCCCCACCTGAATTGGGCTTCAGGTAAACAACCAGTAGGTATACCTGCTACAATTTAAAATAATCTATTACGCATTATGTTTATATTTAATAAAGTCCATTTCTGGATAAAACTAAGTTACGCATTAACATTGTAAAATTAAATAAAATTAATTTAGGGACGAAAAAAATTCGCGAAAATTGGAATGTCGATTGCGAAATGAGCAATTTAAAATTTTGCAACTTTTGTACCCACATATTGTTAATTAGGTTATAAACTAACAGAAATTACTTTTACTGCATCCTGAAAGCCCGCCCTCCCCACGACCCCTCACTTTTGCCCCCGCTCCCGACATAATGGATTTTCCGTCCTCATCATGCAGTATTCGATCCAAAAATAGTGATAAATTATCATTCATCACTGCCACAACATGAACCGAGGCTAAAAAAACCCATCCCCTTCCTTCGTGCCCTCCCATGGGAGGGGGAGGGGAAAACATTTTTTTTCGTCGCAAAGGCTATTATTTTGCTCAAAAATGATTTGTACAAAAAAAAAAAAGTTTTGGACTTTGAACTTTTCTCCAATTCCAAAAAAAAATTGAACATGAAAAAACAATGTTTTTTTCTTATGCAAATCAGATACTTGAAAATGAAATTGGCAAAAAAAATTTTTTTTTTTTGACTGGAGGAAAATTTTTTTCCTCACATTTTTCAACGCGGCAACAAAAAGTTGAAATCTGATAAAACTTGCGCAAAATTTAAGCAAATTTCTAACGAATTTGGAACAAATTTCCATTCTGATAGAACTTGAGAAAATTCAAGTAAATTTGACGAAGCGTGTCAACTCAGCCAAATTTGTACAAATTTAATTTTAAAAATTCAATTTTAGTTTAAAAAATAGTCTAATTCTGGCCAGAAACTGGCAATTTTTATCCCCCAAAAATCGAAAATCACTTGCAGTGGATCTAAACTTGAAATTCGGTATCTCCTGGAAGCCTCAGATTTTTTACTAATATTTTTCACCCCCAACGCCTCAAACTTTTCTATGACGTCTTATCCAAATATTATTATAATTCTATTACCAATAATTTCCACATACTAGAGTGCAAATCTAGCAAGACGTTTCCTTTAAAGTGACTTGGATGAAAAACTGGATGTGAAAGTAGTGATTCCTTAGGTAGCGGGTTTTTTGAGGAAAAAAGTCCAAAAAAAAAATTTTATTTTTTGCCCATGTCCTTTTCAAGTATCTGATTTGCATAAGAAAAAGATATTTTGTTTGCATGTTTACTTTTTCTTGGACTTGGAAAAAAGTTCCTTACAAATCATTTTTGAGTAAAATAATAGCCTTTGTGACGAAAACAATCCCCCCCAAAGGTAATGAACATATAATTTGTTTCATTTATATATAAATTGCTAGAGATTTCAATTCTTCCAGTTTTTTTTTTGTGTCGTTTTATAAGAAAAATAATGCCAATGTGCCCAAATAAAAAAATCGAGTGGGGTTAAGTCAGGCGACCTTGCAGGTCATCTGACTGGACCATGGGTCCCAATCCAACGATCTGGAAATAATTGATTTAAGTAATCCCTAACGATAATAGCATTGTGTGGTCCAGCCCCGTCTTGTTGGAAGTAAACCTCGTCAATATTGGTATTGGGAATTTGATTAATCTGTGGAACTATTATATTTTGGAGAAATTCTAGATGTCTTGGTCCAATTAGAGTTTCGTTAAAAATTATTGGACCTATGATATGCCCAATATCGAGTGTTGTTTCGATTAAATAACCCAAGGTTTGTAAATCTCGATTCATCAGTGAACAAAATGTTTTTGATAAAATTCTCATTTCTTAACTGGCGTAACTGTAATCAATTACAAAAGGTTATTCTTCGTTGATAATCATTCTCGTACAAAAATTGATGCAATTTATATTTATAAGAACGAGAGCCGTGTTTCTTTAAAATTTTTCTGGCTGGTTCTTTGGAAACTGGTAATTCATGTTCAATTTGTCTTATCGAAATGGTTGGGTCGACATGCACTAAAGCTAATACAGTAATTTCCATTTCTTCATCCACAATAAATCTTTCTTTAATTTCTACATTAGGTTCATTTCTAAATTGTTGCTCCAACCAGGCAAAATAGTTGTCTTCTTTGTGGATATTTCTTTCCATACAGACTTTGTGCTCTAGTTGCATTACGTCGAGTCTCTCCATAAATAATAATCATGTCAACTTTTTCATCTCTTGAATAATTTTCAGCCATTTTATATTAATTTTCTTGTTTATAACAACTTTAATACACTTGCTTCAGAAAATTAGTGAGTAAGTCAAGACTAATTCAATTGTTGCGAATGTCTGTCATTTTCATGGCTATCTGTAATTTTGGATTTAAATGTAGATAGGTACCTTATTAAAATGATTTGTTGGCGCTTACTTTTTAAAAATACTTCTATTATTACGAAGGATATAGATAAGAAATGATTAATGGCGAAAAAATGATAGTTTATGAATCATTATTTCTGATTAATAAAAGAAATAGAACAGTTCCATTTAAAAAAATTCCATAGGACCCCTACGGAAATGAAAATGAAATTCCGGTTTTTTTTGAAAAAAAACTAAAAATACTGGTACCTATCAGTAAGTCAAACAACTGTTTTCTTCTTTACGGACAAGTCTACAACCTTATATACTAATAATTTCCGGTTCAACCGGAAGTGATATTTTCATTCCTGTTAGTCTAAAAGTAGCTTACTATTGTCTAATTTATGTGTACCAAAAACCAAATTTTTAAATACAAAAACAACCAAAATATATGGGGCTTACATTGATTCGTGGCCACCCTGTATTATATATATTTTAATCTTATTCCATGTATGTTTTGTAGTAATTTAATCTGATTCTTTTGTCCTATTACCTTTTGTTTTAAGGTTAGGTTAATATTATTTTATATGTATCTAATCCTTTTGTACAAATGTATTTGACTTTTAGGACAATAAACTATTTATTATTATCATTATTATTAACAAAAAAATTATAAGAGGAATGTCTATTATGTCTGCATAGTAGCAAAAGGATCATGAAATAATAAGTATAATAAACACATTAAATTAGTAAATTACTTACGATTTTTCTATATAGAATCTTTCAGTAATGTACAGAGATCGGAAATTTTATCTCGGTGATGTAAAAGTCAGGATTTATGCAATGATGCAATTTATCTCACCTTGTACTTTTTTAGGGAATTCCGCAATATCTAAAGCTACTATGATCAGTTTATTATAAACACTCACTCAAGGCGGGGTATTGGGAGATGTAACATTGAACACACAAGTATTTTTCACTACCTTAAAGTAACTCACACATATGTAATTTTTCACAACCTATAACGAATATAAAAGTATATTATTATTTGTTCTAAATGTTCTAAAGTTAACCTTTGTCGCCTGTCATTACAAATCCATTTATAATGAGAAAAGGACCGCTCAACGTCAACAGATATCATTGAGGCATACTTATAATATATGAAATTTCTTAAAGTCGTCCTATTGACGCCTGGTGTAGAAAAGTCTACTTCTTTACCATTTAAAAGATCTAATACAGATGACATCGTGTCAAATCCGGGATTGGTGTTTAAAACTCTTTGGAATTTTGTTTGAACCCTATCAGTGATTTCTCTAGGTAATTGAAAAATATATTACTGGAGTTCGAACACGGTGTTTATTTATTGCATCAGTTGTAATAAATTTTGATGTTGTTGGCATATGGCTAGAGGAATTCCATGTATGGTCTTCAGATTTTCTTGAACAGTTGGATTCATAAATGCCTTTAAGCCTGTAAAAATAACAACTGTGTCATCTGGATTCTACTGCAGTACTACTAGTTTGACGTTTTCAAAATTTATTTATTTATTTATTTATACTGCATATAAACACGTTATTCCCTAATTACATACATACAGTGAAAAAAGAGGAATGAAAATACATGGAACATTAATGATAAAACAAATATTAATGTATGTAATAAGTATATAAATATCACAAGAAAACTAAATATTTATATATTTCTTATCGCAGATAGTTTTGATTTTAATTTGATTTTATCAATATTGAATATATCTACATCATGGCTTATACTGTTAACTTTTGAAGAACACATTTCAACAGGAGAATTTATATGTGAGGCGTTTAACATACAACTTCTCCGTCTTAGTCTGGCGGCTGGTACATAAAAGTTTAAAGCACCTAAAATTTTAGGTACATCTATTTAATTATGTAGTATGTTAAATATGAACAATTCACTCCATCAATAAGAAATAATAAGAGCTTGTCCTTATTTTCTACATATTTGTCACCACATAACTCTTGTAGACTTGAATTCACTGCCTTCACTATAATGCGACAATTTGTCTTTCTACATCTTTAGCGGCGATCAAGTGTCCACGTACTGAACAATTTTCCTCCAATGCACCCACTAAAACATTCGCTACCTTCTCGCCACAAACATTGGTGGTTTCATCCACACTAACTCACATGTATTTCCCAGTAAGCTCAGAAGAAATTTTTTGTCTAACATTATCAAACTCAGTTGATAAATATTTTCTTCTGAGTGTCGTTTCTGACGGCACACCACCTCTTATATTTGCCACTAATATACTTTTCCAAGATTTGTCTAAAAAGTGGATTATCTAGTTTTGACCACGGTATGTTACATCCCACGATAATACATAAATCCAGTAAATTTGAATTAAAACTATGTTGACTGTCACTATCAGTAGAGCCACTAGCACTGATATGCTTTTGTGAGGAAATATGCCTATTGACATTTGTTTTAGATGTCAAAGAAATTGTTTTGTTGCAACTACTCCAATAAAGATCTGTTCCATTAAATTGCACTTCTGGGAAATCGCGAATCCACAAGTCAGTTGCAGCCTGAGAAGCACTAGACATTTTTGTATACCGCCGACTCTGTGTAATTTCGCACTAGGTTTGTCGATACATATATGGCTAGATTTATACTATGGTTTGCAAAACTGCAATCTGGGATGGTCTACCCTTTCCCTTTATTAAATGTTGACATGAATGCCAATAATTGCCACAGAGTAGGTAAAACGCGATTTGAAAATGTTTCACAATTTCGACGGCGTCGTATATTAAAGGAGATAAAACTGCCTAAGTAAAGAAACATAAAAGTACCTCCGCACACTGGAATTTAATGTTGATACTTGGTCGGGATCGAATGCCTTTAACACTGCAAATATCAAAAATCAACTATGTTTTTAGGTAATTGTCAGTACGTTTCACAAATATAGTATATTTCCGATAAAAGTAGGTTATACGTATTAACATTTTAAAATTCACTTTATCACGTGATACACAGGGTACATGTATGGCAGTTTTATGCCATTAATCCTTGACTCTATTTGTTATGTATGATGAGTCAATATTATTTAAAAATGGTTTATTTTATTGGGAAAAATGTTTTGTCTTGCCAGCAGTTAATTTGGTTTTCATGTTTAATTATTATGAAAATAAACAAAATAAACACGCCACACATTAAACAGAACAGGAAAGTGATATGATATGTTTTTGTAAATGTTCTTAAGTTAAATTTATTACCAAAAAATACAATGTGGCTGGCATTAATAAATATTTCATCACTTTGTCGTTTTTCTGATCGTTTCAGTAAATGTTTGCAATATAATATTACGTCTATAGGAGCACCATCTCTGGCACCGAGATAAAATTCCCGATCTCTGGCAATGTATAATCTTCTGGATTGAAATGTTTGTTGCAGCCACACGAATGTCTTCTTGACATAAATTAATTTCAATGAATTGCTATCAACCATTTCAATAAGAAAGTTTTGTCGCGAGGAAATTTGTGACCTCCTTTTGTTGCGGAGCAAAGTAGCACTAAACAACATTGAGGCATTATTCTTGTGTTTTTTAAAATGACACACAAAAACTGGAAAAATTTAAATCTAGCAATTTCTACACAAATAAAATAAATCGTACGTTCATAACATTTGAAACGAATTTTGACAGATACCTCACAGTTCACTGGCGCCTACCGGTGAGCTAAAGTATGATAGCCCTCACTGGGTCTCTACATTTTTTTGAAGTGTAATAATGAAAAAGCTAGTTAAAATCTCTCGGGTTTGTTTGTAAGGATATTGTTCTTTTTTACAATGTCCTTATAACTGTGCAGTGGAAGTTGTTGTCAGCTAATATGATTAAATTTTAGCAAAGTGGATCACAAAAAGGAGACTAATGAAACCAAATGCATCAACCTGAAAGTACGTGGAGAAGACAGTATTATACAATTTAAGATCAAGAACTCCACCCCTTTAATTAAACTAATGATGACTTACTGTGACGGTGTTGGTCTTCCTATATATTTTATGAACTTTAAATGTAATGGGAATGCTATAAATGACAGGGACACTTTCGCCACTTTAAATATGGATGACGGAAATACGATAGAAGTGGACTCTCTAGATAAGTATGTAGTAACTGTTTATATAAATAATTTTTATAAAAGTTATACATAACTAAAGAACAAAACTAAAAAGAAATCTAACCATTATCAAAAACTCATTAACCCTTGCACAAAACCTTAATTAAACAGGGGACAGCCAAAGTCATTCACTACAGTTATTAAATTTTATTTTATTTTAAATGTATATCTTATATTTCAGGTCGTGCATGGAAATGCTCGCCGCTTTCAATAAGAAGAACGCGGGTACAATGGAAGTGGACTCTCTAGAGAGGTATGTAGTAACTGTTTATATAAAGAATTTTTATAAAAGTTGTAGTTATTATACTGGAGGAAACATCTACTAGCCATTATTAAGAATTCATTAACCCTTGCACAAAACTTTAATTAAATAGGGGACAGCCATTTGCCACAGTTATTAAAGTCATTTTCCTAAAAAGCACTAATAAAGGTTAAAGCCTAATTAAATTCTTATAATGATATTTGTATTACTATTAGTTTTGTAAGTGACTGCTGAACCGCCGTGGCGGTTCATTTGCGAATCAGTAATGAACCGTTGTGCCGGACGAAGAACGCTTTGTTATTGTCCCACACCACAAGGCTGTCCGAGGGACATACCATGGCAAAAACCATTTAGGATTTGGGCTTGCCTATGGATGTCCCAATATCCAATATGTATGCTTTTCGACACTCTTGGTAATCCCAATGTCACAACTTGGTATCGGATAAAGGCAATACGACAGGCGGCCTGAAGGATGTCTGAAGCTTATAACTAGGGACAATTGTAGTTTCTATGATGATGGTCAATACACTGAAACAATAGACAATATTATATTTCTCATTTGAACTGACCGAAATATAAAAAAAATTACACATCAAGTTATTTAAATTGTCAGTCAAGAAATTAGAAACACCTATGGGTTATAAAAGAAGCTAAATATATTTAATTTTTAAAGACAAAACTTATTTGTAATATCAAATTACTAATTCATATTCTTTATTTCTATACTATATTTGTACTTATTTATGTTTGTTTCTAAATTTTGGACTCGTCCGATAAATTTTATACATCATTGTGTGTGAAATTTTATGTGATGAATAAATCATTATTATTATTATTATTATTATTATTATAAAAAGCCAACTTCTAAAAGAACATAAAATTACGTAAAAAGGTATTCAGTTGTGTTTTTTAGCCTCTGTTGTTAATATTGAAATCTCCAATTATCAAGAAATATTTATAAAGTCCCGTCTTAATGAATATATTCTCCTCAGTTCTTACATTCAGGTGAATATACAGGGTGGGGCAATAGTGCGTCGGACCTCGATATCTCGAGTTCTACGATAGCTAGATAAAAAAAGTCTATAACTGGAAATTATTATCAAACATACAGGGTGAGCCAAGACGAAATTACAGGACCAAGTGTCTTTTTTTAAATGGAATGCTATGTATATCAGTACATTTTTTGAAGCCTCTTTCTAGGTTCTATTCATTCCTTTATTAGCATTGAATATCTCCCAACCACTTGGATGCAATGAATTTTTTTGTTGCAATAATGCAATCTGCAGATGGATATTAAAAAAGTCACCAGTCACAATTATGGGTTTTGAGGAAAACTTATGTGAATACCAGTTATGAGACATCTAATTAATGTTTTTGAATCATTTTCATTTCCTAAAACTGTACAGGGTGGCCAAAAATTATTTTTCAATTAAGAACTTTTTAAATTGAATTTTCTCAATGTTTTCAAATGGAACACCCTGTATATTTTTCAACAATGTGATGTAGAGATTAAGAACGAACGTTTTTTGTAAGTACTTCCCTATGGCTAATCGCAACCATTTTCGTTTTATAAATAAATGTCAAATTCAAGTGTTGCCCATTTTGATTGACACACGTCTATGCGCTTTTGAAATGAGGTTCCCACTGTTCTTAGAACTGCCGGTGTGATAGATCTAAAGGCAGTTATTATTCTTTTCTTCATATTTTGTACTGTTGGTGTGTCTCTATAAACAATTTCCTTCACGTATCCCCAAAAAAAAGAAATCCACTATAAAAATGTACAGTTTGTCATTTATAAATGGGACAGTATACTGTATGCATTCAGTCAAGAGAGCCTCCTCTTGTTTTATTATGAATATGGTGACCATTATGTGTATAACTGACCAGTCTCTATAGAAACTGTTAGTGCTGGTTTTAGATTCAACGAACATATACAGCCAATTTGATGTATTTCTATAATGTTTATTGTAAGATTTCTCTCTGGGTAACTGTTGATGTTACAGTATAAAACATGAACTACTTTATGATTGAACATGCAGGATATTAATACTGTTGTTGATAGGTTCGCTGGGGACAAAGTGTCTTCATTATCAAGATCAAAAATGAGAATATACACCCGGCTTCCACCAAAAGTTGCAATCATGTCAACTTTGAAGTTGTCTATAAATGTTTTTCTTAATTTTTCTAATGTTTACATTTTTGGGATTGTTGAGGTTGAGGCCATTAATAAGGTTCTTAATAATCAAATCTCTCAGGTGATATGTCGTGTGATTTTTTATTCAAAGACTTTATTTGGATATTTGGTACGCCCACAATTGGTTCTGTTGACCTTTTGGGACACCTGAAAGACCATGCCTTCAGTCTGCAACCTGTGCATCTCAGAGGCAATGTGGAAGTACATTTATTTAATGGATATGTACCATTTTGGGCAACTTGACCGCATATTACATGCTTCCATCGGATGTGAGAGGGATAAACATTTTCTACAAAGTTGGTTTGTTTGTGTATACTGTGTAATGCCGATTTTTGTAGAATAAGCCTTCTTTATGTAGTGTTTCAAATGTGTGGAAGGAATCACTGAGGATCTCAGGGTTGTTGGTGCTTGTGTTGATAATTCTTTTACATTAGCGATGTTCAAGTTTAAGATATTGTAGATGCTTACTAATAACTTTGTCCTCAATTTTCTGTTCAACCAAACCGATTATGCTGTTGGGGTAGATGGGGTAGGTTTATTATTTGTGGAAATTTCTTTGAAATATTGGTAATCATCCTAACTCAATACAATATGCGAGATACAAAAAACATACACATACCTATATACTTTTTTTAGATAAGAAGAAATCAATGGGTTTTGTTTAATTTTTTTTGTATGTTGCATGATAATGAAGTTTTCGAGCATTTAAAAAAAAATGTTTAAATAGTATGTATTTAATGTAGTTTTTAAAAAATTCATAATTTAAATATATAGTACCATTTTCAGAAAAAAGGACACTACTAAAAAAATATGACAAGTTCCACAAATTGTTTAGAATCATAAGATTACTTAATAATAATAATAGTAATAAAAACTAATGTGAGGTGTAGTGCTTCAGTACTCTCGAGAGACATCAATAGAATGTGGTCAAAAATTAGTCTTTCTGGATATGTGAATCTGGGTGTATTGTTGTTTCGATTTCAATATTGTGACTTCTCTGTGCAAATTTTTCATTGAGAAGTTTTATTCTGTCCTCGATAGGAAGTGTTTGCACCAAGTCATACATAAGTAATTTAGAAGGGTGTAAGGGATGGTGGGAGTGCCGAACCTTTGCAATTTTCCTTAGTGCAGTTGTTTCAGCAGTCAAATTTTTTTAGCTAGATTTCTAGAATAGTTATACAAATAGTTTGTATATTTTGGCAGCTGTTGTGGCTTATATTCCCTTATTTTTTAACGTTAGTACCTACTCTAAAATGTTTGGCTCTGGATATGCATTTTTTATTTGCCATTTTAGAATACATGTTGAAGTTTAATTAATTGTCTAAATGAACCCCCAAATATTTCACATTGGTTACTGGATGAATTTGGTGATTACTTATTTCGATAGAGGGGAGAATTATTGGATAATGTGTGATGGAATAAAATCGTGTGAGATTAAGGCTTGTTTATTAGTAAATATGTCGTAACATAATTGTTATATAATAGTGGAGATAGTGAGGAACCTTGTGGGACTCCCTGTTCAGCTGTAAATTATTGACACATGGTATTGTTCATTTTCACTGTTAAGTGTGTCGGTTCTCGAGAAAACTTTTTGCCATGTAAAGAATTGCATCTGGTAAGTTGAGTCTTTTCAGTTTCCATAATAACCTTTATGGCATACACTATCGAACACCTTTTTGAAATCTAGGAATAAAGCAACTGTTTTATAATTATTTAGTATAGCTGACTGCGTATTTGATGTTAAAATCGTAAGTAAGTGTAACGTGGAGCATTTTTGTTTAAAACCAAACTGATGGCTCGGAATTAATAAGTGTTTTCAGTACTTTCATATAATTTAACGCTTTTGTTACAAATTGTGCATATTGATTTATAAACTTTTCGACATTTAGATGGCAATTTAAATTCCACATTCATTTCATTCTCCATATTACTAGATGAAGACTTTATATTTTTCAATAATTGTATAAATAAGTAACAGTAGGTACCTAATTATACCCCACCAAAAGCATGTAACGAAACAATTTTCTACATATGAGTATTCATTCATATGTGAGCATGTAGCGCTTTGCAGGCCAAAGTGAAGAGCGGGAAGATGTGTTAAAGTGCGAGGGAAAACGATAGAAGTAGAGATAGTTGCAACTGAGGGTTGAAGCACATTTTTGACAACAATTAACCGTTTCCTTCATAACTTGCTTATTTATGAACCAAACCTAAAACCGAAAAAAGCAGTCAAATCCAGATAATACAGACTACAACTTTTATTCTTGTCAATTTTTTAAAATATCCATTTGTCTGCCTATAATCATGAGCTGAATGAATTTTCGAAAGTAACAATATAAATATTTGCACTCTTTAAACAATACATTTCTCTTGCCTCTAAATAGCCATAACTTTGTTATTATATACAATTTATTAAATTAAAAATTTGCTAGACTTGGGGATTGTTTGGACACCGATACTCCAGACGAATTTACGGGGTGTATAGTCATGTTAAGTATTATATAATAAAGTACTCGGTACATTTTTACCTTTTATGTTCCACTGAACATGTTTCTAGACGATTTTTTCGTATTCTGAACCTCTACTATAACCTTTGTTAAAAAATGTTCAGCAAGATACTATAATAGGTAGAATTTTCTCTGAAAATAAAATTAATAGTGTTCAATGCCTTTACAGATTCGGAAATTAAAGTTCGTGATATGTAAACGTGTATCTGCGCGGGTAAACCACGCCTTGTCCGTAGACCAATGCAGGGCATTGGTATTCGTTCATACCAACACCGCTTGACCGCGTCAACCCCACTCATTCTACTTTCAATAGCCCAATTACATCGAAGTTTATTCCCTATATCACGAAGTGTATTTTCCGATTCTGTATAGGCCTTGGCTATAATGAATATAAAACTTATTGGTCTCACAATAACAACGAATAACATATCACAAATGCAAGCTCTTGTGTTTGTAACTATATTGTACTTCTTTTTTACAACGTCCTTATAACCATATTAATATTTTGATTAAATTTTTAGCCAATTGTTTAACGAAAATAAGATTTATGAGACCAAATGCATCAAGGTGAAATTACTTCAAGATGGCAAAATTGTGCAGTATGGGATCATGAGTCACAACTCTTTATGGAAAATGTTGAACCTTTTCTGTGATCATGCTGGTACTGTTAGAAATTTTATAGTTTTTAAATCTGATGGGAAGATTTTAAATGAGAACATGGACCATAACAGCAAATTAAAAATAGAGGACGTAGATACGATAGAAATTGGCTGTCCAGATAAGTATGTAGTAACTGTTTATATAAAATATTTTTGTAAAAGTTGCAGTTACAATACTGAAAGAAAAATGTACTAGCCATTATTTAATATTTATTAACCCTTGCACAAAACAGGGGACAGTTCTCAGATCAAAGAACAAGTCTAGATACATTACAGTTATCACTTCAATGCATACCTTGTTGGTTCCTAACATAGTCACATTATGTAGCCATAAAAAAAGATAGATAATCATAACATTCCCTAGGCAACAGTGGTGGGTATGTGTAGAAGGGTAAATATTTTTATCAAAATACATTTTTCTGATCCCTGCACTACCTGCTCTTTATACAACAATGCGATGTAGGCATGTAAAATTACAGTAAGATAATGTTTGATATCTCTGATCAAGGAACTTAACACTGGATACATAACAGCTATCTCTTTAGTATAGTATATACGATCTCAATTGGGACAGCATAGAAACGAGATCTCGGAGGAAGTTAGCATATCTTTTAGTTGGCCAATCAAATTCTAGTCATCTAGCCTCGCCCATATTTTCTAAGCTGCAGGCGGATCAAGTCCACGTGGACTGTAGACAAGAAGTGGTGAAAATCCGAGTTTTCGTTTTTATGCTGTCCCAACTGAGATCGTATATACTATACATGTGGCAGGAAGTCCCAAAGAATTGAAGAAGGAAAAAGAAAATTAAGATAATGCCACAAATAACATTTAGACAATACTTATACAAGTTTAGTTCTAAGGGAATTATATATTGAAGTGAATTAAAATTTTCTTGCTATTCGTCTTTTTGCAAGTGTAAACAAAATCCCATCATGTCACAGCTATGAAATTTATACTTATGAAATGATCGATTGACTTCGTTTTTAACATCTGTTAGTGTTAATGGCGGACATGTTAAATTGAGAATATTGAGATTATCACACTTGAACCGAACCGATTGTATCTAAAACATTACAGTGGTTTTCAAATAAAAACCGTGAATAGACCAACTAGCCAATCAGGAACTTAAGGAATGTTTACAACTGATATGCCTTAGACTGGGATTATCGCAGCAACAAGCAAACCAATACACGTTATGTGTCTAGCGATAAATTCTTTGATCGAACGGACAGCCTGTCATTTACGACAGTTATTAAAGTAATTTTCTTAAAAACACTTCTAAAGGTTAAAATCTAATTAAATTTATATATTTGTATTACCTTTAGTTTTATACCTTTTCTATAGTTATATTAGGGTGCCTTTTACAGTGCAATTGAGAAAGCGTGATTTCTATTTTACATACCTACATTATTAAAACTAATTTCCTATGTTACTAGACTGGGGAATACTAAAATACAAGTGGCCACTACTTTGTGATGAGCTGATCGAATGCATTGATTTAACTGTATATTTTTTGGATTTCGTGATGTTTTAAAACTTAATATCGGATTATTTAACATCCATAATTATCCACAAAAATTGTATGTGGTTATGTTTGACTGGAGTATACAATTTTCTGTCCACAAAAGTTTTTAAAATAAACCAATTAAATAGACATAAATATTGTTAAAAGTGTTATTAAGTAAATTACTAAGAACAGAGGAAATGAAAAAACATGGAGTGTGATATCTATAAGCAGGTTGCACAAAGAAAAGAAGTCTTTTCTTGTGATAGATGTAGCAAAAAAGTCTGTAAGCCATGTGGGAAATTAACTGCATCAGAGGCAAGCTGCTTTGAATTAAAAGAATAATTTTTTACTGTCGGGATTGCCAAGAAGGCAATACAATAACTCTACTTCGTGAAAAGGTATGGTTATTTGCCAATCAGAATCGCCACCTTTAAATTCGCGAAGTGATCCAACTGCACTGGTATTTTGGGCCATTTTGTCTAAAAACTTCTAATTTTCTCACTTTTCACTTGTTTTGGTAACTAATTACCTCTGTGTTTCTGAATAATACGTGAAATCGTTTTAATTCTCGTCGCCAAGTTGTAATATATTAAACCAGTAAGGAATAAGTTAAACGCAGTATTGCTGATTAACAAGTTTTATTCAATTGTTACTAGCCTCATTACAAATACGAATGTGTGTGGTGTCATCGGAAAATGCTTATATATAATAACAAATAACAATGGCGTACCTTCCGGGAAGGGATAGGTAGGTACGTAATACGTTTATTTAGCCCTTGGCTATACATTAAAATACATAATTTGCATTGCTGTTTTACATTGGTACCCAGTATCCACATATATAGGCATAAAACTAGAACTAAACTAAAAAACTACCTAAAGCTAACGCTACAAAAATATGTAATTAAAACTACCCAGAACCAACTAAAGAATATAATGTAGACAGAAATATGTATATTATTGTATGTAATTCATAACAGGCCACCTTTTAATAGTCTCTTAAAAGTGTGTAAATTATTTTCACATAAATCAATACCCAAACGGTTGTACTCAACCACTTCCTTATAGAAAATTGAACGGTGCATAGATGCATTATTAGCTTTTTTTATTACAAAATTATTAATTCCTTGGGTATTATAATTATGCAAATCTCGTGATTCAGTTAAAATATTTTTTAGGTAATCTGGAATTTTATTAATTTTATGTATAAAAACTAAAATGTTGTACTTAAGAAAATTTTTTATATTCATCCAATTTAAACGCAATTTAGCATATCGTTTATTCTAGTATAAATATTGCATTTTGGTATAACTCTCATTGCTCTATTTTGCAACATTGTTCTTAAAATTCAAGTTGGAATCAACAATAACTCCTAGATATTTGATTTCTGAGACCAATGACAAGTTTACCTCTTGGATCTTGATTGTTAAATTTACATCTTTGAATAATCTGAATTTCTGCTGATTACTTATGAGCATACCTTTCGTTTTTGTAATATTTAATTTTAATTTATTTATTTCCATCCATTTAGAGACCAGTTCTAAATCGCAGTTTATTTTGTCCACTAACTCTCTAGGATCTCTCATCGATGTAGATTATAGTGTCATCAGCAAAAAAGTGGTATTTACAATGTTTAAAGATTTTAGATATATCATTGATGTATAGTATAAATAGCAATGGCCCAAGTATGCTCCCCTGAGGCACCCCCATATCAATAGGTAGCTCACTTGAGAACATATGTTCACATTTCACCCTTTGTTTCCTGTTTTTTAAGTAACATTCAAACCATTTCAATACCACACCATCGATACCATACTTACTCAGCTTATCTAATAAAATTTTTCTGTCAATCATCTCAAATGCTGTTTTCAATTCTAAAAAAATTACTCCGGTCATTTTTCCCTTATCCTTGGCTTCCTTTCACTCATTGATAACGTATTGCAATGCACTTTCGCAACTAAAACCTTCTCTGAAGCCAGACTGATATTTACTAAGTGTATTTTGATCTATTATAAACTCTAGTAATTGCACGTATACTACTTTTTCTAATATTTTCTCAAAAGCTGGTAACATATTTGTAGGTCTACACTCTTCAGCCTTAATAGTTTTAGGCACTTTTCTTACAGGAATGATGGTCGATACTTTTAATGAACTTGGCACAATACCAAGCTCTCAAGAGCCATTAATAATGTGAATCAGTTGATTTGATAAGTTGTCGAAATTATCTTTATAAAATGCCATATCAATTTCATCTGGACTGCTTTTGTTAGCTAGGTCAAGTATTATTGTTTTTAATTCAGTTTTTGTCAATAATTTAAAATTTTGAATTTTTACTCCTTCTAACTCAGCAAGTTCAAACTGATAGTTGCTATGAGGTATACTATGCACTATATCGTTTATACTAGATATATAAAATTCATTAAATTTTTCCGGCAATAGATTTGAGTTTTTACATATTTCATTTTCAAATTGGTTTTTCTTTAAAGGGTTCGTCATATTTACCTGATATTAAAGATTTAAGTGATTGCCACATTTTCTTTGGGTCGTACCTACAATTATCTATTTTTCCTCATAATACTTACATTTTTCTTGTTTAATTATATTAACAACATTGTTTCTGCTAGATTTATAACTTAACCAGTCATTCTGATTTTCACTTCTCTTAAAATTTTTGTATTTACTATCTCTATCTTTAATAGCTTCTAAAACCCTAGCATTAAACCACCCCTTCTGTGCATTTTGAATTATAACCTCTTTTTTTGGACAAACGTCATGTAATACTTTCAAAAGACTACTATGCAGAACATCATATTTCTTATCAATGTCGCGTTCTCTATAATCAACTTGTATATTGTTTAGTTTGTTCTTTAATAGTTTATTATTACATCGTTTACTTCTGAAAAAAACAGTTTCTTGGAACACAGTAGTCTAAGATGTCTATTTTTATATAACAATGATCAGATATGATTGGCGTATCTAATACTTCAGCAGCAAGATCAAAATTATTTGTAATTACTAAATCTATTAATGTAGTGCCCTTCTCAAAAATGTGAGTAGGGGTTTGTACAATTTGTTTTAAGCCATAGTCGTTACACCATCTCTTGAGTCTCCGTGTGTATGTAAAGTCGTCAGACAGCCAATTAACATTAAAATCTCTTATCCACTATACGTGTATATTAATTATTATTAATCTATAACCTAATATTCTACACTTATTTAGTTAAAATAACTTTTTTACGGCCTTTCAATTTCTTTAGGACCCTATTAAAATTTTTACAGTTCGACATTTTTAACGAAATAACAAGTTCTTGTGCTAACACGTCATCAAGCAAACTAACCCTTTCCTAGTCTCAAATCTCACACATACTTTAACTACTCATGATTCAATTGGTTCGTCCCTCTCTATGCTCACACCGATGCGTCTCATGGCTCCTAACCGGGAACGGGTTGTGACACGCACAAGATTCATGCTTTATTGCTTTGTCTTCAGATCGTCACGTGGCAAACATGTTATGTCTTGTCGTATGCCACAGTCACAGATAATAAATAGTATTAGGGTTACCGTCTAAGTAAATTGAAATAAATAATTATAGTTGTAATAGTAAAAATAAAATATGGGTACCACCAAATATAAACATAACATTTAGACAATACCAAATATATGTTTTTTTTCATTATGTTGTACCAGTTAGGTTAAAATCTAATTTTGAGGAATGAAAGATGTTTTCACTAGCTCTTTTTTGAAAGTAATCCGAAAATGGTCATTCTTATATAACTATCTGAATATAGCGAATTAATATCTTTTTTACATTTTAAAAATAGTGTTTATTGTTAATTTAAAATGGGAAAAATATATAATAAAGTACCAAACATTCCAAAAGATATCCTCTATTATAGTACACAAGAGAAAAAGTTTGAAAAGAGCATTATTTTCAGGTATTTCTTATGATAACTTCAGTAAAAGTTGCGCAAAATAAAGCTTATTGCAGTACTTATTAAGAATGTAACTTTGAAACTTTTTTGATTAACATTAAAAAAAATTAAATTACAACCATAACATGGCATTACGTTTGACTGGTAAAAAAAAAACTTAAATATAATTATAATTATTCTCTCATCATAATTTAAAATTTTTGGGATGTAGTAGGAGTTTCTTTTAGGAAAAAGAAATGGTTTCTATGTTAAATAAATATATTTATTTAGATAAATTTATTTAAATTCTATAGATTTACAGTTAAAACAAACTTTGGAACATAAGATAGGGCTGTAGCTCGGGGAGTGCCAGGGGGATGCCCTCCCCTTACATTAAATTATAATTTATTATTTATAAGTTTATTAGGTTTTCTTTAGGCGTGGCATGTCCTCCCTAAATATAAATCACCTAAAGACGCAAGATATAGACATACGTCCCGTTTTAATATGTATTACAGGCGTAAGATCGAAGAGAATGACCAACATATGCATAGACGTAGTATAACACAATTTCAGTGTCCGCTGTCCACCCTGGTTACTGGTGCTTAGAGTTTAGGCTTATGCGCATAAAACATAAGCGGCAAGCGACCCGGTGTTAAGAATAGAATTTATTGTAATAAAAAATTACATAATGGGTAAGTTCAACTAAGTTGATTTTTAACCCTTCCCAAACCAGACATACTGTAATCACTTAGTAGTAGTACATATTGTATAAATATAAGAAATTTTTTAAATCATATAAAATTAACACTTAACCAGTATATAAAACAGTATACGAGTACGTTAGACATGCAATAGAAATCTAACAAAAATGATGGTACACAATAATAAAAATAACAGTGAATTGAATCTTAAATGACTAATATTACAATTGCAATTTCAGTAAATCTTCCTTTATTTTGTTTTTAAATGTATATTCACTTAGACTAAGATACTGGAAATTTTCGTTCAAGACTACAGCCGCCATATACATGAAGCTGCCTTCAAATTTTGTTTAATCCAGGTTAAACATAATTTTTTTCTTAGAATAGGACGTTAGAAATAATTAAATTATGGTATTCAATTCAATTACACATTGTCATTTAAACAAAGCAAATTTACTATAAGCCGACATTGACATAAATGTTTATAAAAATATATATCGGCAACCTTGACCATATAATCGCATCGTATGCATTCTTTAATGATGTATTACTTAGATGACCTTTTCACCATTGGACTTGCAACTTTTACGCTTATTTATTTATATTAAGTGAACCTAGAATTGTAGTATAAATAGGAAATTATTTCTTTTAATAAACCAGTCTCAACAATCCATTGTTTCTCATTGATGTTCCCCTGTCCAAGCCATAATTATGAGGGTGTGTGGCTGCATCCTAGGGAACATTCAAACCCCCACAACAAAGAAATAATAATTCGCAAGAGTTCCACAAGTTGCTAATTATTCGTTTCATTCCTACGGCCACACGGCACATTAATTCCTTGAGATTTACATTGCCGTTCTCGTTCGTACAAATTTGTTTCTATGGTGTTGAGGGATTGTGAATGTCCGAGCGTTTGATCAACAATTCATTTAGATATATTGGCGTGGCTGTTTTATGTAATTTGATTGTAAAAACCATAGATTTATTAAACGAGAGATAGAACATAGTTCACGGCGCACGCTACGAACTCCCCACTGCTGTCACCCTCCAATCACAGGCAGTGTGTCGTGAAGTGACAGTCGATCGATGGCATCCATATATTGTATTTCGATTTTCGTTGTGAAAGTGAGGTTTTCTTTGACTATTTTTGTGACTATATAGAGTGAAAAAATGCCCAGGTGCGTTGTAAAAAGTTGTGTTTACCACAAAAGTGCGAACTGTGTGAGGGATAAATCATCTATTCATTTATTTCGGTAAGTTACTTAATAAACTTGTTTGTTTTGGCCACCATATTCGATTGTTTAAGAAGACACAGAGCCGTATTTCTGATTTTCATGTGATTTGCAAAGACAATTATTAATTATTGCAATAATGTCGATTAATATATTTAATTTAACTTACATAATAGGTACTTTAAGATAGTATTATTTTTAGTGTTCCAAAGGATACTGAGAGAAGAGAGGCTTGGAGAGTATCTTTAAATTTGGAAAAAGAAGATATTTTTGTGAATTCCAATGTATGCCACTTACATTTTACCCAGGAGTCTAATGATTTTGAGAAGTCACCTTTTTCACTCCATTTAAAGCGAAATGCTATATACAGTGTGTCCAGCTAAGTCGGCATCATATGGGAAACTTTTTTATTATTGCTTTTATGAAAAAAAGTTATTCTTGATGAAAAGTTTTGCATGGCCTAAAACCCAAAATGAAATAATCAGATATCAATTTTTTGCAGTCGTATACCAGGTTTGTCGAAAAGTGTAAATTTTGCTGAAGAGTAAAGTACCTTTTTTTATTACAATATCGACAATTGTTATTAATACAATACAATACGTTTATTCATGTTAATATACAGGTATAAGTATTTACATAAGTCAAAATATAGATAAAAGAAGAAAATTATTACAGTAAGTATACGACTATTTAAAAAAATAGATAAAATAATTTAGTTAAAACATAAAACATTAAAAGTTACTGTAGTTACAACATATTTAAAAAACAGCTATATCAGTTAGGTACAGTGTTTGATTTCCTCACAAATGTCCTCAACTGTAAAGAAGGCCTTACTGATGAAGAACATTTTAATTGTAGCTCTGAATTTATCCATGGGTAGCTCTCTGATTTTGGGAGGAAGACTATTAAAGAGTTTAACTCCAAAGTGCTTTATACCTGTTTGCCCTCTTGTTAATCGTGTGAAGATCGTTCTTAAATGATCCTTATTCCTGGTCTCATGATTATGGACTTCTTTATTAGATACGTATTGATTAATATGCTTTTTAATGTATGTTAAGCATTCCAAGGCATATATACAGGGAAATGTTAAAATTTTAAATGTTATAAAAAGATCCTGCGTTTCGCTTCTATAATCTACCCCAGCCATAGCCCTGACAGCTCTTCTTTGTAAACCAAATATTCTGTGTCTGCAAGAGGAGTGACCCCATGCAATAATAGCATATGACATACCAGATTGGCATAGTGCAAAATATGCTGACCGAAGAACTCCTGTTGAGACAGTTTGCGATAACTGTCGAAGACAATATATATTTTTAGTAAGAGTAACGGCCAGATGCTCACCCTGAGTGTCCCATTGCTGTTTTGGGTCCAAGAATACTCCTAGAAACTTTACAGAAACTGGGTTATTATCTATACCACTCAGATCACGAAGGGAGGAAGTCATGACTATCGTTTTATCTGGGTTTAAGCGTAATCGATTATTTGCGAACCAGTTTTCTGCCCTTGACTGTGCCGATATACTTTTAGCTTTCAGAGAGTTTAGGTCAGTGTCTTTCAATATCAGTGTAGTGTCATCTGCATATAATAGACAGTTTACATCAGTGAGTCTTGAAGACAGGTCGTTAATGTACAATAAGAATAACAACGGGCCCAGGATAGAACCCTGGGGCACACCAACACTTACATTAAGTTCTTTAGAGTTAACTGAGCCTAAACGTACCGACTGAACACGATTAGAAAGATACGACTGCACAAGTTGGCGACTTGCCACACTGAAGTTGTATACAACTAGTTTGTCGATTAAAATGTTGTGGGTAACACAGTCAAAGGCTTTACTGAGGTCACAGAATACTGCTGCTGAATAAAGACCTTGTTCAAAACAGTCGATAGTGTGTTCTGTAAATTTCAGAATGGCATCTGTTGTGGAGAGCCGTTCCCTGAAACCAAATTGGTTGCTATTTAAAATATTGTTCCTCATTAAATACTCATCAATACACATTTTCATGGCTTTTTCGAATATTTTAGAAAAGATTGGCAAGATGGAAATGGGCCTATAATTTCCAATGCTATTAATGTCACCTTTACTCTTATAAATGGGAACTACTGATGCGATTTTAAGTAGTTTTGGAAATGTTCCAGTCTTGAAACACAGATTAATTAGTTTACAAATTGGCGAAATCAAGACATTTTTTGCGAACTTAATCAGGGAGACATTTAGACCGAAAACGTCCACTGAGTTGCTATTTTTCAACGAGTTGATTATGTCCCTAACATTATTCAGGGTAATTTCTTTAAAACTAAAAGTATTCTCGATGTCGATATTTAGGTCAAATAATCTGGGGTCTTCTACTGTTGCTGGAAGTGTATTTATTATTTCCTCTGCTATATTTACAAAGTAGTCATTAAGAAAAGTTGATCCTAATTGAAAACTACAGTTGGATATCCAATAGCAAAATACAAATTATTTCATTTCCAATCATGTTATGAATGTTACTTATTAAGTAGTTAACTTGTTATCTTCTGTTTAACTTTTCATTTGCAAAATAAATTATTGTGTTATTCATGCATTAACTATTCAAATGCAATAGCAAATTGTTACATACATTACCAATGAACTGAAAGGTTATAATGTTTTTCCATACAATAAATGTTTTATTATTGGCAAAATTAAATTATGTATAATTTATATCCAAAAACTATTAAAGATTGTTTTTTCATGGTAGATGGATAATATTCGATATCTAACCGTAGTGTTCAATTAGGATCAACTTTTCTTAATAACGATTATCAATATTGCAATAAATGAATAAATAAAAGTACTTTACCCTTGAGCAAAATTTACATTTTTCGACAAACCTCGTATACGACTGCAAAAAATTGATGTCTGATTATTTCATTTTTCGTTTTAGGCCAAGCAAAACTTTTCATTAAGAATAACTTTTTTTCATAAAACCAATAATAAAAAAGTTTCCCATATGGTCTCGACTTAGTTGGACACACTGTATATATATATGATGCACATTTAAATAAATGATTGTTAGGAACTTTGTTTTTTTAATTATTTGATATATAGGTTCATAGAGTACCATTTACTATTTAAAATATACAACGCATATAGGTTACCTAATATAAAAAATTGTGATTTTTTTTTTTTTAAATAAATCCACTTTATTTTTAATACTTATTTTTTTTATTTGAATTTAACTTTAGAAACCAAGATAAAAAATGTAAATGGTTTTAATGAAAATTTAAAAAGTCTGGATGTTCTTTATTACGTTACTTAAAGAAATATACTCAAAAAAACCTGATATTTGAGACAGAAAAGATTATATCTAGTTAAATAAAAATAAATAAATATAAACCTATAACCTTCTTAGTTCTGTTATTATTTAGTTCTTGCAACGAAATTAGGAGTCAAAATGTTTTGTTTCCGTGTTGTACGTCTCCTACAATATAATTATAGTAATATATTATGATGTATACATAAAACCGTTTTATGGCATTGTAAGGACATAAAAAAATACCGAGAAAAATACAATATAACTGTAATAATAATGCTGAAAACTTATAAAACAAAACTGTTACTGATGGTAACCTCTAAATTGTATCAGTTTATTTCTAACAAATTATCAACAAATTTATTCATAGTTTGTGTACCTGGACATAAAGCTGAGTTAAAAAAATCTTCATATTTGAAAAAATGTGTCACAAAGCCTTAGTGCGCCCCTGTGCTTTACCCTACGTATCAACCTATCTCACCCAAACATGGAAAAGTGGCAGCCTTCGCGCATTGCAAATTCTGCTGTTTGTTACCTTTAGTCTAATAAAACCTCTTTGGTAAAAACTGAAAATAGGTATTTCATTCTATTTCCAATATTTAATTCTTTGATACTATTAAGGGGCCATCCATTAATTACGTCACGCAAATTTCATGGTTTTTCTACCCCTCCCTCCCCCTATGTCACATTGGAGTCAGACCACCACCCCCCCCCCCCCCTCCTGTTGTGACGTCACATATTTTACAGCATTAAATTTTGAGGAAGAATTTTGATTTTTGTATTTTCTTGAATATCACGTGGTGATTGAAAGTGAGTGATAGTGTTTAGTGTGTGCTCCACAATAAATTCAAATTTTACTAGTGAATCTTGATGAACTTATAAACTTATTTTACATAGACTTGTTCATAAGGCTTTTAGTAACATTACTGTCTACTCAAAGGCTCAAATCATAAGCAGGCCTTAAAGTTACATCACTAAATAGTTCAATGCTTTACTAGAAAATTCAATAAAAATCCTGCCTGTGCCAATAAAAAACCTACTGTTGGAATAAAAACCTTGTGAATTAAACTGCACAAAAACTAATCTAAATAAGAACTGTACACACAGTACAGGACAGGACTGAAAAACTTCACCTTGATTTTATCTTTAAACAACTTGATTTTATAAACTCAACTTATAATCCTAATTTTATAAAATGTGACAAATGCAATACATCATTTGACATGGACAAGGACCCAATGGTTGTGTGCGATAAGTGCTCAAAGGAAAGTTGCTAGAGCTGCTCTAAACTCTCTACAACGGAGCTTAGAGCTGTCTTTTTAAAAAAACGCATCATATCGTATGCATGCGTGGATTGTAGAACTTCGGACTTACTTCCTTCAACATCTCCAGCAACATCTTCACTTATCTCAACGAATGACCTGAAAAATGAAATCTTTCACGCTGTCAACGAAACTCTTAAAGGATTTGTTGAGGATTTGACCTTTAAAATCTCTTGCCCCAGATAGCACAGAGACGTCTTTAAGAAGTCTTAAAGATGTCTTCCTTAGACATTCACGATGTCTTAAAGACGTCCATGTACGCCTTACAGACGTCTAGAAGAAGTCTTATTTAGGCCTTATGTTACAAATCACGACGTCTTACAGACGTCTTCGTAAGGTCTGTTGTTGGTCTGAAATAGACCTAAAACAGACCTGAAATAGACGAAAAATGTACATTTGTATAATTTTTTTGTGCTTTCAGAGGTTTTTCCTTATTTATATTATGCTAATTTAACATTACTAGCTACAATAGGTATTAAAAAAAGTTTTTATTAATGTACATTGCTCTACAAAGTGTATTGATTTTTTATTTATTACAATTTTATTTTTAATGTCCTTAAATCAGCTTTTTTAATAAAAACATTTTTTTTCGGCCCTGATGGCCAACAAGTGTTCAGCAGTTCACATTTTTCTCATTGTAACAATTCGTCTGCAGCAAATGATGGCTAATGACAAAAGTCTCCCTGGATCCAGTTTGAGGGAACAGCTTCCACACTTTTGTCAATAAATAATACCGCAGTCCACATCTTTGCCTCCATACTAAATAAATAGAATGCTAGTGTACAAGTCTATATAAATAGTATAGTATAAACATACTTTTTATAACTGCAACAACGAAGATATAAAACTGCGAATTAACAGGCCTGAATAATAACGTAACTGAGAGACACGCACACAAAATAAAAGTGGTAATGGAATGAACAATGAATAAATAGTGATAGCAATATATATATATAACAATAATAACAACTCCTGTCTCTTTTCTGAATGACTAACAACTCACAGCCACAGCCAACGAAGTGGAGGGGAAGACTGGAACGCTTACACCATAGACAAATATAACTCTAAAGTGGCACTAGGTGTTGGAGCAGTACGGATGCTGTGGGGTGGGTATCTGTCTCTGTCCCACATATGTAGTAGCTGCTGGAGAACGTGCGCATTTTCAATATAATTAGCAGAACTTCAAAACCGTCTAATGTACATTATTCAAATTTCAGTGAATGATTTAGAATAGAGACATAAAGAACACGTAATTTTTCCAATTTTTTCCGATCCTCCATTTCTGAGATATTCGCGGTTAAAGTGAGGGGTCCATACATTGAATCGAATATTAAGTTAGGAGGTATTGGGTGAAATTTCACTATCAGTTTTCCAGGAAAATATTTTGTATTATATTGCTGGTTTTATCCTAAAAAAAATGTTGGCTAAGAATTCATGCCCACATTGCCAAAAAATTTTAATAACAAATGATCATGACAATCATAACTATTCGGTAAAATAAATATAGACGATTATGCAAGTTTTACTAAATTTGTATCGAGAGGTAAATTATATTTTCCTTCTCCAGTAGTGTTTGAAATTATAAAATATTGCGAAAAAGCTTTCAAAGCAGAAATTCTAATGTGGTATATGGAAAAAGTGGATTTAAAAAACGTATCCTAAAGGTGGTTTGCAATATGTTTTAAATAAGATAAAAACAATGTTGGTTTCTACCATCCCACCCAGTTAGCATTTTCGGAAGACCTACATGAAGTACAAATTATTAAATATATTGAAAATGCATATTATTATGCTGATATAAGAATAGTTAACACATGCAAAAAAGACAACAGTGCAAGTTGTAAGAGCTGAAAAATTATCAGTAAGACAAAAACTGCACAAAACTGATATTTTATCAAGTTTAGATTAATTTAATGTATATTTATCATTGTAAAATATGTATATAGGTAGACATTAAAATTTTAATAAGTGCTATATGTAATACGTACAATTTAAAATTCTGTGTTAAATGTATACATTTCTTTATTGCTTATTTATATTCAAATAATATAAACCTACCAAAAAACGCGATATTTCATTATTTTAAGTTTACTTTAATTGACCTGGCATTCAACAGGTATTGCTTTTATTATAAATATACTACTTTAAGTTTACTTTAACCGACTATCGACTCGGCATTCAGCAAGTATTAAGTACTTTTATTATAAATATATGGTACTTAAAATTAACCTTGCATTATTTTTGGTTTAATATAATATTGCTATTATGAATATTACGTATAATATTCATTTTAGAGAACACAGTCGCATTTGGAAATGAGGCCCTTATGTGTTAGACAAGACTAGCTGACCCCTCCGCAGCATCCGCACCGCTTTAGCACAGGGTGTCATTTACACGCAACGATGTCAGCGTTCCAGTCTTCCCTTCCGCTTCGTTGGCCACAGCATCAATTGCAGAATTGACAGATGACACACTCAAATGTGTTCGGAATTTTAACAGTGGGTTATAAAAATAAGGCATGTTCAGAAAGCCCAGCTAGCTGTTTATTACAAATAAATATGGAAATAGTATTCTGTGATGAAATGTATAGTATCAACTAAACCATTAACAATTTACTTAAAAATATAACAACGAAAAAATGGGTATACTTAATTTTTTTCTGACTGTAGAAATAAACAACATATTTTACAGAAGAACATTGTAAAATAGAAAAGACATTCTCTACGTTTTTTTTGTTGATTTCTATAAAAATAAATAACATATTTTATAAGAGTAACCTGCTAAATAAAAGTAAACAAAAGCATCGTAAAACTAATTTTTTTTATCGTATATTATATACACTCTAATATTGACGTCATTACTACGATGTCTTAAAGATGTCTAAGGTAAGACGTCTTAAAGTTGTCTATAGTAAGACGTCTTTAAGACATCTCTATAAGGAATTAAGACGTTCAGATCAAAATAAGACATAATAGAGACGTCTTAAAGACGCCTTGTGCTATCTGGGGCAACTAATATAAAACTCTCAAATGTTGATCTTGTTAAACTATTCTCGGAAAATGCCCCCAATCCAAATACTATTCCCAGAGGGTGCCCTAAGAAAATTCCTAATTCCTATCAGAAATCAGAGAAACTTACTCAGAATACTTTACAGAAAATTACTTCACTGGAAAAGGTACTTAATACGATAAAGAACTCAGTCAACAATAATCAAATATCAACATCTAAGCATTCTGAACCTAAAGTGCATTCTCCTATTAGAACCAGAGTAGTTTGGACATTACTGGAAACCACAAGGGCAAGAAGAATGCCTCCGAATGTAAAATCAAAGCTGCCATAATTATTCCCAAAACTTCCATTTTTGTTAGTAAATTGTCCCTAGAAGTCACTGTGACAGACTTGCTCGAATACCTGAAGGAAACTTTTTTCAACAAAGAACAGTATAAAATAATAAAACAGACCTCAAAATCAGGGGACTACAACTGCTACTGAGTAGAAACTAATGCAGAACTGAAGCAAGAATTACTTGACACTTCTAATTAGCCAGAAGAGATTGTAGTAAAAGAGTTTACATTTTTTCGGCCCAGAACTTTCATATCAAAAAGAACCTTCAGCGGGAGATCATCAAGAAATCCCCATCGAAACTAAGTTACAACTGCTGCCGAGTAGAAACTAATGCAGAACTGAAGCAAGAATTACTTGACACTTCTAATTAGCCAGAAGAGATTGTAGTAAAAGAGTTTACATTTTTTCGGCCCAGAACTTTCATATCAAAAAGAACCTTCAGCGGGAGATCATCAAGAAATCCCCATCGAAACTAAGTTATAAAATGGATCCTGTGCCAATGTTAAATTCTGTCGCATTAATGCTCATTCTATGTGTAATAAACTACCCAAACTGAAATCTTCTGTATTGAGACAGAAATTCTCTTCCAATGTAACAAAAAATGAGTCTGGTGAAAAAGCCTTGGTAGATATCCCCATATTATATACAAATTTAGCTTCCCTCATGGCAAAATTCGATTTACTTCTGATTGAAATAGAAAATACCAATCGAGCAATTATAGTAATAACCAAAACCTGATTACAACCTAAAATACCCAACTCGCTTATTAACATTCCGAACTTCACACTATATAGAAAGGATCGAGAACTGGGTACGTTAGGATACGGAGGAATCGCGGTATACATATCAGATGAGTACAAAGATATAAAGATAGCATCAACATCAAACGTCACATACAACAACGATATAAGCGAAACGCTCTGGATTGCCATTCACAACACATTTTATTGTCAACCGGCATGAACTAATATAATGCTGAAGTCTCCTATATTCGTTATGTGCTCTACCTACAACTCAATTTGTGATACTTGTGATATATTCGACTGTTCGATAAATACAATTTATACTTCTCGTAAGAATTGCAGCATCACATAGTGTTAAAATAACACAAACATGTAGTGTACTTGTAATTAATTTTAGATTGTCACTCATATGTATGTAAGAAGCTATGTATTTATAATTTTTTTTTGTATTTTCTCACTTTCTTGTCCTGTAATTGGTTCAATAATAATAATAATAATAATAATGTATTTATTCATGTAAGCCATCTTACAGGATATGAACAGTCAATACTTAAGAAAACATTTAAAAACTATAGAATACATACATACATACAATTTCGCAAACTAAAAAAAAAATACGTAAAACTACAATAAGATATTATAAATACTTCACTTTAAATAGTGAGGTTAAGTGGCTAGTCGAAATTATAGAATTACTGTGAAAGACATTTTAAAAATACAGGATACATACACGTGTACAATTTTACAAATAAAAAATACATGCAACTACAATAAAATATTATAGACACTTCACATTAATAGAGAAGTTAACTGGCTAAGTCTAAATTATAGAATTCCTGTAAAGAATAAAAGCAATTGTCGCAAAGAAATAGACGAAGTTTTTTTTAAAATATATTTATGTTCGTTTCCTGCTTTATCTCAGTTGGCAGTTTGTTGAAAACTGATCCACACAGATAGAAAGAACCTTTCTTGAAAGTGCTTAAATTAAATTTATTAATGTAAATTAGATTGCAGCCTCTTGTGTCGTGGTCATGCACACTATTGTGTAGAGGAAAGTGTGCTGCGTTAAGCTTAACAAAAAGAGCTGCCTCATAGATTACTAGACATGGCAAGGAGAAAATTTTGTTTTGTATAAATATTTGACGACAAGACTGTACAGGATTCAGTGAGAATATTAACCTAATGATTTTTTTTTGAAGAATAAAGATGCGTTGGAACTCACAGCTGGTTCCCCAATATATTATTAAATATTTCATATGCGAGTAGGCCAGAGCAAAATAGATGTTTAATAGATATTTCTTATCCATAACACTCCTCAAGTTTCGGATGGCAAAATAAGCAGAGTTTAGTTTTTTTATAACGTGTTCAATATGGGGTAACCAGGTGAGTTGTTCATCTAAATACAGCCCTAAGAATTTCACACTTTGGACTTTATCTATTGCTGTGTTGTCTAGTTTAATCACCAAATGTGGATTTTCCCTTCTTTTGTGGAACATGATGTATTTTGTTTTTGTTGCATTGACTATAAGTTTGTTATTAAAACACCAGTAGTAAAATTGATGTAGGGTGTAGTTCACCTTTCTTTGGAGTTCCTCATGGGATGGAGCAGTAATACAGATTGTGGTATCATCAGCGTATAACACTAGATGTACATTTTCTGCAATGTGTTGTTCGAGATCGTTTATAAACAACAAGAATAATAGTGGAGATAACACACCTCCCTGAGGAACTCCTAGGTTGATTTGTGAGGGTTGAGATAGGTGTTCATCAATTTTAACTCTGATTTCTCTGTCAGACAGAAAAGACTGTATCCATGCATTTAATGGTTCTCTTATGCCTAAGTTTTTTAATTTTTTACTTATGAAATTCTTGTTAACACAGTCGAAGGCACGTGAACATTATTTAAGGATTTGACAGCTATTTCTGCAAAATAGGTGCAGAACAAGTCTGAAATTTCCTTTTGGTCTGAAATTAAATTGTTATTATTTAATATTTGAGATACATTTGTTACTTTTTTATTCCTGCTTAAGTTGGAATTTACAATAGCCCAAATTTCTTGAGAAGTATTAGCACTCTCTTGTATTCTATTTTCATAAAAGTTTTGTTTTTGTAATTTTATCATGTCCGAATAATTTTTTTTTGCAGTTTTATATTCTTCACTTATTTTTCTGTCGTTCATATTTCTCGAAAGCCAATATAAGTTTTTTAGCTTTTGACTTTCTTCTATAATCTTGGAGTCTATCCAGTTTTTATCTTGATCATGTCCTGTAATTTTAATTTTTCTCATTGGGCATGTTTTATCGAGACAGTAAAGTAAATTTCCCCAAAAGTATTGCCATGCTTGATCGACCTCTTTTATTTGATAAAGATCAGCAAGATCGGTAGTTGAGAGTAAATGTTTAAGATTGATAAGGTTGGGTTCTGAAAAGATTCTTTTATAGCAATACTTGGGTTTGGTGGTTTTTGCTTGACAAGGTTCAGGAATGACCAAACTGAACATTTGTGCCTTATGGTCTGATATATCTAGATCTAGGTTTTGACTTTTAATGTTTGGCATGTTAGAAATGACATAGTCTACTGCGGAATTTGAGTTATTAAAGGACCTAGTCGGTTCAACAGGAAGACTTGATTTTAAGTCGAAACTATCGAGTATATCGCATAGTAGGCGTCTTGTGGGGTTATCGGTTAGATAATCTATGTTAATATCACCACATATTACAATATATTTGTGTGATTTTAGGACAGAACATATTATTGAATTGAAATATTTTAAGAATACATTAACGTCAGATTTATGATCTGGAGAGCGGTAGAACACCAGTAAGGCGATTTTGTCTTTGTTGACACTGAGGCTTATGCCTGTACACTCACATAAGAATTCACAAACAAGTTGATTAGAGAGTTTAATAGGTTTGAATGGTATATTGTCCTGGCCGAAGATAGCTACTCCTCCATGAATGGCTGAAGTTCTGCAAAAATGGGCTAGAAGATTGTAACCTGGAATACCAGTAACTTTTGCTTGCTCGGGAGACATCCAATGTTCACTGAGTAATAAGAGCTGAGGTTTTTCTTTATTTAGTAGAACTTCGAGTTAAGCTATTTTGTTAGAAATACATTGTATATTGAGGTGAATACCCGTTATTATCCTCTGATGGTAAGTAATTGGGTTGGTTAGTGTAGGTTTATTGTTTGTTGTCTGTGAGGTGAGTTGATCCGATGATAATTTATTATTATAATTGGATAAGTTGGAGTTTGTGTCAACTATGTCTCTAAAAAAGACTCTGGCCGTGCTTCATCACTCTTCTCTCTTATTATATATTTGACATGGTCCCTGAAATTGAATCTTTTGTATCCCACACCTCTAGGCCAGAAACTGGGAGTGTAAAATTCGTCTTTAAATTTAAAGTCAGCGCCCACCATGTAACATTTATAATTTCCATTATCGATGTATTCTACTTCATGTCTTAGTTCGTTAACTACAATATCCTTTTCATTCTCACCTGTTTGTCTTTTGATGTAGTCGGTTATGTCGTGTTTTGTAACCTCTGCGTTTACTCTATATATGTACATCCACACTTTACGCGTGACACCACCAAATTTGCCGCTTTTGTCTTCGCCTTGACCGTGTTGTTTTTTGTGAAATTTTCTTCTGTGTACTGTCGTCCAGTTATTTGTATCATTATTGACAACATTTTGGGTATTACTGCTAGTTTCGGTTTCTTTAAGTTGGTTCTTATTTTGATTTTTTAAAGAGGTGGGAAGATCATTCTTCTTTGGACTAGCCAGATCGATAATATTTTTCATTATTTTCCTTTGCTCCACTTCATAAATTTTTGTGTTATTTACAGGTTTTGTTTTAGGACCACTGGGTATTTCATTATTTGCATGATTTGATTTGTTAGTGTTTTTACTGTTTTTATTTTCTACTTTATTTTTATTCTTGTCCTCAAGGATATCAATAATTTTTTGTTTGTCCTCTATCATAATTTCTTTATCTTGAATTAACTTTTTGTACAAGACAATTTGCTTTGCTAAACTTACTTTCTCGTTTATTATAGGTTTGCATTCAGAGCATAAAAATAATAAAACTCTGTTTTTCAGTGAAAATACTCTTGCTTCAGTTGCTGACATATTTGCACAAGTTATACAGAATGCATTTTCACATATTTCACATATTGCCGTGGAGTCTATACTATCTTTTTTACATTTATAGCAGGAGCACATACTAGACATTGTGTCCTGTACAAACACAAAAACAAACTGTTCTTTTGTACTGTTGGGCAAATGTATTAAATAAATAAATAAACTAGATACCATCAATTTACTACTGGTTGCTGTCTACAGACCGCCCCATTCCACCATGCAGAATGACACATTAATGTTTGAAAAAATTAAAAAAGCTTCCTTTACAGAAAACATACTAATCCCGGATGATTTTAATCTACCACATATTAACTGGCTAATCACAAGAAATGATTATAGGAATGCCGCTAATGATTTATTTATAGAAATGTAATAATAATAATAATAATAACTTTATTGTAAATAGGTATATCCTAATACATAAATATATAAATATAACACATACACAGAATGAAAAACAAACATATTATAAAATTACAATTGTTAAGAATATAAAATATAAAAATAAGATCAAAAACATAAGATCAGTCAGATATACAAATATAATACACAAAATAAAAGACATATATTATAAAATTGCAAATAAATTTCCCACGATATGCCAAATATTTAAGTAATGTCTTTAAAAATATAAGATCAATCACCACTTAATTAAATGCAATTTCAATTCATGTTTAAAAGTGTTTAGGGACTTGCTGTCTTTAATTTTCTTAGGTAAATTATTGTAAAATCGAACTCCTTTAAAAAATATATTATTCATTGCTCTGCAGTGGCGAGTTCGACTAATATGAATATCAGTATGAGATCTGGTATTATATGAGTGAATTTCATTATTAAATGTAATAAACCTATTCAAATACTCAGGTAGTAAGCCCTATAGAATTTTAAATATAAAAACCATCGTAAAGTAGGTAATTCTAACAGATACAGGCATCCACTCCAGAACCCTTAACATGGTTAAAATTGGTGTATATCTATTGCATCTGAGAATTATTCTCATCGCCCTATTTTGCAATGTTTGTAGTTCATTAATACTACTTTGATCAAGTAAATACAAAACAGTAGCACAGAAATCAAAGTGTGGTAGAATTATAGCTTTGTATACAGTGATTCTAGTTTTCATATCTAAGTTAATTGCTATTCTTGAGAAGTAAAACAATTTTTTTCTAATTTTCTTTTTTGTATAATCAAAATGATGTTTAAATGATAAGATGTCATCTAAAATTATACCCAAATATTTAATTTGTTTGACTACTTCAATTGGTGAATTATCTATGGACAGATTAATATTATTACAATTGATATTACTACTTCTAGATCTATTTGTAATCACCATTGCTTTTGTTTTACTTGGATTTAATTTGAGTTTATTAACCTTAAAATACTTTTCAACTTTGGAAAGTTCCAAATTCATTTTATTGACAGCATTATCTAGATCATCATCACACACAGCTAATAATGTATCATCAGCGTACAAATTCAAGAAATCGCAATTAAGCTGGTAACTTATATCGTTGATATATATAATAAATAGCAGGGGTCCTAAGATGCTTCCCTGTGGTACGCCAAGCTCAACTTCAAGGCTTGAGGAATATGTGTTATTAACTTTGCTGATTTGTTTTCTGTTTGTCAAATAATTTTCTAGCCATTTCAGAACATTGCCTTTTATACCATAATAAGATAATTTATCCAATAATACTTTTCGATCGATGGTTTCAAACGCTCTTTTTAAGTCTATAAATACCGCAACTATATATTTTCCTTCGTCGATCATCTGACTCCAGCTAGTAAATGTCAGTTGAAGTGCAGATTCACATGAGTGCTTTGCTCGAAAACCAGACTGGTGACTTATTAATATATTGTTTAAATTAAAGTAATCCATCAGTTCATTGTATACTGCTTTTTCTAACAATTTTTCTATAGAAAGTAAAGTATTAATCGGCCTAAAATTCCATGCCTCGTTCGTGTTCATAATCTTAGGTATTGGCGTAATACAACTACATTTTAATCGATTTGGTACAACTCCATTTCTAAGAGACATGATAATGAAATTTAACAAACAAAAACCTACAACATCGATAACAGACTTTAATACTTTATTGTTAAGAATATCCCATGAATTACTTTTATTATCCAGATCTTTCACTAAGATTTTTAGATCCCTTAAATTGAGTTGTTTAAATTCATTGATACTAGTTTCAACTACAGGTAAACCAATGGAGGACCATATATCAACTGCTCCAATCGTAACAGCTAACTCAACCACACTCTCAACAAAATATTTGTTGAAATTTTCGGCAATATCCCTGTTTGTTCTAGCAACGATGACTTCATCATTACTTAAAGCAAATTTAATTTCATATGTAATACCCATGTTCTTGTTTGGCGACACAAGTTCTTTGAGTACTTTCCACATGGCTTTTGGGTCCTTTTGATTCATATCTATTCTCTCTTGATAGTATTTTTGTTTCTTAAATTTTAAAGCATTAACAACTGCATTTCTACATCTTTTGTAATCATTCCAAAGCACATTTTTTAAAACATTTTCATCATCTTCCAATTTTAAGCTCCGAAACCGTTTATATGCAACGTCCCTGTCTCTTATTTTATTTTTAATCTCCTCATCAAACCATGGAAGGAGACTTGATTTTAAATTGATAGTTTTAATTGGGGCAATTTTATCAATAACATTTTTACATTTTACATAAAAATGTTCATATATTTCGTCCACGTCTGTCATATTTGTATCCCAGTCTATTTCAATTAATTTCATATTAATATTATATAAGTTACGTTCACTAAAATTTCTAAAGCATTTTGTAGATCTATTCTCATTATTGCTATTGTTATTATTTAAAAAGTTTATAGATATCATACTGTGGTCTGTAATTTTTGGAGAATCATGAACCACGGCTTTAACCATAGGTTGATTAGTAAGAACATAATCAATTAGGGAACTACTTGTTGCTGTTACTCTCGTTGGTTCAGTTACTATTTGTTCAATTCCAAATTTAATAATGATATTTTTTAATTTATTTGCATAAAAGATAGGTTCAGAATAATTTATATTAAAATCGCCAACTAACAGAAGTCGCTCTTTACTTTACTTTACTGTACCTGGAAAGCAACCTAACGCAATTTGTAGAAGAGCCCACAAGATATCGAGGTTCGAACAATCCATCTTTACTGGACTTAGTACTGAGCAATGACGAAAATTTAGTAAGCGAAATCAAGTATAATCAACCTATTGGTAAAAGTGACCACTTGACATTACAAATTAACCTACAACTCTATGTGCACTCTGAAACACTATCAACCTAGAAGAAATTTTTGGAAAGCAACTATAATGAAATTATAAGATATATTGAAAACTTGGACCTGACGGAATTATCACAGGAAATCACTATAGAAGAAAAATGGACCATATTTAAAAACATGCTAGGCACCATCAATGAAAAGTTTGTTCCACTGACAAAAAATAAGAGTAAAAAGCAAATTAGGAAACCATGGATAACAAATGAAATCATAGCCCTCATAAAAAATAAACGCAAACTTTGGGACAACTATAGAAGGAATCAAGCTGAAGAAACTTACAATATCGCACTGCAAATAATTGAATAACAGAAAAAACTCGATATGCTAGACAACAATATGAAACTAACATTTTGCATTTTTTCGCGACATACGTCAGTGTTACCACAACTAGTGGTATGTGTTAATATTCCATTTTCGTGGAAAGTAGTAACGTAGGGGAAGTCATCTGACGTCATGGTTTTACATCATCAGGGATACTTTGTTATTACCATATCTTACATAGCTCTCTACGTTAGTTGTAGTAAGTAGTAAGGTGAATCGTGTTTTGTTTTGTTTTACGGACAACTGAAGTAGGTACTGAAAATTTTTTGAAATTACAAGAATTTTTAATGATTGACTTCTCAGAAGATAGTGTGAACGTTCCGGAAGTTTCTTTGGTTACGATATCTATAAACTATTTGGGGGAAGACATTTATCTAGAAGTAGACGAGCAAACGGCGAATATTTTGCTCAATGGTAAGTTATTTGGAATAGTTTAAACACGAAATTCGTGTTTTCATTGTTTTTTTTTTTTAGACCAAGATGTGGCAATTGATTATATACAAAAATTACGGAACTCAGCAGAAAATGTTCCAGAAACTTTAGAATCTGAGGCACAAATCAAAACGAAAAGTGATAAAATATGGCAAACAAAAGGGGCTCCTACAAATCGAGATATTGAAGCCACAGAATTAATAATAATAATAATAAAAGTTCTTTATTGAATATATAAGAGAAAAATTACATATTCAAACGGCTATCGACCGGGGTCCTTCAGCCTGTATTTCCTGCTTTTTTATTGGTATTACAATATTCTTTGTATAGTTTTAAGATGAATACAATTTATTTTGTTGTAAAAAAAAAAAAAAACAAACAAACAAGTTTAGATTAGTTTAGAGTTAGCGAAGATATTTTTTCCATCAGTGTCATCTCAGGGTGCTTAAATTTTGATGTGTTGGGGCTTCTTGTCCGGCAGAGAGGTCGCATCAATTGTATGTTGTGTGGTCGATTCGCAAATTTAACTGTTAACATTTGGAGTCTGGTCAGGATTGGTGTTATTCTGGTTTTTTCATATAGTAGATTATTTGGCGGGTTATAGAGGTAGTTGTTTGGGTGCCGCCACAGAATTATTTCTGCAATTAAGACAAAAGTATGGTCCACAGTTCGATGGTACGAAAACAAAACAAAAAAAACATATTATGGAACAAAATTGCACTAGAATTAAGACAAGCGGGATTTGATGTAGGGAGCGATAATGAAGGATGGCTGAGGTGCCGGCAGAAATTTATTAACGTGCAAAAAACATACATCAAGCATATAAATCATATGAAAGGAACAGGTGAGGGAAGTAGTGATGCACCGCCTTATTTTAGTTTCATGCGTGATATACTCGGAGATAAGCATAAAATAAAGCCTACCAGCCTTGAAGACACTGAAGCAGCAGTTACCGATAATACTGAAAATGAGGATCCTTTTGTCGAAGATGATGATAACGCTCCCAGCTCCAGTAGCATGCCTTCCACATCCTCAAAAGAATTAATAAAAAATAGATTCAGTAAAGTGAATAAACGTATTCGTCCAAAAAGCTTCAGTACACTAGCCTTAGAAGAGATAAAACGTATTAATGACAAAAATATTGAAACTCAAGAAAAGAACATGGACATGTTTAAAAATTTAATGCAAGAGCAAAATAGCCAGAGAGAGAGAATGCTGCAATTATTTGCCCGAAGTCTGAAAAGAAAAAGAGAAGATTCTGACTCTGACGATTAATATGCTTTAAAGGCAAAGAGTCACTTTTATATGTTTAGAAAGTTTTTTTTTTGTTTATGTCAAATACATTTTGATCTTATTTTAAGGAATTTGTTTACTTTTCAGTTGTTTTCTGATTATTATTTGCAGTTATATCTACTCTTATGGAATCATTTTGTAAATTTTGTTGTTACTGCATTTTTAATTATATAGGTTTTATTTTTATATGGGTATTATTTACAAAAATAAATAAAATAACAAATTTTGTTAAATCGTTTATTTAAAAACTAAAGTATTCTTTTATACAAATCTTTGTGTAACTTGTACGAACAAAAGAACATAACTATAATCTTGTCTTTTCTTGTAAGTCTTTGACATTTTGAGCTCTTTCGTGCAAAAAAAACAAATTTTAACAAATTGGCAAAACTAATTCCATCATGAAAATTAAATACTTTAAAACTCACTAAATTGAAATTTTTACATTAACCCATTAGCGCCGGAATTATTTTTTTTTAGTTTTTAATATATTTTTTGTACTAGGTGTGTTACATTGGACAAAAGGAACAAAAAATTATGTAAACTTTTTTTTGACAGATTGACAGGTAATGAGATATTGGCCGTTGCCATATGGCAACGCTAGGCGTCTGGGCTACCGTAACTTAAGAAAACCCCAATTTTGTATATTGTTCTAGATAATTATTAAAAAATTAAATTTACATGACTTTATTATTAAAAAACTATTTTATTACAAAATTTAGGATACACAAAAATATTAAAACATATTTATTGTGAATGAAATGGGACAAAAGTCTATGCAAAGACCAATTTGCACACAAACAATTTTCTTTTTTTCAATGGTGTGACGAATAAAATAATTGATGGCATCAAATCTGACTGTCTGATGCTGCAGGTGACGCTGAAGGTCTCCCAGTTGCTTTATGTGGCACACCATATTTCTTCAGATAGGCATTAGTAATTTCTCGTTTATATTCAAATTGTGATAATTTTCGCCCAGATTTGTTGTATGGTATCCAACTGTTTTGCAAAGCTAAATCTAAAAGCCAGGTAAGTATAGACCAGTATCACTTTCTTCCACGTATTCCAATACGAGAACAACTGACAGTTTGATCCATTTGATCTGTCCCTCCCATAAATGAGTTGTATTTTGTAATGAGTTTGCGTCTTGAAACCATGACAGGACGTTTGAATTTTTGTGAAAACCGTTCTGTCTGGGTATTCTCTTGTGTGCCATGTGAAGAAAAAATCATAGCAAAAGCGGCATTATCAAACCAATGTACATAAAAATTACCATAATTTGCTTCTATGGCTGATTCCTAATAACCACGTTCTTTTTATAGAATCTTTTTTAATTGTTAGGGGACATAATTTTAGAGTTCTGTTTTCGCGGATTGTGCCAATTGCTGAATAGCCACGAAATTTCATATATGAAAATAATGCAGAGCAATGCAATGTCCATTGCCTCTGCTAAAGTCAACTCGCCCCTAGAAAGAAAGAAAACCTTTCAAGCTACTACAAACGCCTAGCGTTGCCATATGGCAACACCCAAGTTTGAACAGCTATATCATATGTAATAAAAGCCATATTTTTTTTTAATTGTTAAAACAACAAAGTTCCGAATCTATAAAATACCATCATAAACAAAAATATATTTAAGAAGCACTGTATAGAAAAATATAATACTTACATAAAACATACATCCATATTTTCGGCCATTTGTAATTCACCACAAAATTGTAAACAAATGCTTAAATTACTGTCAACCGCAGATTAATTTGCGGAACATGTGCCAAGTTAGGCATGTTTTGACACATAAAATAACATATTCCCCCACTCTTATTGGCACGTATAACATACAGGGGTGATATCAAAAAGAGATGTGTTTACCGTTGCCGTATGGCAACGCACGGCGTTAATGGGTTAACATTAACCTGTTTGCTATTTCTCTTTATTTTTTGCTGCCCCAATCGTGTCTCTTCTCTATTGTCATTGATAATCAAATCTCGTCTGTAATCTTCATACATTGCTCCGTTCCATTCATCTCCATTCAAGTAGCAAAAGTTGTGCAAGATACATGCTGCTGTATAGTCGGGTAAAATTTAAAAAGACCGTTGTATGAATTAATATTACACATACGTTTTCACTATCTCTTGCACACAAACTTAAAGCCATAGCCTAAAGACATTGTCAATGTATGTCTACCAAGATTCTTTCCCACTTCTTTTGAGACGGAAATATGAAATGCACACTGAGGAGTGAGAAACATAGTCATAAGCTCAGCGATTCTCAAACTGTGTGATTTGACGACGAATATTATTTATTTCCGTGAACTAACACCACTCTAAATATGAAAAACGTCTTTATATGAAATATTTAAGTTATTTTTAGTGATAAATAGTGGATATTCATCCGTTAAACGAACAATATCAAATATTACACATCTTAACGCAGAACAAAGTAGCTAGCCTAGCCCAATCGGTAAGATGCTCGATGCAATAAATATAAATGGGGTTGGCGCGGGATCGATCCCCAACGCTAGTCTACTTTTTTTTTTTATTTAAGCTCTATTAAAAGTTAATAATTTTCGTTCTATAATTTTTATTTTATTAAACTGCGCCTCGAGTTTTGTTGAAACTATATTTTCCCCAAAAACGTGTCTTTTTTTATTTTGTCAACTAGAATTTTTATTTATTATCGCTAAAAGAAAAATAATTTATTTTCGTTATTCTCATAGAGATTTCAGATTTTGTTTTGTTATATGAAATATTTTATTTTACTGACATCGTTTCCCCTACTAATACTACGATCCTATCCTTTCCTGGCAAGAAATGCCCAAACCTTCCCGTGTCTCTTGCTGGACTGTAGCAATATTAGTCTTTGATTTCTTTTTCTGATTACTCATTGTTATTGACTGAATTGGGCAATTCATTTTTTGTTATCAGTTTCATTTGTGCCCGAACCTATATACCTACAGTGTCCGTCGTAAAGTTGGCTACATATCGGAAAAATGTGTATTATTGAGATTTCTAAAAAATACTATATTGGGGGTTCGTTTCTTTTTTTACATGCAAATACCTTTATTCAACTAAAATACATACAGTTTTTGTCGAAACTAGTCAAATATTTGTGAAATAGACACAAGAGTTTATGATTTTTCATATAGTAATTAATGGTAGGGGTAAAATTTGCACTTTTTTATTTTCCTCATATCTGCTTCAAAATAGATTTTATTTTTTAGCGGAAATATTTGGTTTAAATTTTGGACCAATAATTGGACAATATTAATGGCCAATTTAATTTAATTATATGAAAAATTTGTTATCATACACAATATGCCATAGAATTAGACGAAAATGGTTACTCTGGGGTTTTTGAAGTCGCTGATCACCAATCTGAAATCCGATTTGGGGAATTCAAAATGGCGGACCGGAAATCGGGCCATTTTCCATAAGAAATGACAACCCACACAGCACAAGGCTGTCCGAGGGACGTACTATGGCAAAGACCATTTAGGATTTGGGCTTGCCTATGGACGTCCCAATATCCCAATATGTATGCTTTTCGGCTTTTGGTCATCCCAATGTCACAACTTGGTACCAGATAAAGGCAATACGACGGACGTCCTGAAGGATGTCTGAAGCTCATAACTAGGGACATACCAGGATATCCCGGGATATTTCGGGACGTCGTAAGTACTACGAATGGGCATCCACAGGGACATTAAAGGATGTACAAAGTACACACTGAAACGTCCCAGAACATCCTAATATTATATTTTCTTATATTTCAATATATTAACCACCGCCAAAACATTTTTACAAAAAAAAAAAAAACTAAAAATATTTTCTATGTATGGACCGAAGTGCTACTTACTTATAATTATATATAAGTAGGTAGCGCATAAGTCCACATATATATTTTTCGTTTTTTGTAAAATTGTAATTTCTCTGATGATGGTTAATACACTGAAACAATAGAAAATATTATATTTCACATTTGAACTGACCGAAAAACCCAAGGAATTACTCATCTAGTTATTTGATATAAACAGTCAAGAAAATAAAATCGGATATAAGACAGACTTTAAAAACAAACTCACACTTGTAATGTCAAACTACTTTAAAAAAACTACTTCGAAAAAACATAGAATAACAAAATAAGTATGTTGCACATAACTCCATAAATATTTTGTTTTTTGTAAAATTGTATTTCTGTCGAAGGTTAATAAAAAAATTACACATGAAGCTATTTGAATTATCAGTCAAGAAATTAAAAACACCTAGGGGTTATAAGAAGCTAAATATATTCAATATTTAAAGACAAAACTCATTTGTAACACCAAAAAGCAAACTTCTTAAAAGGACATAAAATAACAATATTCAAACTGAATTATATGAAAACATATTTTTTTATCAAGTAATGTGTTCCTACTTCTCTACTCTCTTCATTGACTCGCTCTTCTTTTTGCCCTGCTCGGATTCTTTTAAACACTTCCCTGCTTTGTACCTATTCCATAATATTATAGGTACCTACCCATTCATGGTTGCATCTAAAATAAACATTTACTTATTATTTGAATCAGCATTATCAACAAAAATTTAGTCTATATGAAAACTGGGTAAAGATAATATAGAGAACATCGAGGGATAAAGGTTTAAATTGAAGCACTAATAAGAATAATTTGTCGCATTATAAAATGCAATCCTGTATTACGACTTCATTTTAATGCATTATATCTGTCTTCCATACAAGTCACATATGGCCGTGGCTGCGAAGCCATTTACATAACACCATTCATAAACCAATAACCGTTTTGTGCAATTTACTCAATATAGGTATCAGAATCAGGACAGATTTGCAAATGAACTGAAATTTATCCACGTATGTCCTGTCTGATACATATTTCCCTTTAAGAGTGTAATGAAAGTTTCAAACAATTATCTCGAAGCAAAATTATTTTTATTTACCTATTTTCATACACTGTTCATCGTCAAACTTCACAACACTAAGTAAGTACGACCTGGTTCACAATCTCTCTCCAACCTGGCTTCGTAACATTCAATTCTTGGGCTAAATAAGCTTCATTTTGTAGGTTTGTTGGTCATTGAAAATAAGGGAGCCAGAATTTTTGTTTAATACAGTAAGTTTTCTATAAAGTTTCCTCTTTTTAGTTTCTCTTGGCATCCTGAAAGTTTACAAAATTGTATTAAATTTGGGAAGTTTTATAGGTTATGTTATTTTTACATGGCTTGTACTTACTTTCTATAGTGTCGAACAAAAAAGTCTCAAATGAAACTGAATTAAACAGATAAAAAACAATCAAAAGTGTTAAAAATATTTCCTACAACCACTAATAATTTATATTATTTGATGTAGAGAAATTAACTGATATTCCAAGCTTGTTTTGAGTTTACACTAAAGAAAAAGAATACCAGATACAATAGAAAGTGATAGAAAGTACAGGTTTGTGAAATTAGATATGGCCGCCGGAAATCGCAATAGCGCCTTATTTGAACATATTAAAGATGAATATTGGGTTACAGTTTAAGGAGATTTAGGGTCCTTCACTGGACGTCCTTTTTTAATCCCGATGTCAATTCATAGTTAATGCCAAAATGAAACCAGTTCAGGATATCCTCTTGGCCTCCTTTTGAAGGATATCCTGGGATATCCTAAATGGGACGTCCATTTCACTATCTACTTTACGTACTGGGATATCCAGGTACTTCAATTTGACATCCCATATCCCGATTGTGCTGTGTGGGAATGGATATCTTGGCCTTGAAAATCTGTGCTAGGAGGTTTTCGAGGTTGCTGATCGCTTACGAATCTGAGGTCTGACTTGGTAAATTCAAAATGGCGGACCGGAAGTAGAGTTCATTTATCAAGAAAAACTCGTATCTTTTTCGCTTTTGGACTGAAAATGAGTACTCGGGGGTTTATGAGGTCTCTGATAACGAATCAAAGGCCTAATTCACGAAATACAAAATGTCGGACCTGAATAACACTCTATTTCTCCTGAAAACTCGTATTATTTTCTTTTTTGGGCTGAACGTGGGGGGGGGGGACTCGGAGATTCTCGTTATCGCTGATAACGAATCTGATGTCCAGTTAGGGACAATTCAAAATGGCGGACCGGAAGTAGTATATTTTTCAGGAAATACTTTTTTATTTTTCATACTTTCAGCCCGAAAAAATAAATAATACGAGGTTTTCCGAAGAGATTGACTGTTCCTCCCGTGTCCGCCATTTTGAATTTCGTAAATTGGACCTGTGATCCGTAATCAGCGACCTTAAAAACCTCTGAGTAGTCATTTTCAGCCCAAGAACGAAAAAATATGAATTTTTCCTGATAAATTGACTCTACTTCCGGTCCGCCATTTTGAATTTACCAAATCAGGCTTCGCATTCGTAATCAGAGACCCCGAAAACTCCCGAGTAGAGATTTTCTTCTTCTGGAAGATGGCCCGATTTCCGGTCCGCCATTTTGAATTTCCCAAATTGGACTTCAGATTGGTGATTAGCGACCCCAGAAACCCCCGTGTAACCATTTTCATTTAATTATATGGCATATTGTGTATGATAACAAATTTTTCAATTAATTTAATTAAATTGGCCAATTATCGGAAAAGAAATGAAACCAAAACATTTCCGCCAAAAAATAAAAGGTACTGTTTTTTTAAATGCCTTTCTGAACTCTTTGCAACAAGAATTAAGTCAATTGACCCTGTACCTTTTTTTTGAGGTTTTCAGATTTTTCATGCTAAAATGACGCGACTATACGGAGTCCTTGTATTCTATATGCACTTTTTCTTCATCAAATTTTTCGATATCTTAACAATTTGACCCATTTTTCGGTACCACCGTCAACTATTTTTTACAGTCCTGCCAAACCGGTGATCGCATGACATGTGTCATGTGTCATGCATAAACAAACCCCCAATAGAGTTTTTTAGAAATGTAAAAAATACAATTTTTTCCCATATGTAGCCAACTTTATGGACACTGTATAATCAGAATTCCACTAAAATTATGAAGTTACTAAATTAATAATCTTAACATTTTATGATAGTATCTTTTATATATTTTTAAAATTATTTAGCGATATCATTGCTGAGAACTGTTTGAGAACTACTGGTATTTCTTATGCTTTAAATAAAATCTTAGTTCAGACGTTTTAGCGGCCATGACACACGTCAGTTTGAATTGTACCCGACTCTAGCTATTTCTACACTCTTGCTAATGGAATAGGTATTTATATGTTGCAAGCGTTTCCTCCTCCCTTTAAGAAGACCAAATATGTTTTCAACTGATACCCTATCTGCACTAAGATCGTAATTGTGATTTTTTTCTATTCTATTTAGATATTGTGTTTGTTTATATGGTGTAATTAGCCATGATTTTATCGGAAAAGCTCTATCGCCAATAAGATGGTATTGTCTACTAGGAAAATAAATAGTTGATCCATATCTTTCAATATTTCTAACAAATCCAGAATTACTGAATACCTATAAAAAAAAATTGACTTTACAATTAATTAAAAAATTTGTAGTGTGCAGGAAAATATTACCCTTGAATCAGCGCATGGATCCCGGAAATCCTACAAAAATATATGTGAACATTTTTTCTGCACTACAAATACCCATTAAATTTATTGAATGCTTCATAAATCGATCGATATAGCTATCCTGCTGCTCCTTTGGGGTAATTTTGAGATTTATATGTGTTCCGTCGATAGCCCCCAGGGTTCTTAAAAGTTATTTAAACTGAATTATTTATGTAGACGGAAAATATATCGTATAGCTTTCCTGGGTAATGTTTGAATCCCTGCGTTAGGTGGGTGAATTCTTCTTCTGTTTTAGGCCAGAATATAAAAGTCTTTTTTAAGGAAATTATTAAAAATAACAAAGCATTTATTATATGCATAGCAGTAGAAGGCACTATATTGAATTTATCACGAATATAAATTAAAGAATCCTGAGTAGCCATATACCACAGGAATATTAGTACAGATTTTTCAGGCTGTATGGGATAGTTACCACCACGGTACTTCTTTTTAATGATACCATGTTCATCTTTTTGAATAACCAGTTTCTCATAGGTCTCTTTTTTTACACGAAATAACTCAAAAAATGTTTTTCCATGGTAACTATTTAACCAAATATCATCGGAAATAGCAGGTCGGTATCACTATTAAAAAAATATTCATACAGCTGTAGGGTTGTCTCTGGTTGTAGCATCATGATAATTAGCATTAAACTTCACAAAATAAATGTTATTAATATTCCTTAAAGAGTAATGAACAAGGCAGTAACATAACGGTAGCCCAGCGTTGAGGTTATATTTATATTTTGCATCGGTGACAGCATAGATAAAATACAAATAGATAGGACACTCCAATACAAATCAGTGAAACCGTATTTTAGCGCCGCCTGCGGCCTGGAAGAAACTACATGTACACGTGGCGCGAATTTTAAATTAGGCAATTCAACAAAAATAAGTAGCACCCTTCTGTTTTTTCCACTATATTTACACAAAATTGTAACTGCTGTTTCGACAGTTACGTCGCTCTCAAGCAACAACTCCAAATAGGTATTTTCAATATTCTCAAATAATTTTGTATCCACTCTATTCATCAGAAAATTGGTGTTATATAACGTTCTCTGACCGAGAGCTATATTTTTCATAGACACTGGTGCTTCACTTACAATTTAATACAAATAAACTTGTCATACAATATTGTATGGCCGAAAATTGCAGTATTAAGTTGAAATGGGGGTAAGTGAAGTCAACAAAATTAAACAACACCAATTGCTGTTAGTGCTTGGACGGGTGACCCTCTAGGGAAATACAGCGATTTTGCTTCACCGACTAACGGCTTGTATATCAGCTCGTTCGTAGAAGCTATCCAATTTTAGGTGGGGATTGTTTAGTGGGTATACTACCCATCAGAGGGAATGTTAAGCAGGCAAGGCAAGGGACCAACTGCTTTACATTTCCTCCGAAGGATCGTACATCCACTATACAACTCCGCCTAAAATTGATTATCTTCTATGTATGTGGTGATATACAAGTTAAAAGGTGAAGCGAGATTACTGTAGAGTCACCCCGACAATTTGGGAGACCGAAAATTGGTCAAAACCCAATTTTCAGTAAATTCGGTAACTGCTAAAAATTTTAAGAATAATGATTCCTTCTATATATTAAAAACTTTTTAATCAAACGGAATTGTTTGAACAACTTATAATATATAGGACCAACAAAAAAAAAATCTATAAAGATTTACATATTTATTAACAAACGAATTATTTTATTAATAAATGCATATTACATGGACACATTATCTTTTATTGTAAGATTTCTTAAATATATCCCTACACTGAATAAAAACATTTGGGGCATTTGTTGGTATTGTTTTTCTATCATGACCATGCAATATCTATTTAATTGTTTTATAAAATTATGGCCCACTGTTTTAATAAAATACCTAAACACTGTTTTCTTTATACTAGAATTATGTTCACAATTTGTGAAATTTATTTTCTCATATAACACCTTATATACATAAGCAAATACTTTTTCTTTATGTAATTTTCTATTTAAAATAAATTTTACTATGTGCAATGCTTCTGTCATTTTAAACAAAAAATAATCGCTTACATATTTTAATTGTGAATTATCATATTTTTTCATATTTATAAAATAATCGGATTCTCCAGTTCCTTGTTCTTCACCCTCCAAAATTATTTTTGCACACTGACAGTCCTTATATGATGTTTGTGCTTTTTTTAACAAATATCCACAAACATATTTCAACACCTGTAATTCTGTCGGTCTCAGCTTATTTGTGAATGTGGAAGGTATTGTAGTAATATCAATGATGTCGATTTCTTCGTCATCTTCAGATAAACCCTGTAAGTTAACTAAATAAATATAAAACAGATTAAGGCAAGATATGAAAATTAGGTCTTAGACATTATAACTCCTTTTAATTTACCTGTGAAACGAATCTTTGCAGTGTAATAAAAATTTCTGACCCATCATCTTCACAATTAGCTCCTATCGAGTGATTCGATATCAGATCTTTTACCAAAAGGCTTTTGTAAAAAGGAGTAAATGACATACATGTTGGATTATTGTACCTTGCCCCCCTTTGCCTTATTTTTCCAAAAAAAATTTCAATTGGATCTTGGTTAAACGTCCTAGGTAAAAGTTTATCAAATCCAACATTTCTTAACATACTATAAAATGTTTTAAAATTGTTCAGCGTTTTTATAAAATTTACAACACTTGGTGGAACAACTGTACTTCCATCTTCAGCTATATATTTTACAGATGATAGTACATCAACAGCCTTGATCGAAAATTTGAAATGTTCAGAATTTTCATGAACTGGACTTAGAAGTGGTTTAATGGTATTTACTATCATAGACTGCCCATTTACACTGTCGAACAAGTTATCAGTGAACTCTCAAAATTTTGCCGTATCAGTTGCTTCTTTTTCCATTGATTTCCGTTTCGGTTTGAACATTTGTACTTGTAATTAATAATATCTAAATTAGAAAAAAATAAAACATGTTAATTTTAAGGAAAATATTATTTAGTACACCAGCGATGACCTAAAATCGGTCTCACATCTATTTTTTATTTATCTGCAACTTGCTTTTTGTGAGAAGGTAGATATTTTCCATCGTCTTTAATTTAAAAAGTTAGTAAGTTAAGATTATTATTTACAAAAGAAAAGGAGGTTTAAAAAAATTTAAATAAAAAATTACACCACATAGTGAATGTCAAATTTTTCTTTTACACTCATAAAATTTCATAAAATTAAAAGGAAGGAAATAATTTCAGTTACGTTTGGTATATGCAATAAGCTTATCTTAAAAATTTATCAAACAAGAACATACCTGAAACTGCAACTGTTCGGCTTAGTACTTGTGTGCAATATGACACCTCCATTTTATTTCTGTGACTTGGATTAATGTGACGGTCAGTTAACTTTGGCATTGTCCTCAAGCTGCCCAGGTAGGAATCCATTTTATATGCTTTTAGGATATGGTCCCATTTTCCAACATACGTTTTTCCATCTATTGTAAATTGAACGTTATATTTAATAAAATTATTTCTCAAACCTTTTATTAAATGTGGAGTGTCAAAGAGTGGAACAACTTTTCTGTCATCACTTTCAAAGAAATCACCATTAAAAGGTTCCTTTTTCAGCTCATATATTCTCTTTGTCTGACCAATTAAAGAATTTATAGCAGCCTCGTTGGTTCTAACTTGATCACAGACTGTGACGACAACTTCTAAACCAATGCTTGAACATTTTCTAATAATAAGTTTTATTATTCGAGCTATATCAGGGTATTTAGTGGCTCCGCTAACAAAATTGTAAAACACTGTCTGTTTCCATTTTCTTTTTATTCCTCTTAACATATATACCTAAAAGTAAAAAATATATATAGGTATTCAAAAGTTTAACTAAAATATGTAACAAAAACAGTACATAAATACAAGCTATTTTTGTAAATGAAACTAAAAATGACTACCTGCATGTGGTTTGCTATACGATTTGTCCTTTTATAACCAAAATCTTCGAAATCTTCAACACTGCCATTAAAGGAATTCCAGTATAACCCAGGTTTTACACTCATCTCATCAAACATCAGTACACAATATTTCTGAAGTGGATCCTTAAATGTTTTTACCTCTGCCTTTAGTATATCAAATATTGGTTCACATAACCTGGACGCACTGGGATTCTATTAAGTAAACGCATTACAGTTTTTCTAGAGGGTAATGCAAATATTTTAGATAAAAATTTATAGCCACTTCCACATTGTTTAGAGACAGCTAAAGCTAATACTTTATCCTCTAAAGAATATCTGTGACCCTTAGTTTTTTTCTTTGTATTTTCTATTTGGCTTTGGAAAAACCTTGTTCTTATTACACCCATACTTGATACACCTCTTTCTAATACTTCAGATGCTGATAGTTTTGAGACTTCATTTAATCTTTCTTTAAATGACTTTTTTGATTTTATGGATGCCGCAGTTCTCCTTTTGAAATAACAGGCCCTTTCGTATAAATGTCTGGCTTTCGGTGTCAAATCTTCTGTCCTAGTTACGTTCACTTCTGAAAGTAATCCAGATGGTCTTCCTAAAAGATTTCATTTTGTATAAAATATGACATAAATAAACAATATCTGCTTCAAATATAGGTAATATAATATTTGACATATGTGTACATAATTATAAAAAAAAATTGACTTACTAGGTGGAGTGCTTGGTGAAGTTTTTGAAGTTGAAGGCTGATCGACCGATGCTGAAACTATTTGAACAACTTCACCACTTCTATCAATTTCAGAAGGTTTCAACCTTGATTCCAAATCACACCGAGTTTCTCTTATATTAAAAGAGATATTTTCTTTATTTTCCTGAGAAATTTAAGTGGGGAAAGGCAGTACTCTTAAGTACCTCATTTGTTAACATATCATTGTCGTCAAAATGTTTGTGACATACTCTACAACTTCTATAAATTGTTTCAGGTGTTACAAGCTCTCGTAACAATCTCTCGTTATCACATATTGTAAGCCATTTATTAAACAAATCCAGATTTTTTGCCGGATTAGGGAAACGATGTTTTTTCGCCGAACCTCCATAAGGTTCCCAGCAACCATTTACAGCACAATATACACCCACCATATTATAACCTAAAATTGAACAAAAAAACTGTAATTATAAAAATAACGCAGTTACCCACCTTGTTTTGTTAAATAGTCTTAAAAAAGACTATTTCAATTAATGAATTTTGTAAACAATTTTGAACACAGATTAATATTGAGAATACACGATAATACGTTATCAACAATAGAATAACTGAATCAAAATGACAGCATTGACAGCCGACAGGATGATAGCCGTTGTTGTGAGGAGGCATTAAATAACCGACGGTGATCGATTTAATGTGCATGCGTCTTTTGCGTGTTTGCCAAATGTTGCAATTCTGTACATCAACATTTAATCATTCAAAGCTAACCTAAAAAGTTGATGCATATTTATTTTACGCTGTTAATTAAGCAACCAGTTTCTTGTTTCGTTGATTTCGTGTGTGGCGTGGTAATTTTATAGTTCAAATATTCTGTTTAGAGGAGTAATTTGTACTTGTAGAAATATTTATTTTATTACCGTTAATGTTTTTTGGATATTGCCTGCAATAAAAATGGGTGTAATGTGTAAAGATCTTTACATTACAGAGCAATTTAAATAGGCATGTAAAAAACGTACATGGTATAAATGAAAATAATATAATTTCATATGAATTCAATATACACATTAATAAATGCTTGGAAGGATGCATTGTGTCATTTGTAAATATCACGCAACTCAGAATGCATTTGACAGAAATTCACGGAATGAATTTTGTTGAACAGACTTTGGAATTCAAAAATTTTGAAGGTAAAGTTTCATTCCGTTTTATTTTGATACATTTAATGCCAATTTTAATTTTCAGAATTTAATCAATGGCTTCAAGATGTGTCAGATAGTGGTAGTGTGCGATATTTTAAACATAAGACAATAAGGAAAGATGAAATGGAGATTTCTATTGTAACCGTAGCGGTATGGTATTTCAATCAATATGTAATTTTTATTTTATTTTATATTATGTTTCTTGTTTAAGGTAAATGTAAAAGAATTCCAGAAAATAATTGAAAAAAAAAAGTTAAAAGTCAAGGGACTTGCAAACTTGACATTGCTTGTACAAGTACTATACTGTTAAAGAAAACTATTAAAACACATATAGTGAAGTATGCTTCATTACATTATGGCCATGACGCTGAACTCCAACACATTCGTTTGCTACCTTCAGATCGTGCAGTTGTAGCAGAAAAATTAGCAAAAGGAGTTCCAGTAGCAAGATAAATATTTCGTTTTTTTATATTAATATTATTTTACTGAAGTTTGTTTTTGCCAGAATTTTAGATTCAACTCGCCAAAGTATAGAGGCTGGATCTTTAAAAAGGAGTGACCTGTTAACAAGAATGGACATTTGCAATGTAAAAAATGCTTTTAATATAAATATTGATGAAGGTGTACGACATACTATTGGCAGCGATAGTGTAGAATTGTGGATTGAGGAATATAAGCAAGATACGTCTAATACAGTATTTTACAAAAAACAAGGAGAAGAAATAAATTCCTTTCTTCAAAAAGATGACATGTGTCTCATAACTATGAATTCATCTCAAGAATACATGTTGAAAATGTTTGGCGATGGCGGCATAATTTGTGTTGACAGTACACATGGCCTCAATGGGTATAACTTTGAATTAACAACGATTTTAGTCGTGGATGAATTTGGAGAAGGTTTTCCTGCAGCATGCATGTTTACTAATAGGAAAGATTCTCTTGTGTTTAAATTTTTCTTTGACATAATTAAAGAGAAAAGGAATTGTTGCTGCTAAAACATTTACAACAGATATAACCTTGGTATTTTATAACGCATGGGTCATGAGTATGGGACCGGTACAATACCAGATATTCTGCTCTTGGCACATAGATCATGCATGGCGAGCAAACCTCAACAAAATCAGTGGCAAAGACAAAAAACAAAGCGTCTATCATGCCTTAAAGATCCTACAAACTGAGATCGATAAAAGTAAATTTTTAGACGAAATTGATAAGTTTGTAAAAATGCTAAATAATGAAGAAGATACCATTAATTTTGGAAAATATTTTGTTGAAAATTATGCAAGCAGGTACAAACAATGAGCATATGCATTTAGAAAAACTGCAGGAATTAATACCAATATGCATTTAGAATCTATGCACAAATGCATAAAATATTTTCACTTGGATGGGAGAATCGTAAAATGTCTCGATAAAGGTATTCATGCTGTAAATACTTATATAAGAGACAAAGCTATTGATCGTATGATAAAACAAGTAAGAGGAAAGAATACAACTCATATAAACAAGATTGAAAAGAGACATGCAATAGCTCTAAAAGGTAATCTTTCTATAAAAAAATTGAAGAAACATCTTTTTCTGTAACCAGCGAGGGAAATACATACATAGTGAGCAAAAATGAATTACTGAACACTGTATGCTGCCAGCTGAAATGTTCTTCATGTAATATATGCATACATACATACCGATGTACATGTATTGACTTTTTCATTAAAGCAACTATCTGCAAACATATACATTATGTAGTATCGGTTGAAATCGGCAAGGAACAAAAAAACCTGAAGACTATACTACGGCTACTATTTCATCTGGATGCAGTTCGAGCAATAACGAAGTTAAAGTTCATTTAACTAATGTAGCAAAGAAAACAAAACCTATTAGGGGTTTATTAAAAGATAAGTGTTTAGAGATTCTTAAACTAAATCTTGAAAACGTTGATGATTCAGTAATTCAACATGCTTTAAAGTCATTTACTAGTACCTATAATTTATTGAAAACACACAGTGTACATAATAAAACTGTTATTCAACAAGTCAAGTCCATGAACCTGCTAATAAAAGAATAAAAAAGCAGTTGACATTTTATTCAACGAAAAAAAAGAAAAGCTCAAGATCGAGTATTATGCAGCCTAATCATCAAGAAGCAGCAGATATTAAATCGGCACTACTCTCTCAGGAATCTGTTTCTAGAGACGCCAGTAAAGAACATAACTATTCACATTCTTGATATTTTGTAATTTAAAAAGTGGAAATATATGATATATGATGTACCTATTACACGTGTATATTTAATGTATTCATTTTAATGATGTTAACTATTATCACAGCTTAGCTGTTTATTTTCAGTTGTTAATTAACATTTGTTTATGGGATTTGAAAATTTTAGTTCAATAAATTTTATTTAATTATTTATTTTATTTAAATTACCTTATTTAGTTTAACTTCCTGACGAAGTTTAACTAATGCTACTCTACCACTTAACCAGGGAAATGAAATAAGTTATTGATAATAAAATTTTATTTTTCTTTTGGACTATAATGACTCTTCTTCAATCTTTATTGATATACAAAGTCCCTTGTCCACATGCATATATCACGAGTGTTTCAAAATTTAAATAATATTGCTTTAAAATAAATATACATTTTTTTTTGTATTTAATACAAAAAGTTCGCGCGACAGACCTCTGGCGTCGAGTTATCTATTTAAGGACTCCCGTGTCCCTTGTTCACGTGCATATATAATATCAGGAGCGCTACAAAATTTAAATAATAGGTACTGCTACTGCTAGTTTTTAAATGTTTTCTTAAGTATTGACTGTTCATATCCTGTAAGATGGCTTACATGAATAAATACATTATTATTATTATTATTATTATTATTATTATTATTATTATTATTATTAATATATATAAATATTTAGTATAAAAAACGTTCACGCGGCGGACCTCTAGCGCCATCAGTTATTTAACTCCGGCTCCATATTCAGAAATTTAATAACATAATAACTGTCGGCCATCTACTTAAAACATAAAACCTGCAGTGATCCATTTATGTGTGTTTTGACAAATTATGGCAACGCTGCAAAAATGTTCGCGCTTGGGCATTAAATAGATTGCCGTCGGTTATTTAATGCCTCCTTCCTGAGATTTTATGAAAATGTAATTCATTAGAATGAAAAATTTTTTAAAGACAAGGTACGTAAATAAATTAATTTCAGGCCTTTGTTCTCATTTTTAACTGAATTTACATATCGTAGGGGATCATGTAGATACTAGTTTAGCCTCCTTAGCCGTAGGGGACTAGGTTGGATGCTAGTGTTAAAATGAGAATGGCAAATGAGAATTTTTACTTGTTAGCATAACCAGAAGTCAGGTTATCGAATGAATGCAAATATTTCATTAATATTTTTATATATAGTTTTTCCTTTAGTTTTCATGGATAGCTTTTCTTTCCACTGTTTGCAAAATCCTATAAAGAATATGTTCCTTCCTGTTGTAGTGTTGCAAGTCGTCATGGCAATGGCGTAGTAAGCGACCTCAAGCGGATGGGAAGAAACTAAACATGGTTTGACCTTGGCAATAGAAGTGCACACACCCTGGGTGACAGTGTTCACTGACAGTACTGACAGTTGACACATTCTGCTTACTTCCCTCATTTTCGCGTGGTTTACTAACAACCGAAACATTCATCCCTACCACTCTAACAACTTCATACAGCATGTTACCCAAGAAGCAACTCGTGAAAAAATGGCAATTGACAATGACTGCATCAAAATGGCGGAAAAAGAAAAGCACATGCTATTAAGTGAGTGCAAAATTTCGTGTCAATCTTGTAAAAAAAGTATCTCAAACTCAATAGTTAAGTGTGTAATCTGTGGAGGAATATACCACAACTCATGTGCGCTAAGGGTAGCAGGCTTGATTGCAATTGGCAAAGAAAACCTAGTGAAGTGCTGCCTTGCTAAAGAGTGTAAGGTTAGGTCTAGCCCTAGCCAAACAGATGTCTCTGAGATGGATATGGCACTACCAGATCACATCAGGGAACTAATTCTAGCTAAAGAGGAAATTTTAAAAAGCAAAAACGCAATAATTATAGAGCTGAGAGCCAAAGAAAAGCTGCTGTATAAAGCAATCAACTTACTCGAAAAAAATGTAAACAACAATAAAAAGAGCCATAACAGAAAACGAAAATGATAGTGAGATGCCAGTTGAAAATCAGGACCAACAATATAATTCAAGTTCAAGAGTTGAGTCATATGCAGTAAAGGCATCTACAAGTACTGACAACCTTAAACAAAATGTCACTAAAATAAATAACAAAACAAAGGATCATAACCTAAATAACCAAAGTTCTAAGAAACAATAAAACTTTCAACCTGCCCAAGTTAAAGAGGCTATCTTACAAGCACAAACAGCCACTAAAATGAGAGAGCTGCAGGAACTGAGTGACCCCTTTCAAAATGAGGGATGGTAGAAGCCAAAAAATAGACGGAGTCGGAGATTTGTTGTTGGTGATAATAATACGTCTTCAGATACTCAGACAATACCAAAGCTTATCTCACTACATGTAACGAGATTGAAGCCGGAAACTCAACCCGAAGATTTGAAGAGATCTCTAATCAAAAAATTTCCAGAAGTTACTTGTGAAGAACATGAATCCAAACATCCAGAATTGTACATCAAATTCATAAAGGTAACGATAAGACAGGAGAACTTCAAAAATGCATGGAAGCGGGAAGTGTGGCCAAGTGGAGCCCTAGTTTCGCGTTTTTTAGTGAAAAGAAGGATTACACCACTATCAGAGGAACGGGTGAATCCGTAAATTTGGAAACCGTTCATATTACAGATATTGCTCAAGCCCTAAAAACTATTAGTAATGTGTCAAAAAGTTCAGAAACATCGAACATAAATCCAATGCATTTCAACATGCAAAGAATGTTAGGGAAAGGACTCGACTTAGAACTGTTGCTTAGTATATACCAAGTGGATATAATATGCATAACAGAATATTGGTTAAAATTATACGAAATAACATCATTTCAGTTAAGTGACTATGTATTAGTTAACAATTCCTGTCGTAAAGACTTTCAACATGGTGGTGTGTGCATTTTTTCTAAAGAAAAGTTTAAAATGAAACCATTACCATATAAAATATATATGGAAAATCATTTCGAAATAACTATCGCTATTGCAGATGTCATGAAGAGTGGAGCTAAATTATATTATATATCATAACAGTATACAGGTCACCAAGTGGTAATTTGAAAATATTCATAGATAAAATGTATGAACTAATGTATTATATATACAAAGGTAATAGTTATTATATAGTATGTGATGGCATGAACATAAATTTTCTGGCATAGACTAGCGAATCAAAAGATATTATTAATCTCTTTAGTGAATTTGACATGCATAATCATATCAGTGAACCTACACGAATAACGGCAACATCAGCCACTTCTATAGATGTAATATTTTCTAATGTAACAGTAAAATCTAGTTTGGTAAAAGAGACACACTTCTCGGATCATTGTTTTCAAATATGTGAATTTAGCTTACCGCTATTGAAGAAATGTGAAAGTGAAATTATATTTAAAAGAGATTTCTCTAGTAGTAATCTGGTTACGTTCAGAAATATAATAACACATGAGAGTTGGTCCGAAATGTATAAATCTGTTGGTTTAGATAATAAGTTTAACAGTTTTTATTCAACAATCATGTTTCATTTTAACATTTAATCATGTTTCATTTTAACAGTATAAAAAAATACAAACTAATAGAAATAAAAAACCTTGGTTTAATCACCAACTTAAAAGCTTGCATCAAACACTCTGTAATATGTCTAAAATATGTAAAAATACAAATAATGCTGTGATAAAGGATAGATATAACAAACTAAAGATTGTATGTAGAGAGCAGGTAAAACAAGCTAAAGCAAATTTTAATAATAACAGAATCAGTAACACCAGTAACATTATGAAAGAGAGCTGGAAAATAATAAACGAAATGAAAGGTAATACAAAAAAATATGATTCATTTCACATAAATATTAATGGCGAAGAAATTGTAGATAAAACTAGACTAGCCAACCATTTTAATAACTTTTTCTTGGATATAGAAAGCTCTAAGCCTGATACGAATAATCTCAAATTCCCTCCTCATTCAGAAAATACGTTTTACTTATATCCTACCACACCATATGAGATAGAAGGGTTCATTATGAAAACAACTTTGAAGCCAGCTGCGGGTATTGATGAAATTTATGGTAATGCTTTAAGGATAATTAGCGACCTAATAAGTATATCGTTGTCCTATTTGATTAATGAATCATTTAGCGAAGGAAAATATCCAGATTCACTAAAGATATCTAAATCTGTACCAGTATTTAAAAATAAAGAGATGACATAAATAATTATAGAAATATTTGCTTGCAAAGTCAGCTAGCCAAATTGTTTGATATATGCTACAAGGTTAACTCAATTTTTAGAAGTACAAAATCTATTAACCACCTCACAACACGGTTTTAGATCCAAGAAATGTACCTCAACAGCAATCGCAGAACTCTGCAACAGTGTGTATGAATGTCTCAATAATAAGCAATTTCCAATTGCACTTTATTTTGACTTATCACGGGCCTTCGACACGGTTGACCATGACCTGCTCCTGGAGAAATTATATCGCATTGGTGTACGAGGTGTCACCTATAATTGGGCGGCATCATATTTACGAGGGAGAAGACAGATTGTGGTCATAGATAAATATAAGTCAGAGTCAAGAAATGTTAATATTGGGGTTCCTCAGGGTTCAACTCTGGGTCCTTTATTTTTTATCATTTTTATTAACGATATAATATATTCATGTACTTCTTCACAAAAAACAATAAATTATGCAGATGATACAAACCAATTAGTAACAGGAAATAATTTAATACAATCAGTTGAAACAGCTAATATATCTGCCTTAGAATTTTATCAATGGTGCCAATATAATGGAATAAGAGTGAACGTAAATAAAACATTTTTTATGGTATTTCAACCAAAGAACGGTAAAGACGAATCTAGTCAACTCATTAAGATGAATCATAACAGCATTGAACAAGTGAATTTTATAAAATTTTTAGGGGTTGTAATAGACCAAAAAGTGACTTGGGAGCAACATATAGACTATATTTCTTCAAAATTAAGTACTATGTGTTTTAGTGTAAGACAGCTGCGAGCTACAGTATCTTTGTCCGTTCTTAAATTGGCCTATTATGGGCTTGTGCAATCTATTTTAAGTTATGGTTTAATTTTTTGGGGACGTTCAGCCCACTTTTATAAAGTGTTTGTTATACAGAAAAAAATTATCAGATGTATGGTAGGAGCACATCCTCATACATCCTGTAGACAAATATTTATTAACATGTCAATTCTAACTTTGCCTTCTCTCTATATATATTTAGTTATATTAAATATAAAAATGAGAGAAAATTCATTTAGGAAAGTAAGTAATGTGCATAAATATGATACACTTAACAACAGTAATTTATACCAACCATATTCAAGATTAAGTGTCTCTCAAAATTCGCATATTTATCAGGGCATTATATGTTTCAACAGGTTTTTAAATCTTTGTGGTGACGTTAGTATTATTCAGAATTTTAATAATTTTAGGCAAAAACTGTATGAACACCTAGCGAGTAAGGCAGTTTATTCTCTAGAGGTGTATCTAGGTCATCGACTGTTTCGTTTATTTGCGTGTATGTTGAGTGTTAGATTGCCTAAATGTATTTGGTAATAATATGTATGAGTGAGTGCATTGTGTATGTATATGTATGAGTAGTGAGTATTTTGACTAGTTTGATAAGTTTTACTTTTGATAAGTTTTACTTTTGATAAGTTTTACTTTTGTATGTAAAGTTTTACTTTTGTATGTAAAATTAATGAATGAATAAAGTATCTATCTATCTATCTATCTAATGGAAGTAACAAAGCATTCTATAGTCATATTCAAAAACAAATATGCTCAAAATCATCAGTACCAAGTTTCATAGATAATGGTGGCTTATTAATACAGAACACAACAGAAATAGCCAATATCTTTGCCAGGCAATTCACTCAACAGTACATTATTGAACCTGATAACGATATTGCAGAAATACAAGGTTTACAAAGAGTGCAAAATTCATTCACAACCATAAATATCACAAAAGAAAAAGTGCAAAAAGTGCTTATGAACCTAAAAAATGATTCGGCTCCAGGACCCGACCAAATAAATTCTTCCTTCCTGAAAAATGCTGCCAGCGTCTTGTCCCAACCTTTGGCAGAAATAATGCAAACGTCACTAGAGTCAGGTACACTTCCAAAAGATTGGAAATCAGCTTCTGTTACACCAATCTATAAAAAAGGCGATAAAAAGTAGCCTCACATCTATCCCTTGCAAATGTATGGAACGAATTATCACCAATGAACTGCTGGACTTTCTCACAGCAGAAAACGCACTACCAGAAGACAACACGGTTTCATACCAGGAAGATCAGTTGTAACCAATATCCTAATTAACCGGCACACTTGGACTAATGAATTTGACTTACAAAACCCTATTGATATTCTCTATCTAGATTTTGATAAGGCATTTGACCGAGTACCTTTCCTTCGTTTAGCTGCTAAATTGGAACACGTTGGTATTCGAGGGAATGTTCTAGCATGGATCACGTCCTTTCTGAATGGTAGGGAATTTCAAGTGAGGATTGGAGACAACAATTCTGAGCCTAACATTGTTCTGAGCGGTGTGCCCCAGGGCTTTGTCTTGGGACCGGTCTTATTTGCTCTCTTTACTGCTGATTTGCCCTCATCAATTACATCCTGTATAAGTTTATATGCAGATGACACAAAAATATTTGGTAACTCTCTTGATGCGAGTGAAGAAATACAAAACGGCCTTATAATAAAATTTGTGACTGGACAAAAAAATGGTTAATAAACTTGAACATTAATAAATGCTCTGTGCTACATATTGGTAAACGTAATCCTTAATTAGAGTATCAACTCAATTACAGCTCCATAACATCCACAGAATCCCAAATTGATCTTGGTATCACAATAAAACATAATCTCAAATGGGATAGCCACATCATCAACATTAGCAAAAAAGCGAACTCCATGATATATCTAGTCAGGAAATCTTTTCACCACATATCACCAGAATTAATTATAAAGATCTACAAGTCATTCATTCGCCTCTATTCTTGAGTTTGGTTTCCAAATATGGTCACCTTATTTTCAAAAAGATATTGATCTCCTTGAGCAAACACAGCACAGAGCAACCAAAATCCTCCCCCACAAATTTTATAACATATCATATGAAGAACGACTAAGAAAATTGAAATTACCAACATTGCATCAACGAAGAATACGAGGTGACCTTATAGAGACATAGGTACAAAATATTAAACAACATATATAGCTGCCCATGTATAAACAGTATATTTGCTTTAAGTGCCTATACACATCTTCGGGGACATCAAATGAAACTTACTAAAAGCCATTTCTCAACCAACCCTTACAAACATTTCATCAGCAATCGTGTCGTGGATCACTGGAATAGACTATCCAATGATGTAATCTAATCAACTAGTTTGAACCAATTTAAAAATAGAGTTGACCTGCACCTGAACACTAATAATGTATGTATGTGTGTATAGTATACTTTATTTAGCCTTTCGTTTAATTTATTTATTTATTTATTTATTTATTTAATACATTTGTCCAACAGTACAAAAGAACCAATTACAGGACAAGAAAGCAACAAAATACAAAAAAATATATATATATATATAAATACATAGCTTCTTACATACACATGAGTGACAATCTAAAATTAATTACAAGTGCACTACATGTTTGTGTTATTTAATACTATGGGATACTGCAATTCTTAAGAGAAGTATAAATTGTATGTATCGAACAGTCGAATATATCACAAGTATCACAAATTGAGTTGTAGGTAGAGCACATAACGAATATAGGAGACTTCAGCATTATATTGGTTCGTGCCGGTTGACAATAAAATGTGAGCGGTTTGCGACTAGCGGCTCTTGGAACCAAGAAGTTCAACTGGCTTAGTGCAGGAGGGCAATCGACCCTGTTGTGTATGAGCGAATACAGGAATTTTATAGCGTAGAATTGCCTTCTAAATTGTAGTGAGTCAAAGTCGAACTTATTTAACAGATACGTCTGGTCGCAGCCTCTGTTTGGATAATTACCATCAGTGCGAAAGCAGAGAAATTTTAAAAATTTCCTCAGAACAGACTCGATTGATTTAACTTGATAATCATAGATAGGGCTCCAGATAAGTGAGCAGTACTCGAGTTTAGACCGTATATAACAATAAAATAGTTTAATTAAGACGTCATTGTTCCGGAAGACCTGACTTAGTCTTAAAATAAACCCTAAGGTTTTCATAGACGAGGAGACCGTTAACTCGATATGCTTGGCAAATGATAATTTGTTATCAAAAAAGACTCCTAGATCTCTAGTTGAGTCAGTACGTGGCAAATATTTATCTATATTTATATTTAATTGTCTATGGTAGTAGTTTTAGTTTTATACACATGTACGTGTTCTTTAGGTATAAATAGCCCTAGGCTGTCTGCCTTGTATGTATGTAGTCATTCAATTAAAACAATTGTATACGTAGATGTAAATAACGTGATGTCACAAAAGTTTGACCCCCTCTTCCCCTCTTGTCACATCCTGTCACACTATATGGACTTCTCCTCCCCCTTCAAAGTGTGACGTAATTAATGGATGGCCCCTAAAGCAGGGAGTGATATGATAAGTTCTGTGACATCAATGCAGTAACTATAACGTATGCAGGCATTTTGTATCCTTTGCAATTTGTTTTTATTAAATTCCGTGAGATAATTAAAATAGGAATTACAACAATATTCTGTTTTTGGATAAATTAATGGTCTTACCAAAGTCATTTTTGTTTCTTCTGGTAGAATGTACTTAAATTGATATAATGCTTTCAGCGTCATGAAAGACTGTTTAGTAATATTGTTAACACACGAGTTAAAATTCATAGAACTGTCAGTGATCAAACCCAAATTTTTCACTTCTTTAACAAATTTAATTGTATCATTATTTACTACAATATCGTAGTTCTCAACTTCAATTTGTTTTTTAAATATTTCGTTTCCTATGCACATAGTGACAGCGACAGATTTTTGAGCGTTTATACATAATCTATTATTCCCACACCATTGAGAAAAATTTTCTAAGTTAGAATTTAAATTGCTAACAGTTTCTCCTAACTTATCCACATTACATGATACATACACTTGTATATCATCTGCATACATGTGCAATGAACAAAATTTAAATATCTGTGGCAGATCTACCATATAAATATAAAGCAATATAGGGCCCAGAATACTGCCCTGGGGACCCCCTTTTCTGCAACCCTTGTTTTTGAGTATTCATTATCGAACTTTGCCGTCTGACATCTTTAGTTTAAGTAATTTTCAAACCAAAGCAACTCCAAACCACCTGTACCTATAAACTTCAGTTTTGAGATTAATAAAGTTGAATTTACCAGGTCAAAAGCTTTGCTTTGATCCGATAGAACTATAATTGCTAATACTATGTCCCTGTCTAAATTCTGATTGAAGCCTAGGCATTATATCATAGAAGGTATATATATATATATATATATATATATATATATGAAGTGTTGGTGTTCTTCCGGATGTTTTCCCGTGTAGTTGGTAGGCTCCTGTGGGAGCCACGCTTGTCTGAACGACGTTTCGGCGGAATCTCATCTGCCATCCTCAGGTTCTAGCTGGAAGCTGCCTATTGCTGCTGGTGCTGCAGCTACTGCTGCTGCTGCCGCTGCTGCCGGTGCTACTGCTGCTCCTCGTTGCTCGAACTGAACTGTTCGAGCAACGAGGAGCAGCAGTAGCACCGGCAGCAGCAGCAGCAGTAGCGGCAGCAGCAGCAGCAATAGGCAGCTTCCAGCTAGAACCTGAGGATGGCAGATGAGATTCCGCCGAAACGTCGTTCAGACAAGCGTGGCTCCCACAGGAGCCTACCAACTACACAGGAAAACACCCGGAAGCACACCAACACTTCATTTAACACCCGTGAAAACCTAAGAAACAACATATATATATGTACATATATATTTAATGGAAAAGTTTTTTCTTGAACCTCTACTTGTTATATTGTAAATAGAAAATATTTCTTGGGAATTAGGGTTCTTTTTAGACTAAAATAAGGTACATCGGTTTAACGTTTCGGCTAGGGTCCCTTAGCCTTCATCAGAAAATTTGTTTATTAATATTTCTATGAGTCGTACATTAGCATCTAAAATAAGGTTTAAGGTTAGTGATTTTTTTTTGGTTACAATATTTTAATGTAAGCTTACCTAGACAGCATGACTTCATTGCATAATATTTTTCTGTGTTTCTTTCTTTTTATGCACAGATTCATTTTAAACACAATAATAATATAATAATAAATTTTTATGAGGAAATTTTTTATCTGATTGTTCTGCAGCGTGGCTTGGCGGAAAGTTATTTACTTCGCGGAATTGCTGCGATGACCAGACAGAAATCCGACTATACCGGTACTTCCTTGAGGAACGTACCTCTCGAATGTAGATGGCGGTAGTAACGTTATTGCTAATATTTATAAATTTTGCATTTTTATATAATAAGAATATTGGTATTGTTTTTTGTTTATTGTGTGAATTAAAACCCTGTTTTGCTACGAAGAATCATATGCATTACACAAATTTTATGCTTATTTAAAAATAGCAATATACTTACAATGCGCTATAACATGCATAGGAGCTCCTTGTACAGAATTTATCTGTCAGGAGTATTAACAACTGATGATCAATTGTTTCGAAAGCTCTTCGAAGGTCTAAGAACACCGCTATAACATAGTGTTTCTCATTGAGTGTTTTTTTCCAATTTACTAACACTGTTTGAATGGCCGTCTCACATGAACTCTTATTTCTGAAACCGGCTTGAAATTTACTTGATACATTGTTATTTTCTATAAAGTCTAAGATTTCTTCTTTTACTACAAGTTCTAGAACTTTTTCATACAATGGTAACATATTTATTGGGCGGAACTCCTCAGCATTGATAGTGTGAACAACTTTTTCTATAGGAATTACTGTTGAAATTTTCTATTTGTCCGGAACACTACCTTCACTCAACGAAACATTAAGAACATCTAATAGTCTGTTTCCAACTACTTCAAAAGAAAGTTTAAGAATCTTGATTGTGATGTCATCCGTGCTACTGTTCTTATTTGGAATTGAATTTATTATCTCCTTAAGATGAGCCATTGACAGACTTTTAAAACTTGTAAATTTATGGCAGCTGTTTCCACATGACAAAGAGGGTCAATACAGTTTATTTGGTCATTAGTTTTTATATTGTCTACAATAGTTTTTATACTTTCTAAGAAATATTTATTAAACATTTCACAAATGAGGTTTGGGTCTGTTACTATATTATTTTCAAAATTTATTTCAGATTTTTCTCGTGTTCTCTTTCCCTTAATGATTTCCTTTAATGTCTTCCACATTTCCTTTAAGTCGTTTTTCGCATCATCGATTTTCTCTGTGTAGAAATTAGATTTTGCTTTTCTGATGATGTTAACCACCACGTTTCTTTTTTGTTTATACATTTCCCAGTACTCATTCTGTTTTGTTAGCATTGCTCTTTTATAATGAATATCCCTATCAGCAATTGCATTATTTATTTCATCTGACCACCAACCTTTTTCCTCTTGACGTGTTTTATATTCTATTACAGGTGCAACTTTCCCCAAACATTGAGTTATTTGCTCAATAAAAATCTCGGAAATATTATTTACATCATTTGTGCTATTATCCCATGGAAGAGCTAAAAGTTCCGCTTGAAAATCATCTTCTTTGAAATTTTTAAAGTTTCTTCTTTTTATGTACTTAGTTGTACTTTTTGCATACCTGATGTTTAACTTTATTTTTATAATGCTATGATCGGTTATTTTTGGAGTGTGACATACTTCATGTTCAAGGTCTTTATTATTTGTAATTACGAGATCAATTTTCGTTTCGCTCAGTCTTGTTATTCTACTATACTGCTTTACTATTTGATACAACCCTAACCTGCTAATGACTTGTTCGAGTTTCATTGTATAAAATCCTTTTACTGCCATATCTATATTAAAGTCCTCCGTAATTATGAGTTCACTGCTGCCTATGTCAATTTCATTAATAGTACTTTCGAGTTTTCTTAAAAAGTCACTATGACTAGCCTTAGGAGAATGGTATATAATTAATATAATAAAAGATTTGTTGTTCACTATCACTTTAAGGTTAAATAATCTGTAAGTTGTTCAGACACGAATTTTTCGAGTATTTTCGAGAGTGCTTGTAGGATATTTATTGGTCTGAGGTCTTTCAGCTCAAGGGGGTTAGATACTTTCGGAATAGGAAGAATCACAGACGATTTCCAAATATTTGGGACAATTCCTTGAAGTAATGATTTATTAACAATATTGACCACTGCTTGAATACATTACGGAATAACGATATTTATCATCTTTAAATTAATGCCATCTACACCAAGGCCATTACTTTCAATTTGTTTTAGTTGTGCATAAATATCATTTTAATTGATTTCCTTAAACCTAAACTGTACATTTTCATTATCTATGAACCTTCTACTACGAAAATATGAGACTAGTTCATTATTTATTTTAGTTGCCCCATTCACATTTATGAAGTAATCATTAACTTGATCAATATTGTCTACTGGTAGTTTATTCAATCTGTTTGTACTGGGATTATGTATGCCCCATTTTTTGAGATTATTCCATAGTTTCCTTGGATCCTTGTTTGAACCTTTTAGTTGGAACTTCATATAGGCCATTTTCTCCCTTTTAATGGCTAAATTAACATAATTTTTAATGTCTGTATAGTAATCTTTATCGGCTTGTAATCTACTTTTTAGGTATTTTTTTATGAGCTTTGTTTTTTAATTTTAACATTTCTTTTATATTGAAAGTTATATATTTTTTGGATCTACTATTTGGCTTGATTAATCTTAATGGCACATGAACGTCAAATAACGCTATTATATTATTATTGAGCAATTCTACCTGAATATTTAAATCTTCCTCCTTATTTATAAGATTCTAGTTTACTGATGAGGCGTCAACCTTTAAATCTAAACTTGTACATATTACATCTATTAGTGATTCTGATTGTCGGGTAATTCTTGTTGGTGAGTTGATAACTTGTTTCAAATTGAAATTGTCTATTAAAGAAAGAAATTACTTAGTATCATTTTTTTCCCATTCCATCATACTGATATTGATATTGCCCATTAAAATTACATAAGCCACTTCCACGTAAATTCTTTCCAGCACCTCAGTTCTAGTAAACAAGACACGTGTATACTTGGCAGCTTATACACAACACCTGTGGTTACTTTTTTATGTTTTAGGTTTATGATTACCCACATGTGTTCGATTCCACTTAAAGTGTTACTATTTGCACAGTATAATTTCACAATATGTAGTAAAATATTAGAAATATTGTCATAAATAAAAATAGTTTTATAATTTTTATATTAAAATGAATTAACGGCAACATTTTACTACTAACTACTGCTTGGCCTTGGTGCTCTTAGATAATTGGGTGGGCACTGCCTACCCTGCCATCCCTAACGGGATGCCACTGAAGTACATTATACTTCATTTCTACGATGCCCTTGTAACTATGCAGTAAAAGTTGTTGTAATCGGCTAATATTTTTGTTAAATTTTAGGAAAACGAAGAACAAAGGAAAGCAGACTAAAAAAGCCAAACACATCAATGTTTTTGGACCAGGTGGTGTTGTAGGATATGTGCTCATGACCGACACCCCTTTAGAGAAAGTAATGACAAGTTACTGTTTCCGTGTTGGTATTGCAAGACGTTTTTTGAATTTTAAATATAATGGGAATGTTATGAAAGACGCAGACACTCTCGCCAGTTTAGAAGTGAAGAGCGGAGATAGGATAGAAGCGGAGTATCGAGATAAGTATGTAGTAACTGTTTATGTAAATAATTTTTATAAAAGTTTCAGTTACATAACTGAAAGAAAAATCTACTAGCCATTATTAAAAATTCATTAACCCTTGCACAAAACTTTAATTAAATAGGAGACAGCCAAAGTCATTTGCTACAGTCATTTTCTTAAAAAACACTAATAACGGTTAAAGTCTAATTATATTTTTGTAACGACATTTGTATTACCATTAGTTTTATACTTCTCTTATGATTATTAAACACTTTACGTACTGCTGCAAATTTAACAACTAGTGATTATTGTTACATATAGATAATTTAATAGTGTTTCTTATAAGTACTACAAAATCTAAAATATCTATTTAACACAATCAGTTGCTCAAAACTGGTTTATTTCCAATAAATTGAGTTTAAACATCACAAAAACAGAAACAATGATTTTTCGCTGCGAAATATATATAATTTCAATAACCATGTTAAATTATTAGGTTTATATCTAGATTCTAAATTAACATGTAGGATCATCATACCACTTATGTATGTAGCAAAATATCTAAAAACATATATCTGCTTAGAAATGTATATAGCAATGTATCTCAACAAACTCTCATTACTAATACCGCTTATTATAACCTTATCCACTCGGTGATATCATATGGCATTCTTGTATGGGGGCATGACGCTTCTCGTTACAATGTTTTTAGAGTACAAAGAAGGGTCGTATGAATCATTGGTGGGTTAAAATTCAGGCAAGATTGTAAAGATGCTTTTACACAGGGTTCGCCCGATTTAAATCATTTGATTTAAATCACGATTTAAATCAACGATTTTAATCAAGTGATTTTTTTAAATTAATCAATAATTAAAATCGAAAAAAAACATTTATTTATTTTATTGTATAATAGTCAAAATACAAATGCAAATAAAATTATATTCTTAATAAATAATGAGAGATAATAAATACTTAACAGAGAAACAGAAAAGTTTTTAAAAATTTAAATTATGTAACACTAACGATACATAACTACCTAACTGCATAAGTGTAGTATGATAGTGTAAGCACCACTACACTACCAGTATTATTATTATTATTACATTAACCATTGATATTACTGGTTTTCAATGTTCTCGTTATAGTATTTGAACAGGAATACTAATTTTCCTGCTTGTTCCACTCCTAATCTATTTCTTAAATTGGAGTGAACAAGATAAATGCAGAAAATACTCTTTCTACTGAAGCTGAAGAAACAGTACATAAAAATTGCTTCACTAAAGGAAGAAGTCTAGCAATATCAGGTATGTTCTTTTGTGAAACCCAACACTGTAAGGTATTAACATTGCTTATTACTTCTTCTGAAAACATAACTACTGAAATTGGTTCCATTTTGGCTTCAAGTTTTATAATGAGTGGTAGTAATCCTAATTCACTATTTCCAATATTTCCATACATTTCTTGTACAGTATTTAATGCTTGATCTTTTTCTGCACTAGTCAATTTACATTTGGTTTTGGTTGTATCCAAAATATAAGTCTCATATTGACAGGGCATAAGTGCTTGTTTATATCGTTTTTCAAAAATTTGTATTTCAGGCAACGATTAGTCTAATTCTTCCTGGAATATTCTTTCTAATTCCTCCTATACTTCTACTGCATCAGATAGTAAAGCATTTTTTTCTGTAATTTATCAAGTCCCACAGCTATAGGCTTTAAGATTTTTAGGCATTCTTCAGCAGATCGTTTAAGACCAATGTTTGAAACTTTTTATATTTAAACTGCAAGTAATTTCAGTTAAATAATCGCCTGTGTGGAGATTTCCAGACGTATTTATTGTTTCAAATAAAAAAGATTGTCCATTTTAAGTGGTTATAGTGGCACAAACAATAGGCTCATTGTGTACATTAGACCAACCATCAGTAGACATGTTTACACTCTGTCCAGAAAGACTTCCAAAACATTTTGATTTTTCCTCCTTATATATTTATTCTAAAAAGGTCGTAGAAATTGTTTTTCCTGAAGGGGACTTATACAAGGTCTTAACATATCGATAGCCTTTATCACATGCGAATTGTCTAAACACCTGAAGCTAGTATTAGTTGCAAATACAGCTTTTGCAATTTGTTTATCTATTTCTTGTTTTTTATCTACAGATGTTCGAACGACAAAGTTCATCAGATTAGCAGAAGCGTCTGTTTTTCTTTTTTTAGAGACTGAATCAGTAGTAGTAGTAAATGGTAACGATGATGATGGCATTGACAAATCAAAACCAGACAAACCTGACGTTGATGAAGCTGAGCTTGGCAGTCGTCCTTGAAAACTGATGGTTGAGGTGGAAAACTTTGAAATCCTGCTTGTAATGGTTGAATTATCTAATTCTTTATTTTCTGTAAAAGAAAAGGAGAAAATATTTAAGTTGATAAATGATAAGATAAAATATTAGAGAAGTCAATAGAAGTTTTCACTTCGGAAAAATTCCGGACATAACCAGTTTTGCAACTAATTTGTTTAATAACAAGTGACGCTCACGGACTACTGTTGATAATGGTAACTTTTAGTTGTTCCTGACATGTTCAGAGATGTATTCGAAAAGTTACTCTTCTCGAAATTATTCCGAGATAATGCATATTTTCATCCTCTATTGACGCCATTATATTTATTGATAATATATTATGATTAAATAGGTATCTCGAAACAAAACTAAATTATTATTATTATTATTAATAGTATATGTAGTGTGTACATACCTTCAGCTGTTGTTAAATCAACTTCTTCATTACTTGGTCCAGCGGTATCTAGAACTACGTATAATGTCTTACACTTTTCATTATGGTTTTTTAATATTTGAAGTCCTTGCATTTCTTTTCTGCGAGTTTTACAAATCATTCAACTACCAGTCTTTTCCTTTTCTATTTTTTTTTTTCTATAAAAAAATCCAATTTGTGTCTTTTTTCCTTCCACTCATTTTTATTTTACACTTCACTTTAATTGTAATTAACTTGAGCACGACTAGCACAAGTACACATAATTTGTCAAATGAAGCAGCTTACAAATTGGCCACCCTTTTATATTATATTGTGCAGACAATTTTCTACAGGATTTCAGGAAAATTCATGCAATAACAGTAAGAATAAGTAATTAAGAACCAGAAATATTCGGTTGAACATATTGAAATAATATGTTATGACTTATATATTTCATATTTTAAGTTGAATAAATGTATTGTATGATATAAAATATTTGATGACATTAACATTAAATGGTATTAAGTTATTGTTATTTAAAATTTCATGTTCGAATTATAAAAGTTGAAGATAAATTTAATCCTAACATGTAAGTAATATTGATAGATACTGATAAAAAAAATCACGATTTTTAAAAAAAATTTAATAAAAATCGTTGATTTTTTATTTTTTTTTCATTTTCGAACCCTGCTTTTACAAAATTAAACATATTGACATTACCATCGGTCTATACAGGGTGAGTCAAATTGGATGCTCACCATTGAGATCTCGGAAACCGTGAGTCAGTTAAATGGGGGCAAAGTTGTGCAATATAGTACTGAATAATATGGCATAAAGAAATTCAAAATGCTCCTGTTGGTTTTTGAGATATTGGAAAAATATGTAAATTTTTAATTTTTAATTTCTTAAAATATTTTGGTTATTATTGCACTTATAAAAAATCCAAGACTACTTTAAAATTTAATTAATTAATAAATTAGGTTTCATAAAGGAATTCGGCAAAAACTTTTTCACCTTCTTAGAGCACTTTACGATGCTCTACATGCCTACAATATCAGTTTTTTTTTGGCCACGTTATGTTGCCTTAGGACCATCATCAACTTCAAAATTTTAAATATGGACCTGGAATTTTTACACCATTTTTGGACAGCATTTTATAATACGAAATCAGTGATAGGTCACACTTAAATATTTTCGAACATTTAACTGCCATAAAACCATTAATCAATTATCCGGCCGTCTGAATGCGGTCCTGTACGTTTTGTTTTTTAAATTAGATTTCATGGTACCTTGCTAATATTATTAGTAAGTTGATTTACTTGAAATTATTTATTGATTTTTTATGATGACAAAATTTTTTAAAAGAAAGAAAAGAAAACTTAAAGAAAACGAAGGGCAACAAGTTACAGAAGTTGTTCAATTATATTTCCAACTTCATGAAGGCATACATTTATTCTATTGTTGATTTTATGTACTGCATGTCCAATGTCTCTTCTTCACAACGAGGCAAAATAATTTGAAATTAGTTGCCTTAATTCTTCAATATTATTGATGAGTTCCTTGTACACTTTGTTATTTAAAGTACCCCACAAGAAAAACACATGGTGTTAAGTCAGGTGACCTGGCAGGCCACCTCATTGCACCTCGATTGCCAATCCACTGGCTGGGGAATTATTGGTCCAGAAATTCAGTTACTACAAGTTATGGGGTGGAGCCCCATCCTGCTGAAACCAAATTCAAAGTTTTGTCATTGTAAAAAATCAATAAATAATCTCATGTAAATCATCAATTTACTTACTAATAATATTAGCAAGGTTTCGTTAAATCTGATTTAAAAAACAAAACTTACAGGACCGCATTCAGGCGACCGGTTAACTAATTAATAGTTTTAGAGCAATTAAATGTTGGGAAATATTTAAGTGTGACATATCGCTGGTTTCGTATTACAAAATGCCGTCGCAAATTTTTGTCAAATTCACACATATGCTGATGATATTCAGTTATACTTTCATTTTAACCCGAAAGACACTCATGAAGCAGCTAGAAAGATTAATAACGATCTTTCCCTAATTAACAACTGGACTAGGCAAAACTCATTAGTACTCAATCCTAAAGAGAATAAATGCATTTCTTTTGGCACTAGTAGTAGCTTACAGGCAACGGCCAACTTTGAACTCTCAATAGATATTGAAACAATTCCTCGTGTCACTACTGTACAGAACCTCGGCCTTGTTATGAGTAATAATTTGAAATTTACTGACCACGTCAGCTATGTCTGTCAAAAAGCTTACATTAACTTAAAAAGGCTTTCTCCATATAGAAACCTACTAGATCAAAAAGCTAAAGTAATATGTTAACAGATGCATTGGTCCTATCCCACTTTAACTATGCCGACGTAGTATACGGGCCGTGTCTTAGTCAGGAAGATAAATATCGTCTTCAAAAAAATCATACTGTTAGATTCATAACTGATTTCATCATAGAATAGTTTATTGGCCCAAACTAACATACACAGTATGAAGGACAGGTCACAATATTTAACATTACTAGTACATTGATAAAAGCTCAGTTTATAAAATAGCGATCGAAAAAAAAAAAATTGAAAATATTAAGGTAAGATTATTTAAAAGAAAGAGAAAAAAAGAAAAAAAATGACAGAAGTTACTATAAGCAGTTACAAAATAGATAAGATTATACAGATTCAGAAAGTATTCGTTTTGGTATGGCAATAATTGGCAATAAGTGGAAGCGAGAGCGAAGCAACTAGGCTATTCTTTTCTATCGTATGTATAACACATCGTACAAAGCGCCACCTGCTATCTCCACCACATGTGTGTGGACATCCCTAGAGTTTAAATTTGTTTCCGTCTTACACACGTCAGTTCTCGTTTTGCCCTATACGATAGAAAAGAATAACCTAGTTGCTTCGCTCTCGCTTGCTCTTATTGCCAAATATTACCATGCCAAAACGAACACTTTCTGAATCTGTATATGGGACAACAGACACATAATACATAATTTCTTTTTCCTTTCTTCCTGGCACATTTTTACTTATTTAAAAATTAAACTTATTTACAAACTTATCCAACATGTATCAAAAAGTTTTTTATTTCGGATTTAAATTTTGTGTAAGATGCAATTGATTTTAGATGTTCAGGGTGGTTATTATACAGAAATACACTACTATAACGTGGCAATTTGCTGAATGTAGTTGCTTTATATTTATTAAGCTCGTGTCTCATAATTATGTATATCTTTTTGGCTCTTATAATCTGAATAGTAATTTTTTACATAAGTAACACATTTTAGAATGAAAATGCATGGAAACATTAATATTTGCTTTTCGCTAAATGTATTTCTGCAGCTTTCTCGAGAAAATAAACAATAGTCTGATTACTCTTTTTTGACAAATAAGTATTCTTTTCCATCCTGTAGACTGTCCCCAGGAAAAATCGTTAAATGATAGATGACTATACGCAAAGGCATAATATAAATCCATAAAACCCTTTTGATCCAAACACGGTTTCATTTGTAGGATGGCATAATATGCTTTATTTAATTTGGCGCAGACTCAGGTGTGCAGTAAATGAAAGATTAGAATTAAGCCAAGTTCCAGGGAATTTGGCATTGTCAGAGAAAGAACCCCGCACCAATCTTATGGGAATCTGTCTTTCTGTGGAATTGGCTAATTTTGATATATGCTGTTGCTAGTGTCATTCTGAACAGAAGTCTCCATGGGCACAACATGATTCTATGAACGGATTTTCCGCTACGCACATTCCAATCACAGAATCAACATATGTCGGGAATACTAATATTTCTTAGTATTTATGATTTATACCAGTGTATTATATACGTATTATCAAATAATGTTGTGTTTAAATGGTGAAAGCTTTATAAATATTAAGAAAAAAAAAATTTTCAGAAAAATTATTAAATAATAAAATAATTTTTCTGAATTTTTTTTTCTTTTCTTAATGTTCCAGCACAAGTGCACAAGTGCTGAAAAATTCGAAATTTTCTTGGATGGTATCGGCAGCTGTCAAATTGCTTGTGTCACGGAGCATTGGCTATCCCAAGAAGAACTGCCACTTGTTTCCATAAAAGGCCTAAATCTTGCGTCGAGTTTTTGTAGAGGGCATGGAGAGCATGGAGGGTCAGCCATCTATGTAAACAGAGAGATACAGTGGAGGCCGCGGGAGGACGTGTGCAAATTGTCTGAAAAACTATATTTTGAATGTAGCGCCATTGAGTGCAATCTTAATAATACTGATTATGTAATTCTGTGCGTTTACCGTACTCCAAAGGTTTCCTCTGAAATTCTATTATACAAGTTAAATTTAATATTGGAAAGCTTGTTTGATGAAGGTAAGGCGGTAATAATTACGGGCGACCTCAATATAGATTTTGCCACCGAAAATGCGGACAAACACAAACTGGCAAGTGTGATCGAGTCCTATGGTCTGAAAATGACAGTTGCAGACTATACAAGGGTAACTCCAACTAGTAGCAAAATATATGACTATATCATCACAAATATATCGCACAACCACCATACAGAAGTCTTGCAGTCACTAATTTCTGATCATAGGGCTCAATTATTCACTCTTAAAATATGGGCCAGGAAATCAACTTACATACATACAAGACGGTACACCAAAGAAAATATAAACAATTTTATAGCTGAATTAAATTTGCTTAATTGGTCCTCTGTGTATGAAGCAAGTTGTGTACAGGACAAAACTGTTAATTTCTTGAGAATTATTCATAACAACCTGAATACACATTTCCCATTAGTGAGAAGAAAAGTTCGTAAAACACGTAAATTAGACTGGTTTACACCAAAGCTGCATGAATTAAAAAGCCAAGTACAGCTACTAGAAACCATTTCTAACATTAAACCGAAATACAAACCGGTTCTGACTCATATGAAAAACGTGTATAGTAATCAAATAATACAGGCAAAAAGTCGGTATTATGAAAACATGATTAACAATGCAACTAATAAATCGAAATGCACATGGAACTTAGTTAACACAACCATTGGTAATCTAAGGCCTAATAAACTACCCTCTAACAATGATTTTCACGCTCAAGCTAATAAATTTAACACATTCTTCGTCGAAACTGTTCCTAAATTATTAAAAGATATAAACCAACGCCATACATTAAAAAATTACAGTGAACTTGTCATCATAAATAAATATTCCATGTTTATATACCCGACATCTGAGGAAGAAACATGCACTGTGGTAAAGGGTTTCAAACCAAAGACGTCAAGTGGTTTTGACGGCATATCATCAAAGCTCTTGAAGCAATGTGTAAGTGCACTAGCTGCCCCACTTGCAAATATATATAATGCGTCCTTTGCTCAGGGGACTTTTCCAGAGGCTTTGAAATTGGCAATAGTAATACCTCTGTTCAAAAAAGGAGATCAAGATGAACTAGGAAATTATCGACCAATAAGCATGTTGTCAGTATTCTCCAAAATTTTAGAAACACTTATGTATAACAAACTTCTTGCTTTTTTAAATAAAACAACTTTCTTTCACAATTTTCAACATGGCTTTGTAAAAAATAGATCAACAACAACTGCCCTAGTTCATTTTGTGGATACAGTGCTGGGTGCTCTGGATGGTCAGGAAGCTGTCTGCGGGCTGTTCCTCGATTTGTCCAAAGCATTTGACACTTTAAACCATTTTTGTCTTTTGAACAAACTGGAGAGCTTGGGAGTCAGGGGAGATAGTTTAAAATGGTTTGCTTCCTATTTAGGAGACAGAAAACAAAAAACATGTATAACAGTCGATAGCAAAAAATACGAATCAGACGTGCTAAGCCACAACCATGGTGTGCCGCAAGGAAGTGTCTTGGGCCCACTTCTTTTTATAATATTTCTCAATGACATAATAAATACTGTAAGTGACAGTAGCAAAATAAACATTATAAGTTATGCTGATGACACCAATCTTATAGTAAAAGGCAAAACATTTGTTGACATTCAGCAATGTATCACTCATACATGGGAAAATTTAAAAGACTGGTTTTATACCAACCAGCTTATTTTAAATGAAGCCAAGTCTAATTGCATACTTTTTAAGACCCACAATTCTATGTTTCAAATACCTGACCATCTCACTGAAGAAATAGAAATTCCTATCTCTAATAGCGCGAAACTATTGGGCGTGGTGGTAGATAATAATTGTAAATGGGTGGAGCACATTGATGATGTCATAAAAAAGTTAAACAAAACCTGCTTTGCTCTTAGAATTCTATCACGCACATTTAATTTGGACACTCTCAAGACAGTCTATTATGCTAATTTTTATTCCACTGTCAAGTATGCCATTGAAATCTGGGGCGGAAGCACCAATCTGGCCGGTGTTTTCAAAGTGCAAAAAAGAGCTGTTCGAATTATTCTCAAAAAAAATTTTTATGAATCGTGCAGAGGGTGTTTCAAAACGAATAACATGCTCACATTTCCAGGATTGTACATTTACTCTTGTTTAATGTATTTAAAAGCAAACAAGCTTGATTTTGAAGTGTCCAACTTTAAACATGCTTATGACACACGAAATAAAGATAATTTTCAATTTCCGCAGCATCGTCTGACAATCACTGAAAAGGGACCATACTACTCTGCAATAAAATTTTATAACACTCTGCCAACAAATATAAAGGAAACCTTTCACCAGAACTCTTTCAAAAAGCAAGTTTTCCAGTATATCTGTGATATTGAACCTTATTCACTTCAAGAATTTTTTAACTTTTAGTCGGGACATCATGTACTAATGATGTCTTTTTTATATATATGTATTGTAATGTTTGTCTGAACTTATTGTATTCTTGTTTTTTTTTTCTTTCTTTATCAATGACCTGTTTTACACATATTATTGTTAATGTAATATGTCTGATGAAACTGAATAAAACTTACTTAGGTACTTACTTACTTACTTAAAATATTTATAAAACTTTCACCATTTAAAACAATATAATTTGATAATAGGTACATATATATTATACAGGTATAAATGATAAATACCAAGAAATATTAGTATTCATGATATATATGTTGATTCTGTGATTAGAATGCACGTACCGGAAAATCCATTCATATAGTTTGTTCATTTGTGTTGATTTATAGCAACTTTGCAACACGTTATCTCTCTCACACTCACACTATTTGTGATAGCACTATCTTTATTTAACTGCTTGAAGCTGTTTTAAAACAACACAAATGAACAAACCTATAGAATCATGTTGTGCCCATGGAGACTTTTGTTCAGAACGACAATAGTTACAACATACAGTGAGCACGTAAAGGTTGGAATAAATTCATTAAAATAGTTACAAAACAAGTGACAAAAATTCGCTCATACCGGTCAATTTTTAAATACATTTCTCAATAAAAAAAAAGAAAGTGCTGCAAATATTTTACTAAAAGTTATGACGTCATCGCCATTTTTTTTAAATGGCAACCCCATTTTTTAAAATGTCATTTGAAAGAGCACATTTTTTCAGCATACAGTACGTTAAATTCTAGGGAGTATTGCATGACGAAATTATCGAGAAAAAAATCTTAACTACTTATAACAATGTAATAAAACAAAAATACAAGAATTTAAGAATACAGCAAAAAATAATTAGATTAAATGTTCAAATTGCGCGCCATTTGCTTCTTGACAATGTCTAAGTCGAAACTGAAATTCTCGCAAAACGTTAATAATTGTTTTGGGTCCAATTCTTCCAATTTCGTAAGTAATTCTGTCTTTTAAGTCCTCAATATTGTTCGGTCTATTGAAATAAACTTTGCATTTAAGGTAACCCCATAAAAAATAATCCAATGGGGTTAGGTCCGGAGATCTAGCTGGCCATTCTATTGATCCGCGTCTACCAAGGGTGGGAAATTTCGTTTAAATAATTACACACTATTACCGAATAATGTGGCGGTGCGCCATCCTGTTGAAACCATATGGAGTTTTCCGGTACATTAGGGTTTTCACCATTTGGATACAGTGCGACAAGTTCTGGAATTATGTTTTGTTGGAGCAGCTCCAAATATTTTTCGCCATCTAATGAACCTTGAATAAAAAATGGACCCAATATTGTAGTCTCAACAATTCCAGCCAACACGTTAACCTTCTGTGGAAACTGAGTATGGGCCTCCACCATCCAGTGTGGATTTTCACGTGACCAATATCGACAATTTTGCCTATTCACAGTGCCATTAGAATAGAAGGTGGCCTCGTCAGAGAAAAGTACTCGACTTAAGAAATGTGGATTGATATTACATCGTTCCATCATGGTTTCGCAAAAATCTACTCCGCGGTCGAAATCATCTTCGTTAAGCTCTTGAACTGAATTCACTTTATATGGGTGCAATTTATTCTTCTTCAAATATTTTAAAACAGTCGACTGACTAATTGACTGTTCTGCTGCGACTTCGCGACTTGGTTTGTGAGGATTCTCCTCCATTGTCAGTAAAACATCTAACTGTTTATTTTCTGAAATTGTAGGATGGCCTTTCGTGAAATTATCTCTTACATGACCACAATCTCAGAACTTCTTTTCTATTTTGCTAACAGTTGATTGTGTAATAGGTCGATTAGAGTATTTACGATTAAATAATTCACAAACCATAGTTTGTGTTCGGGACTTGTCTCCATAGCCAATCATCAAAATTTCAATTCGTTCTGTCTCACTTAAACGTTGAATTATCAGCACTTTCAATATGATATCACAAGTAAATACTAATGAATGAATATGGGCCTACCCCTTTCAGCGTGGTGAGGCTAATATAATTTAGTGAACTGTATTTAGGTACAATAAAAAAAAGAATGTGTCGGAAACTTACACAGTAGGTTTGATGGATTCTCCATCATCGATGTCGGCCCAGGAAATAGGAGGGACAAAGGGGGGCCAAAAGGAAAAGGAACAAATCTCTGACACACACAATTAATGCAACAATTATTAAATTAATTTAAGAAAGGACAATTATAATTCACTTATCACTGATAAATAACTATAGCGTTCTGCGGCGTAAGTGACAATTGTCTTACTTACTATCATACTACTGTTTCTATGCGGGTCGCGCTCGCCCCACATGATGTTATAACACTAACTAAAAAAAAACTTCTTAATATTACCATAAAGAATTCAAAACATATATTTTTCTAGGTATAATACTACAAGGCGCGTAACCAACTAATGTGTTAGAGCCAGGTCTGCATTGCTAAGTAAATGAAAAAAAGCGTAAATACAAAAAAGGTGTAAGATGTAAAAAGGTTCGACGTTAAGTAATGAATGTGTTCTATTGATGTTAAATGTTTTTTTCTCGATAATTTCTTCATGCAATACTCCCTAGAATTTAACGTACTGTATGCAGAAAAATATGCTCTTTCAAATGACATTTTAAAAAATGGGGGTTGTCATTTAAAAAAATGGCGATGACGTCATAACTTTTAAAAAAATATTTGCAGCACTTTTTTTTTAAATGAACAGATTGAGAAATGTGTTTAAAAATCTACGGATCTGAGCGAATTTTTGTCACTTGTTTTGTAACAATTTTAATGAATTTATTCCAACTTTTGCATGCTCACTGTATATCAAAATTGGCCAATTAAACAGAAAGACAGATTCCCATAAGATTGGTGTGGGGGTTCTTTAAATTAAATTGTAATTGCGTTTCTGCTGAAAGCTGTTTTCTAATAAAAAAGTTAATGTAACTGGTTTTGCTTTCATTGAGAATTAGCCTGTTTCTCTGACACCATGTATACATTTCCTCATACACCAATTTTATGTTTGCTTGTAGTTCTTCGGTAGTTTCAGCTGTCACAGTGACAGTTGTGTCATTCGCAAACATAGTGATCTTCCCTTTTGTGACAAATTTTGGCAGATCGTTAACATAAAGTAAGAAAATTAATGGAGCTAAAACTGACCCCTGAGGAACTCCAATCGAGACATCATGCTGCGTTGAAAATTGTCCTTGAATTTTTATTATAATAGATCTGTTTTGAAGATATGAATTGATCCAGGATAACAGAGGACCTCTTATGCCTAAGTAATACAGTTTATCCAATACAAATGTTATATTAACACTATCAAAGGCCTTACTTAAGTCAAACATAACTTTGTCCAGCTCAGTGTAAATGTAATTTAAGAAGTTGTAGCTTGCTGTTTCAGCAGATTTTTTTGCTTGAAACCCATGTTGATTGGTTGTTAATAAGTTGTTTTTCTCGACAAATTTTATAATAATGTTATAAACACAGCGTTCTAAGATTTTAGAAAATTCAGGTAATAAAAATATTTATCTATAGTTATCTATTTGTAAGGTGTCGCCTTTCTTGAATAGTGGGATAGCTAGTGCAACTTTCATTTGCTCGGGAAATTCACCGTTCTGCAAAGATAGGTTTATAATTCTAGTTAAGGGACATATAATATAATTCTGGATTATCTTTATCAATTTGGGAGATATATAGTCAATTCCATAATAGCTTTTGTTTTCCATCCTATTGATTATATCAGCAATATCATCTTCAGTAAAAGTAGAAACGAGAATTATGTTTAAAGAGCTGACGGACAAAGTACATGGAAGAGAAAGGTTTTGCCCAAAATGTTCAATAATATTTATGTTACATGTATGAGAAAAATTATTTGCAAAAACGTCAGTCAATTGTTTATTATCACTGACGATATGATTGTTGTTCATGATCGCAATGTTAGAATTACTTCTTTCCTTACCGAAGTTCTCATTTATTATTTTCCATGATTCTTTTATTATGTTGGAGGACGAATTGATTCTGCAATTGTAGTGTTCTCGTTTAGCTACCATAATTTTCCTTTTATATTCCTTCTTACAACTTACATATAACTCCTTTTTGAAAAGATTTACAAATACTTAAACTTGAAAATCGCTGTTTACTTCGCACAGTCATATTTATCAACAATGTTATACTTTATAAATCCCCTAAATACCTATTTGCTAGAATAGAAAGAAGCAGTGATGTTCATGAAAGAGAATTAAGACAAACTGACATATCTCTGTCAATTCCTCTATACAACAGTGCTTCATTCTGCAATTCATTTACTTTTCTGGCCTCTTACTGCTATAATAACCTACCAGTTAAACTTCGCAGTACTGATCCCGCTAAATTGAAACCTATTCTGAAGTCCCTACTCCTAAATGAAGAACTTTCATTCCTAAATCATCGATTATTTTAATTTGTTTTAGGGTTAACTTAATATAACTTTATGTGTATCTGATCCACAGAGTAATACAGAGTTTTCACTCAATGCTATTCCCTATGTTCACAGTTTCATTTTTTGTCGTGTGTATACCTGCCCAGATTATGCGCAGAAATGTTCCTTGCGATAGCCAGGGTTGGCTTCAGCTTAAGAGCTACTTTAGACAGGGGTGGTATTAAGTATTTATTTCCATGTTATATTATGAATATGATAAATAAATGTTAAATAAATTCTAATCAATCATAATTTTGTAACATTCACGTTAACAAATTACTTTCCCTTTTTATTGTACTTACATGCATTCCTAACCAAAATAAACCGAACTCTACTGAATTATTTAGAATTTAAAAAATATTTCATGGAAAATCCACAAGACAATATATGAAATTGAAAAACTTTTATCCAACCGATAATTAAAAGAACATTTCTTTATGAGGATAAGCGATCATACTAAAATATAACAAAATATTAAAAGTTGTATTTTTATTCCAGTTTATCGTAAAAAATGTAGATTAACACAAAATTGATGGTTGAAAATTTGTACATAAATGCTTCTAATTGTTCAAAAGATGCATAGAATTAAGTTTTGTGAGTAAAGTTTCTGAAAATCTTCCTAGCAATAGTTTATTTCCAACATTTTCATATTAATACTTTCTAATATTAACTAGGAATGAACTATCTATGTTTGATTTTTAAAATTAACACTCAGAACTAGAAAAATATATATTTATAGAAATACATAAAGAGCATACAATTGTTAACAATATAACACACTGAACGTGGGTATATACAGAGTACATTGATTGTAAATGAAATTAAAGAAAAACAGATCAACAGAAATATTTAGATATCTCGATAACTAAATATTCAAAATAAAAGTTATTACAATAGTTTTCATAAATAATGGTAAAGTACATAGATATTTTTATAATTCTTGCCAGTGTTACTGCAAAATAGACTAAGTTACAGAAGACAGTCTCGGATGTCTCGGAAGAACAAATTTTCGTGTGACTGTGTGTGTGTGTGTGACAACAGGTGCCATTTTTTTATGGTATCACATGTTATTTCGAAAAGTGATCTTCACAAAATTGAATAAATCCATCTTTTTCCATTTTTCTCCTTTTCGACTGACGTTCCTGATGAAATAATTTTCTTTTCAGTTTTATGACTTCTTCCCTAAATTTAGTTTTCCATGGGGAACAGGAAGTGAAAAAGACGTTGCAGTTTGGGTCTGAGCAGACGTATCTGAAAATAAATAGTTTCTATTGTACATAATTGGTCAAAAAAATATTATGACTATTTCGTTTTTTATTTCTAATATTTATCCTGAAGTGAGCGGTGTACGTTGGATATACACGAGAAAAATTTGAGTCATATCCACAAACCAAAATAACAAAAAAAAAGAATTTATATTATGATACACTGTATACGTCTATACAAAATATATATAAAGCATTTTAATTTTCCTTGCATAGTCCACTTTATTTCATATATATGTATACAAGAACAATAGAAAATGGTGGATATAACATAACCTAACGTTGAAATTTGAACCGTATCGAAACCAGTTAAGGCATAGGTAGTTAGAGTGATGTGCATAAACAAAGAAACATACAAACAAATGTACGGATCAAATAAGGCATACCTTTTTCTTTTCTACTAGGAAATTAAAAATTTAAGGATGCATTTGAAATTAAAACAAAATCATAAAATACCAAATAACTTTCAGTATACATTTTGAACTCTTTAGAAACGAAAATATAACATACTAAAAGGAGGAAATTAATGACTCATCAAGAGAATCAGTACTTGAACTCGATCCCGGTTGTTCTACGGTAGTAGTCACCAAGTGGGAGGTAATAAATATGCTTTATCAATGCTGCTAGAGCAATCTGTGATTTACATGCAATATGAGAAATAATTTAAACAAAAAAAAACACATTTAATTTAAGTAAGTATACCTACTTAACCGATTATAACCTTACTAAAATATTTGTTTGTTTATACATTTCTAACAACTTGGTTGTTTTAATAACGTTAACTTGAACTACATCTATGTACTTAAACAAAATTTTAGCCATTTATGTCCCTACTAAACATTAAATAATAAATAATGAAAATGAAGTAGGTATCTAATGAATTTCGAAACTTTTCTTAAATTATTAATGATCTTCTGTGTAAGTATTTAATAGTTGATTACAGACTTGTAAGTTAATTTATGATAGTCTTACCTGAATCTATGACAGACTTGAAAATTGATGGTATACCGGCCCATGCATATATAATGTTCATTTAACTTTTTTTTCAAAGGATCTGAAAACATCTCTCCACCGAAATGCACACACCTTGCACATATACGAGTGGGGGATTTTATTATATTTCCACGTCCATAATTCTTTGCCCAGCTAAACATCTAATAAAAAAATATAATTAGTTATACTTATGCTTTTATTTAATTACTAATTTCTTTTTACCTCTCATTATCCTTAGGGAACCTGAATAATATGATATTCATTACTTTAGAAAACAGTCACCCAATAAAAAAACACTATTATAAACGTATAAAAACAATTCTACATAGAAAAATATTATGAAAAATGTTGAAATTATGAAATGTCTCAGAGCCTAATCACGACGTTCGACGTTCAAGCAAATACTGATTGATATGATGCGCAGATCATTTCTAAATCGGTACCTGCCCAGAGTGGAGGAGAGAGAGACAGAAAATTAAGCCATGAAACGTCATCAGTGAAAACTCTGTATTTAAATCTACTCTGTGTCTGATCCTTTTGTACAAAGGTATTTTACATTTTGGACAATAAACTACGTATTATTATTATTATTATTATTAAAATGATGTAAAAACTGCACATCATCCGTATTTAAAATTTTGAAGCTGATGATGGTCCTAAGGCGACGTAACGTCGCAAAAAAAATTAATACTGTAGGCTTGTAGAGTATCGTAAAGTGCTCTAAGAAAGTAATCTTGTGCAATAATAAACAAAATATTTCGAAAAATTAAAAATCCAAAATTTATATATTTTTCCAATATCTCAAAAACCAACAGGAGTATTTCTTTATGCCATATTATTTAGTACTATATTGCACAACTTGGCCCGCACATAACCGACTCTTCAACTTTTACGGTTTCCGCGATCTTATTGATGAGGATCCAATCTGACTCAATAAAACTAGGGATGGAACCGGTTATTATTGTCTTAAATACTTTAATGTATTGCCTCAAACTATGAGCATTACCCGAAAACGAATTTAAATATAGAATAAAAAAGTTTCTCCTGTCAAAGGCATTTTATAGGGATTTAGAATTTTTAAATAGTTAAGTCTTATTTAAATATTACATTGTAGATTTATATGCATATACAGGGTCCGCCACATGAAACTCCCCAGACTCGTAATTTCCTTATTTTTTAAGCTACGATCATGTTCGGCACATCAAATTGTAGATATTTTTAAGACCTTTAAATATGCATACAGAGTGATTTTTAAAAAAGTTTTTTGAAAAAATTATTACGAAATGAAACTTAATTTCCTTGAATATTTTTTTCCCTCACCCTGTACATGAGCTGTGTTAATTTTTTCTTAGAAAGGTTTTAATTAGCTTCAATGAATGTTATTACGTCATATTCGATATTATCTTTCATTTTAGAGAAAAAAATTAAAAACTTTTTCTGACTCCAAACTGAATTCTCTTTAAATAAATTTGAAAAGAATATAAATAATAATGTTAAGCTTTATTTGTAAAAGGCATATAATAAACAATATTTAAAGTAACAAAACAGCAACAACAAATAAAAGGAAACATTTTTTTTTCTTGTGATATCACTTGATGAACCCATTGCTAATAAGTGCATGTTTTCATATAATACACATTTCTTACTAATAAAATTTGGTTGCTCTTCTAGTGGCTCTACATATATTTAATTAAAAATGTTTATAATCATTATTCAGTTTCATGAACTTCCTTACTTTTATTCATTTTATTTTATTCTTTCGACTTTTAAGTTGTTCAGATTTAATAAATCAACCATAGCTTTGCTATGTAATGTTTCACATTTTCTAAGTTAGTCCTGAAAGTTTTGTCAAATTAAAATAAATCAGAGTAATCATATTCTGTTCTATTAATTCGCTCTTCAATCTGCTAACAATTTGACATGGTTCAATTTTTAACTTTAGAAATAACAGAGTTTTTATTGATTTATGGAAAATATAAACGTAATGCTAGAAAAGCTTGCACAGTCTGTTCTCAACGGTTTCCTGGTAGACGCTGTCCTGACCATAAAACCATAAAATTATTATTTGATACCTAATCTTAAAAGTTATGGTTCCTTTACCAAACCAAAGAGAAACAGAAGTAAACCGGTGAAGAACGATATTAATATAAATGAAGTTGTCGCTGCCATTAATGAAAACCTCCAAACCTCAATATCAGCAATCAGTGCTAGGACAAATATTTCTTGGTCAGAAGAATCCTCCAAGACAAAAGTTATCATGCTTATAAAATGATTTTAATACAACAACTTCGCCAAGGAGATTATGAATGATGACTTCATTTTATAGCACGAACGTCCGCACTGAATGAAAGATACAATTTCTTTGGATCGCTGAGGCGACATTTAATGAAAGCAGTAGTGTAACAGGCACAATATGCACCATTGGAGTGATAGGAATCCTAGATAGACCCGAGAAAGAAATTTTCAGGTAAAATATAAAGTAAATGTGTGAACAGGTATATGCTTGGTGGCAGATTAATAGGGCCACATTTTTTTGAAAATAATTTAAATAGCGAAATTTACCTAGATTTTTTGCAAAATTACTTACCTAGTTATTTAGAAGAAATTCCCCTGCAAGTTAGAAGAAGTATCTGGTTCCATCAAGATGGTGCTCCTCCACATAATGCCCGTATTGTTTCTAATTATTTAAACACAATTTTTGGAAACCAGTGGATAGGTAATACTGGACCTGTGCGATGGCCAGCTAGATCACTAGATTTAAATCTGCTGGATTTCTTTTTGTGGTGTTACCTTAAGGGATTTGTATGTAACATCCTCACCTCAGAACATTGAAGATTTAAAAAATAGAATAAGAAATGGATGTAATTCTATTCGATGGAACACTTTATTACGTACAGTGAATGGTGAATTAATAAAAAGATTTAACTACTGTATTCATGTTAATGGACAAAATTTTGAACAATATATGTAAAAAAAATTTAATTCTCTCTTTACCTGATACAATTTTTTAAGAAAACATTAATGTTTATTGTAAAATCAACATTGTTTTATTTTTAGTATTTTTGTTAACAGAGTTAAGAATTATTTTGTTTGTTTTTTTTTAAATAATTTTGCACAATATTTTTAATTTTAAATAAAAATAAGCTTATATTTTTTTTAAGTGTTTTAATTAAAACTTTCATGGCTAACTTAGGAAACGTGGAATATTACTAATAACAAAGCTATGATTGATTTATTAAATTTGAACAACTTAAAAGTCTTAAGAATAAAATAAAATAAAGAAAAGTAAGGAAGTTCATGAAACTGAATCATGATTATAAACATTTTTATATAAATATCTGTAGAGCCACTAGAAGAGCAACCGAATTTTATTAGTAAGAAATGTCTATTACATGAAAAGATGCACTTATTAGCTATGGGTTCATCAAGTGATATCACAAAAGAGAAAAAAAATATTTCCTTTTATTTGTTGTTGCTGTTTTGTCATTTTAAATATTGTTTATAGTTTATTATATGCCTTTTACAAATAAAGCTTAAAATTATTATTTACATTCTTTTCAAATTTATTTTAAGAGAATTCAGTTTCGAACCAAAAAGAGAGTTTTAAATTTTTTGCTCTAAAACGAAAGAGAATATCGAATATGACGTAATAACATAAATTGAAGCTAATTAAAACCTTTATAAGAAAACATTAACACAGTTCACGTATAGGGTGAGAGAAAAAAATATTGAAGGAAATTAAGTTTCATTTCGTAATAATTTTTTCAAAAAAATTTTTTTAAAGGCCTTAAATGTATCTACAATTTGATGTATTGAACATGGTCGTAGCTTAAAAAATGAGGAAGTTACGAGTCTAGGGAGTTTTAAGTGGCGGATCCTGTATATGGATGTTATAAGACAGTTTATTATTGAGATTAATTCCCAGATCTTTTACACAATTAATCTTGTGCTTTATTATTAATTTTGTAAGGATAACTATAAGGTGCATTTATTCCTGAAAATGTAATCTTATAGCCCTTATTCACATTTAAATGTAGGACATTTTCATCTCACCAGTGCACAGTGGGACCGAAAGCAGGTAAACAGCGACAAAGAGGCGGAAACTGAAATCCCTTTTGCGGATTATGTATTGTTATTTTATGACTCCTAAAATGTGAATGCACTTGTGTTTACAATAGTTTGCCTGGTAGGTTGACAGAAATTAGTTTGTAGTTGAGCGCGTGTGAGAACAGATTATTTAGAACATTTTAAAGTAAAAGTTAGGTGTATATTTGGACATTGAAAAGTGCAATATTTAACTGTTACAAATGGAGCATGGTACTACCAGTAAGTAAACTAAACTAAACTAAACTTTTTCCAATAAATAGGCTACTAACTTATATTTTTCTTAATCGTTCAAAATTAGAAGCATTGATTTAAATGTAGATTTTTGATGTTTTCTTTGTATTCAACTTATACCGGATGGGGCATTTAAGTTACGCGAATAACTTGAAAACTCGACATTACTTTAGAACGATATCTCTGATTTTCTTTCATTATACCACTCTATTGTATTCGAAACTTGACTGTATTTCAAAAATATAATCATCCAAATGTTAAAATAAAGAGAAAAAAATTTAGCATAAATTATTTCTACAATGTGGTTGGCCTCCTCAGCCAATTCTATATTATAGTTGGGTATCCAAGGATAATTTTGAGCTTATTTTGTTATAATACTTTAAGAAATGTAATTTCTAAACAAAAGTAGCAAACTAGAGCTTTACATTTTGGGTATTTGGTACCACTGTGCAGTGGGACAAACCATCCAAATCACTTTGCAACAATTCGGTATCAGAAAGATATTTAATTACACTTTTAAATCATCCGCAAACATTAGGAAATTACTATTTTCTATTACTGAAGCTAAATCATTCACAAAGAGATTAAATAATAGAGGACCAATGGAGGAACTCCTGATGTTATTTTATGACATAAAAGCCAGAATCGGCTTTGCACAATATGAACTATATAAACATTTTCATATGCAATAACACAATATCATACCTTATAATTAATTGTATCTAGTGAAATTAGTAATATTTAAATGTAAATGACTCCGAAAGGGTTATAAGCCATACTTTGATGCACAAACACAAACAAAATTATTTGTATCTATTACACGGCAATGCTTTCGTAGAAAGTGGATTTTGTATCAATAAAGAAATGCTTGTTGAAAACTTACAAGAAAAGACCTTGGTGGTCTAACGGATAGTATAGGGCCTGACCAAGTCCCTACTAAAAAAGAAATGATATTATCATGTTAATTATCATCTGCCCGGTACAAGGCAGCACTCAGTATGTTAGAATTATTATCAAAATATATTACTACTAACGCCATCCTAGCACACTTGTATGTAGCCTGTATTCAGATAATAAATCAGTCGATGTGAAACCTTTGCACGTGTTTTATTAGGTTATGGGCCCAGAGTTTGTTTTTTTTTTGTGTGTAAAAATGTCGACATCAAGCTACCTGGCCAATGTTCCAAAGTTAAAAGGACGTGAGAATTATGATGATTGGGCGTTCGCAACAAGAAATTTTTTGGTGTTAGAAGGCATCGACATAGACGAGTTACCAGCTAATTTGAGTGAAGTTGGGCAGAGAAAAGCAAAAGCCAAGCTTGTGATGACCATTGACCCTACATTATATGTGCACATCAAAAATAAGAAGACAGTTAGTGACTTGTGGAAAAAATTAAAAACGTTATTCGATGACTCAGGATACACAAGAAAAATCAGTTTACTTCGAACATTGATATCTATTCGTCTCGAAAACATTTAATTTATTTTAAAAGACGATCAATTTAATAAAACTTATATTTCATTTCATCTAACAAAATAATTTACTAAATCAATTGACACTTTGTTGATTAAAAAAGGGGTTTATCTTGATAATGAATAAAAGTATTTATTTGACTATAATATATATTTAGTTGTGGATATGTGACACTTTTATTCATTTCAGTTAAATATGACTAGTTTAATTTAACAATATCTTTTCACCATGTAGGTACATACTGTAGATGAAAATTAAATAATCTTACATATTAGTTCATTGAAAAATAAGTGTAGTGCAAGTATAGTTGGTATAACTGTGCGAGTTAAAAAGGTATACCTATAAGTTTATAAGTCATGCTGTACAACATATTATAAATACCATATTGTCGCGTGTTTTTCACCTTTTGGGAAACACCCTGTATGAATCCGTGGGTTCTAAATAATTTTAACAAGGGGTAAACCAATAGCACTTTATTTAATAATTCACTGATTACAAAATACTTCTTAATTAACCAAAATAACCTTTACGCTTTGTTTACTTTATATTTAACCTCACTTTTTCGCTGCCAAATTTCACTTTAATAAACTTCTCTCTCTGCGTCGGTAATCGCGCCTTATATACTTTGAAATTGCCTCTAGATCCATCCAGAACCAATCAAGTATCTTCCTACCACAGTCTAGAAAACTCTATCTCTTTCTACAAGTTTCCAGTCGCTATTAGTAGGCATAGGCGTATCAATCTCCAGTTTCAAGGGGGTGTACTACATAACAATATTTTCTATGGTTATTGTACCTTCACATTTCAAGCAATCCTTGGGTGTATCAATTTATAAATCAAGGAATTAGGTGGAAAAGTTCTTTCCATTTCGTAGGTCACACAAGTATGGCTAATTACAGGTCCATTTCACTCATCAACTTTGGAAACATTTTTGAAAAGTATAGGTATTAAAAGTAGAATTACCTATAATTTTTGTTAGGAAAATATAAATTGTTATTAGAATCACAACATGGTTTTAGAAAGGGTAAAACATTGAAATGGCTATCTATAAAATAATTTATTTTATTAATACTAGTCTAAATAGCAACAAAAGATGCTTAGCCATATTTTTAGATCTCGCAAAGGCCTTTTGATACAGTATCTCATAGTATGTTGATTGACAGGCTTGAGAAAATGGAATTACGGGTAACTACAAAATAAAAAACAATTTGCTAAAATCAATAACACTCTTAACACGTTTAAAAATGAATTATTGTTTGTTTGCTTATAATTGTATTGAAACATTCTTTATAGGATTTTTGCAAACAGCAGAGAAAACAACTATCTATAACTAAAGGAAAAACTTTGTGTAGAAATATTAAAGAATGCAAATTTTTCATTAATATTTCTACACAAAGTTTTTCCTTTAGTTATAGATAGTTGTTTTCTCTGCTGTTTGCAAAATCCTATAAAGAATGTTTCAATACTCTTAACACGTTGAGCACCGCTGTATAACAATTTTTTTGGTTCGTTCAGACCGGATCTTGATTTTCTTATTAAATGTTAATATTTGTAATGGTCCTTATTTCTACGTAAAATTTCGATAAAAAATTTGAAAGAAAAAAAATGAGGCATCACATTGATGCCTCGAGGACTGAAAGAGGAAATTGTTTCTTGTGGTCAGGGTGGTATCAGTGTATTACCTCATAACAATCCAGTCTATTCCTGTTGCAATTCGATAATCATGATCCCGAACCTCATATTTTGACAGAGAAACAAAGAAAAATAGGTGTGTGGTGTGTTACGTGAAAATGAAGAAAGAGTATGGTAGAAAAGAAGCCCAAAACAAGCCGTCTAGATCCAAATACCAGTGTAATATTTGTAAACATAATTATTGCATATCTTGTTTTTTTGAACAACATAAGGCTACCCCTATAAACTGAAATGTATGAAAACTGTCTATTGTTTGAGAATTTTTTTTTACAATTGTGTCATATTTTTAAGTTTCACAAATTTACAATGTAATATATTTCATATATATGTAGCTATACCTAACCCTCAACTAGTAGTGTTCTTGTTGGACCGCACTCTTTCTATTCCCATTTAGATTTCATTGCTAAGAGGCATCACGTTAATCTCACGCGGTCCCAACAACATCTAAGCTGTGTGGCATTACGTTGGTACGTCGCGGTTCCTGAAGTGTGTGGTAGAGAGGCATCGCTTAGATGCCACCCGGGGCTCAACATGTTAATGAACCATAAAGATTGGAATTCAGCTAATAGTGTTATTAGACTCGGTACTGTACAAAAATGGCTTGATCATAGTGTGTTAACTTTAAATCAACAAAATACTAAATTTATTTCATTCTCTCCTTCAAAAGGTGGATGTAATCTGCAAAGTAACATAATACAATTATTGCTCCCGTAATAATTTCATCAAATCCATTGAAAAAAGTAAAATATATAGGCGTTATTATAGACCAGCATCTGAAGTGGGGACATCGTGTAGAATTTATGTCATCTAAATTACAAACATCAATCCCTGTTTTTACAACATATAAGACATATTATATTAAATACCAAACAAGGATTGGTGGAATCTATCTTGAGATATTCTATTATAATATGGAGGAAAATCTACAACAGTACATTAAAACTTTTAGCGTTATGTATTTTATTTTCCCAAGATTTAGAAACATGTCAAAACAGTGTGATAAATGTAATGTTAAAAAAATCGAACATTTGTCCCACAAAAAAACTTTATAATGAAAATAATTTATTAAATATTAAGATATATGCATTACAAGGCTGCATTTTCATTCACGCTATGAACAGAAAACAATACATTAACCAAAAAATCGATTGTGGAAGCCGTTACTTTCATTTGAATCAACGTTTGAAAATGGTACGTTAAAGTACCGAAACTGCAGTAACGTGTATGTTACAATAAATTTTAGTGGTAGAAAACAAAGTAGTTTTCCTTCTCATATCGTCATGATTAACTATCACAAAGATTCATTTGAATCAACGTTTGAAAATGGTACGTTAAAGTACCGAAACTGCAGTAACGTGTATGTTACAATAAATTTTAGTGGTAGAAAACAAAGTAGTTTTCCTTCTCATATCGTCAATACATTAACCATCCATACCAAACAACAACAATCTTAAATTCCTTTATTAAACAAAAATTCTTCACAAAAAGTGTTTGCCAACATTTCGTATCTTTTTTCGGACCAAAGTTTTATAATAAATTTCCAGTCTCTTAAGATAATAATAATAATAATAATAATAATCTTTATTGCATTAAGTACACATAAAAATAAAAGTATACATAACACAAAGGGGAGTTGTTCGTTAGAAACGTTCTTCCACAATCCCTACAAAAATACATACATAGTAGTAAAAACATAACATTATCAACAATAACTGTCACAGTGTAAAAATTGAGTGTGGATATTAGTAAAGCTAAATAAAACTTACAAAATAATTAAAAAAATACACAAAAGTACGTAATAATTTGTAATTTAAGAAGTATCACTAATTTGGTGAGAAATTATTGCTTGCTTGTATTTAACTTTGAAAGAATTTGGTCTGTAAGAATTTAACAAATTTAGAAATGTGGGGTTATTTAAGTAATTGACTGAGATATAACTAAACGAGCATTCAAATTTAGTGGTGTTATGTTGGTATATGCTAAATAAGTCATTGTTTCTTAGGTTTAGTTGATGTACATTTCTCCTAGGAATTAATAGCTCATATAAATACTCAGGTTTTCTATATGTAAATATTTTCATGAGGAATACTCCAAATAAATATTGATATCTATATGCAATTTTCATATGTTTATGGTCATTATATAAAGGTGTTATGTGATCGTATTTATTTGTTAGGTATACAAAACGCATACATGCATTTTGAGCCACTTGCAATTTGTTTTTACAGTTGGTGTTTAAAAAGCTATAATACATTGGCAAACAATAATCGAACTGGGGGAAAATTAGAGACTCAACTAATCTATATTTAACTTTTTCAGGGAGTAAAAATTTGAATGAATATAAAGTTTTTGTCTTTAATTTATTTATGATGTGGTGCTCAAAATTCAGATGATTATCAAATGTTACTCCTAAATTCCTAACATTTTCTTTGGTAGGTACTTCTATGTTGTCTATGTGAATAGTAGAGAAGTTATATTGAGTGACTTTAGCTAGAGTTCGTTGATTACCCGCAAACATAACACAACTTTTATTGGCGTTGAGGATCATGGCTTGGTTACGTGATCAATTTGATATTCTATCCAAATCTTCATTTAGATGTCGCAGAGCAATATTAGTATCCGGTGCAGCAAATGACATGATCAATTGTACATCGTCTGCATAAAGGTGAATGTTACAGTGCTGGAGTACGCTTGGCAGATCTGAGGTATATATGGAGAACAATATAGGGCCTAAAATGCTTCCTTGTGGGACTCCTATAGCGGTTGCTCTATTAATCGATGACCTACTACCTTCTATATCTACAACTATAGATCTATTTTCTAGGTAATCTTTAAACCAGTTGCAAAATGAGGCATCTAATCCAATATAGTGTAATTTAGCCAATAGCATTTCGTAATTTATTAAATCAAATGCTTTACTATAGTCCAGTAGGACTAAGCATGCGGCCTTTGACTGGTCTATGGCTGCTGTTAAATCATTCACTATTTTAGTGAGTGCAGAGCATGTGCTATAATGTGATCTGAAACCCGATTGTGTTTTTGGTAGAATGGTATTATTCTCTATATGACATAACAGCATTTTGCATACTATTTTTTCTGCTATTTTTGATAGAACAGGTACTAAGTGTATTAATCTTAAATCGTTGTACTCCATTGGATTTGGTTTTTTCGGCAGTGGCTTTATTACTGATGTTTTCCATAACGATGGAAATATACCTAATTTTAGGGAATCATTTATAATTTTCGCTACTACGCCAATAACGAATGGCAAAATAAATTCAATCATTGTTAAGCTGATATTATCGGCTCCCATTGCTCTGGATTTAATTTCGCTTACTGCTTTACGAACGTCTTCTTCTTGTACTGTAGTAAAAGTATATGAGTGATTATCAGAAATTGCGTTGTTTCTATAAAATAATAACTGATCATTATTAACTGGCTGTATATATTGGTTCATATCATTGATTACTCTGATTAATTCGTTTGGGTCTTTCAAATGATGCGGTAAGTCCATATTTCCCTTATTGTGTATGCCCCACTGTCTGAATCTAAGCCACATTTGTTTAGAATTTTTGTTTATTTTATTTATTTCAAATTGCATGTATGCCTTTTTTTCATTTTTAATTGCTGTGGATAGATAGTTTTTTAAAACCATGTAGTAGTTTCTATCTACTTCACTTTTTGTGCGCTTAAATTTATCAAACGCCTTGCGTTTCAGTTTTATAATTTCTTTTATCGTATTTGTGATGTATGGCCGATAAGGATGTTTAAGTCTTACTGTTTTTAACGGCGCGTGCTTATCGTACACATTAATAACTAGTTCGTTGAAGATGTCAATGCGCTCGCTAATATCACCGATATTATTTAGAGCATTCCACTGAATTTGCTGCACATCATATTCAAAATCGCGAATATTAAAATCTGAGAAATCTCTATATTGAATTAACTTATTTTCCTGTTTTTCAATATCCAGAGAAATATTACAATAAACTAGTCTGTGGTCAGTGAGATCATACATATCCATAGTACTAGATTCTGATATATACATGTTGGAATCTACTGCAATTATATCTATTAGTGTGCTACTATTTAACGTTATTCTGGTTGGGTCATTTATTACTTGTTTTAAATTGAATGTCCTAAGTATGTCTAAGAAAAACGTTTTCTCATTGTTATTTACAAGCAAGTCAACATTTATGTCACCAAATATAACAGTAAAATCAAGCTCAGCTGAGAAAGCAGCTAAAATGTTTTCAATCACTTTAAGTTTTGAATAAGGAATAGCAGGTGGTCTATAGATTACCCCTATTAGTATTTTGTTTGTCTTATAATGTAAACTTAACCATAGATGTTCAATTTGAGTGACATCTCCGTTCTCTAAATGTGATATGTCTAGCGTCGCAAATTCAAATATAGAACTCACATAAATGCCGATGCCACCTCCTCTTGATAATCTGTCGTACCTTAGAAAACTGTATCCTGGAATATCAAGTAGTGGTGTTGGATAATCTGGGTTTAACCATGTTTAGTTAGAGCCATCAAGTGGAATTTTTTTTCTAAAAGTATTTCCTTGACTTCATTGAACGAGGGTACTATAGAACGAATATTAACATGGGCGACTGACAATACTCTGTTTTGCTTTTTGTGGGATTGATGAAGTAATGCTTTATTACTAAATTCCTGGTTGCTTTGCTCAGGCTTTTTTTGGTGCAGGTTCTTAATAGTTTGGCGGCGTGCTCGAGTCATTTGTCTAAAAAAGAACTTGGGTTTTCTTTACTAGGGCTTTCGTATAAACCAGACGATTCGGAATGCTGTTTATCCAGAAAATGTTTTCCCAGTCTAAAGTCGAATCTATCAAATGATACTTTTTTAGGCCAAAAGCTCGGATCATAAACCTTATCTATTAAGTGTGTTTCAACCCCTACCATGAATGATTGGTTATCCTTAGCTCTCTTAGCAGTTGGTAAGATCTACAATTAATGTAAAAAAATTGTTTGCGCTGCCAAAGAGTATATTAAGATCTAGTTTTAGTATAATTTTAATAATAGTCTAGCATTAATTATGAACAATCTTAGCTTCATTCCATTCCATTGCATATTTGCTTGTTGTAAAACACAACTAACTATTGCTTTTGAGTTAGTTATTTATTACTTTATTTTGTTTTCAGTCCTTCTCAATTATCTTCTCTTTCCGTCATTGTTATGGTTACTGGACACTTTTGGTGTAGCACAGGGTACAAAACAAATTATGTAATTTAGGTGATATTTTCTTGAAATATTTATATATGATAACTTTAATAAATAAATGAATTTAATTGAATTGAATACTTTATTAGTAGTTATTTTCCTCGGCGAAATTTATAAAATTAATAGTGTTCAATTCCTATACGGATGTTGGCTATAATTTTTATAAAACTTACTGTTCTCACAATAACAACAGCAACTTTGTGCATATGGCAAGCTCTCGTGTTTGTTTGTACTTCTTCTCTATGCCACCCTTTTAATTGTATAGTGAAAATTGGTATTGTCAGCTAACATTTCGATTAAATTTTAGTGACGACATTGGCGACGAAGAGCCTACTGATGAACCCGAACGTGTCATGGTAAATGTACGTGCACAAAGTGGTAAGGTTGTAAATTTTGTGTTGACGAAGTTCATCCCTTTAGAGAAAGTAATGAGGACGTACTGTCAGTTTCTTGATATTCCTAGACGTTCAGTGAATTTTCGTTTTAAAGGACGTCTTATACATGAAAATGACACTCTCATGACTTTAAATGCGGAGCGAGGAGATGCAATAGATGTGTACACTCTATACAGGTATGTAGGAACTGTTTATATAAAGAATTTTTATAATAGTTGCAGTTACAACACTGAAAGGAAAATCTACCATATGCTATTAAAAATCTAATATCCCTTACACAAAACTTTAATTAAATAGGAAACAGCCAAAATCATTTGCTACAGTTATTAAAGTCGTTTTCTTAAAAACTATAAAAGGTTAAAGTGTGTATTGAAATTTCTATAATGATGTTTGTATCACCATTAATTTTATACTTTTCCTATGGTTGTTAAGGCAGTTATATCGGGAGAGGTGCAACATCTGTTAACGAATCGATAAACTTGAGACGTGAGAGAGTAGAGAAAGATTTGACAACGCCGCATACAGTTTCTGACACCAGCTGATTGACTTGTCACTGATATCAGCCAGGCAGGAGCAGACAACATTCGCGAGATTTCATTGTACTTTTACCAGTGTTTACTTTGTAAATTTTATTATTTAAATGATTTGAAGATCGTTTATTTAACAATTTAAGATTGTCAATTTGTGTTGATCAAGTGCATTATAAAAGGAGGTTTATTAAGAGTAAAGTGTTAGCACAAAAAAAATAAGTGCCAAGAAAGTTTAGCCAAAAAAAGGACAGAAATGGCATAATCAGACTTTGGACGAAAATCTCTCAGTATTTACTATTAAATGTGGAGTTTGCTCGATTTTGAACTGGATCGAAACAGGAGCTTTTCATAACATAAATAAGGATACAAAATCGTTTCTAGCAGATAATATTTAAATAAAAAAAAAATTACCGATTACAACATCATATAATAAATATATAATAGAGGGTGTTTTCAAGATGGCCGATGGCAAGGTTGATCCTGATAAACAGTGTAGCTTTTTTAAAAAACCAGTAGTTTTAAAAAGAATTAAATGTACAAATTGTGTAGCAATTTTCCACGAAAAAATCAAAAAAATGCTGTGAAAAAGCAAATCTGGAAGAAGAAACACGAAAAATCACAATTGAAGATGAAGAATGAATCCCTGAACAGCCTTATCACTGAAGAATCCACAAATGTGGAAAGTGAAAACCTTTTATTAGAAATAAATAAGGACTTACGAGAACATATAAAACTGCTTAAAGAAAAAATCGAACTTCTGGAGGCGGAAAACATTAACTTTAAAAAAATTGTCAAAGAAAATCATGTAACGTCCGACACTCACACAAGGGGTGCAAACGATATAAACACAATAGAGGAAGTGAAAAGTGAATTAAGAAATTTCATGAAAAACAATTTCCGACACCTTACAAAGGAAATCAACGAAATAAAAAGCAACATAAAGAATTCTAATGTAAATATCATTAAGCATACAAAAAATGTTCAGCACCACGCCCCACGTTGGGCGCCACTTGTGTACCACCAACTTCTGCCCCCAGCAGGTTAGGAAGTTGAGGTTGCCCGGTTCTCGTTTAGATAGTGGAGACTGGGTCGTGGTTCGGAAATTATTCAAGAAAAACTTTTATTTTTTTTTGTTAGGCGCCAGTAGTCATATTAAAAAAAGCATCTATAACGTACTTGTCTAATTGTACGACTGTGACTACTCAGAGATAACTAAAGTTATAGATACTCATGAAATTATCAACACTCAGTTAAAAATATCTGGTTTATTGACTCTATTATAAAACTTGAAATGGTTGAATTTTGATAAGTTGAAATGTTACACCTTATGGTTGGATGTAGCTACTTCCTTACAGAAAGTTATATATTTAATTAATAAGTTTAACTAGGTTGAAGACCAAAAAATTTACAAAATATGACAAATTATTGCTAAACGGTGATTAAGTAATTAAATGAAGAAAATTAATAATTAGCTGAAGGCAATATATAACATAAAACAATTTAGAAATGTATAAAAGTTGTCGAAGGTTGAATAATGTCGTTGAAAGTTGAACGTTGAAAAGAAATGTTGAAAAGCAAATTCAGTTGATACATTTACCACCGGCTGGGTTCTGCAGTAACCAACCCTGGTCCTCGTCTTACTGAATCCTCGTGTTGCCACCACTCGATTATTGACTCTGTAGAGATCCCAAGAATTTAGACGCCGGAACTGTTACCAAACCAAACAACTTGGTGCTCTCATCCAGCGAGGACTATTTCATACCAGGCCACTCCAACCTTGGATTCAAAACTCCTTGGCAAATAGTCTGGTTCTCCTGGATTATAGCAGCTACCCAATTTTCCTGGCACACCGTTAAGCCAAATGTATGGTAAAATTCCCAATTTAAGGATTAACTTCAAATCTGAAGGGTCAACTTAAACATCGAAACTGAAGGGTCAGCTTAAACATCGAAACTGAAGGGTCAGCTTAAACATCGAAACTGAAGGGTCAGCTTAAACATCGAAACTGAAGGGTCAGCTTAAACACCTCATTCCTACAAGAGTTATCATCTGTTACTACGCTTGAAATTACTTGTTGATTAGTGGGCACTCTTAGTGCGTTTGATAAAATCCCCACGTTAATGCATTACTGGTATATCTCTAAATAAATTACATTAACATGCCCTTCTCGCCCCTACTAATATCGATTTAAATTCTTTTGAATTTTAATTATTCGACAAGGTTACGAAAACGTAATTTAATAAATTCGAACTGTCTTTAAACCCTTATTAAACCTCAATTACTCATTAATAAATTTTACTTCTAAATATATCTTAATACTGAGTTAAACACATGTCTCGAAGTACCCCGTTCATACATTAACATGACCGCGTCTCTTTCAAGCCACGCGCCGCGAATGAAGGTAATTTGTGATCAACAAACATCGCGTTTAATTATGATAAATTCAACAATTAAATTGCAAATACATGTACAACAAATGCTACAGAAGGTAATTATATTTATATTATTAACTATCTATTAACATACCACACTGGAGGAGGTGTTAATCGGACAGCACGTCCGTAATTGCTCGAAGTCAAAAGGAAAATGGCTATCACGAACTGTTCGGATACCTTGTTTGATTTCTAACAAACTAGTTACACTTCTATACGCGAGATGTCGCTGGTAGTGTGAACATAAATCATTCTTTAAATATAATACAAATCTACACAATTACTGTACTGTATCATTCTTATGCATTCATGAGTTCCAATTTAATCAGAATTATCGATTTATAATTTTGTTTATTGATTTTTGGGATTTATTCACTTACACAGATTTCTCCTTTTAAATATTTGTTGTTCCAGATGACTTGTAGGTGTTTATCAAGAGAAGTAACAGATGGCGCTTGTATGCTAATTTATAATTTAAAGTTGGATTGACGAACACAATTCCAGATTCCAGATTCAGTAAGACTAGGGCTTTGGGATTGGACTGAAAAATTAAATAATAAGTTTACAGAATTGTGGTTTAAGACTACAAAAATTCATTGCTATTAGAATAAAAATTAACAAGTGGCATTCAGGTAATTTTGAATGTCACACTGTCTACCACCCTGTCAAAAAATATGTGTACATAGTTACATGTATTTTTTTTTTATTTATAAATTGAGACTTCAATTTCCAAAGTTAAACAGATATTACTAAAACCTATTGCTAAACTAAATTACAACTAAATTAAGCAAAAAGAAGGTAATTCTGTTACCCACTCTCTAACTTTTTAATAATTATTCTATATGTAAATATCCGTATTTACTACTATATACTGCTAAAAGGAAAGATTTAATACTCAATAGTAGCTTCGCGTACTACACGCCTAATAATTAGGGACAAAATCGGTAAGACACTATCGGGAAAGTCATAATCGGTAAGTCATCGGAGTACTAATCCAACCCAAATAGCATATAAACTAAACATACTTAACCTAACTTAACCTACGGAAGAAGCAAGAGAAACTAAACTAACTATTCATACAAGAACCCACATGAAAATCATTTTATCACTGGACAGCACTCGGAAACTCCTGGAAAGCTCCACTCAGAAAGGATAATGCTTCCTCCAGTGTAAAATAGAAATAAAGGAGTGATAGAAAAGAAAAGATGAAATGTTTTAGGAGAGGACCTCGAAGAATCAGTCTCCACAGACACTGTGGTGGAATGCCTGAGCAGCGCTGTAGTGGTTGCCAGTACTAAAATTGGTATTAGGCATAAGCACACCTAAACCATGATACAGAAGGATAACCAACTGCCTATCCTTAACAGTGGGAACAAGTATCCAGACTGTTAATAAATCAAAAAATTGTTTGGATATAGCTCCAAGGGCTGAAATTAGACGTACGTATCAACTAAAATTCTTTGGATATAGCTCCAAGGGGCTGAACTTGAAGTACGTAACGACTAAACAACAAAAAGGACCATTGTTCTGGAAAGCTCTTGCTTCAGGTGCGATGAACAGTGTTTCGATCGAGCGATAGGCCAAGGGCTGAGGTGAAGCGGGGAGGAAGATATGTCTCTCGAAGAACGTTCAGACGACCTAGGTCACTCCTGACTGACAAGCTCCCTTACCTATGTTTACGCTCAACCCTCCTTGACCACCTGTCATTCAAGACAGCCGACCGAAACTAGTCCATCCCCATCCCGGAACAAGTTCCTTTAATGGCCGTTAAATATCCTACGAACTAGGATAATGATAAAATGTTTACTTACATACAGTAACCATTAAAAAAAGACAATTCGAAAAGTAACTAATTATACAATAACACAAGTACGAACGATATTCGATACTGTGACTACTAAACGGTAACTAAAGTTTTCAAAAAGAACTACAACTAGCTCTGATAGCCTAGATCAGTTAGTTAGAACACTCAAACAAAATTAAGATACTAGAGGATTACAAGTAGGATGTTATCCAGAAATCACAGAAATACAAAAGAATTATACAAGCAAAGAATAATGTTTCTGAGTCAGGTTTGGTAAAGACTAAACCTCTGAACAAACGAAAGGAAGACTAACTCACTGTTTTTCAAAGGACAAATTGACCATCCAGAAAAAACATTCCCTCCAAACAATTTTCCCTGCCTCGCTTGGACTTTTAAGCCACAACTAAACAATTATATTTATTTACCAGACCACGAGAATGCCTTAGCAAGACTGGCAAATAGAATACAAAAAATATAATAAAAACTAACAGGTGGAAAGTTTCCATAACGAAAATTCAAAGTCTGCCCTAACCCTTCCTCAAACATAAACCTAAGTAGAGTAACACAAAAGAATTATTGAAGTGAAAAATAGAAAGTATAGATGAAAATAAGGACAACACAAAGAAGAATGACGTTGTTATGTCAATTATTGATATTTTCCAAGCGCATAAACCTCACCAAAATGTCGTATAATCACAAAAGGCTAAACCGTTACTACATCGGATTCTATATCCCTGAGACAAATCTTGCTGAGTTTCACTTGCTTGGTTCACATCAACTGCGTGGCGTGCAGACGCTGAAGACGCTACACCCACTAAACGTGGCCCACCCTTCAACCCTTGGATAAAAGATATCCAGCCGGAACAATATTTCTGAAGTTTACTGTAAACATACCACACTACTAGAAAATTACTACAAATGCGAGACATGAACCCTCCAGGTATCTTAACTAAAATTTGTGCTCTCATCTAAACTTATGGAGTTATTAAAATTGTTTACCCGACTGAAACGTCGGAATTTGATCCGTAATAAGTTTTTAAATCTGAAACGCGCCAATGGCCTGCGTCGGACCCATCTGCATAATCTAACGCGTAAACCAATTTTGAAACTTTCTGGCGAACTGTGCAAAGTACAAATTTGGGTGCTAACTTGGCTGAAAAATGTTTTGCAGCATCTGATAAAACCTTATTTTTCTTCCAAACTTTATCGCCTACAGCATACTCAACTTCTCGTCTACGTAAGTTGTAGGTTTTCTGGTTTTTCTTGTATGCATCATTTAACCGCTGTACTACATCTTTATATGTATCCGAAAGATTAGATATATCATCACAATATTTATTCCTATCACCAGGTGCTAGTTGAATTCCCGAAGTTGACTGTACTTGCCCGTAAAAGTCTCCTGAAATGGGAACTTTACGACCAAAATTTAAAAACGTAGGAGGAAAACCTGTTACCTCATGAGTAGCCGTTCTGATTGCATGAGCAACTCTGAAAATTTCTACATCCCAATCCTGATGATTATCCTGAATATAACTGCGTATAGCTCTACCTACAGTAGCGTTTGACCGTTCTACTGGGTTAACTTGTGGGTGATATAATGCATTAAACCAAATTTTTTGTACTTTGTACCGTTCGGCCAGTTTTTTAAAAGCTGTAGAAGCAAACTGCTTCCCATTGTCTACCATAATGAACTGTGGCACACCGTAAATCAAAAATACTTCATTCTCCATAAATTTAGTGATAGTCTGTGCAGTGGCATTTCGCATGGGGTGTACGAGTACATACTTAGTGAACCAATCCAAAACTACCAATAGAAATGAAAAGCCCCTTTTGCTCCGTGTTACCGGACCAAAAATATCTACGCTCACTACCTGCCATGGAAATTCTACTTTCTTTTCCTTCCCCATTAAACCGTAACGTGAAAATGAAACTTTTTGAGAACCGCAAATCTCGCATGACTTGACATACTTCAATACATCTCTTCGCAACTTAGGCCAATAATAGTCTTCGCAAATTCTCTTTAGTGTTTTAAAATACCCAAAGTGAGCTGATGTACTCTCATCGTGACATTGTTTTAGAATTTCATTTCTTTGTGCAATTGGTACCAAAAGTTTCCATTCAGTTAAATTAGTTCTTACTGGTAATTTATTAGCAGCATGTTTAAAAATTAAATTATTCTCCACTCTAAATAATGGATATAAATTTGGATTTGCTAAAATTTTTCTACGTAAGTTAATATACCATTCATCTAAACTTTCTTGATTAATTGACAACAAATCAACTGAGAAATTTTGCTCGTCATGATGCACTACTCTAGATAAAGCGTCAGGAACTACATTTAAATTACCCTTCCGGTGTACTAAGTTAAAGTCATATTGCTGTAACTTAACCATCCAGCGAGCCAATCTGCCCGTTGGTGATTTCAACTTATGCAACCAACTAACCGCTAAATTATCCGTAATAACTGTAAACTTTTGTCCTTCAACGAATGGACGAAATCTCTCCAAACTGAATAATAAAGCCATTATCTCTTGCTCGTAAACACTGTAATTTCTTTCTGCCTTATTTAGAGAGCGACTGGCAAAAGCAATCACCTTCTCTTCTCCTCCCTGAAGTTGTGTCAAACAACAACCTAGTCCTGTACTACTCGCATCACACTGTATAACAAAATTATTCAGTTTAAAATCAGGGCTAGTTAAGATTGGAGTAGAGACAAGTGCTTGTTTAAGTGCCAGAAATGCTTGCTCTGCCTTTTCGTTCCAATTAATCGGTTGTCTTTTACCACGTCTCCCTTTAAGCAAATCATTTAGTGGAGCAACTAAAGTAGAAAAATGAGGTAAAAATCTTCGGTACCAAGAACACATGCCAATAAATCTTTTAATTTGAGTTGTATTTGTTGGACGAGGATAATTGATCATCGCTTCTACCTTTTCTGGGTTTGTACGTAATCCCCCTTCAGTATCGATTACATAACCTAAATATTTTAGAGACTTCCTAAAAAATTGACATTTTTCGAAATTTACTGTAAGGTGAGCATCTTTCAACCTATCAAACACTTCTCTTAAGATGTTTACATGTTCCTCAAAACTAGAAGCGGTGACAATTATATCGTCTAGATAAACAAAAACTTTGTTTTCTAGCCTTGGGGTTATAACAATGTCCATTAAACGTTGCATAGCCTGTGCGGCGTTTGCAAGACCAAACGGTAATACTTTAAAACAAAATAAGCCTCTCCCCGGTACTGCGAATGCGGTTTTGGGTTTAGAAGTTTCCGAAAGTGGAATTTGCCAAAAAGCACTTTTCAAATCTATTGAACTGATATACTTTGCATCTCGTAACATACTCAAAATACCATCTACAAAAGGTAAAGGATAGGAATCCTTAACAGTTACTGAATTTAAAGACCTACCATCAAAACAAAATCTATAATCTCCATTATCCTTCTTAACCAGCAAGACCGGTGACCTCCATTCACTAAAAGTAGGCTCAACTACATCGTCTTCTAACATTTTGTCTAGCTCTTTATTTAATATAGTCATCATGTGTGGTGATAAAAGATATTGGCGTTGCCTGATAGGCTGTGCACTACCAGTGTCTATATTATACGTCATCTTATCGGTAAGACCTAACCTCCCACTACTTAAACCTTTAAATAACTGCTTGACTCCTTCAACTTGCTGAAGTTGACCTTCAGTTAAGTCAGCCAAACCTCCATCATTGGTGTCAGTTGTGTTCACTTGACAGAGAGCAGAAACTTTAATGCTACCAACTTTATTTACCCACTTATTTGATTCAAAATCTAAATGAATGCCAAATAATCTGCAAAAATCTATTCCAAAAATAAAAGAAATAGGCAAAGATGGAACTATATAGACCTTAAGTATTTGAACAATGTTGTTGATCTTGAGCGGTAGGTGAGCTATACCTATTACAGTCTGATGAGTACCGTCTGCTGTAGTTACATATCTTAACTCTGAAGTTACAATTTTACATTTAAATCGTTCTAAAATTTTCATACCATCCCTTCCAACTACTGAACGATTACAACCAGTATCTACTAAAGCTAATATTTTTTTATCGTATAAAAAGACTGAAATGTATGGTCTATCTTTAAAGCTCTAGCCAGTACTCTGCACCGTGACTCTACTTCTCTAACTGTAACACAACCTCTTATACGTAGTTCGTAATCTACTTGGTCTGCCTGCAATAACTGTGGTATGAAAATTTCAGACATCTTGTATATCTTTTCTTAATACTATTATCCTAACTGTTCAAAATGCAAGGTAACACAAAAAATTAACCAAATGGTTCAGCAAATACTCTACTCTTATGCACTCTGACTAAAATTTCCTTATTTTTCGAAGATATTCTAAAATTCTACGATAAGTCGTTTTTTTCCTAACGATTACCCTAATCAAACAATACAGACTCTCAAAACTTTCCTTTCTGTCTACCGCTATGATTTAACCCTTCTTTTAACCCTTCTCTCACGACTAATTCTTATCAAAGCTTGAGGTCTCAATTATAAACACAATACATAGATATCAATAATGCACACAAAATTATAAAACAGCATAAAATTCAACAAAGAAAGAATATTATATGTTTCAAATAGCAACACAGCTCAAATATTTTCAAAAAATGAATATTACTCAACTTTCGTTTTCTATCTTGTACAAATTACAAGGATAGAGCCCCACGTTTTACAGCGACACTTGTGTACCACCAACTTCTGCCCCCAGCAGGTTAGGAAGTTGAGGTTGCCCGGTTCTCGTTTAGATAGTGGAGACTGGGTCGTGGTTCGGAAATTATTCAAGAAAAACTTTTATTTTTTTTTGTTAGGCGCCAGTAGTCATATTAAAAAAAGCATCTATAACGTACTTGTCTAATTGTACGACTGTGACTACTCAGAGATAACTAAAGTTATAGATACTCATGAAATTATCAACACTCAGTTAAAAATATCTGGTTTATTGACTCTATTATAAAACTTGAAATGGTTGAATTTTGATAAGTTGAAATGTTACACCTTATGGTTGGATGTAGCTACTTTCTTACAGAAAGTTATATATTTAATTAATAAGTTTAACTAGGTTGAAGACCAAAAAATTTACAAAATATGACAAATTATTGCTAAACGGTGATTAAGTAATTAAATGAAGAAAATTAATAATTAGCTGAAGGCAATATATAACATAAAACAATTTAGAAATGTATAAAAGTTGTCGAAGGTTGAATAATGTCGTTGAAAGTTGAACGTTGAAAAGAAATGTTGAAAAGCAAATTCAGTTGATACATTTACCACCGGCTGGGTTCTGCAGTAACCAACCCTGGTCCTCGTCTTACTGAATCCTCGTGTTGCCACCACTCGATTATTGACTCTGTAGAGATCCCAAGAATTTAGACGCCGGAACTGTTACCAAACCAAACAACTTGGTGCTCTCATCCAGCGAGGACTATTTCATACCAGGCCACTCCAACCTTGGATTCAAAACTCCTTGGCAAATAGTCTGGTTCTCCTGGATTATAGCACCAAGTTGTTTGGTTTGGTAACAGTTCCGGCGTCTAAATTCTTGGGATCTCTACAGAGTCAATAATCGAGTGGTGGCAACACGAGGATTCAGTAAGACGAGGACCAGGGTTGGTTACTGCAGAACCCAGCCGGTGGTAAATGTATCAACTGAATTTGCTTTTCAACATTTCTTTTCAACGTTCAACTTTCAACGACATTATTCAACCTTCGACAACTTTTATACATTTCTAAATTGTTTTATGTTATATATTGCCTTCAGCTAATTATTAATTTTCTTCATTTAATTACTTAATCACCGTTTAGCAATAATTTGTCATATTTTGTAAATTTTTTGGTCTTCAACCTAGTTAAACTTATTAATTAAATATATAACTTTCTGTAAGGAAGTAGCTACATCCAACCATAAGGTGTAACATTTCAACTTATCAAAATTCAACCATTTCAAGTTTTATAATAGAGTCAATAAACCAGATATTTTTAACTGAGTGTTGATAATTTCATGAGTATCTATAACTTTAGTTATCTCTGAGTAGTCACAGTCGTACAATTAGACAAGTACGTTATAGATGCTTTTTTTAATATGACTACTGGCGCCTAACAAAAAAAAATAAAAGTTTTTCTTGAATAATTTCCGAACCACGACCCAGTCTCCACTATCTAAACGAGAACCGGGCAACCTCAACTTCCTAACCTGCTGGGGGCAGAAGTTGGTGGTTTGGTAGGTTTAGATCTTTTTTCTGGTCCAGCTTTACAATGGTACCGATCAGTACGAAGTAGTAATGAGGTTAATAGTTGGGAAACTTTAATTGAACAATTAAAAAATGATTTTTTGCATGAAGATTTCAACAAGAGTATGTTGGATTACATTGAAAAACGAACCCAGCACATGGATGAACCAGTGCACATTTATATTAGGATTATGGAAGCCTTATATAATAGAATTAAATCGAAACCAAATTTAGAGGATCGTATTAAGCAGATTAGGAAAAATTTGTTGCCATATTTTGCTAAACCTTTAGCTTTGCTTACTATAAATTCAGTTTCTGAATTAATTTCTTATTGTAAAAAAGTAGAATATGCCGAAGAGAGTACTAAAAAATATGTTCCACCTCCAATGAGGAGTAATTTGGTAGAAAAAGATCTTTTGTATGTAGGAGTTTCTTCAGTTAATATAAATGAGTCGCATGAAAAGTCAGATAAACCAGTAACTTCAAAATCATATTTTAAGCCTACTCGTAAAGATAAACCAGCACAGTCTAATGTTAATGAAATAAAAACAACCAAAGCACCAGTAATTTGTTTCAACTGTAAGGGAGAAAATCATGTTTTTAGGCAATGTAGGGCTAAAAGAAATAAGTTTTGTTTTAAATGTGGTGAATCGAATGTCACATTTAACGATTGTAAAAAATGTTCAAAAAACTAGCCAGGGGTACACGTAATGTTAGTCGTCGTCCAACCCCTTGTAGTTCTAGTAAGTTTAGAAATGTTAAGACTAACAAATCGGATTGGAATCTTTGGTTAAGTAAAGTAGGGAATTTTTACAAAACTTATCGTAGAGTTAGTGATAAGGTACGAGTAACACCTCTATTTTTGTCTAAAAATGGTGACGATAGACCATACATTTCAGTCTTTTTATACGATAAAAAAATATTAGCTTTAGTAGATACTGGTTGTAATCGTTCAGTAGTTGGAAGGGATGGTATGAAAATTTTAGAACGATTTAAATGTAAAATTGTAACTTCAGAGTTAAGATATGTAACTACAGCAGACGGTACTCATCAGACTGTAATAGGTATAGCTCACCTACCGCTCAAGATCAACAACATTGTTCAAATACTTAAGGTCTATATAGTTCCATCTTTGCCTATTTCTTTTATTTTTGGTATAGATTTTTGCAGATTATTTGGCATTCATTTAGATTTTGAATCAAATAAGTGGGTAAATAAAGTTGGTAGCATTAAAGTTTCTGCTCTCTGTCAAGTGAACACAACTGACACCAATGATGGAGGTTTGGCTGACTTAACTGAAGGTCAACTTCAGCAAGTTGAAGGAGTCAAGCAGTTATTTAAAGGTTTAAGTAGTGGGAGGTTAGGTCTTACCGATAAGATGACGTATAATATAGACACTGGTAGTGCACAGCCTATCAGGCAACGCCAATATCTTTTATCGCCACACATGATGACTATATTAAATAAAGAGCTAGACAAAATGTTAGAAGACGATGTAGTTGAGCCTACTTTTAGTGAATGGAGGTCACCGGTCTTGCTGGTTAAGAAGGATAATGGAGATTATAGATTTTGTTTTGATGGCAGGTCTTTAAATTCAGTAACTGTTAAGGATTCCTATCCTTTACCTTTTGTAGATGGTATTTTGAGTATGTTACGAGATGCAAAGTACATCAGTTCAATAGATTTGAAAAGTGCTTTTTGGCAAATTCCACTTTCGGAAACTTCTAAACCCAAAACCGCATTCGCAGTACCGGGGAGAGGCTTATTTTGTTTTAAAGTTTTACCATTTGGTCTTGCAAACGCCGCACAGGCTATGCAACGTTTAATGGACATTGTTATAACCCCAAGGCTAGAAAACAAAGTTTTTGTTTATCTAGACGATATAATTGTCACCGCTTCTAGTTTTGAGGAACATGTAAACATTTTAAGAGAAGTGTTTGATAGGTTGAAGGATGCTCACCTTACAGTAAATTTCGAAAAATGTCAATTTTTTAGGAAGTCTCTAAAATATTTAGGTTATGTAATCGATACTGAAGGGGGATTACGTACAAACCCAGAAAAGGTAGAAGCGATGATCAATTATCCTCGTCCAACAAATACAACTCAAATTAAAAGATTTATTGGCATGTGTTCTTGGTACCGAAGATTTTTACCTCATTTTTCTACTTTAGTTGCTCCACTAAATGATTTGCTTAAAGGGAGACGTGGTAAAAGACAACCGATTAATTGGAACGAAAAGGCAGAGCAAGCATTTCTGGCACTTAAACAAGCACTTGTCTCTACTCCAATCTTAACTAGCCCTGATTTTAAACTGAATAATTTTGTTATACAGTGTGATGCGAGTAGTACAGGACTAGGTTGTTGTTTGACACAACTTCAGGGAGGAGAAGAGAAGGTGATTGCTTTTGCCAGTCGCTCTCTAAATAAGGCAGAAAGAAATTACAGTGTTTACGAGCAAGAGATAATGGCTTTATTATTCAGTTTGGAGAGATTTCGTCCATTCGTTGAAGGACAAAAGTTTACAGTTATTACGGATAATTTAGCGGTTAGTTGGTTGCATAAGTTGAAATCACCAACGGGCAGATTGGCTCGCTGGATGGTAAAGTTACAGCAATATGACTTTAACTTAGTACACCGGAAGGGTAATTTAAATGTAGTTCCTGACGCTTTATCTAGAGTAGTGCATCATGACGAGCAAAATTTCTCAGTCGATTTGTTGTCAATTAATCAAGAAAGTTTAGATGAATGGTATATTAACTTACGTAGAAAAATTTTAGCAAATCCAAATTTATATCCATTATTTAGAGTGGAGAATAATTTAATTTTTAAACATGCTGCTAATAAATTACCAGTAAGAACTAATTTAACTGAATGGAAACTTTTGGTACCAATTGCACAAAGAAATGAAATTCTAAAACAATGTCACGATGAGAGTACGTCAGCTCACTTTGGGTATTTTAAAACACTAAAGAGAATTTGCGAAGACTATTATTGGCCTAAGTTGCGAAGGGATGTATTGAAGTATGTCAAGTCATGCGAGATTTGCGGTTCTCAAAAAGTTTCATTTTCACGTTACGGTTTAATGGGGAAGGAAAAGAAAGTAGAATTTCCATGGCAGGTAGTGAGCGTAGATATTTTTGGTCCGGTAACACGGAGCAAAAGGGGCTTTTCATTTCTATTGGTAGTTTTGGATTGGTTCACTAAGTATGTACTCGTACACCCCATGCGAAATGCCACTGCACAGACTATCACTAAATTTATGGAGAATGAAGTATTTTTGATTTACGGTGTGCCACAGTTCATTATGGTAGACAATGGGAAGCAGTTTGCTTCTACAGCTTTTAAAAAACTGGCCGAACGGTACAAAGTACAAAAAATTTGGTTTAATGCATTATATCACCCACAAGTTAACCCAGTAGAACGATCAAACGCTACTGTAGGTAGAGCTATACGCAGTTATATTCAGGATAATCATCAGGATTGGGATGTAGAAATTTTCAGAGTTGCTCATGCAATCAGAACGGCTACTCATGAGGTAACAGGTTTTCCTCCTACGTTTTTAAATTTTGGTCGTAAAGTTCCCATTTCAGGAGACTTTTACGGGCAAGTACAGTCAACTTCGGGAATTCAACTAGCACCTGGTGATAGGAATAAATATTGTGATGATATATCTAATCTTTCGGATACATATAAAGATGTAGTTCAGCGGTTAAATGATGCATACAAGAAAAACCAGAAAACTTACAACCTGCGTAGACGAGAAGTTGAATATGCTGTAGGCGATAAAGTTTGGAAGAAAAATAAGGTTTTATCAGATGCTGCAAAACATTTTTCAGCCAAGTTAGCACCCAAATTTGTACTTTGCACAGTTCGCCAGAAAATTTCAAAATTGGTTTACGCGTTAGATTATGCAGATGGGTCCGACGCAGGCCATTGGCACGTTTCAGATTTAAAAACTTATTTTGGATCAAACTCCGACGTTTCAGTCGGGTAAGCAATTTTAATAACTCCATAAGTTTAGATGGGAGCACAAATTTTAGTTAAGATACCTGGAGGGTTCATGTCTCGCATTTGTAGTAATTTTCTAGTAGTGTGGTATGTTGACAGTAAACTTCGGAAATATTTTTCCGGCTGGATATCTTTTATCCAAGGGTTGAAGGGTGGGCCACGTTTAGTGGGTGTAGCGTCTTCAGCGTCTGCACGCCACGCAGTTGATGTGAACCAAGCAAGTGAAACTCAGCAAGATTTGTCTCAGGGATATGGAATCCGATGTAGTAACGGTTTAGCCTTTTGTGATTATACGACATTTTGGTGAGGTTTATGCGCTTGGAAAATATCAATAATTGACATAACAACGTCATTCTTCTTTGTGTTGTCCTTATTTTCATCTATACTTTCTATTTTTCACTTCAATAATTCTTTTGTGTTACTCTACTTAGGTTTATGTTTGAGGAAGGGTTAGGGCAGACTTTGAATTTTCGTTATGGAAACTTTCCACCTGTTAGTTTTTATTATATTTATTGTATTCTATTTGCCAGTCTTGCTAAGGCATTCTCGTGGTCTGGTAAATAAATATAATTGTTTAGTTGTGGCTTAAAAGTCCAAGCGAGGCAGGGAAAATTGTTTGGAGGGAATGTTTTTTTCCTGGATGGTCAATTTGTCCTTTGATAAACAGTGAGTTAGTCTTCCTTTCGTTTGTTCAGAGGTTTTGTCTTTACCAAACCTGACTCAGAAACATTATGCTTTGCTTGTATAATTCTTTTGTATTTCTGTCGTTTCTGGATAACATCCTACTTGTAATCCTCTAGTATCTTAATTTTGTTTGAGTGTTCTAACTAACTGATCTAGGCTATCAGAGCTAGTTGTAGTTCTTTTTGAAAACTTTAGTTACCGTTTAGTAGTCACAGTACCGAATATCGTTCGTACTTGTGTTATTGTATAATTAGTTACTTTTCGTAATATCTTTTCTTAATGGTTACTGTATGTAAGTAAACATTTTATCATTATCCTAGTTCGTAGGATATTTAACGGCCATTAAAGGAACTTGTTCCGGGATGGGGATGGACTAGTTCCGGTCGGCTGTCTTGAATGACAGGTGGTCAAGGAGGGTCGAGCGTAAACATAGGTAAGGGAGCTTGTCAGTCAGGAGTGACCTAGGTCGTCTGAACGTTCTTCGAGAGACATATCTTCCTCCCCGCTTCACCTCAGCCCTTGGCCTATCGCTCGATCGAAACACTGTTCATCGCACCTGAAGCAAGAGCTTTCCAGAACAATGGTCCTTTTTGTTGTTTAGTCGTCACGTACTTCTAGTTCAGCCCCTTGGAGCTATATCCAAAGAATTTTAGTTGATACGTACGTCTAATTTCAGCCCTTGGAGCTATATCCAAACAATTTTTTGATTTATTAACAGTCTGAATACTTGTTCCCACTGTTAAGGATAGGCAGTTGGTTATCCTTCTGTATCATGGTTTAGGTGTGCTTATGCCTAATACCAATTTTAGTACTGGCAACCACTACAGCGCTGCTCAGGCATTCCACCACAGTGTCTGTGGAGACTGATTCTTCGAGGTCCTCTCCTAAAACATTTCATCTTTTCTTTTCTATCACTCCTTTATTTCTATTTTACACTGGAGGAAGCATTATCCATTCTGAGTGGAGCTCTCCAGGAGTTTCCGAGTGCTGTCCAGTGATAAAATGATTTTCATGTGGGTTCTTGTATGAACAGTTAGGTTAGTCCTCTTGCTTCTTCCGTAGGTTAAGTTAGGTTAAGTATGTTTAGTTTATATGCTATTTGGGTTGGATTAGTACTCCGATGACTTACCGATTTTGACTTTCCCGATAGTGTTCTTACCGATTTTGTCCCTAATTATTAGGCGTGTAGTACGCGAAGCTACTATTGAGTATTAAATCTTTCCTTTTAGTAGTGTATAGTAGTAAATACTGATATTTACATATAGAATAATTATTAAAAAGTTAGAGAGTGGGTACCAGAATTACCTTCTTTTTGCTTAATTTAGTTGTAATTTAGTTTAGCAATAGGTTTTAGTAATATCTGTTTAACTTTGGAAATTGAAGTCTCAATTTATAAATAAAAAAAAAATACATGTAACTATGTACACATATTTTTTTTGACAGGGTGGTAGACAGTGTGACATTCAAAATTACCTGAATGCCACTTGTTAAGTTTTATTCTAATAGCAATGAATTTTTGTAGTCTTAAACCACAATTCTGTAAACTTATTATTTAATTTTTCAGTCCAATCCCAAAGCCCTAGTCTTACTGAATCTGGAAGAATTGTGTTCGTCAATCCAACTTTAAATTATAAATTAGCATACAAGCGCCATCTGTTACTTCACTTGATAAACACCTACAAGTCATCTGGAACAACAAATATTTAAAAGGAGAAATCTGTATAAGTGAATAAATCCCAAAAATCAATAAACAAAATTATAAATCGATAATTCTGATTAAATTGGAACTCATGAATGCATGAGAATGATGCAGTACAGTAATTGTGTAGATTTGTATTATATTTAAAGAATGATTTATGTTCCCACTACCAGCGACATCTCGCGTATAGAAGTGTAACTAGTTGTTAGAGATCAAACAAGGTAACCGAACAGGTCGTGATGGTCATTTTCCGGTCGATTTCGTAGCGATACAGACGCGCTGTCCGATTAGCACCTCATCTAGTGTGGTATGTTAATAGATAGTTAATAATATAAATATAATTACCTTCTGTAGCATTTGTTGTACATGTATTTGCAATTTAATTGTTGAATTCATCATAATTAAACGCGATGTTTGTTGATCACAAATTACCTTCATTCGCGGCGCGTGGCTTGAAAGAGACGCGGTCATGTTAATGTATGAACGGGGTATTTCGAGACATGTGTTTAACTCAGTATTAAGATATATTTAGAAGTAAATTTTATTAATGAGTAATTGAGGTTTAATAAGGGTTTAAAGACAGTTCGAATTTATTAAATTACGTTTTCGTAACCTTGTCGAATAATTAAAATTCAAAAGAATTTAACTCGATATTAGTAGGGGCGAGAAGGGCATGTTAATGTAATTTATTTAGAGATATACCAGTAATGCATTAACGTGGGGATTTTATCAAACGCACTAAGAGTGCCCACTAATAAACAAGTAATTTCAAGCGTAGTAACAGATGATAACTCTTGTAGGAATGAGGTGTTTAAGCTGACCCTTCAGTTTTGAAGTTAATCCTTAAATTGGGAATTTTACCATACATTTGGCTTAACGGTGTGCCAGGAAAATTGGGTAGCTGCTATAATCCAGGAGAACCAGACTATTTGCCAAGGAGTTTTGAATCCAAGGTTGGAGTGGCCTGGTATGAAATAGTCCTCGCTGGATGAGAGCACCAAGTTGTTTGGTTTGGTAACAGTTCCGGCGTCTAAATTCTTGGGATCTCTACAGAGTCAATAATCGAGTGGTGGCAACACGAGGATTCAGTAAGACGAGGACCAGGGTTGGTTACTGCAGAACCCAGCCGGTGGTAAATGTATCAACTGAATTTGCTTTTCAACATTTCTTTTCAACGTTCAACTTTCAACGACATTATTCAACCTTCGACAAACTTTTATACATTTCTAAATTGTTTTATGTTATATATTGCCTTCAGCTAATCATTAATTTTCTTCATTTAATTACTTAATCACCGTTTAGCAATAATTTGTCATATTTTGTAAATTTTTTGGTCTTCAACCTAGTCAAACTTATTAATTAAATATATAACTTTCTGTAAGGAAGTAGCTACATCCAACCATAAGGTGTAACATTTCAAGTAATCTAAATTAAACCATTTCAAGTTTTATAATAGAGGTTTATAATAGAGTCAATAAACCAGATATTTTTAACTGACTTGTGTACCACCAACTTCTGCCCCCAGCAGGTTAGGAAGTTGAGGTTGCCCGGTTCTCGTTTAGATAGTGGAGACTGGGTCGTGGTTCGGAAATTATTCAAGAAAAACTTTTATTTTTTTGTTAGGCGCCAGTAGTCATATTAAAAAACATCTATAACGTACTTGTCTAATTGTACGACTGTGACTACTCAGAGATAATTAATGTTATAGATACTCATGAAATTATCAACACTCAGTTAAAAATATCTGGTTTATTGACTCTATTATAAAACTTGAAATGGTTTAATTTAGATTACTTGAAATGTTACACCTTATGGTTGGATGTAGCTACTTCCTTACAGAAAGTTATATATTTAATTAATAAGTTTGACTAGGTTGAAGACCAAAAAATTTACAAAATATGACAAATTATTGCTAAACGGTGATTAAGTAATTAAATGAAGAAAATTAATGATTAGCTGAAGGCAATATATAACATAAAACAATTTAGAAATGTATAAAAGTTTGTCGAAGGTTGAATAATGTCGTTGAAAGTTGAACGTTGAAAAGAAATGTTGAAAAGCAAATTCAGTTGATACATTTACCACCGGCTGGGTTCTGCAGTAACCAACCCTGGTCCTCGTCTTACTGAATCCTCGTGTTGCCACCACTCGATTATTGACTCTGTAGAGATCCCAAGAATTTAGACGCCGGAACTGTTACCAAACCAAACAACTTGGTGCTCTCATCCAGCGAGGACTATTTCATACCAGGCCACTCCAACCTTGGATTCAAAACTCCTTGGCAAATAGTCTGGTTCTCCTGGATTATAGCAGCTACCCAATTTTCCTGGCACACCGTTAAGCCAAATGTATGGTAAAATTCCCAATTTAAGGATTAACTTCAAAACTGAAGGGTCAGCTTAAACACCTCATTCCTACAAGAGTTATCATCTGTTACTACGCTTGAAATTACTTGTTTATTAGTGGGCACTCTTAGTGCGTTTGATAAAATCCCCACGTTAATGCATTACTGGTATATCTCTAAATAAATTACATTAACATGCCCTTCTCGCCCCTACTAATATCGAGTTAAATTCTTTTGAATTTTAATTATTCGACAAGGTTACGAAAACGTAATTTAATAAATTCGAACTGTCTTTAAACCCTTATTAAACCTCAATTACTCATTAATAAAATTTACTTCTAAATATATCTTAATACTGAGTTAAACACATGTCTCGAAATACCCCGTTCATACATTAACATGACCGCGTCTCTTTCAAGCCACGCGCCGCGAATGAAGGTAATTTGTGATCAACAAACATCGCGTTTAATTATGATGAATTCAACAATTAAATTGCAAATACATGTACAACAAATGCTACAGAAGGTAATTATATTTATATTATTAACTATCTATTAACATACCACACTAGATGAGGTGCTAATCGGACAGCGCGTCTGTATCGCTACGAAATCGACCGGAAAATGACCATCACGACCTGTTCGGTTACCTTGTTTGATCTCTAACAACTAGTTACACTTCTATACGCGAGATGTCGCTGGTAGTGGGAACATAAATCATTCTTTAAATATAATACAAATCTACACAATTACTGTACTGCATCATTCTCATGCATTCATGAGTTCCAATTTAATCAGAATTATCGATTTATAATTTTGTTTATTGATTTTTGGGATTTATTCACTTATACAGATTTCTCCTTTTAAATATTTGTTGTTCCAGATGACTTGTAGGTGTTTATCAAGTGAAGTAACAGATGGCGCTTGTATGCTAATTTATAATTTAAAGTTGGATTGACGAACACAATTCTTCCAGATTCAGTAAGACTAGGGCTTTGGGATTGGACTGAAAAATTAAATAATAAGTTTACAGAATTGTGGTTTAAGACTACAAAAATTCATTGCTATTAGAATAAAACTTAACAAGTGGCATTCAGGTAATTTTGAATGTCACAAAACTGTAGCACAAAAACCAATAACAACAAGAGAAATTTCAAAACCAGTGACTCCAAAACAAACATGTAATTCACTGAAGGAACATAAAACAGTTACACCAAAACATTTTGCGACGTCACTGGAAAATGCACAAAAAGAAAAAATGGACTATCTGATCCATATATTAATACATCACCTAAACCAAGAGAGGAAATAGAAAAAAGTAATGAAAAAAAGCGTGGAAAACTGTTGAAAAAAAAGGGAGAAATAAATATAAAAGAAATATAGGGGAATCAGAAGAAAGTAATGAGAACTTCAGAGGTGTCAGTCCAAAAGTCTGGTTATATTTGTACAGAGTACTAAAAGATGTAACTGATGAGAACATACGTCAATTTATAAAGAAAAAGACGAACTTAGCAGACAGTGAAATAATCGTTAAACAGATATCTTCTGAAAGTATACTTTTTAATCGTTTTATGGTGGCAGCCGAGTTTAGATATAAGGATATGTTCTACGACCCCAAATTCTGGCCAAAAGGAGTTGGGTATAAAAGGTTTGATTTTAAGCAATACTATGAAACAAACAAACAAGATAAATCTAAATAGGAAGATTCGAGGCCAGTCACTTTTTTATAGTAATGGATTCACAGGAGGAAAATATAGGGAAACAGAAATATAAGTATAAATTAAAGTTGCAAAAAGATAACAGCAGACTCTCTCACTTAAGAGAGAAGCCGACTGTTATACTCCACCAAAACGTTCAATGCATTAAAAACAAGGTAAATCAATTGGAGGTTATACTTAAGGACATGCATGTAGATTATCTCTTAATAACTGAACATTGGGTAAATGCAGCAGAGACGTTTCCAAAAATAAATGACCATCACCTGTTATCCTCATACAAAAGAACAGTTAGTACCCATGGGGGGGGGCAGCAATACTAGCGAAATCCTTAATACAAAAGAAAGCGTAGATATTGTAAAGTACTCTCAATAAACATAATGGAAATAGCGGCAGTAGAAATCAAACACAATAACGATCAGACTATTCTTCTATCCATATATAGACCACCCACGAGAACAAATTTTCAAACTTTTCTCCGTTTACTCGAGGAAATACTACATAAACTGATTATAAAGGAAAACAAACTTGTAGTCATTGGCGAAGATTTCAACACAAACTTCCTGCAACCAGATGATGTAGATACAGCCCTTTTAATTAACCTCATTGAATCGTACAACACAAAAACTACAATAAACTCCGTTACTAGAGAAGTAAGCCAAAAATGTATAGATAGTATTATTACAAATATGAATTATAGTAAAAGTAAAATAGTAAATGTCCATTAAGGTCAATTAAAAAACCCAAAAATCACCACCTAAATATCTCACAAAAAGAAACATTAATCCAACCACAATAAAACTATTAAAAGAGGAACTAAATAAAACAGTTTGGGATACAAACGCAAACTTGAGTATAAATAACAGCTTTGATAAATTCTATAGAACGATAATATGTGCCTTTAATAAATGTTGCCCGCAAGTCACAAAAATACAAAATAATTTCGTAAAAAGTATCCCATGGTATACAGAAGAACTAAAAGAGACGAAAAACGAAATCCAGTTTTGGTACCAGTTTGCTAAAAGTAACAACAATGAACAAGCAAAAGACATGTATAAGACACTAAAAAAACAATACAATGTTATGCTACAAACAGCAAAACGCAATTATAATTCAAATTTGATTGCACAATCACAGAATAAAATGAAAGTACTTTGGAACCTAGTCAAACCAAAGGAAATCAACACAGATTCAATTGACTATATAATAAATAGCAATGGCGAAAAAATTGAAGGTCCCAAAAAAATTATCGAGGAAATTAATAGCTTTTTCACAAGCATCGGAGCAAATGAAGGTAAATCCCCCAACTATGACGTCTCGAAGACAAGCATTTCAAACTCGATATACCTACAGCAGGCCACAGAGCAAGAAATAAGAGATATAGTGCAGAATTTAAAAACGAAATACACTCAAGATATAGATGGACTCTCTCCACATTCATCTTAAAAGAAATAATCGACTGCATAATAACCCCACTAACAAACTTAATAAACAAACGTCTGCAAGAAGGAATATTCCCTGACAGTCTAAAATTAGGGAAGGTTATACCTACCCATCTACAAAAAAGGAGACAGACACATAATCAACAATTACAGACCAATATCGATACTGCCAGTCCTCTCTAAAATCTTTGAGAGAGTAATATATAACAGAATTCTGTTCTTCATAACATCAAATAATATATTGTGCAAAAATCAATTTGGGTTCAGGAAAAATCTAACAACAAACCATGCAATTTGCAACTACCTTAATTACGTTTTAGACCATCTAGATCAAAATAAGAACGTATTCTCTGTTTTCCTAGACCTCACTAAAGCTTTCGATTGCGTCCCACATGAATCACTTTTAATGAAACTAGAGAACTATGGATTAAGAGGTAACTGCTGTGCACTCGTGAAATCCTACTTACAAAATAGAACACAAGTCACTAGAACACACGTACAAGGAAACGAGCAGACATCCTCAATAGCCAACCTAACAGCTGGAGTACCGCAGGGGAGCATCTTGAGTCCATTACTGTTCCCTCTATTCGTAAACGATCTGCCGGTTCACATAAACTGCGACAACATAACAATGTTCGCAGATGACACCACTGTCTCTAAGGAAGATAATAACATTAATACTGTCACGCTGAAAAGGTGCTAGGGCCTTATCTGTGGGCCCTACGTCCTACGTGACGGGGGTTATTTGGAGAAACGTGTGTTAATAAGGGGCAACTCTAAGAATTTACATGGTTTTATTAAAACCTTCATTAAGGGATAACAAACAAACAACAGATACAACTAATCAACTACATAATAAAAATGTACATAACAACTTAAACGATCTTACCAATATACATAGTGGGGAGGAAAAGGTGTCACTTTCACTTAACTTAGTGATCTCCCGGGTGGAGATCACTAAAATTGCCTGAAGGGCCTGGGCCCCACATCCTAAGATGAGGGCCCGAAACTACAACTGTCGTCGACACTAAAACGTCGAAACTCAATTAATGAAAAGAACTGAGAGCCCCGTTTGTTTTGATTGTTCGATTTATATACTTGTTTATTTAGCAAATCTTTATGCCGGTCAATGTTATGTTTATATATATTTGTGTTTTATTATTAAACAATTCTACTAATTGGCATTGAAATTATTTAATTGTTTTTTATTTAATATGGACTAGGGTCGAATATATTTAATTTATACAAACATTTGCGACTTTCCCGGATTTGGCTGTTTCCTGCGTGACATATTTCCCTCCCGTCCAAAAGCTGGCCTCCAGCTTAGATTAGCCCTAAATAGGGAGAAAACAACAGAGAGGATTTTATTTATTCTAGTATCACAGTTCAGCAGGGGTAGCATCAACAAAGTCTCGTTATAGGTAATTTACTAATGCAACACCAAAAAAGAAGAGGAATAATGAGAACTTTGCCGATGCCTACCCTGCCGAAATATTAAAAAAATTTTACATCAATTTTTAAAAAATGTTTGGCATGTTCACCACTCGGTCTTTGATCAAGTTTTTTGGCACACCCGGTTCAAATTCATAGTTCGGCACTATCACTACAGTTCGTTCACGCAGTTCTTCCAGGACTGTGGGGGCATTGTACTTGTCACCTATTGTTCGTTTGTCTCATTTTGTGAGATGACGGTTCCAAGTGCCCGGAGGTGTGGTCGAGTTACATCATGGTAATTTTGTTGATCCCTGGATGGTTATACAGCATCTCCTGTGTGCCAAGGGTCGGGCGTTAACGATACCGGCCGCCTTGGGATTGTCGGCAAGCCTGTTGTTTTTGCCATTCGAGCAGCCAATGTTTTTGTTCCCTCCGAAATGCCTGTGTTGATGGCGTTTTGTATGACCAAAAATGCTTGGAGGCATCGCTCGGCCTGGGTGCGGCGGACGTTGGCGTGGAAGGCTTCTGTAGTATTTACCTGCCCTTGAATTTGCAGATAGTTCGGGATTTATTGAAAGTCCTGCCCTTTTCCAACTTGGAGGATGCTGTATATGATGTTTGGATTATACGTATGAATGTAACTCCCCGATTGGTTGACTGAATTTCCATTTCGGGTACCATCCCTCAAGAGCGGTGGTGCGCCCCTGCCAACTGCTGGGTAGTGCCGACGAGTGTCCATGGGAGTGTGCCAAGAGATCCCGTAAAACATGAAAAAAACAATTTATAAATAAATGAACATTTTGGCCTTATGATCTATTCTTATTCTTTTTATTATTATTCTAAATGCTTATTTTTGCGAAGAGAAAAAAATTAAATAATTATTCCTAACTATAATTGTATTCCCAGCTTATTGACATTGTTTACATATAACCTAAAGAATTCGCTGATTCTACACTTCTGTTCCTTTAATTGAACTTGGCCTGGACATAATTGCTGAGTATTACTAATATTATATTTCTATATTGTACCATTACAAGCTAGTGGGTGTTTTATTTAAAAACAAAGTTGAACTTGACACTCAGTAAACTACGACACAAACAAACTTTACGTGTATTCACCTATTATTGCAAGTTCCAGTAACTAATATACTATAAAATGAAAATATTTAATTATTGGAGAGACAAAAAGAAAAAAGTCATTTTTTACAAGTGATGTTACTTGTTGAATTTTATGCTTGTAAGTTGGAAACATTTAAAAAGACTAGTGAATTGTTTAGTTTCTTTAGTTTTTTTCCTAAGTAGGGTACTGTTCTTTTTGTGTGTATCATTTCCTAATAATTTTAACTTTAAGTAAACTTTCAACATCATACTATTACTCTATATTCTGCTTTAGGGAGGACATAATTAAACCTTTATTTATTTCTGTTTTAGGAAGAAAATAGTTATATACATTTACTTGTTTAGCTTTAGCACGGACATTCTTAAACATTTGTTTTTGAAACTTTATCGTACGAAGATGACGTTGAGTTCCCGTTTATGAACCTTCTTCCACGCCTTCCTTGTCATGAAATATTTTACTCGCAAGCTATCAGCAATGTACCCCCTTATATACCTCAATAATAATTATTCACAAATATCTCCCTTGGGGTTGTACATCTTTATTTGCAACAATGGTACTACATGTACCCTATTTCACGAGGCCGACGTTCAGTTCCTTTTGAACCTTCTTCCACGTGACCCTCATCTTAAAACCTTTTACCCGTAACATCATAGGCAAAATAATCCCTTATACATCTCAATAAAATTATCATCAACTCTTTATATTATAATAATTAATCTCCCTCGGGGTTGTACATCTTTATTTGCAACACTGGTACCGCATGTACCTTATTTGACGAGGCCGACGTTCAGTTCCTTGTGAACCTTCTTCCACGTGACCCTCATCTTAAAACCTCTTGCCCGTAACATCATAGGCAAAATAATCCCGTATACATCTCAATAAAATAATCATCAACTCTTTATATTCATCTTGCACATCTCTGTGTGCTAAAACCATAACATGTATGTTTCATTTGACAAGGCTGACGTTCAGTTCTTTTTGAACTATTTTCAACGTCGTCTTCGACTTGAAACATCTAGTTTCGTAATCAAAAACATCATAATCTACCATTATTACATAAAAATCAAATTGTCCCTAACTATTTTTATTGACTTCCTAACTTCCTGCGAGAATTTGTGATACACACTGCTCAAAAAATTTTTTTTAAAATCTTGGTACCCTTGTTTACTAATTTAAAAAAAAAAATGGTCATTCTACATTTCAAACTGAATTGCTTGTCTCTCAAGGCATTTATTTAAAAAAATATATAAAATTAAGCTGTCATTTGTGCTGTATCGTTGTCCACAAGGCAGTTCGGGCCAATTAATCGATGTTGCGCACCATCGCAAGTTTTTGCCCAAATCACCTAGTAGACTCCGAGGACAGTCAGCTTGATGACTTTACCAAAAAGAGAGAGAGAGAGACGACAACAAAAAAAATACAATCTAGCAAGCAGCAACCAATTATTTGCTTATGACCTAATTATTTTTCCCTGGTATCTTCCTGACAAAAAAATCTGAAATTTTTTATTTCAAATAATAATCCAAAAATTAAATTACTTTTGTTTGCAATTGTTTACCATAAAAAGCTACCCAACTATAAGTTCGTACAATACTGCAAACTTTAACTAAGTGAAACTTTTGACTAATTCTTATCAATTAATTAATGCCTACTAATGTGATAATTTAACTTTTGACTAATTTGTGTTATTTTATAAATACCTTATAAATTAAAACTTATAGGTACTATTTACCCATTTTATCCCTTACTTTACTTTGATTTTATAAACAATATTCAATGTATAAATAGCTATAAATACACCCATTTACCTAAAACCTATACTATTTGCCCATTTTATTCCTAACTTGACTGATTTTCAATGTCATGTGCATCTACGGCCTCATTTACATCGACATGGTATTGCCAACCAAATATTAAAGTTAAACACGTCAATTTCTTATACGATAAAAAAATGTATCTAATTTTGTATCTGCAATATTTTATTATATTTCTCTACTTGACAAAAGACGCGAAGTACACAATGTAAATGAGCTCAATGATGACCACATGACTTTTCCATCCCTAAAAAAACTACAACAAATGCAGATCGTCTTCTTGGCAATTTACTAAGACAATTGCATTTGCCTAATACAAACCTCTCTTTACCTACCTGGTAGAGAGCACCCTCTCCCACACTAATGTATATTGTATCTAATAAGACCCTTTTTGACATTAGACAACTAATTGATTCCATGTTACTGATAACTTTTGTGAAAATGAAACCTAATACGAAAAATGTACGAAAAATTCACTTGCCCTTAGATACTCTAATAGAAAAAACCATAAATGGATTTGTTGATGTTAACTTTTATTTTTCAAAAAGCGAATCAACTACAGAAGACATAAGGTGTAGTTTTGTCTACATTATGTTTAAATATTGTACTGGAAATTCTGGTATTGGTAACACACTAACTTTCTCCAGAAGAAAAAAACAAGATTACAAGGGTTTCTGTCTTAACCATTGGCATTACGAGAAAACAATTTGAAACATATGTTTAATAGTACACTTACAAATTTTATGTCCGGGTAAAAAGAAAATACCTTAGACTCAGACAAAAAGATAATAAAGGGATAGTGAGGAAATCCTACCAGAATATTTCTCTGCCTGAGAGGAAAATGTTAATTATCTCCAAGCTGAAGACAAATTGAAACAATAAAATAACCATCTTTTATAGATTTTCGGAAATATTACATAAACATTCTCACCAAAATCGATCACTTTCTGGTTCATAAGTCATGTACATAAAATCAAAATAGGACGGCTATATGAAGTTAAAAAGAATGTTGTGATTTTGAAAAATCATCCCTGAAAACAAAACTTATAACATATATGAAATTAAAAAGAATGAGAGCAAAACTTGGGATAGGAGTGATTATGAAGAACCAACTCCTTGGGACGAAACTCGGCTTGTCCATCATATGTCATATACATATAGCACATGATGGGCTTTGAGAGGAGGAGTGATTATGAAGAATCACCCCTGGGAATGAAGCTAGGCGACCTCCACCATGTGTCACGAAGAAAAAGGGCTAGTTCGAGGGTTTGGATGGTTTTATTAAAATAATCTTTTAAGGGATAACAACGAACAACAGATACAAATAATCAACAATACAAAAATATACATAACAACTTAAACGATCTTACCAATATACATGGTGGGGAGGAAAAGGTGTCACTTTCACTTAACTTAGTGATCTCCCGGGTGGAGATCACTAAAACTGCCTGAAGGGCCTGGGCCCCACATCCTAAGATGAGGGCCCCAAACTACAACTAACTGTCGACACTAACGTCGAAACTCAATTAATGAAAAGAACTGAGAGCCCCGTTTGTTTTGATTGTTCGATTTATATACTTGTTTATTTAGCAAATCTTTATGCCGGTCAATGTTATGTTTATATATATTTGTGTTTTATTATTAAACAATTCTACTAATTGGCATTGAAATTATTTAATTGTTTTTTATTTAATATGGACTAGGGTCGAATATATTTAATTTATACAAACATTTGCGACTTTCCCGGATTTGGCTGTTTCCTGCGTGACAATACTCTTAATAACCAAATGAACTTATTAATGGTAAACATAAAAGAATGGTGCGAGACGAACAACCTCTTAATAAATGCGACGAAAACGTATGTAATAAACTTCAGGTCAGTCTCTGGGTATACAAGAGTGCAATATAATGACAAACTCATAACAGAAGCGAAGCATGTTAAATTCTTAGGAATAATTTTGCAAAGTGACATCAAATGGGACCAACAAGTTACCGCTGTATGCTCAAGGTTAGCAAAATATGTATACCTTCTAAACGCCACAAGGAAAGACATAAGTCAAGAAGCTGCTAGAACCATATATATGGCATACTGCCAATCTCAACTAATGAACGGAATAATATTCTGGGCATGTACTACCACAACATATCCACGCTTTCTTCCACAACTCTTTCAAAGTGCAGTCTGTGAAGCTGTATAATATTCTTCCGAATAATTATAAATCTTTAAGCAAGTCAAACTTCAAAAAAACAGTGAAAAAATTCATCTTGCAACACTGTTTCTACACTGTTCAAGAATTCATAAACTGCTGTGATGCCATGTGATTATTCATATTTTTTGTCTGTTGTTTTAATTGTAGACCAAGCACTATGTATATTATATGTTACTATAAGTATTTATTCATATGTATTATTCAGCATGTTTTATATTGTATTTTATGAGTTGCAATCTATGCATAATATGTATTTTAATGTTTTACGTTATAATTTAATAATCAGGATGAATAATCATCCACCCTTCTGTTTGACCCACCCACAACATTCACTTGTAATGTATTTTGAAAATAAAAACTATCTATCTATCTATCTATCTATATTAAAGTATTCTTACTTTTCAATTCAATGAAAAAATTATTCATTCATCAAAATATATTATACTATATTCATTCACTATTCTACATATTAAGAGTCAGCTATTTGTATATTTTTTTGACAGAATTTAAAAAATATTTTTGCCTTTTATAAAAAATTAATGAAAAATAATATTATTTATTATACATACACTAAATAAAATCGGACTAAAAATTTGTAAATCTTCTACTTTCTTACATGATATTACATTTAAAATAAATACAATTATTTTCAAATGTCAGTGCCAAGTGTAATAAAAAGTGCGATGTAACTACTTCTACTCATGTCCTTCATTCAATAATTTTTGGGTAGCTGCCATTTACATTGAATCATCTCAATATTTATACATGTGCTTCGTCAGGAATTAATTTCAATTTACCTCGTTTTAGAGATCATTCTCGAAGAGGGATCAGTTGTAAGAGGGAAAATAGCGTCACAACATCAATTTATTTCACATGCCGTTCTTAACCGCAATGTTAAATGTCGATAGAAACTGCGAACTTTGATCGAATGAATCTCACAAAATGGAAAGATAAATGGAGTTCATATTTTATCACAATGTTTATTGATATGTGAATTAAATTTGCAGCAAATTTTGTGACCTTCTCGAATAACGTGAATTGCGATATAACTACCTTAAATGGACACATCAGAAGAAACATCCTGAGTATGCATCCTCTCAGTGTCCATCAAAATGCCTATCAACTGGGTAAATCAACAGAATTAGCACTAAATAACCTGGTTGGGAAAATCACCCAATCTCTACAGGCAAAGGAGATTGCTGTGGCAGCATTTCTCGACATTGAAAGAGCATTTACTAATGCACTGCCCGATTTCTTATACACAGCAGCATCTGCCAGAGGAGTCGAGCCAACCATAAGTGACTAGATTCGAGCTATGCTAGAAAACAGAATCATCAAGACAAAGGGGGAAGCGATGAGCTTTAGGGCCACAAGGGGATGCCCACAGGGCGGGGTTCTCTCCCCACTCTTGTGGTCACTCCTTGTGGATTAGAGGAAAATCTGAAGAGGTACTTTCAAATACCCTTCAAGAGGTACTAGATGCTATTCACATCTGGTGTGAGAGGGAGCAGATGTCTGTCAATCCCCACAAAATGGTAATTATACCCTTCACCAGAAAAAGAAAGCTGGACAACCTGGAACCACCTTTCATATCGGGTGAAATTATTCCATTTGCGGAAGAAGTGAAATACCTAGGTGTCACCCTAGATAAGTCACTCAACTGGAATTCCTTGAAAAAAGGTAATCCACAAAGCGAGACTGTCCCTGTGGACATGTCAAAGAATTTGCAGAAAATCTTGGCGCATTGGTCCCCAACAAATGTATTGGATATACATTATGGTCATCAGACCAATGATAGCGTATGCCTCAATAGTTTGGTAGTCGAAGGGGCTGCAACAAATGACCAAAGCCAAACTCTCTGGATTTCAAAGGCAAGCATGCTCGGCAATAACTGATGCAATAAGCACCACACTGTCAACTGCTCTGGAAGTCCTCCTGGAACTACCTCCTCTCCATATTTACCTGGAGAGAGAGGCCAGGTGGGCAACATACAGAATCCATCAAGGGGTAACTAATATGCCGCAGGCTAGCATCATGGAGCACAACAGGCTGTTGGACGACTTAAATTGTCACAACATCCTGGGAATGCCTTCAGATGTGATGCCTACCTTGATCAACCATGAACTGCCCTTTAAAGTCCTGTTTCCTGGAAGAGACAAATGGGATCGGAACAAAACCGACCTACAAAGGGCAGACAGTTGTTGGTTCACTGATGGCTCCAAAACTCCTGAGGGAACTGGAGCGGGTGTACCTATATAGTCGTAAACCAAAGGTAAGGATAATTTCGAGCCTTGGTGACATTGTGACTATATTTCAGGCAGAAATCCATATCATTGAGTTGTGTGTATGGAGGCTTGAACAGATGCAACCTAGACACAGATCAATAAAAATATTTTCAGACAACCAAGCGGCTCTTAAAGCCATTGGATCCTACCGTTGTAACTCTAAAACGGTTAGGAATTGCCAGGAAGCTCTTGCCCGTCTAGGCAAAAACAACAAACTGACTCTGATTTGGATACCTGGCCACTCTGGCATGGAAGGCAATGAAGTTGCCAGAGAAGGTGCGGCAGCCAAATTTATAGATCCAGAACCGGCCCTTGGCATATACGCAAACTCTGCCAAGGCTGTTATCCTAGCCTAGGCTGAATTGAAAACACAATAGCCACAATAGACCTGATGGTCACAGTGGAGGGTCTGACAGAAGCCCACTCACATATTAACCTAACATAACCTTAAACACTAGTGATTATTATCGGACAATTTATTAGTGTTTCTTATAGGTACCACAAAATGATCATATAGTCGGTATTTTAGATAGTTGCATTAATTTAGCAAAATAATAGAACTTTTAAACATTTTAACAACAATTATATGAAATTATTGCTGGGGTAGCAAACTTAGGGCATCTCTTATAAGATCAGATTAATAACACAGGCACACAAAAAAAAGGTCCGTTTCTGAGACTCAGTTGGGTAGGTATTTCAACTCGCTGAACATGGCGTCTCCCTTTTCACGTATGGGCGTAACTAACAAAAAATGCAAAATTGAGTTACGCCGGTTCTAGGCTTTCCATGGGTGCACTTTTCATCTCACGAAGTGGCGCAGCTGTATATCTTATAGTTTCGTCACAAACGATATAATAGTAGAGTTCAAAACGAGATCTATCTCGACTTCCGTGGAACATTGAAAGGTAAAAATGTGTTGATTACGTTGTTGCATAATATTTGGCTTGCATATACACCCCCTAAATTCGTCTGGCGATATCGGTGTCCAAACAACCCCCAGGGGTGAAAAAGCGAAAAAACTAGAAAATTAGATTTTTCCCTAATCTTTCTAACAGTTTTCAAATTTTTTTTCTATTATGTATAATAAAAAAGTTATAGCAAATTATATGTGAAGAAATTGCATTAGTTCAAACGGATAATGGTTGTTATAGACCTACGTAACTTCCTTATTATGCATATATTCATTTTACTATTTTCGCAAATTCATTACACTCCTGACTGTAGGTAGACGAACGAAAATTTTAGAAAATTGATAAGAATAAAAGTTGTAGCCTGTACTATCTAGATTATAATCGTTTTTTGATTTTTATATTCCGCTTATAAATAAGAAAGTTATAAAAGAAATACTAACCTGTTGACAGAATTCCCGCAACACCCCTGTTGCAGCTATCGCAAGATCTGTGTATTTCCCTCTCTCTCTCTCACTCGCTGCTCGCATAGTCGTAAAAGTATTGCCATTTAAAATTATTCATTAGAAATTAGCCTGGATAATGTGATATAACATAACAATAATTTAGGACGTAATTGTCCTAACAAAAATAAGTTAAAAATACATTAACGTAGATACTAATGACCTGAATTACATAGTTTTTAAAATATAAAATAATGATTTTTTTAAGAAAAACTACTTTTAAGTATAATTAATAATTATTTACCCACACCCTTCACTTGTATTAATAATAATAATATAGGAGGCGTGTGAAATACCACAATAATAATAAGACACATTGATTATTTATAAACCAATTAAGAATAATACTAAACAAATAAAATTGATGTTAAAGTTATTACAATTTTCATATTAATTGAAAAATGCACATTATAATAAAATACAAAAGTAATGATCTCAGAAATCATCATTTTGCTAATATAATTCATCGTCCGTTTCTTCATCTACAACTGTAATTTTGTCTGTGTATCAATTTATATGTTTTGCACTGGTTGAGCACCCTGAAATGACATTTATTAAAAAACGTTGTTTAAACGATTTGCAATACTTTCACCTGTTTTACAATAACAAAATGACATTTCTGCAGTCAGAGTTGGCATTTGGCGATTTATTTGTCCATATAGGTAAATAAGAATTATTTTCATTTATTCTCCACCCGTTCTCCAAAGGATTCGGCATATTAATAACTGGATTTAAAGCACTGCTTCATATAATAAATTTGGAAAATGCTCTCAAACAGTGTTGATTCAAGGTGTCACTTATAGGGGGGTAATTTGTCTATACTGAATTGAGATATTGAGATGTCATCTTTGCCCTCAAATCATTAATATTATCTCAATTAGTAGGAGAGTACAGTAATATGCAAAACTTTTCCAACTCCTTAAATTTTGTTACTTCTAAAGAAACATACTTTTCACATGAACGCGATAGCAGACGGCAATTTGTTTCAAAGATTTTCCACGAATAATATATTTTATTTTAAAATGTTACCAATATTGATAGAATTTATATATCTATTATTTTCATTTGTGCTGTCTGCGTGTAAACATTTACGTCAAGGCTTTAAATAAAATGAAGTAAGAGAACCAGTACATCAGTATCCTTACAGCTTATATTATAATGCATTCTGTAAAACCTTCAGATTTGGCTGATATGTGCAACAATATTCTAGTATCTGCCTTTTCATGATTAAAAGATAATAATTTCCTTGAATTAAATGATGTTCGACTTTTTATCTGCAATTTAAATTCCACATTCAATTCATTTTCGGTATTACTTGATGAAAACTCCATATTTCACAATAATGTTATAAATATATAACAATATCTAATTAAACACCACTAAAAACATGTGATGAAACAATATTCTACACAGGAGTATGCATTCATATGTGAGCATATACAGCTTCGCGGGACGAGGTGACGAGCGGGAAGACGTGTTAAAGTGCGAGGGAAAACGACAGAGTAGAGATAGTTGCAACTGGGGGTTGAATTACATTTTTAACAACAACTAACTATTTTCTTCATAACTCGCTCATTTATAATCCAAAAGTAAAACCAAAAAAACTGGTCTAATCCAGATAGTATAGACTACAACTTTTATTCTTGTCAATTTTTTCAAATTTTCGTTCGTCTGCCTACAATCACAAGTGGAATGAATTTACGAAAATAGCAAAATGAATATTTGCGCGATAGGAGAACTATGCTAGTTTTTAGGAAACAGTGTACGCTTTAAACAATAAACATCTCTTACCTATAAATAGCCATAACTTTGTTACCATATATAATTTATCAAAAATAAAAAATTTGGCAGAAAGATGAGACAAATATCTAATTTTTCGTTTTTTTCGGTTTTTCACCCCTGGGGGGTGCTTGGACACCGGTATCGCCAGACGAATTTAGGGGGTGTATATACATGTTAGGTACTATATAATACAGTACTCAGTACATTTTTACCTTTCAATGTTCCACGGAACATGTTTCTAGACGACTTTTTTGTATTCTGAGTCTCTACTATAATAATTGAGGGCTATCGGCCAAAGTCTCTACATGGTTTCTCACGTAAAGGCTTAAAACAGATAAGTCTGTTCAAAAACTTATCTTTCCTGTCACCCAAGGGGATCAATGTTCACTATGTGCAACTTATCGAACAGGAGACGAAAAATAGTTTGGAAGACAATGCTCATATTGCAGAAAAAAACGCTGTCAGGAAAATTAAATCTAAATCTAAAGTGGAAGCCCAAAAAGATAAAAGCATGTTATATGGAACAGTTGATGTGCAGCAAGTTTTATATCTGCCTATTTCAAAGGAAAGCCCAATTGTTATTGTTATTAAATTTCAACTTGACAATTTACGATATTGCTAATAAAGAAGATTTCTGCTTTGTTTGGAATGAGGCCATAAGTAAGCATGGTTCTTCCGAGGTCACAACCTGTAACGAGAGTTGCTCTATTCTTTCTCATTAGAAGAAATATCTTTATGACATTTTGAAACTTCACATGGGCACAACGAGGGTGATTCTGCTCATAGTGCAATTTCTTCTGTAGGGGACATTCCTGCCCAGCTTCACCCAATAATTTGATTAGTATGACGGAAACAGCCCTATAGAGTTATACCAATGAATTATAATGACTTTAAAGATTTCAAGTCTTTTTCAAAGCAACTTAGTATCTTGACAATTAGAAAAAACTGATCGAGGCAATGTGATGTAGCCAGATATGATGGAACTAATGGTGACCAAAAGCTGTACAAATATAATATCTTTAAAAAAAGCCATCTTGATAAAGAATACGACTACGTTACTCTGAAACATTTAGAAAGTAGCATATCCAATATGCAACTTCACTCTTTAAATAATGATCCCAAAAATACCTAAATAAAAATATGTAGATTTGTTTTCACTCTGTGTAAAGAATTTTTTAGATCTTTGCCTCATGGCCAACAATGGATTCATCGTTATTTTTTTCTTTGCAAACATTACAGTCAGCATTACAAAATGTTACATTTTTACTTATAGCAGTATTCTTTTTTGTTAGAACAATAATGGAATAATTTAAAAGTAAAGTACACTAGTTGTGTAAAAATCTATTAAATAAAAAAATTACACTAACTTTCACCATTTCTTAATGGTTATTTATCGTCTCTATCATAGACCTATCTTACGTAACGAAATAAATATACTTTCACGTAAAGGCGTATCTGCAAATTTAGTCCTCTAAAAAAGAAAAGTATGATAGGTACATTATTATTAAATGAGCATAAAGTACATATTCTCTGGGTTTCAACTCTAAGATATCATTTTAGAATACTGTGAAACAGAAATGATAGGGCCATTTCAATGTCACACATTTTTGTTTTTGCTTTCTCCTGTAAAATATGCAAAATTCAGATGTGCCCATACGTGATAAAGGCGACGATGTGTCCGGTGTCCGTTTAGCTCCATTCCCACCAATTTTTTGTAAATCACGAAAATAACTGTAATATCTATACGGGTGGCTGGGTAATTAAACGACAAGATGCACTAAATCGTTTATTATCACCGTTCGTTTTAATTTTACACAACATATAATAACTTAAGCACAGTAGGTAAGATGGTTCCTTATCGTACGACGGTCGTTGAGCGAGAGAGCTTTTCCTTTCCCCTTCAGGCAGATGGCCTTGTGCTAAACACGCATGTGCGTTATCTATGACTGCGTTAGGGCATCCTCACACCCCTATCCTTTGATTAAACTATCCCTAAAGTGTTTTCAATCTACAATAATATACTTTTACCATTTTTGTAAACCTATGGCTTGCTTAACATTTAAACTCTTATCCTACTTGAGCTAATAAAATTACCAAACATGTGTTACAATTTATACTCGATATTATTAAAGCCTGTGCTAAAATTCATTTACTATTTAAGTTCCTGACCTCATTTTGTTACTGCTCTCTCGCCATGACCTGCTTTGTTCACATTTAGTACAACATACATATACAATAATTAAATCTACTGTGCTTGTTCTGAATCGATCCAATCTAGCATGTAGTCGTTCAATTTTTCAGGTTGTTTTCGTATTCTGAACGACTTCCTTGTGGTGTAGTCCGGGGTTTTTGTACCTCCTTGTCTGCCTTCGGTGGGTTTTTTGTTCTTGCCTCTGTCTTGCGCATTCCTTCCCTCCTTGGCTGCTGCTTTACGTTCTGGGACACCTGTTCCCTCGTCATGAGATGTACTCCTATAAAAATTGTTTACATTAGTTTTATTGACAATGGTTTGGGTAGAATTATTGTCTGTCATGTCGTGCGTTTTGTCATTGTTCACTCGTTCGTTGCCCGCACTGACACTCTTGTCCCCCGAACTAATGTCTTTGGCCTTCGGCCTGCTGCCACTTACTTCTCCGCTCACCGATATTGGCTCAATGTTGACATTTGATGTCAGTTCACATGGTGGAAAATATGCTATTTTGGTTGTCATTGGCTGAGCCTTTACCTCGTTTTCTAAACCTGCGTGTCTGCTATGCCCCTCTGTTTGCCTTCTTATGATCTGGTTGTCGTGTCGTTTGCATATTTTATCGTTCTCTTCCATTCGACACAAGTAGGTCGACTTACCGATCTTCTTCACAATCACTCCTGGTGACCACAGCTTTTTGTTTACCGTTCTGTAATCTCTAAGCATAACTGGGTCGCCTTCACTGAATTTCCTTGGCGTTCCGCTGCTATAATACGATTTTCTTGTTTCGTTTGCTTCCCTTAGTGTTGCAGTGACTTGTCGGTGATTTCCTTTGATGTTTGATGTTTCCTGAAGCAAATCTAAGCGTATTCTTAATTTTCTACCAAACATAAGTTTGGCTGGGGTTTCTTTGGTTGTGCAATGTTCTACGTTCCTAAAATTCAATAGGAATCTTGTCACTAGAGTGGAAATCTTCTCGTTTCTGTTTAGTGGGTCCTCAATAGCTGTTTTGAGCTTGTTTTTGAAAGTTTTTAGAAAATTTTCAGCTTGGCCGTTGCTTTGAGGATGGTGCACAGGAGAGGTTATGTGTTTAATACCATTTTTTGAGAGGAATCTGGTTACCTGGCTTGCTACGAAAGCTGTTCCGTTGTCGGTAACCAGCGTTTTTGGTAAACCAAATGTTGCGAAACAGTCTCTAAAGTTTTCCTCTGTGGTGTTTGCGGACAATGACGTAACTTCATAAACCACCGGATACTTGCTGAATGCATCGATGATGACTAAATAATTCCTGCCCCTCAAATTTAGGTGATCGGCGTGCACTCTTACCCAAGGCTCCGTTTCTGGTTCCCATGGCGTAAACTCAGATTTTGGTGGGCTACTTCTATGATGTAAACAAGAAATACAGGTACTAACCATGTCTTCAATATCCTTGTCGATTCTAGGCCACCAAAGGTAAGATCGAGCTAGCGATATAGTTTTACCGATTCCCAGGTGAGCAACATGCAGTTCTTCTAGCATTTTCTTCCGAATTATTTTGGGTATTATGACTCTATGCCCCCACAGCAAAACACCATCTTCCGATCTAATTTCCTCCTTTTTGCACTCGTATGATTTTAAATTTTCTTCACTTACTCTTGGCCACTTATCCTCCTCTACATATCTTAGAATTTTCCTTAATTCTGGGTCTTTTTTTATTTCTTCTTTCAACTTTTTATTGTCTACCGGCCAATCTTCACATGACGTCCTTATAAAATTACAATAATCTCCTTTTCCTTCTAATTCCGAGTCGATTATTTTAATATTTAGGGGGGATCGACTCAGATAGTCTGCCATTTTGTTATCTTTTGAATTTTGAATTTCAAGATGGCGCCAGACAGAGAGGATGGGTCATCTCAAGGCGAGTGTAAATATTGCAAAAAAGGAGTTACTAGTAGTTTTAAATGCTGTGAATGTGGTACAGAGTATCACCCATCATGTGCTGTAAGAATTAGTGGTTGTTCTTTTAAATGTTGCAAGCCAGAAAGTATAAATAACAAACTTGGTACAAGTGCTAAAAAGATAGACAATAAAAGTGTTGATTTCTCAATGGAAGCATTTACATATTTAAAATTACTTGTGGAAGAACAAACAGTGACAAACAAATTACTCAAAGAGAAAATAAACCACCTAGAAAATGAATTAAAAAGTGAAAAATCTAAATACAAATACATAGAAGACAAGTACAATGAATTGTTAAAGAAGGAAGATAAAAAACACAGTGATTCTGATAAGCACCTAAAAACTGTAAACATCAATAAAAACGCAACTATGGCAGAAGTAGTAAAAAAGGGGTCACAAAATACAAATAACCTAAATCTAAAAACAATGATCTCACAACAACAACAGATTATGAATTCATATATAGACATAAACAATGATATTAGTGGACAGGAAAGTGAAGAAGAAACCAAACGGCATGCTAGAGAATCAGACAATAACAGAGTAAACAACAATAAAAATGATGAATTTAAAACAGTAACTCATAAACAGAAGAGACGAAAATATGGAAATAGGGATAACATATGTCATGGTACTGGTGCTTCTGAAGATGGAAGTAGCTTCACAGGTGTAGATAAGAAACTATGGCTCTATGTATATAGGGTGCCAAGAAGCGTAACTGAAAATAACGTTACCAAATATATATCGAACAAACCATCATTTAAAAATCTGGAAATAGGTGTAAAGGAATTGCCTACCAACGGAAATCAAAATAAGGTGTTTTTAGTAACAGCTCCATTTGAGAAGAAAGAAGAAATGTACCAGCCTGACTTTTGGCCCAAAGGGGTAGCAGTAAAGCGTTTTGATTTTAATAGGCAAAGGCGCTATAATCAAAATAATTCTTTTTTATAAAAAATTATTGTTCAACATCTACAAATACAAACAATTGTATGTCAAGTAAGGGTGTGAATATCATGCATTTCAATATACAGGGCATAGCGGCTAAAGTTAGTGACTTAGAAATACTCTTAGAGTCTCAGGATATTGATATTTGTTGTTTATCAGAACATTGGCTAAAATCATACGAAATTAACTCAAAAAATTCAAAAATTACATATTAATAAATAGTTTTTGCCGTTCATAATTTGTGCATGGAGGCACATGCATATTTGCTAAAAACGACATTAATCTAAAAGCTGTTAACTATACGTCCATTATCGAAAAACACTTTGAAGTAACAATAGCTGTCTCTAACATTTTAAATACTAAATTAAAACTTTATATAATTACATTCTACCGTACACCCAATAGTGAATTAGCAATTCTTCTAGAAAAATTATATGAATTATTATGTGAACTGTATAATATCAATTATTATTATGTTGTCTGTGGAGACATTAATGTAAATCTTTTATGTGACAATAATAATAGCATGCAAGTTTTTAACCTATTCAATGAATTTGGCCTGAAAAATATTGTAAACAAACCAACACGTGTAACTGAACTATCCGCTACTATGATAGATGTTATGTTTACTAATATGCCCCATAATGGCACTTCTGTTGAAGAAACTCATTTATCCGACCACACGATGCAAGTAAGTAATTTTACAATCGCATTACCAATGAAGACCTTGTTTAGTAGTGAGGTTATATATAAACGAGATATCTCTAACAACAATATAGATACCTTCAAAACCCTATTAAAAAATGAGCAGTGGATTGAAATGTATAGTGCTAATCAATTTAACAGTAAATTTAATGAGTTTTTCTCAACATTGATCTTCCACTACAATAGTGCTTTCCCATTAAAAAAAAAAAATATATGAAAAATGGGAATAACAAAAAATGGTTTACACAAGAATTAAAAGACTTGCATCATATGCTCTGCGAAATGTCAAAACTATATAAATCTAACAATAATGAAAATATTCGAACAAGATATAAAGAACTAAAAATGATCTATCATGAAAAAGTCAAACAATCAAGAATTAGTTATAATAATGATAGACTAGCCAATGGCTAATCAATTTAACAGTAAATTTAATGAGTTTTTCTCAACATTGATCTTCCACTACAATAGTGCTTTCCCATTAAAAAAAAAAATATATGAAAAATGGGAATAACAAAAAATGGTTTACACAAGAATTAAAAGACTTGCATCATATGCTCTGCGAAATGTCAAAACTATATAAATCTAACAATAATGAAAATATTCGAACAAGATATAAAGAACTAAAAATGATCTATAATGAAAAAGTCAAACAATCAAGAATTAGTTATAATGATAGACTAGCCAATGCTTCAAATATACCAAAAGAAAGTTGGCGTATCATTAATGAGCTTAAAAGTGATTCCAACAAATATCACCTACAAGAAATTATAACTCTGAATAATGAAAAAATTTCAAATAGGCAACAAATGTGTAACAGTTTTAATGAGTATTTTATAGATATTATGTGTCCTAAGCCAAACTATAATAACATAATCTTCTCTCCATATGTTAATAAATCCTTTTACTTACACCCAACAACTCCTCAGGAAATAAAAACAATATTAGACAAAAGTGCTAGTAAACCAGCACCTGGTATAGATGAAATAAATGGGAAAATTTTAGCAGCAACATCAGACATTATTTGTACTCCACTCTCTTATTTGGTAAATGAATCTTTCAAATCTGGTCAATATCCCGATTCTTTAAAATTATCCAAGTCTGTATCAGTATTCAAAAACAAAGGATCTATTAAAGAAATGAGTAATTATAGAAACATATGCCTACAGAGCCAGTTAGCAAAAATTTTTGATATAAGTTATAACAATAGATTAAGTAATTTTCCAGAGTCAAATAACCTATTAGCTTCATTTCAAAATGGATTCAGAAAAAATAAATCAACATCCACTGCCATCTCAGAGGTCTGCAACTTTATTTATGAATCACTAAATAATAAAACATATCCAATAATGCTATTTTTCGACCTAAGTCGTGCATTTGATACAGTTGATCATAAACTGCTTTTAGAAAAATTGACCAGAATTGGGCTGCGTGGTGTCGCCAATGATTGGGTGTCCAATTATCTAAGTGAGAGAAAGCAGATTGTAGTTATTGATAATGTTAAATCTGATCCAAAGGATGTAAGGGTAGGAGTACCACAAGGTTCGATCTTAGGTCCTCTATTTTTTATAATATTTATGAATGATATATCTCAATCATGCATCAGTCCTGATTTGAAAGTACTATATGCAGATGACAGTAACTTTTGTATAACAGATGAAACTATCGATTTAGCTGTTGAAAAGGCCAATAACTGTGCCGATGAATTTCATAAATTTTGTGTAAGCCATGGTTTGTTAGTAAAACCATATATATGTCATTTTTACCAAAAACCATAAACCACGACTGTAGTGCTCTTATAAAAATGAATCATCAATCTATTGAGCATGTAGATTTCACAAAGTTCTTAGGGGTGACCTTAGATCAAAAAATGATCTAGGAAAAACACATTAACTCTACAATTTATAAATTAGGTTCAACCTGCTTTTTGATAAGGCAGCTACGTAATACTGTTACGGCAGAAATATTAAGATTGGCATATTTTGGCCTTGTACAATCAATTTTGTCATATGGACTTATATTCTGGGGCTCCTCAGCCCATTTTGAGAAGGTATTTATGATGCAAAAAAAAATTATACGCTGTATGGTCGGAGTACATCCCCAAACACATTGCACAGAAATATTTAAAAACCTCAGAATTCTCACTCTTCCATCCCTGTACATTTATTTGTTGATCTTAAATACAAAGAAGCATGAACATTTATTAATTAGAAATAAGTCAGTACATACCCATGACACACGCAATAAAAATAATCTATATCTACCATTTTCGAGACTTTCTGTTGGACAAAATTCTCACGTATACCAAGGTATTATCTGTTATAATAAATTCATATCTCTGTTTGGAGTAATTAGTAACTTTAATAAATTTAAATCAACACTACACAACTATTTGTTAAATATGGCATTCTACCCTCTTGCCGAATATTTGAAAATGCAATGATATTCACCATTTTTTGTTCGTTATATGTATTCATAATCGTCTTGTCTTGTCTTATACAATTATCTAATTTATTCAATGACTTATTATATACAATTATTAATTCATATTCTTTATTTCTATACTATATTTGTACTTATTTTTGTTTGTTTCTAAATTTTGGACTCGTCCGATAAATTTTATACATTATTGTGTGTGAAATTTTATGTGATGAATAAATCATTATTATTATTATTATTATTATTTCCCTCTTATGTATTGGATTTCATAGTTGAAACTTGCTAAATATAGTGACCAACTCTGGATGCGGTTAGCTTCCAGCGCTGGTATCTGCCGATGTTCTCCATATAATGCTAACAGTGGTTGATGATCGGTACGGATCGTAAATTTCATCCCCAGTAGGTAATCTTGATATTTTCGTACTGCGTAGTAAATAGCTAGCGCTTCTTTCTGCAGCGTGGCATATCATATCTCCGCTGGCATTAACGTCCTACTTACACAACCAATAGGTCTCTCCGTCCCATCCGGCATACGGTGGCTCAACGTACCGCTTGTACCTCGGTCCGAGGCATCGGTGGTCAATATTAAGGGTAGGTTTGGGTTGAAATGAACCAATGTTATGTCCTCTGCTATGATCTGCTTTATCCGGTTGAAAACTTCTTCGCATTCTTCCGTCCAGTTGAATCTTGTATTTTTCTTCAACGAACTATACATTGGCTTTAACTTGTGTGCTAAATTCTCTACGAATTTACTATAATAGCTTACTAATCCCACGAATGAGCGTACTTCTGTCACATTCCTGGGCCTTGGTGCCATGCTGATTGCCCGGACCTTGTCTTCCGTTTTCATCAGTCCGTCCTTTGTTATACGATGTCCTAAGTATTCTATCTGATCCCGGAAAAACTCATATTTTTCTCGTCTCACCGTTAGGCCTGCATCTTTAAGTTTTTTAAGGACCGCTTCCGGTATTTCCCAGTGTTCTTGATCATTTGCATCTGTAATCAATATATCGTCAAGAAAATTCGATACGTTTTCCATGCCTTGGAATAACTGTTCTATCAGTTTTTGAAATTTTGCTGATGCCGGGCTTATCCCGTACATCATTCTATTTACTTGGAACAGATCTTTATGTGTGCTCCATACTAATAACGGTTTAGCTGATTCTTCTAACTCACACTGTACATATGCCTCAGATAAATCAATTTTGGAAAATTTCTCACCTTTGTGTAATTTACTGAAAATGTCCGACACTCTAGGTAATGGATACGTCACTTCCTCCAAATGTTTGTTTATTGTTGTCTTGTAGTCCCCGCAGATACGTATATTTTTCCCATTGTTTTTAGGCACGATTACCAATGGCGTGCCCCATGAACTGGTCTCTATGGGAGTGATGATACCTTCCTTCTAAAGTCTCTCAAGTTCATCATCCAATTGCTTACGATAGGCATATGGAACATTCCGGGGTTTGCAGAACACAGGTTTAGCTGTTGGCTTCAACTGTAAAGAAATTTTACCATATTTAAATAAACCCAACTTTTTACTAAAAACATCATTATATTTTTCTATTAATTTGTCAATTTGTGCATTTACGTGTTCTATCTTGTTAATTGCTTGCACTAAGATATTAAATTCATTCATGAAATCTCTGCCAGCAATGAATGGTCCACCGTTTTTTACTACGTGAAATTTAACTTTCCTAATTCGTTCATTGCAACTGACTTCACAACAAAATTGTCCTACTGGCTCAAAGTTTTGACCGTTATACCCTTTTAATATCGTATTACTTTTTGTTAGAGGATATTTACTAAAATATTTTCGGTAAGTGTCCTCACTGCATGCGATTATGCTTGCTCCCGAGTCTATTTGAATGTCATGTTTTCTATTATCGATATAAATGTCTATACTAAACGGATTCTGTCTGTTTCCGGATTGTCTTAGAGCAAAAATGTCCTCACTTTCACATTCATTCGCGACTTCTAAGTCCACAAAATTATGTTTATGTTTTTGAACTTTACATGCCTGAGCTAAGTGTCCCTTCCTATGACATGAATTACATTTATAATGTTCGTACTTACATTTTTCTGGGTGTTTCTTACCACAATGTTCACACAATACTTTACTTTTGTTGGTTTGGTCTCTGTCACGTCGACTGTCAACATTTCTCTGCCATCTTGAATTCATCGATGACGTACCGGAAGTGCGTTCCGCTCTCCTGTATGATGGCACTACTGGACCCTGTCTTCTGATGCTGTCATTTCCCCTTAGCGGGAACTTTGAAAACTGGTACACTTCCTGTTCAGCCATTCCTCACTCCTTTTTTAGAGCTACTTTCACAATTTCTTCCAGGGATTTCGTCGCTTCCTCTTCGCAAAGTCTATCCAAGAGTTTTCCTCTTGTCATCCCGGATACGAATTTGTCTTTTAGAACTTCGTCTAATGTAGCTCCGAATTGACAATTAATTGCCAAACTCTTAATTCGAGCATACCATTCTCCGATACCTTCGTTGCTGCCATGTCATGCTTCATAGAATTTGATACGTTCTCGCCACACGGATACCTGCGGGCTAAACTGCTTCTTTAGGAGCTTATATAATTCCGAATATGACTTTTCTTTCGGTAATTTCGGAAAACATAAGTCTCGGAGTAACTTGTAAGTTGGAGTACCAATTAAGCTAATTAACGTAGCTGTTTTAACTTTTTCTTCCTCAATCTTGTTAGCACAGAAATATTGTTCCAACCTTTCTTCATATACGACCCAGCAGTCATTTTGCTGATTGAATTCCAGTACTTGTTCTATCAGACTGTTTGCCGCCATATTTTCTTGATGCACGTGTAATTTTGCCGCTATTCCTGATTTTTCTTCGTCGCCAGTGTAATATCTATACGGGTGGCTGGGTAATTAAATGACACGATGCACTAAATCGTTTATTATCACCGTTCGTTTTAATTTTACACAACATATAATAACTCAAGCACAGTAGGTAAGATGGTTCCTTATCGTACGACGGTCGTTGAGCGAGAGAGCTTTTCCTTTCCCCTTCAGGCAGATGGCCTTGTCCTAAACACGCATGTGCGTTATCTATGACTGCGTTAGGGCATCCTCACAATAACCTAACAAACCTCAAAACGAAAATATCACTGCTTAGTTGATGTCTACATATTTAGATGCACTGAATATGTGTCTGATGTTTATTGAGCTTTAGCAGCCACCCGTTTTTATGAAATCACGAAAATTAGTCTAAAAACTTCATAAATCGAGAAATTTGCTGCTCAGTTAAAGTCCATGTCAAATAATGTCCAACAAAATTTACATACATAAACTTAAAATAGTTTGATGCGCTGAATACCATTCTGGCATCTACCGAGCTCCACTATCCACAAATTTTTAGTACATTACCAAAAATAGCTTGAAAAATGTTTTATGGCACTAAAAATGTTAGGTTTTATCTTCAGAACCTGTCGATACTTTTCTAATGTTGCTTCACTTAAAACTTTATACTACTGTTATGTAAGATCTAAGCTGGAGTATGGTTCAACAGTATGGAGTCCTACATATAATGAGTACACATCTAAACTAGAGCAAATCCAAAGAAAATTCTTGAAATTCCTAGCTATGAAATTGGATGGGGTTTATCCTCATCAAGGTACAGATCAATCAGCTCTCCTCAGCAGATTTAACATTCCCTCACTTGAAGCTAGAAGAAAATATCTTTCTCTACAATTTTTATACAAGTTGTGTAACAATCTGATGGACTGTGCTGAGCTGAATGCTCAACTTAACCTACTGGTTCCCAGATTTAATACTAGGTCCACCTCACTATTTTACCTTACTAGGGCTAATACAAATCTGGGCTTTAGGTCCCCCCCTCTATCGCATGTGCTCACTTTATAATCACCTATCAATCCATTTACACATTTACCACAATGATCATCGTCAATATTCTAATAAAGTCAAAGAATTGCTTTTATCTCATCAATAACGAGTCTCTCATAATCAAGAATTATGATTAGTAATGCGTGCCGTATGCATGCAGATGACGGTTGGGCTATTAATAATCTTTTATTTTTAATTTTTAAACTGATTGTAACTTATTCAATTATTATGTTCTTATTTGTACTGTCCTCCTTAATTGTCTTGTAAATGGGATTTTCCTGTTAGTCAATAAAGCTTATTATTATGATTATTATTATTATTATTATATATATTATTATTACATACAAGGCAGGCAGCCTAGGGCTGTTTATGCCTAAAGCAAGAACAAGTACATGTGTATAAAACTACAACTAGTGACACAAGTAAATATAATACATAGATAATGTAAAAAAAAACAAAATAAAATATACATACATATATATCTAAAAAAATTAGTTTGAGTAACCCATAGATTTAATAAACGAGAGATAGGCGCACGCTACCAACTCCCCACTGCTGTCACCCTCCAATCACAGGCAGTGTGTCGTGAAGTGACAGTCGATCGCTGGCATCCATATATTGTATTTCGATTTTCGTTGTGAAGGTGAGGTTCTCTTTGACTATTTTTGTGACTATATAGGGTGAAGAAATGCCCATGTGCGTTGTAAAAAGTTATATTTACCATAAAAGTGCGAACTGTGTGTGAGGGATAAATCATCTATTCATTTATTTCGGTAAGTTACTTAATAAACATGTTTGTTTTGGACGCCATATTCGATTGTTTAAGAAGACAGAGCCGTATTTCCGATTTCCATGTGATTTGCAAAGACAATTGTTAATGATTGCAATAATGTCGATTAATATATTTAATTTATTTTACATAGTAGGTACTTTAAGATTGTATTATTTTTAGTGTTCCAAAGGATACTGAAAGAAGAGAGGTTTAGAGAGCATATATCTTTAAATTTGTAAAGAGAAGATATTTTTGTGAATTCCAATATATATGCCACTTACATTTTACCCAGGAGTCTTATGATTTTGAGAAGTCACCTTTTTCACTTCAAAAATGCTATATACAGTGTGTCCAACTAAGTCGGCACCATATGGGAAACTTTTTTATTATTGCTTTTATGAAAAAAAGTTATTTTTAATGAAAAGTTTCGCATGACCTAACACCCAAAGTACCTTTATTTATTACAATATCGACAATTGTTATTAAGAAAAGTTGATCCTAATTGAAAACTACAGTCAGATATCCAATAGTAAAATACAAATTATTTAATTTCCATCCCAACTAGCACAATTAGTCGTGGGAACGTAGCAATGACTATTGTAGGCACTTTAAAGTGTTTTGGTACTAGTCACAGGCATGTAATAGGAACGTTCCTAATACGTGTTTATGACCAAAATGGGGAATATTTTTTGGTGATGATAACGTTCCAGCCACGTTCCTGAAACTTGTCTGGCTACGTTCGAATGACGTTGTTGCTCCAGAGCGGCGACGTGGCGGCGTAGACGCCGCAACTTTCAAAAAACTTTACCACTCCCTACTCTTTCAAATCGATGTTGCCCCTTCTTTGTCTTGCAACCGATTCTATTATATTTATGTTTCATTCTTACATATGATTCTTGTTCTTGTTCATTTCCCTAACTCAAAAATTTAATAGAATATCAGAAGGTAATATATTAGACAGCGAAACTTGTGCTATTTTCCAATGGTCTAAGGGTTACAATTAAAACGAATGCAATTTTACTGACAAACATAATGATAAAACGTCCGAATCTAACCACGCGCCTTTAAAATATGCATTTTTTTAATGAAAATATTGTTTTTAAAATATGTAATGTCATGCGAGAATATGACACATTAGATGCCGAAACCTGTTTTTTATTGTTCTTCGGAACTTAACGCTACTTTTTATGTATTCATTTGTTGTATTTGGTGAAGAAATTGCGATAAATTAAAATTATTAGTCAATTGTGAAATTATGGTTCGTGTGTTATAATAATGGCGTCGATAATTTTGGTCATCAACATGGCATATTTCAGAAAATATGACTTTAAGGTCGTTTTCACCAAGAAATGCTACTTGAAAGTAATTGCTACTTGGCGATAGTGACGAAAACTGCAAATACATAACTTTAAAGTTATATTTACCACAAATCTGCGAATGGAACTGTAGCATCACTTTAAAGTCGTAGCAAAGTTATGACTACCAGAAATTACCTCTTCAAAGTTGCAGCTGCTACTTTATGGTTACATTTCTCCCGCTATTGATTCGGAACGTATGTGTTAGCCGTACGTTCAGGTCTAGACTGAACGCGTTCCTAGCTTTTGCTGTTTATCATTTACCTAACTTCACATTGAAAAACCTATCAGCTGTCGCAATTTACTTGTATGCAGCCATATATCAACGACTTAATAAACATAAACCTTGTTGGTATAATATACTATTACAGTGATAGATAACACAGAAGAAAAGGTAGGTATAATAAAACTGTGTTGAAATATTAAATTTTGTTGCCTTATTTTAAACATAAAATGTTGCATAGCATGAATATAGCAGCATATAATTCTAGTCTAGGTTAGGCAAACATATTATATAGGTTAGGTTTGTTGCATTAACTTTATCTATGGTCAACATTGGGAACTAGATGGTGAAATTTACTTCATGGTAAATTTCAGAGGTGATGTGCACTTTGTAGTAGCCGTACACAGTTCTGTAGGTAGCAGTAACGTCATTAACACCTATGAATATTACTTACAAGTTCCACTACTTTAAAGAAATAGTGAAGATTCCCAGAACATCGCGGCAACTATTAAAGCTACTTGAAGGTGATTGCAACTTTGAAGTCACATTTCAGTGATGCGAGTTAATCGCCGCTACTATAGTTTACCACCTTCAAGTTCTGAAAACCCAAAAGTCGTCACACTGGTAACTACCACGTTCCCATGTACCACGAAAGCTACGTAGAAGTTGCATAACTATAAAGTAATCATTAGTGGTAGAAAATACGAGGCAGGGACTGTAGACTTGTCAAATGAAGTTATTTTTACACCAAAGTTGTAAATTTAGTGGCAATTACGTAATGGTTACTCATACGAAGTTCCTATCTCAGTTACTGTCACTTTGGTGCTAGTTGGGAATAATGTTATGAATGTTACTTATTAGTTAACTTGTTATCTTCTGTTTAACTTTTCATTTGTAAAATAAATTATTATGATATTCATGGATTAATTATTCAAATGCAATAGCAAATTGTTACATAACTTACCAATGAACTGAAAGGTTATCAGGTTTTTCCATACAATAAATGTTTTATTATTGGCAAAATTAAATTATGTATAATTTATATCCAAAAATTATTAAAGATTGTTTTTTCATGGTAGATAGATAATATTCGATATCTGATCGTAGTTTTCAATTAGGATCAACTTTCCTTAATAACGATTATCAATATTGTAATAAATAAAAGTACTTTACCCTTGAGCAAAATTTACATTTTTCGACAAACCTCGTATACGACTGCAAAAAATTGATGTCTGATTATTTCATTTTTGGTTTTAGGCCAAGCAAAACTTTTCATCAAGAATAACTTTTTTTCATAAAACCAATAATAAAAAAGATTCCCATATGGTGCCAACTTAGTTGGACACACTGTATATATATGATGCACATTTAAATAAATGATTTTTAGAACCTTTGTTTTTTTAATTATTTTGATATATTATATCAAATCAAATCAAATATACTTTATTGTCCAGAAGAACATTTCTTGTTGACAAAGTGCTGTATAAACAGATATATAAAATAGAGAAATATAAATAAACTACGTAAAAAATATAAATGTGAAAGAGTAAAAACAATAAAAAAAACAATACAAAAACTAGTCAAATAGCAACAATTTACAGACCAAAATGAATGTGAACATATTACAGTGTGTCCTCAAAAAATTTTCTTAAATTATAATAAGGTTTTACAACTAGTTTACTTTTTACTGCCTTCCTGAAATGAATATATGAATTAATATCTTTAACATCATTGGGTAGGTGATTATACATCTTATAACCATTGTAAATAATAGAGTCTTTGACCAGGGAGGAACTCGGAATTGGCATAGTAAGATTATTGTTTTGACGAGTAATATAACGGGGAGAATTTTCACTTATATTACTTTTATGTTTATGAATTAAACATACCGTTTCCAGAATGAAAATGGAAATAACTGTAAGGATTCCATGTGCCAAAAAAAGTGGTTTGCATGAATCACGAATTCTTGCTTTACACAAATAACGAACAGCACGCTTTTGAATTACAAGAATCCTATTTATCAAATAATTGCTGCTTACGCCCCAGAACGAAATACCGTATCTCAAATGTGATTCAATTAGTGCAAAGTATGCGGTTTTCGCAGTCATGAAGCCCAACTCATTTGAAATGACTCTAATTGCATAGCAACCAGATGCTATAGCTTATTACTGAGGTTAATAACATGATCTTTAAACTTTAAGTTGCAGTCGATATTTAAACCAAGAAATTTTGAGCACGACTTATTTTCAAGTATATGGTTACCGAGTGGGATATCTATTAGATTACAACGGAAGGTCATTATATTTGTTTTGTTGACATTAAGAGAAAGCAAGTTAGAGTTAAACCAATCTTTGACTTTATTTACATCGGAACACATTTTCTCCCAGAGGGTATTCTCATCTTTACTATGCCACAATATTGTGGTGTCATCAGCAAATAAGGTAAACTTTCCATTAATGTCAATTTCAGTCAAGTCGTTAACATATAACAAAAATAAAATTGGGCCAAGAACAGAACCTTGAGGTACGCCATGAGTTATATTTAGTTTGTTGGAGTATGATGAGTTTTTAACTACTTGGCTGCGGTTTGACAAATAAGACCGAAACCAGTTTAAGGTAGTGCCTCTGAAACCATAGTGTTCGAGCTTTCGCAACAATATATCATGTTGGACGCAATCAAAAGCTTTTGACAAGTCACAGAATACTGCCGCGGCACACTCTCCACCATTGATTTCAGTGTAGACCATCTTTAGAAAGGCAAACATGGCATCGTTAGTATTTTTATTTTTTTGGAACCCAAATTGCTGATTACTTAATATCTTACATGAAAACAAAAATTCAACAACTCTCTTTTTTACTAGCTTTTCAATAATTTTTGCCAATGTGGGTATTAACGATATGGGACGAAAATTAGATGGATCTTCTAAATCCCCACCTTTGTAAAGGGGAATCACAATAGATGTTTTTAAGAGAGATGGAAATATTCCCGATTCAAACGATTCGTTAATTATCGAAACTAATACGTGAAGAGCAGCGTCTGGTAGATTTTCGAGTATTTTTACAGATATTTCATCTAGACCAGAAGATTTTTTATTTTTTATTTCCTTAATAGTTTCTTTTAATTCAATTATATTTGTATTGTGCAAATATAAAGTATTACAGTTATGCATTTCATTCATGTAACTCAGTGGATCATTTGGAGGAATTATGTTTTCCGTGAGACTACCTGCAATCGAGCAGTAATAGTTGTTTAATGCATTGGGATTTAAGGGGGATGTAATCCGCATTTGACCTTTACCTCTAAGCTCATTTACGATTGCCCAAGTCTCCCTTGGCTTGTTATCCGCCTGTTCAATTTTGAATTTATAATGATTTTCTTTTGCCTTTTTTATTAATTTTCTGTAAATATTTTTATATTTCGTATAGTAATCAGAAAAGAATTGTTCATTTGTGTATTTTCGTATGTAGTGAAGAGATCTCAAGTTTTTTGCAGACATTTTTATACCTTTAGTTATCCATGGTTTCTTACTTTTTAATTTAATTTTTTGAATGGGGAAAGCTTTGTTAAATACATGTAATAGAAGTTTATGAAAACAATCAAAGGAATTATTTTCATTTAGAAGTTCCTCCCAGTCAAACTCTAGGCAATATAGAGAAAATTTATTATAATTAGTCCTGCTAAACAAACGTCCAAATTTGTACTTTTGACCAAAATTATTTGTATCTAATTTTACTGAACAGTATACGGCTTCATGGTCGGATAGGCCGGCTGATGTCACAGAACATGAAATATTTTGCTTATTTAAATTGCTACAAAAATAATCGATTGTAGAGGCCGAATATTGGGAGATCCTGGTATGTGAATTAATGTGCATGTTAAGGTTCATCGAAGTTAGCAGGTTGAATAGCATTTGAGTGTCATTTGATTCTTTATAGGTTCATAGAGTACCATCTACTATTTAACATATACAATGCATAGGTTACCTAATATAAAAATTACATATATAGATACATCCAGTTAAATAAAAATAAATATAAACCTATAACTTTCTTAGTTCTATTATTATTTAGTTCTTGCGACGAAATTAAGAGTCAAAATGTTTTGTTTCCGTGTTGTACATCTCCTACAATATAATCATATTAATATATTATGATGTATACATAAAACCATTTTATGGCATTGTAATGACATAAAAAATACCGAGAAAAATACAATATAACTAATAATAATGCTGAAAACTTATAAAACCAAACTGTTACTGATGGTAACCTCTAAATTGTATCAGTTTATTTCTAATAAATTATCAACAAATGTATTCATAGTTTGTGTACCTGGACATAAAGCTGAGATAAAAATCTTCATATTTAAAAAAAGGTGTCATAAAGCCTTAGTGCGCCCCTTTGCTTTACCCTACCTATCTCACACAAACGTGGAAAAGTGGCAGCCTTCGCGCATTGCAAATTCTGCTGTTTGTTACCTCTAGTCAATTAAAACCTCTTTGGAGTAACCCAATAAAATAAATGGAAGTTCATCTCTCCCAATGTCTTGAATTTTTACGAGCCATTAAAGATGCTTTTAATGATCTGTGGAACCTTTCGACCATTCTATTACTTTGTGGATGATAAGCATTTGTATGAATCTTATGAGAACTGAGTTTTGTAAGTTCTGAAAATAAATTTGATTCAAACTGAGTACTTTGATCTGTAGTAATTCTAAATGGAACTACGAAATGGAAAATATATTAAAAACTGTTTTTGCAACATTCCCTACTGAAATGTTTTTAATTGGGTACGCTTCCGACCGTCTAGTAAAACGCTCAACAATTGTTAAAATATATGTATATCCATTAGATGGTGGAAAAGGACCAACCAAATCCATATGAATATGTTCAAAACATGTTTTAGAAATTGGAAAGTTGACACGTTTAGTCGTAAGAGCGCATCTGCCACCACTTCAAGTTTTTTTTACTATTTTACATTTGTGTTTTGACTTGTGCAAAAATTTTATAATTTAAAGAAGCAATAAACATCTATCTATCTATCTACATTACTCTTACCTTTGATATAACGAATGTGAGTTGTAAATTAAGAAATGTTTTCTAAATGTCTAGTTTGTCGAGAACTTCCGTCGGTTTTTGTTAAAAGTGCTGTCTTTAAAAGCTTATGATCTATAAAAACTGAAAATTTTGGCTTCTAGAAAATAATGGAAATGTTTAATTCCTTGGTATAAAAGCCAAACACGATATATAAACCTGTATATCATCGGCATACATGTGTAATGAGGAAAATCTAAAGACTGGTGGTAAATCGATCATAAAAATTGAAAACAGAATAGGACCCAGGATACTGCCTTGTGGTACCCCATTTTTTGTATGCGTACTCTTTGAATATTCATTGTTAAATTTTACTGACTGACATCTATGATTTAAATAATTTTTGAACCATTGTAACTCCACACCATCTATACCTATGTAATTTAATTTTGATACTAACAGAGTAAAATTTACCAAGTCGAAAGCTTTGCTTTGATCCAGCAAAACTACGAAGGTAATCTCCGAATTGTCCATGCTTTTGGCAATATCGTTCACTACTTTTATCAAAGCTGTGCTAGTGCTATGTCCTCGTCTAAAACCTGACTGTAGCTTAGGCATAATATTATAAGCAGATAAATAAAGTGAAAATTGATTAGAGACTAATTTTTCAAGTAATTTAGAGAATGTAGGTAAAATATTTATCAGTCTGAGGTTGTTCACTTCTAGGGGATTAGAAATTTTAGGAATAGGCAGGATTATCACCGACTTCCAAATATTAAGCACTATACCTTGCAATAATGATTTAGTAATAATTTTAACTACTATTTGAATGCAGTATGGAATGACAATATTTATCATCTTTAGATTAATACCATCAACACCATAGGCATTACTTTTAATTTGTTTTAATTGATCATATATATTATTTTCATTTATTTCTTTAAACTTAAATTGTACATTTTCATTTTGTATAAACCTGTTGTTAAGAAAATATGCGACTAATTCATGATTTATTTGAGATTCTCCGGCCACATTTATGAAATAATCATTAACTAAATTAATATTATCAACTGGGAGTTTATCTAAATTCTTTGTACAAGGATTGTGTATGCCCCATTTTTTGAGTCTCTTTTGGTCCTTTTTTGAATTTTTTAGTTGAAATTTCTCATATAGGCCGTTTTTCCCTTTTTAAATTAACATAATTTTTTATATCTATATAATAATCTTTATCTACTTGCATTTTACTTTTTAAATATTTTTTATGTGCTTTGTTTTTTAATTTGATCATCATCTTTATATTATATGTTATATATGGTTTGGACTCACTGTTAGATTTAATTAATTTTAAAGGTGCATGAACATCAAATAACGCAGTTATGTAATTATTCAGTAGTTGTACCTGTACATTTACATCTTCCTCATTGTATATTAAATTCCAGTTTACTGATAATGCATCTAAGGCAAATTTGTTTATATCAAATTTGCTATAGTGTCTGACATAAAAATATCTTTGTTGTTTTTCGGGACAGTTTATATTGTAGAATGTAACAGTTTACAGCAGGTATGTAAACCCTATCCGCGACAGGGTCGAACTTAATATTGTCGGTGTATCATGGAATGTCGAATTTGATAGAGGGTCCATGCCTTCGATAACCGTCAAAATCGCCAAGTAACCCATTCCAGCAAGGTAAATTATTTTTGAGCTCACATATCGAAAGATGGTCCTAGTGGGCATCAGAAATGGCTTGTTGGACTTTTCTGGGTGGTTGCACAACTTCCCCATGATAAAAAAAGATGGCGGAATGTTATTTCAAGAATTCGTGTTTTTAAACATATACCTCTCGCTAGAAAATTAGCTACGTGCGAGATTGATGTGATTTTTTATATGAATATAGTACTGAAATGAGGGCATCTATCTGTACTGTTAGAATTTCAATATCACTTAGATTTTTTCTCTAAATAAATCCTAAATCACAGGAATAAAATTTGTGTGTTTGAAATTTCGACGTGCGGGCAACTATATTAAATGTTTACTTTTTTTATATGCAAATGAAATATGGTTTAAAGATCAACAAAATTTTTACAAAAAAAATTAGCTCGATATCTTATACAGTTTCTGGGTTACAAACTTTTTAAAATAAACTATGGTTCAGATAATAATGATTATATTATAATTATAATAACCTTTGTTATGAAATGTTCAGCAAGATACTTTTATAGGTCAAATTTTCTAAGTGAAATTTATAAAATTAAGTAGCAATTTGTTTTTATTAAAAAGTATCGACTTACCCCAATGAACTGCATTAGTTACCATAGCAGAAGAAAATGGCTTTAATAGCTCTCAGTGCTTTAAAATGTTGTAAGCATTAAAGTCATAATAAGGATTATAATATTTTTAATAACCTTTGTTAAGCAAGATACTTTAATCATTCAAATTTTCTAAGTGAAATGTATAAAATTAACAGTGTTAAATTCCTGTATAGGCATTATCTATAATTAATATAAAACTTAGTCTCACAATAACATCAACTTTTTGCAAATGGCAAACTCTCGTGTTTGTAAGGCTTGTACTTCTTTTCTACGATGCCCTTATAACTGTGCAGTGAAAATTGTTGTCAGCTAAGATATTGATTAAGTTTTACTAACAGGTGTGATAGAAGACGTATTAGAAGCCAGACTACTGAAGAAAAAAGCATGGCGATAAAAATAATTGATGAGAATAATGCTACTGTAGAATTTGGAATCAAGAAGGACACCTCTTTAGGTATGCTAATGGAGAGGTACTGTGCCCGTGCTGGTTTGGCTAGAAATTTTATTGGCTTTAGAAGATTTGATGGGAAAATTATAACTGATACAGACACTTTCACCACTTTAAATATGAGGGACGGAGAAACAATAGAATCGTACTGTCTATATAGGTATGTAGTAACTGTTTATAAAAATAATTTTTGCTGTTACAACACAGAGAAATCTACTCGCCATTATTAAAAATTTAATAACTCTTACAAAGTCATTTGCTACAGTTATTAAAGTCATATTCTAAAAAAACACTAATAAAGATTGAAATTTAAATTTTTATAATGATATTTGTATAATCATTAGTTTTATACTTTATTTCCTATCGTTATTAAACACTTTATCTTCTGCTGCAAATTAAACAACGTACATGGATAATTTATTAGTGTTTCTCATAGCCTAGGCAAAAAATTTTGAGAAAAAAAAATGCCAAGCAGGATTTTTCAGCGGAAATATGTAGGTACCTCTCGCTATGTATAACTTTTGTACCTAAAATCCAACAGCTGAAAATTAGTGCGTCTCTGTTTAATTAACAAGCGAAGTTACGGAGAACAAGTTTTTGTCTTGTATCAATTTATCTTTAGGTTTTACGAAAATACGTCTGTGGAAGAAATTGTAGGTGTTAAAGATATCTACAAAATGAGCCCAACGGCATTAAAATCGATTAATTCGTTTTTTAACTAAATGCAAAGTACTGCTAAAAACGCTATTTTTTAATTAATTTTTAACTATATTAAATAATGAACGTAGATGTAGCAAATTGTAATAGATTATAGGTCTTACTGTGTAAAATGAATGTTTTTTTTTTTTTTTTGGAAATGTGTACTTGAATAATTTTTGCAAAAAAGCTTTTGTTTATTAAAAAGGCACATTTTTGGAAATTAATTTCTACAGCTTAGGGATGTCAGGATTCTTATTTTGATAAAGAGGTAAAATTCCCTGACTCTTCCATGATTTTTAACTTCAGTTTTCCAGGCAATTTTTATTTATTTTTTAGTACATTAATACACAATTACTTTTCATTTTAAAATGAGCAGATTATGACTCACTTTTTCATAATTAATCACATATAATAAGTTATATACAGTAGACGCAAAAGTTCTTCGATCATAGGATCTACCAGGCGAATTTACTACTTCCAACGAATGGTATATTATAAATGCATACGCATGCGTAACTAGTAATCGACTCGCCGCAATCTCACATCACATCAAACTCGTACTCAAGCTAGTACTATTTGGGAACTGAAAGAATGACCTTGTCGTTAAATTAATTCTTTACAATGTTTGAAACGGCAGAAAAAGTTCAGATGGTTAAGAGGTACTATCAAGGAAAGTCAAGGCGTCAAATTAAAAACGCATTTAATGGTGCATTTCCTGGTCGACCTTCACCTGCATTATCCACAAGTCATAATATTATTCACAATTTTGAAATACATGGTTGTGTTGATTATAAACAACGTAAAAAATCGATTCCTCCCAATGAAGCCCGAGATGAAAGAGATATTATGATTTGTGCACTGGCAACCAACAACCCGGTACTTACTACTTTCCAAATTGCTGCTGAAGTGGGTTCTACACCATCAACGGTTAGGTCGGTTTTAAAAAAAAATGGGTACAAATCATGCAAGGTTCGGAAAACTCATGAAACTTTTGAGACGGACAATATCAGAAAAATGGAATTTTGTGAGCAATTAATGGAAAAGGCGAATGCGAATGAACATTTTCTTAGAAACATTGTTTTTACCGATGAATCAACTTTTCCATTAATTGGTAAACATAATTCTACTCGGACACGATATTGGTCTCGAGAAAATTTACATAAGTTTTACGAACTTCGCACTCAGTATCCTCAAAACCTAAATGTTTGGGTCAGTATACTGAGTGAACATATTATTGGACCATTTTATATCGATGGCATCTTAAATGGTAAAAAATATTTGGATTTGCTTCAACAGCAAATTGTCCCTAGGATTCAGGAGCTAGTAGGTGCTAGGTTTAATGAAATGTGGTTCCAACAAGACGGTTGCCCTCCCCATAATAGAGTTATTGTTCGGCAGTATTTGGAGGAAACATTTCCGAATAGACTTATTTCTGGGCATGGTAATATCTTATGACCAGCTAGGTCACTAGATCTTGCGCCTTACGACTTACTTGCAATATCCCAAACGATTATAAAATCCTTGGCGAACATTACCCAACATAACAGGGGTAACAGTTAAGCAGGCGTTTTCAATATTTAATTGAAATTTCTGCAAATTGTTGGGCCTATTTTCCTGAAAACCATAAATTTTTTATTTTAGGTAGCCTAAAATAAAAAATTTATGGTTTTCAGGAAAATAGGCCCAACAATTTGCAGAAATTTCAATTAAATATTGAAAACGCCTGCTTAACTGTTACCCCTGTTATGTTGGGTAATGTTCGCCAAGGATTTTATAATCGTTTGGGATATTGCTCAGCTCAGCAGGGAAGTCTATTTGAGCATTTATTACATTAAACTTGTTAGGTGTAAATAATAAATGTTTTCCTTAACTCCATACATTTTTTAAAATTTTTGTGTTGAGAATTACGTTTTTAGTTTCCAAATTATAAAATTTTTCGAGAATAGTACCAAGATTTATAATGTTTTTAAAATCAATCGTTTTCGAAATTTATTAGATTTCGTGAAGGAACATGCATCCCACTTTACCTTTCCTGCATTACTAAACTCCTGCACCGCCTGTCTCCTAGATGGGCAGCGGCAGTGACACTCTCGGTCAATGTTTCGATGTCCTTGTCGTGCTCAATAGAGAACAAGCCTTCAAGGTATTACTGCATCAGTGTTGCCAGATTATTTCATTTATCATGCAAACAATTTATATTTTTTAAAACCCAACTCTTAGTTACGTTTTGGTAAGATAAAAAAGCAAATGAGCCAAACATAGTGATTTCATTGTTTAATATAAATTATAAAAATATGAATTTTATTTTATTTTAATCAATTAGATTCTATCATTCTACAAAACTTGGCGTCATTATGTATGAATAAAGTAGATCTGCCAACACTGGATACCTCTTTGGATATTTACGATAGTGAGATTAGGTAAGTGTAAATTGCGCTCAATTTTCCTATGATCGAAGAACTTCTGCGTCTAGTGAATATATTATATATTATATTATTATATTAACTGGTTTAGGTTATAATACCAGTGTGAAACAAACTGTTATTTTTAACACGTTAATATTTATTTATGAAATATTACATAAATTACTAGTACCTACACAATCATATATTTTATGAATATGCATTACATATTATCTCTAAAATAGTTTCCACAGACATCAAAACACTTATTGAACACTACACTCGATGTGTGTTGCCCCAGTCATGTTGGCATCATCAAGAGATGATTAAAACGAACAGTTTTAATCATCTCGATGATACCAATACGATTGGTGCAGCACGTATCGAATGAAAGTGTTCAAGTGTTTTGATGTTCGTGGGAACTACTTCAGAGGTATCCATATAAGAGGTAATAAAACACAGATAGTTTAACAAGAAATATATTTTATATAATTATTTTAAACATACACAAACTTTACAAAATAACTTAAATTATTTACAATATTTACAATATTTAAAATTTTCAATATTTATGTATACTTTTTTACCCTCCGGTAGTTTAAAAAACTGTAAACATATGTATAGCATTATAGTTACTCATGTCCTACTATGTGTTTAAAACATTCTCAACCATCAGTAAGTTATACAGTGAGCACATAATGGTTGGAATAAATTCATTAAAATAGTTACAAAACAAGTGACAAAAATTCGCTCAGACCCGTCGATTTTTAAATACATTTTTCAATCTGCTTATAGAGACAGTAGTATGATAGTAAGACAATAGTCACTTATGCCGCAGAACGCTATAGTTATTTATCAGTGATAAGTGACTTATAATTGTGCTTTCTTAAAGTAATTTAATAATTGTTATGTTAATTATGTGTGTCGGAGATTTGTTCCTTTTCCTTTTGCCCCCCCCTTTGTCCCTCCTATTGCCTGGGCCGACATCGACGACGGAGAATCCATCAAACCTACTGTGTAAGTTTCCGACACATTCTTTTTTTTTATTATACCTAAATACAGTTCACTAAATCATATTAGCCTCACCACGCTGAAAGGGGTAGGCCCATTCATTAGTATTTACTTGTAATATCGTATTGAAGTGCTGATAATGCAACGTTTAAGTGAGACAGAACGAATTGAAATTTTGATAATGATTGGCTATGGAGACAAGTCCCGAACACATACCATGGTTTGTGAATTATTTAATGGTAAATACCCTAATCGATCTATTACACAATCAACTGTTAGCAAAATAGAAAAGAAGTTCCGAGATTGTGGTCATGTAAGAGATAATTTCATGAAAGGTCGTCCTACAATTTCAGAAAATAAACAGTTAGATGTTTTACTGTCAATGGAGGAGAATCCTCACAAACCAAGTCGTGAAGTCGCAGCAGAACAGTCAATTAGTCAGTCGACTGTTTTAAAATATTTGAAGAAGAATAAATGGCACCCATATAAAGTGAATTTAGTTCAAGACCACAGGGTAGATTTTTGCGTAACCATGATGGAATGATGTAATATCAATCCACATTTCTTAAGTCGAGTACTTTTCTCTGACGAGGCCACCTTCTGTTTAAATCGCACTGTGAATAGGCAAAATTGTCGATATTAGTCACGTGAAAATCCACACTGGATGGTGGAGGCCCATACTCAGTTTCCACAGAAAATTAACGTGTGGGCTGGAATTGTTGGGACTACAATATTGGGTCCATTTTTTATTCAAGGTTCATTAGTTGGCGAAAAATATTTGGAGCTGCTCCAACAAAAGATAATTCCAGAACTTGTCGCACTGTATCCAAATGGTGAAAACCCTAATGTACCAGAAAACTTCATATGGTTTCAACAGGATGGAGCACCGCCACATTATTCGGCAATAGTACGTAATTATTTAAATGAAATTTTCCCACCCAGATGGATTGGTAGACGCGGATAAATAGAACGGCCAGCTCGATCTTCGGACCTAACCCCATTGAATTATTTTTTATGGGATTACCTTAAATCCAAAGTTTATTGTAATAGACCGAGCAATATTGAGGACTTAAAAGACAGAATTACTTACGAAATTGGAAGAATTGGACCCGAAACAAATATTAACATTTTGCGAGAATCTCAGTTTCGACTTGGACATTGTCAAGAAGCAAATGGCACGCAAATTGAACATTTAATCTAATTATTTTTTGCTCTATTCTTAAATTCTTGTATTTTTGTTTTATTACATTGTTATAAGTATTTAAGATTTTTTTCTCGATAATTTCATCATGCAATACTCTCTAGAATTTAACGTACTGTATGCAGAAAAATGTGCTCTTTCAAATGACATTTTTAAAAATGGGGGTTGCCATTTAAAAAAAATGGCGATGACGTCATAACTTTAAAAAAATATTTGCAGCACTTTTTTTTTAAATAAACAGATTGAGAAATGTATTTAAAAATCGATGGGTCTGAGCGAATTTTTGTCACTTGTTTTGTAACTATTATAATTTTTCTAAATCTAAAATCTAACTATTATAATGAATTTATTCCAACCTTTACGTGCTCACTGTATAATATGAAAGTATGTACTTTTTATTTTTCACTATATTATAAAATACATACCCAATACAACTTGACATAACAGCAAATTTTTAGGCCTCTGTCACTTTGCGCCATCTTAGCTAAATACACCTGCCACAATTAGTTAAATATGAAACTTGCAAATTTTCTAACCCTAATAAAAGAGTATATATTTACAAATCTAAAGAATTGCATTATAATAAATATACTCTTACATCATGGGAGCTTCATGCAAATATAACAGCATAATATAGCAATAAGCAAATATAAAATCGAGAAAATGAGAAAGAGTTAACTTCCATCACACATAAACACTATGCACGCAACACTATACCCACATAACATCTCATGAATATGTACATCAATAGCATATGCATTAGGTGTTGGAATTTGAATATGTATTGTTAAATATACATATGATATGAAATGTATATTCAGCTACTGATACCCGTCAGCGTCATATACATTGTATATTGCTGGAGGTATATACATAATGATTTATACATAACATGTCCATTAAGGTATAATTAAATTATACGCGTACACGAATTTTATCTCATTATCTGATGCGCATGCGCTACTAATTTATGGCATACTAGGTCAGCGCACCAGGCATCATTTGTTTACGGATTGTAGTTCGCAACAGCCGGCGCCGGCAGCCATTAAGCCCTGTAGTGTTGTGTGCATAGTGTTTATGTGTGATGGAAGTTAACTCTCATTCTCTGGATTTTATATTTGCTTATTGCTATATTATGCTGTTACATTTGCATGAAGCTCCCATGATGTAATAGTATATTTATTATAATGCAATTCTTTAGATTTGTAAATACATACTCTTTTAGGGTTAGAAAATTTGCAAGTTTCATATTTAACTGATTGTGGCAGGTGTGTGTTTTGTTAAGATGGCGGAAAGTGACAGAGGCCTAAAAATTTGCTGTTATGTCATATTGGGTATGTATTTTATAAATATAGTGAATAAAAATTACATACGTTCATATTATATAACTTACTGATGGTTGAGAATGTTTTAAACATATATGTAGGACATGAGTAACTATAGTAGGTATTTTACATATGTTTATAATTTGTTAAACTACCGGAAGGTAAAGAAGTATACGTCAATATTGAAAATTTTAAATATTGTGTAATATTAGGTTATTTTGTAAAGTTTGTGTATGTTTAAAATAGTTATATAAAATACATTTCTTATTAAGCTATCTGTTTTATTATTACATTATATGGATACTATTGGATACATCTGAAGTAGTTCCCATGAACATCAAAACACTCGAACACTTTTATTCGATGCGTGCTGCTCCAATCGTGTTGGTATCATCGAGATGATTAAAACTGTTCGTTTTAATCATCTCCCGATGATGCCAACATGACTGGGGCAACACGCGTCGGGTGCAGTATTCAATAAGTGTTATGATGTCCGTGGAAACTACTTCAGAGATATGTAATGTATATTCATAAAATATGCGATTGTGTATATGATGTGTGTTTCATATCCAATGAATGTACATTGCATATGTTTATGTACATTCATTGGATATAAAATAGATATGGAAGTCGGTGACAAACGTATCTGCTGGGAATGTTAATTCCACATCCATTAGATGTACATTAGATATACTTTCTCCATCTTGTGGATATACATATCCATAGATTGAAGATACAATGTATGTACATTGCATATCATTTTGTTATGTGCGTAGAGCTTAATGGCTACTGGCTGTTGTGAACTACAGTCTGTAAACAAATGATGCGAGGTGCGTCGACGTATTATGTCATAAATTAGTAGCGCATGCGCATCAGATAGTGAGATAAAGTTCGTGTACTTGTATAATTTAATTATACCTTAATGGACATGTTATCTATAAATGATTATGGATATACCTCCAGCAATATACAGTGTATATGACACTGATGGATGTCAGTAACTGAATATGCATTTCATATCATATGTATATTTAACAATACATATTCAAATTCCAACATCTAAGGCATATGCTGTGGATGTATATTTCCATGAGATGTCATGGGGGTTTAGGGAAGTACAGTCAGTCAGCTATCGGTTGTTAAGCCTGTTTCCAATAAAGTTGCGATAAAGACGTCTCTTACGGTTGTGATAGAGGTGTGTATAGAAGAAGAAATATCTTTATTTAGGCAAGTAACCTATTACAAAAAAAAAAAAACATATATACAAACACACACATATACAAACATACAACGTATATGTAGGTAAATACAGACAAATCTATAAATATAAGAGTAGTTAGTATAATTAATACAAAAGAGTGATATCTTCAAATTTATCTAATTAAAGACTTATTTACGTATTTGAAGGAATAATTAACTATATATATAAAAAAACGTAACTAGATATAAAGCACCCTTACAATGTTGTAATATGGTTAATTAGGTAGCTCTTAAAATTTGCCAGCGTTGTTGCATCTTTTACTTTTTGAGGTATTAAATTATATTGGTTTAGTCCTTTAAAATATAAGGAATTCATGGCTTTTTTTGAATTAGTTCGTTCAATATGAAAGTTGTTTCGATACCTAGTGTTATACTCATGAATTTCACGATTAAAAGTGATGAATGATCTGAGATAGGAGGGCAATAGACCTTTTAATATTTTGTATATAAATATCATACTGAAATAATATAATCTGTTAGTTACTGATTGCCAGTTTAATACTTCGAGCATTAAGTTTATTGTATCTATTACATCTTAGTATGATTCTCATAGCACGGTTTTGGAGTTTCTGCAATGCTGATTGGTTGTTCTTATCCAGTAAAAATAATAATGACGAACAATAGTTAAAATGGTTGAATGATCGTATTATAAACCAATAGTCTACTAGTCATTGATAGATTAGCAGATACCCTATAAAAGAAAAATAGTTTCTTTCTTATCTTTTTTTGAATATATTGATAGTGACTTTTAAGTGAAAGGGTGTTGTCAAGAATAAATCCTAGGTATTTAAATTCTGACACAATTTCAATTGGACTATTATTTATTAGTAAATTAACGTTATTAATATTTATATTTGCATGTTTATATGGTGTTGTAATTATCATAGCCTTGGTCTTATTTGTATTAAGAATTAATTTGTTATATCAAAGTATTTTTTATATTATCTAACTCGATATTCATTTTCTGTATGGCCGACTCTAAATTTTCATCTGATATTACAACTAATGTATCATCAGCAAATAGATTTAAAAACATACAATTAATTGATAAGTTTATATCATTAATGTAAATATTAAAAAGCAATGGCCCCAGCACACTACCTTGTGGCACTCCATACTGTGTTTTTAAACTGTCTGAGAATGTGTTATTTATTTTACATATTTGTGTTCTCTCACTTAAATAATTTCTAAACCACATAAGAGCATTGCCGGTTATCCCATATTTCATTAATTTTTTTAAAACAATTGATCTATCAATGGTTTCAAAAGCTCTTTTCAAGTCAATAAAGACTGCAACAATATATTTTCCACTGTCCAGATCTTTTGCCCAGTTTGTAACTGTTAGCTGTAAACTAGATTCACAAGAGTGATTAACTCTGAAACCAGACTGATATTGCATGAGAATATTGTTGTCATTAAAATATTTAACTAATTGGTTATATGCAGCTATTTCTATTATTTTCTCTATTGGTGGTAAAGAGTTTATGGGTCTAAAATCGCTAGCCAGATTGCTATTAGCTACTTTTGGTATTGGAATTACAGTGCTCAATTTTAACTGTTCAAGAAATTGTCCCGTGACGAGGGATGTATTTATAATATGTAGCAATATATGTCCCACTGAGTTTATAGTGCTTTTAATAAGTTTTGTATTTAATAACAAACTGGTGTCTAAATTATTTCTTAATTCTTTAACTATTTTACTAACATCTTGTATAGTGATTTGTTGAAATTCATTTAAACTTGACTTACCCTGGATATATATGTTTGAGTTTTCTATGTCATCAACAGTGTTGACAATTTCATGTATGCTATTAATAAAATAGTTATTAAAATTGTTCGCCAATTCTATTGGCTCAGAAACTAAAATTTTAGTGTTATTAATATCGAACGATATTGTTTTAATATTAAAGTAATGATCTTCCCCTTTTATTAATTGCTTTAAAGTTTTCCACATTAATTTGGGATTTCCCCTATTAATATCAATTTTCTCTTCATAATATTTTTTCTTTTTAAATTTTAACGTATTGTTATAGTCATTTCGATACTTTTTGTAATCAGTCCAGATTATGTTATTTTCGTTTCTAACATTATTGCTCTTTTTAAATTGTTTTTATGCTTGATCTCTTTGTTTCATTTTATTTTTTAATTCAAGGTCAAACCAAGGAAGATTCTGCTTACTATTCTTTATAACTATTAAGGGCGAAATTCTATCTACGATATTCATCACCTTCACCGTGAATTCATCAAGTATTTTATTAATATCTGTGTAATACAATATGGACCAATCTGTAGCTATCAGCTCCATATTAATTTCGTGAATATTTTTATCATTTAAAAGTCTGCGAGTTGTATTAATCTGCCTGTTAAGATTGTTTTTATTCTTACAAAAAAGATTAGCATATAAAGTTGCATGATCAGTTATATTTATTGTATTTAATATACCCGCATTTACGCTACTTTGGTTAGTTACTACATAATCAATAAGGGTGGAACTACTATTTGTAACACGTGTTGGGGTATTAATAATTTGTTCCAAGCCTAACATTGCAAAGGTGTTTCTAATTCTATTAGTATAAAAGTTATCGTTATTTAAATAATTTATATTAAAATCACCAAACATTATAAATCTATTGTTGTTTGTGATGGTATCTTCACAAATACGTTCAATTGCTTCAATAAAGATGCCATCAGCTGAACTTGGTGAATGATATACGACTCCTACTTTCCAGACATAATTGTGAACATTTATTGACAAACCTAGGTACCAATAATTATTATCGTATGTTTCATTATTTATGATGGAATACTCAACGTCTTGTCTTACATATGCAGTAACACCACCGGTATGCCTGCTGTTACAGTCACATCTTACTGTACTATAATTATGGATACTGATTTCGAAACTTTCAATATCTTCAGTAATTCTAGTTTCACTTAGTAATATTAATACAGGGTTGTAGCAAATAACACTAAATTCTAGTTCGTCTTTATGATTATATAGACTCTGGATGTTTAAATAAATGATATCTAAAGGTCGTCTGATCCTAAAAAATCTGCATCTCTTCTGTTAGGCTCATTAATTTCATTGACTTCTTTAGAACTAGTTGTCGCTTGTTTGGTTTTAAAGTTAAATCTGGTTACCCATACCCCCTTGGGCCAAAAATCTGGTTGGTACATTATGTCCTTTAAATCATAATCTGCCCCAACCTTAAAACATCTACTACCTTTTCTTTGTACTTTTATTTCTTCTACTACAAATTTTCGATCTTTCATATTTGGTTTAGATGTAAGATATTTTGATACTTTATCCTCAGTAACATGTAGTTTTGTTTTTGAAATAAATAACCATACCCTTTTATCGATACCTGATACTCCATTTTCCTCTCCAGTTGTAGTATTTTTTCCTATAACTTTATTTTTCGATTTAGTTCTTTTCTCGCCTCTTTTGTTCTTCACCAATGTCCAATTTTCTTCTTGTTCCACTCTGTTTTGTTGTTGTAAGAGAGAAGGTGAATTTTTGTGTATTGGACTGGCGAGATCGATGACTTTCTGCATTATTTTCCTTTGTTCTATTTCGTACCTTTTAGCATTGTTTGTTCCTGCATTTGTTTGGGAACCACTGGGAATATCTGTTTTTATATCTTTGGGTTTGATGGTGTTTTTATTTGTTTCATTTTTGTTCTTGTCTTCAAGAATATCTATAATTTTTTGTTTGTCAGTTATCATAGTTTCCTTATCATGGATTAGTTTTTTGTACAGTATAATTTGCTTAACTAAATTAACTTTTTCATCCATTATAGGTTTGCACTCACTGCATATAAATAGTAAAACTCGGTTTTTTAATGTAAAAACCCTTGCCTCTGTTGCTGAAATATTAGCACAAGTCCCACAAAATCCATTTTCACAGACTTCACATACTGCAATAGTATCTGGACTTTGTTTTTTGCACTTAACACAGGAGCACATACTAAACATGTTTCTCATTCAACAGACCAATTTAAATGTCATAAATACCTAATAAAGGTAGAATAGAGTACATGTGCAGTATAGTAAGAACATAGACATTTTTTAGATTCAATAAAGCTAAATATGCTATATATGCCAGCAGATATCTGCTGTATAGCGGCAATAACGGTTTTATCCATAAATTTTAGCATAAAGGTCCTGCATAGGTGCTATAAATTTCCTGTTGACCACAACAGGTATAAATAGCATCTTTTTCTATTTTTATCGAATAAAAATATCTTTATTGATGGCTATACGGGTGTTCAGTTCTTATATAGGCGTCTCATAATAAAGACAATAACTTTTTGTAAATGGAAAACTCGCGTATTTGTTTGTAAGGACATTGTACATACCTCATTTATATGACTCCCTTATAACTGTGCAGTGAAAATTGTTGTTGTTAGCTAATATTTTGATTAAATTTCAGTAAAATGAATACGGAAATAGGGACTGATGAAGTTGAATACATCCACCTAAAAATGGTTGGAGAACAGGGTAATGTTCTAGCATTTCAAGTCAAGATGGACGCCCCTTTAGAGAAAGTAATGATGAGGTACTGTAGGTTGGGCGGTCTTCATAGATATCTTACAAATTTTCGATTTGATGGAGACTTTATAAAAGATGCGGACACTCCCACCATGCTCAATATGGAGGACGGAGATATGATTGAAGTTGAGCAGGAAATTTGTGGATATCATGAACCATTAGCATAAAATGTTAACACTAATCCTTAATCTTTATTACTGTCTTATGTTACTAATTAAAGGACTGTAATACAAGGCTACTTAACAAAACTTCTTGGAAAATTAACTCTGCCAGCACCACAACAGTCTATAGCATTTGTCAAAATCATTTCATTTTCAAGCCGAAGGCTACTCCTACAATCTTTGGAAGCAATCTGGAGCACTTTAACAAAAATGGAAATAAAGGGGTTAATTTTCAAGTCGCCCTGCATTGGAGCAACTTGAAAATTACCTCCCAATGAAAAATGTTTCTCACTTGATCTAACTGACTATTTTCATAAGTGTTTATTAAGGTTAAGAATTCATATATGTGGTTTATATGACTACTAAAGAGTTGTGAAGTTCAAATTTTTATCTTGAAAAATAAAGGAAAAAGTGGGTGTGTTTCTAATCTCGTGGGTGCCCGATATATACAGGAATGTCTCATTTCTTTTTAAGATTACTTAAATCAGACATAATATTATAAGAATATAATTATCCTAGACATAGATTAGGTATAACTAAGAAAAATGTCCATTATAACTGCATTAAGTTTTGTAATAAGCTACCCCGTTATATGCAACAGGAAGAAAATCGGAAAGTTTCAAAAACAACTGTTTGAACTAGTGAACATAGAACCACATAATATATATGAATTCCTTAACTGATCGATAATGATAAGTGTGTACTGTAATACAACTATGATGTTTCTATAAGGGGTGTAAATATAGTTTCATGTCATTAAAAAATACTGGTGGTCGGGAATGACTAAACAAACAAAAAACCTTACGTAACATGGGGTCTAAAGTTTTGGAGAAAAAAAAATAAATACAAATTTTAAAAATTCGCAATATTGTTTGAGAACTGCTGGCATATTGGGGTAGGCTGTATTGTCGTCTTATATTGCGATGTTCTCAAGGCATATTTTAGTATATGTCATTACTTGACTAAGAATGTACACACGACCTACCCATTCGTTGTTTTTGTATGTTTCTTTTGTTCTTTATTTTATTGATTTACCATTCAAGTTGTTCAAATACTTGGTTACGTACAAACATTACTTGTTCATTCTTTTTGTGTTGCTTTTTGGATTTTTGGAGCTTTTTTTCTTTAATGACATTAGTTGATAGTTTAGTGTTCAATTTTGTAAAATTATTACTCATTATTTAAGCTTTTAACACAAAACACTTATTTGTGTTACAAATGTTAATAAGTCACATTTAAATTTTATAAATCATATTCCATATTTGTTCCAAATTAAAAAACACAAATGTAAACAAATTCTCCTGCTGCTATCCAAATCTTCCTGCGGCTATCCTGTGCTTGCATTTTGAAGAAAGAGATAACGAATGTTTACATTTTCTTAATTGGTATAAAGAGATTGGTTCAAACGGTCCCATCAAAGTGAAGCGCTTCTCGCTTTAGGACTGTGCATCGGCAAGGACACAAGTCGGTAGTTTGATAATTTTAGTGACTTTTCTGTGTCACGTGACCTTCATTCTTTCTCGATGTACTTCTCTGCACTGTAAGATTTTGTTTGTCTAATCAATTCCCATTACCAGTTTTTTTTAATGACATGAAACTAATTACACTCTGTATATGTTTAGAGATAGAATTAGTAATCATTAATAGATTGAAGTATAAATTTTTTATGTGACACCATTTCATTTTACTGTTATACAACATTAATTTGAAATTTTAACTATAGTATATACGATCTCAGTTGAGAAAGCATAAAAACGACAACTGTGAGTAAAGTCGTTTATATTAACAAATCAACATTGCTATTCACATTTGCATCTGATGGACAGATCAAGTCCACGTGGACTGTAGGCAACATAAAGGAGATTCCGACTGCTCCAAATTTTCGTTTTATGCTGTCTCAACTGAGATTGTATATACTATACCGGCTGTGATGAATAATGATAAGTGTGTACTGTAAAACAGCTATAATAATGTTATATATATATATAATATATATAATGTTATATATTTTTAGAAATAGAACTAATCATATATTAATACACTTCAGTTAATCTTTAGGTTAATCTTTGAATTAAAAATAAATGTTAGATGTAGATAGTCGCGGCACAATCTGTAAACAATAGGCCTAATCTAGACATTTTAGGTACCGAGCTGAATTTTTCAGAATATGTAGTTCTTGATACGTATAATAACATACTAAAAGTCCCGAAGAATCCGAGTTGAGCGTTAGCCACCATATTAAAAATATGGCTTGCTCGCGGCGCTGAAGAAAACATTTTTTTCTTGCCTTATCTATTAATCGATTTTAATATTTTAAAAAACAAATTAAAGCCAAAGAATGTGTGTTTGATACGAATTTAAAAAACTATAAAAAATGTTTATTAGTAGTGTAACAATTAGATAATAGCAAAAATTACTTTTTGAGAATTTTAATTTTTTCATTTAAAAAAAATACTCGCTCATCCTATAAAAATATTTTTTAAATAAATGTTGTAGGCCGTTAAAAGACAAACAATGCTTTTTTTGAAATTTTTCTCTAGCTTAAAAAATAGCTGAGATATGAAATTTGTAATATTTAGGGACACGCGGAAAGAGAGCGAAAGCCGTTAATATGTTTACAGAAATGTTCATATACCTATCGACTACCACACGCTCTTTATATGTATTAGATATTATATTTCTAACACTCTACACATACATTTGCGCTGCATTGTTATTAATATAAATAAGTTGCTAAGTTGGATTATCTCAAATCGAGTTTAGAATATATAAAATTTTTAAATATATTTAGTAGTCTCATAGGTTTTTTCCAGGATATTGTTATATTTTATTTTCATATCGAATTTGTTTTCTTTTTGATTTCGTTATTCTTTTACGAATTGTTAGATTTTTTTAATTAGTATTTTGTTTTGTACAAGGATTGTTTTACTTTTATTATTGTTTAGGTTTAGGTTTATTGTTTAAAGTTAATCAAGCCATTTTATTTTCACATTTTAGCCGTTATTATGGAAGGTATTTGTATTTTTTGTCAAATCCCATTATCCGCGGAAGAAACGGTAGTCGTGAAAAGAGGATTAGACACGATAATTTCAAAAAGTATACAACTTAATGATGATATTCATAAAAAAAATATTTTTGAAGAACTAACAGTTCACAAAAAATGTAGAAAAATTACACTCGTAATAAAACCTCTACTAGTAAAAATGATTTCACAGTTGTGACACAACGTCGTATCCTTACAGGAAGGGCAAAAAAACAATATTTAATTGTCTGAGGAAAAATGTTGATCTAAACAAACAATTAATTTTGTTTAATAACGAAAACGCAAATAAGCAGGATTTAGTTAAATTGGGAATTAAGTTTCTCCTTTGTATATATGGATGCAAGTCAGATGATATAGATATCGAGAGATTTTTTCTATTTAAAAAAATTATAAGCAGACAAAATTTAAATAAAAATTTTGATTTATCAGTTTTACCACCTACTTCCAAAGCTATTGAACAGCATGTTTATAGGGTATACTTTCAATCAAATGCAAATATGGCTTAATAAGGAAATTAATTTATCTGACTGGGGCTGGGAATTGAAAAACGATATCACCAAACCTGTACCAACATCTTTGTCAATTGTACCCGACAATATATTAAAACTTCTATATTGCAACTGTAAAAATGACTGCAATAAAACTTGTCCTTGCAATTACACAAAGTGGTCTGACATGTGCAGTCATTGCCGTGGCATAAGTTGTGTTAATTCAAACACTCTAATTATAACCGATAGCGATATTGAAGATCAAAATTAATTATTAATTTTTTCCTTTTACCTCCTTATTATTATTATTATTTATTATCATTATTATTACTATTATAAACCATCCAATTCTAAAAACTAAGCTTAGTAATCATTTCTGTTCGAGGTTAAATGTGCCTTGACGAAAAGTGAACATTTTAACTTTTCAATTTTGATTTTGCTTTGTTAACATATACGGTTTTATAATAATTAAAATGTTCTATCTCCGTTATTTTTAAAGCTATAAAGGGGATTAAAAAAACGTTCTGTTCGTTTATCGATGGCCTACAACTTTTACTTAAAAATATATTTTCATAAACCCTACAATTTTCTCTTTAATCATATAAATAGAATTTGCCAAAATTTTAATTTTCGGTTTAAGTCAGTTTTTTACTACACGGACAAAGTTTAGTAAAATGTGTAAAATATATGTTAAAGCCACATTATTTGGCTATAATTATCTGTTTAGAATATTAAAAACGGATAATAAATAAGGCAAGGAAAAAATGTTTTCTCCGTCTACGCGCGCGTGCCCTTTTTTCAACATGGCGGCTAACGCTCAACTCGGATTCTTGGGGACTTTCAGTATGTTATTGTACGTATCATAGGCTACATATTCTGAAAAATTCAGCTCGGTACCTAAAATGTCTAGGTCCAAACAGATTGTGCCGCGACTATAGAGAAGTACTTAAAGGACAACATATCTTCACAATATCATCTATATATTATCTATATACAGGGGATCCCAGCTTTATTTAGACAAGCATTATCTGGAAAACGGAGAGACAGAAAGAAATGTTAGATGGAGAAGTTATTCTGTTTAAAAATATGCCTTTAGTCATTTTATTTTCAAATGTACAGGGCACCTTAAAAAGGTGGCAGGTTATGCAACATTACTTTTTCAATGGAAACTTTATTTGGAAATAAAAGGAGAATAAAAAAATATAAAAATATACGGGATGTTCCATTTGAAGAAGTAAAGTTGCATAACCTGCCTACATTTTGCGGTGCCTTGACCATTTGAAAATAAAATGATTAATTGCATATTTTTAAGCAGAATAACTTTTCCATTTATCATTTCTTTCTATGTCTTACCATTTTCCAGTTAATGCTTGTCTAAATTGAGCCGGGCAGAGTTCTGCATTAAAGTACTCACGAGTACTTCACAATGAAATTTAGAGAGTACCTACTCTTCTAAAAATGAGTAACGAGTATGAGTACTTCGAAAGATACCAAATGAAAATAGGTAATAGACAAAAAATTAGAATACCACTTACACTATTACCAGTAAATAAAAGTAGATCGACATCAGCAAAAGTTACCTTTATTAAAAGTGTACAGGTGGTACACCGACAACAAAATCATTTAATTTTTAGAATATCATACATTAATAAAAAAATTAAATTGCAAAAAAATACAGACACAGGTTTCAGCCGACTGCATTTATATCAATGTCATATTAACGGGCAACTTTTAACACAAGTGGCTGACACAATAAAATCATATAGGAGCGTTTTCTTAATAGCATTTTTAATTAATTGTTAATTAAAAAATCAGCAATGCCATAATGACAAATGGTTTTTCCAGCTTTTTATTATGATAATTTTACACTTTTCAACTTCAGTCACACAATGAGATCATATAAAAATTTCAGCCACCAGCTCCCTAGCTATAACGTGATACAAGAATCACCACAAATTTTTGATTTTTTTATCAGTTTTTATTTTAAAAATTTATATTTATTATTACAAATCCGAAGAATTATGAAAGTTAACAAAGCTTAGAGCACCAACTTACCACTCCGTGATATAGTTTCACATGTCAAGCGCTCACTTCTCACACCGCCTCACTGACACTGACTGCCCTGCACACTTGTATGGAAAAGACAAACCGAGACTTGCCTGTGTTGCACATCGGTACTTGTACTCGTCAGTTGTGGCCGCCAAAAGTACCTGAGTACCTAATAATGTAAAGTGCTTGAAAATTTCTAGTACAGAATGCCATCCAAATAAAGGTACTCGCGAGTACTGGTTACTGAGTACTTTGGGTACAAGAACAATTTACTCGAGTACTGCCCAGCTCTGGCTGGGACACCCTGTATATATCATTTACTTGTTTGTCGTTTAATATATAGAGTGAGTCAGCAGTGCGTAGACCGTCAATGTCTCCTAAAGTCGAACCTAATTTTACAGGATATTCTACTTGATGATTCAACATTTATAAACTGTCATAACTCAATTTTTTCAAATGGAACGCCCTGAATGTTTTATCTAAAATATTTCACCAATCAATTACCTACACCCTGATACCTCATAAGATCGACGATTTTTGGAAAATTATACGTCGAAAAGAGTGGTCACCAACGTCTAGGTAATTTATTACTTTTTCCATATTATTCCATTTGAAAAAATTGAGTTATGACGGTGTACAAATTTTAGTCATCTACCCTGTAGTGTTGGACTATGAGAGGTATGAAAATTAGTACATAACCTTGACTATCATTGGAAGTGAGATGGCGGTCTAATTTATGAAAATACGTTTCTTACAGATTTTACTCTTAACCGGTGCAAATACATATTTTATCAGAGAAAGTGGATTAACGAGGAAATCCGCAATGTAAGGTCAGTAGTGACGTATGCCTGGATAGAGAATTAAGTATAGAAAAGTGTTGGGTGTTCCATTACAAAAATTCTTGTAAATTTAAAAATAATTTTAGAATATGCAAATTTGATCATCCACAATTTTTATCAAGACATTTTTTTAAATTTCACTTTGTTCAAACACAGGTACAAGCTCAGATTTATTTTAACAATATTAAATTGAAGTTAAATGGAAACAAAACGCAATCACTTATTTTCAACTTAAACCCTCATGTCTGCGTTGAAAATATTAATTCTGTAAAGTGTTTAGGTCTCACTTTTGATAGTAAATAACTTGGGAAGCTCACATAGATAGCCTATCTAGGAAGCTATCTAGTTGCATCTATCTATTGAAAAATATAACTAATTTAGTAAATAATAGTGTTATTTTAACGACATATGCTCTGTTCCATAGCGTAATGCGCTATGGTATCTTACTTTGGGGAGGATCTTCACATGCCTCTAAAATTTTAAAATTACAAATACGAGCAGTAAGAACAATTACAAATTCTAAATTTAATAACACCAGTAGACCTTTATTTAAAAATTTAGGTATACTTACTTCCACCAATCAGTACCTATTTGAATGTATTACCTATGCCCACAACTATGTTAGAGAATACCACACTCAAACTAGCTGTAATACCAGACACAGATTTATAATGGCTCCATTTTTCTGTTTATCGAAGAATATTAATAGTCACACAGGTATAAATCAATACAATTATATAATCTCTTACCAAATGATTGGAAAAATCTAAATCATAAAGAATGTATTAAAAAAATTAAAAGTTTTCTGAAATAGGAGGTTTTATGAAGTTCAAGAGTTTATTGAGTATATTCAACACATCACTTAAAATTGTTAGATCTGTAAGCACTTTTTTAATTATTTTTAACTATAAATGTTTTTGTAAGTACATAATGTATTTTTATTTTAACATTGCTTTTAATCTGTTGACAAAAATGTTTACATTGTATTGTGTCTCACATGAATAAACTGTCTGTCTGATATTGACCGTTCACCCACTAGTGACTCACCCTGTATATATTGTCTGTTCTCTACCTTAAGCATATTTATATAGGTGTTATATAAGTGTTCATAATATTATAAATGTATATCCATATCTATAACAATTTATCTATTTTATATATGTACTTTCTTTGACTTATTCTATATGTCATATATTGTAATCGATGGGGTAATAAAATATTATAATTATTGTGTGACGTCCATTTCATTTTATTGTTATATAACCATTACTTTGAACTAAAGAGATTATTGGTATTATTATGAGAATTTTCCTCTTTGGTGAGAAAATTTTCATTATTATTATTATTGTACAAAGGTCCGCGTCATAACGTGATAAACTTAGGTAACACATAAATAAAGTTTATTTTAAATATTAAGTTACTGAAAAATTACTTTATTTTGATTATGGTTTCATTTAAAAATAGTTCAGGTTTTTTTCTTTCATTTATATTTTTTGATTCTGCAAGTAACATATTGTACCTAAAGTTTGGGTCCGTAATAGAAAATAAATCTTTGGTTATGCATCTTTTGGAATATTGGCACTTATACAGAAAGATTTGTATTCCAGCGGGTTCCATTGTTATAAGTATAACATAACATAAACACCACACTTAGTAGACAACCCCCAAATCCAAAGCCTCTCATAGACTGTTCCATATACGTATTAACTATATACTGTTAACACGCTATAAGCCACTATGTATGGAATTGAGGCTAGAGAAAGAGATAGTTTTCCATCTCTATGGAGGACTTTGGATCCAACGCGCACGCTCCGACGACACATCGCGCTTTTGTAATAGGTCAGTGACCATGTGGCCAATTTCTCCGATTAGATTGTGACCATTTGCCTTCTATATTCAGTTGAACGGTTACAATTTCGCGTCACTAAGGCATGCGCACCATACCCAAAGGATAGAGAGACAGGCTTTCCTTGGCGTCAAGTTACAAAAACGAAACTCATAGTATATAGTTAATATGTATATGGACTGTTCGGACATTTGAAAAAACGCAGACAACATCCACTACCCACCAACATTGCCACTGCCGGTGCTGGGGATCGAACCCTGTACACATTAGACAGTCTGACCAAGCGCGCTCACTACTAAGGCGCTTAGCCGACTGAGCTACCGTGCCGGTTATAGTTCATAACATTTGGTGGTGATTTATAAATATGCACAGTAGACCCTCATATGTACATGTATATATAACTTAGTTATGTGATAATTCTGTGGAATATCGTTTTCCTTTATTAACCCATTAACGCCGTGCGTTGCCATATGGCAACGGTAAACACATTTCATTTTCATATCACCCCTGTATGTTATACGTGCCAATAAGAGTGGGGGAATATGTTATTTTATGTGTCAAAACATGCCTAACTTGGCACATGTTCCGCAAATTAATCTGCGGTTGACAGTAATTTAAGCATTGGTTTACAATTTTGTGGTGAATTAAAAATGGCCGAAAATATGGATGCACGTTTTATGTAAGTATTATATTTTTCTATACAGTGCTTCTAAAATATTTTTTTGTTTATGATGGTATTTTATAGACTTGGAACTTTGTTGTTTTAACAATTAAAAAAATATATGGCTTTTATTACATATGATATAGCTGTTCAAACTTGGGTGTTGCCATATGGCAACGCTAGGCGTTTGTAGTAGCTTGAAAGGTTTTCTTTCTTTCTAGGGGCGAGTTGACTTTAGCAGAGGCAATGGACATTGCATTGCTCTGCATTATTTTCATATATGAAATTTCGTGGCTATTCAGCAATTGGCACAATCCGCGAAAACAGAACTCTAAAATTATGTCCCCTAACAATTAAAAAAGATTCTATAAAAAAAGAGTGTGGTTATTACGAATCAGCCATAGAAGCAAATGATGGCAATTTTTATGTACGTTGGTTTGATAATGCCGCTTTTACTATGATTTTTTCTTCACATGGCACACAAGAGAATACCCAGACAGAACGGTTTCCACAAAAATTCAAACGTCCTGTCATGGTTTCAAGACGCAAACTCATTATAAAATACAACTCATTTATGGGAGGGACAGATCAAATGGATCAAACTGTCAGTTGTTCTCGTATTGGAATACGTGGAAGAAAGTGATACTGGTCTATACTTACCTGGCTTTGAGATTTAGCTTTGCAAAATAGTTTCATACTATACAACAAATCGGGGTGAAAATTATCACAACTTGAATATAAACGAGAAATTACTAATGCCTATCTGAAGAAATACGGTGTGCCACATAAAGCAACTGGGAGACCTTCAGCGTCACCTGCAGCATCAGACAGTCGAATATCTGGATACTGTCAGACTCGATGGCATCAATTATACTATTCGTCAAACCATTAAAAAAAAGAAATTTTTTTGTGTGCAAATTGGTCTTTGCATAGACTTTTGTCCCATTTCATTCACAATAAATATGTTTTAATATTTTTGTTTATCCTAAATTTTGTAATAAAATAGTTTTTTAATAATAAAGTCATGTAAATTTAATTTTTTAATAATTATCTAGAACAGTATACAAAATTGGGGTTTTCTTAAGTTACGGTAGCCCAGACGCCTAGCGTTGCCATATGGCAACGGCCAATATCGCATTACCTGTCAATCTGTCAAAAAAAAGTTTACATAATTTTTTGTTCCTTTTGTCCAGTGTAACACACCTAGTACAGAAAAAATATTAAAAACTAAAAAAAAATAATTCTGGCGTTAATGGGTTAAATATTATTTTAAGTAAAACGTTCTGGACAATTTCTAAAGGTTTAATAGCATTGTGAAAAATACCACCCCAGACTACAATGCCATATCTAATAATAGATGCAGCCAAAGCATTGTACATAATTATGAAGTTTTCCTATTAATAATAATAATAATAATATTTATTGGTCTTTTTGATCATGTACATGATATAAAACAGGTCATTGAAAGGTAACATAAAATAGTATAATGTTTACATAATATAAACAATGTTATATTAACAATAAAAAAAATATATAGGACAAACAGTTATGAGTATTCCACTAACGGTCAAGAATGTATAAAACAAATGGCTACGTGTGACACAAACAAGGAGTTATAAAATAATTATATAGAACACAGACTATATGTGCATGGATGTGCAATTAAGAATTGAAAAACTCATTAAAATTGTAAAATACATGTGCAATCAGATAATTCTTAAGGTTCTTTTTAAAATTGTGTTTATTTCTAGCTTTTTTAAGGTTGTCAGGTAGCTTATTGTACTGGAGTAATATACAGGAGTAATAAGGTGATTTTTCGAATTTACTGCTGTGATGTAGTGGCACGCTTAGTTGGGCCGAATATCTCGTACTATAATTATGCTGGTCCTTATTTTTACTAAACAGATTAGAGTTATTGTAAACAAACACAGCACTTTTTAATATACAGATTCAGAAAGTATTCGTTTTGGTATGGCAATAATTGGCAATAAGTGGAAGCGAGAGCGAAGCAACTAGGCTATTCTTTTCTATCGTATGTATAACACGTACAAAGCGCCACCTGCTATCTCCACCACATGTGTGTGGACATCCCTACTATCCCTAGAGTTTAAATTTGTTTCCGTCTTACACACGTCAGTTCTCGTTTTGCCCTATACGATAGAAAAGAATAACCTAGTTGCTTCGCTCTCGCTTGCTCTTATTGCCAAATATTACCATGCCAAAACGAACACTTTCTGAATCTGTATATATACACCACAGACAGTTAATATATTTTGAGTTTGGAAGATTTCTCGACAAGATTCCCTATGCCCTAAATTAAATATTAATCTTAATATACGTTTTTGAATGACAAATACACGGTTTATCTCTACTGCTCTACCCCATAACATTATATTGTATGAAAGGTGCGAGTGGACCAATGCAAAGTATGCTTCTCGTAAAGTGGATATTGAGACGCTTTGTTTTAGTTTAAGTAAAGCATAAAATGAACTATTTAGTGTCTTGCAGACATGGTCGATTTGCCGATTCCATGTAAGCTTTGAGTCCAGGAAAGATCCCAAAAATTTGACATCCTTGGCGAAGTTATCAAGAGCCATACGTGGTGCAGTATTATGAAATTCGACTCTCACAGTTTTATCTTTGTTTAGAATTAAGCGATTTAAATGACACCACTGGTTCATTTCTTTATCCACTTGATTGATCGCAAGTATTAGCTCATCTGGTGTACATGCTGATACTACAATAGATGTATCGTCAGCAAAAATAATCATGTACCCTGAAGTTGTCAAATCATTTATGTATAAGAGAAAAATCAGTGGTGCTAATGTTGAACCCTGTGCTGCACCGATATTGATATTGTATCTTTGGGATTGTACATTATTAACATTGATATAAAGCTGTCTGTGTGATAAGAAAGATAAGATCCAGTTCAGTATGTTCGATCTTAGACCAAGTCTGTCCAGTTTAAATCTTATAAATTCTATATCAATGGTATCAAAAGCACGAGAGAGATCAAAGAATAAGCTTGATACGCAATTATTTTTTTCTAACTGATTCTGAATATATTGTGTAAATTGGTAGGAAGCTAATTCCGTTGATCTCCCTTCACGAAAACCATGATGACTGTTTGAGAATACATTAAATTTGTTACAAAAATTTACAATTCTCTTGTACATAACTTTTTCAAATATTTTGGAGAAGACACTGAGAACAGATATAGGTCTATAGTTCTGAATATCCATTGGGTCGCCTTTCTTGAATAGAGGTATAATTTTTGCCAATTTTAGAAGTGATGGAAAACTGCCTTGCTGAACCGAACTGTTTATTAATAGCACTAAAGGATGAACTATTGCACTGGACACATATTTTAGAATTTTTACAGAAACGCCATCATATCCACACGATTTTTTATTTGGTAGGTTGGCAATAATTGACTTGATTTCGTTGGCATCTACTGGAATGAAAAACATGGTATTGATTTTAGTATCAGATGCTGTGCATTGATTTGATATGTTGTTCCCAAAGTGGTCATTCAGTTTGGATTGAGCCACTGTTGAGAAGTAATTACCAAATTTACTTCCGATTTCATTGTTATTATTAATAATTATATTGTTTTCTCCGAGAACAATGTCTTGGCGTTTTCCGTTTTTTCCTAGCTCCGTATTCATTAAGAATGGTAGCTGGTAGAATTTATACAGAGAGGTCCATAAGTAACGGATAAACTCATTATCTACGTAATTTACAATTTATGAGTAAAGTCCTAAAACATGTCAATTTTTTGAGCATAATTTTATACCTCCCACTTCAACCCCCTTGGAGTGACACATAACAGAGGAGATCCTAAAATGGCAAAAGGAACAGAAAAAGTCCTACTGGAGGGATACTCCAGGCCAAAGACAAGCCAAAAAGGTCATAACTTATTCAACAAAGAATGCCCCAAGGCTTCTCGAACTCGAAATATCCAACTTAAGAGTGAACAACGCAAGTAGATCAGTTACAAATTCTACGCGGGTGTGACAAATGATTACCGCAGCAGGCTCGAGTTTGTCTGTCGCTACTAAGTCCGTACTTGAAAATTGAAATTGAAGAATACGCACACATATTATGAAAGGTCAAGCATAATCGACACCCGAGAGATGGGTGCAATCTGATTGATACCTATAATAACTGATTTTCATTGTATATGTGTACTTTTAAAAATGTCTACTTATATTCTATTTTTTATATAATCTTTAAATGTCTATTATACTTGTATTATTTGCATTTTGTATGTATTTATATTGCCTAAATACCTACCTATATAATTACTCCTTCAGATTCTCGTATCTAACTACTTTCTTTTATATTTTAGAAAATGGTCCACCTAATGTTACATGCAAATAATAAAAATATACAGGGTGTTTCAGTTAAAAGTCCCCAGGCCATTATCTCTAAAATTAATAAAGATATTTTATTTTTGTAAATGGCAGATGATTGATACCAAAGAAAGGTTTAAATAACGGTGATTAGAGTTTTTCCTCAACAGCACACAGAGATGGCGCTGCGATGCATAACTATTTTTTGATGGCTGGAACCTTGAAACATAAGTCATGTGATTGAACAATAATTTGTGAATAATTTTGATGGTATAGAGAATTTACAAAAAACAAGCCGTTTTGGAGTTACATGAGTTTCTTTCATTAATGCCAGTACACGTGAATTTTGATAGATCCCTATAATTTATTTATTATTTATTATAGAATATTGGTTACCAAACACTTTTTTTCAAGATAAGGAAAGTGATATAATACACTATCATAAAATTATGTTTACCACTTCCGGCCAAACCGGAACTAACATGATGAACCAATATCCATATGTTCCTACATATTACATTTTTTTTTTTCTAATAACGCTTCTAATAAAACGGCTCCCAAAACTTAAAGTAAGTAAGACAACAAAGAAAATACACAGTTAGTTAGTTATTAGAAAAAAAAATGTAATATGTAGGAACATATGGATATTGGTTCATCATGTTAGTTCCGGTTTGGCCGGAAGTGGTAAACATAATTTTATGATAGTGTATTATATCACTTTCCTTATCTTGAAAAAAAGTGTTTGGTAACCAATATTCTATAATAAATAATAAATAAATTATAGGGATTTATCAAAATTCACGTGTACTGGCATTAATGAAAGAAACTCATGTAACTCCAAAACAGCTTGTTTTTTGTAAATTCTCTATACCATCAAAATTATTCACAAATTATTGTTTAATCACATGACTTATGTTTCAAGGTTCCAGCCATCAAAAAATAGTTTTGCATCGCAGCGCCATCTCTGTGTGCTGTTGAGGAAAAATTCTAATCACCGTTATTTAAACCTTTCTTTGGTATCAATCATCTGCCATTTACAAAAATAAAATATCTTTATTAGTTTTAGAGATAATGGCCTGGGGACTTTTAAGTGAAACACCCTGTATATACAGACTGTTTTGAATTTGTTTTTTAATTACTTATGCGGTTTGGATGAAATAAACACATTTAAGTTTAAGATATTGACTTGAAATTTTATACACATGTATTAGGTATAACGCGATTTTTAACTGGATTGTTTTTTTAATTTATCCGGTGAAGAGTTGGGGGGTAAATAGGGGAAAATAATGAAAACAAGGTGGTAAGAGTAACACAATTTGGGATTTGGTGTATACAGGGTGTTCCTTAATGACATGCTAATATTTCAGGATGTCATTCCTTACTTCGTTACTTTTTAATATCTCAGAATATATTTTAGACATTATTTTCATTTTTGGTATGTGTTAATAGAATAGAATAGAATAGAATCATTTATTGATGTCAGATACACAAAAGTGTTTACACAAGTCAAAAAATAGTAGATACAATAGAATTTAAAAAACGTATAATCAAGATTAAAATGTATACATAAAAAAAAATTAAAACACTAAATTAGATACATTATGTAAAATGTTAAAAAGACACACTCGTACAACGAACAATATATAATAATACTTAAAATTATAGAATACATTAATAGTTAGTAATTACTAACAAGATGAAACAGAGATATTCATTAAGGACCACTTTTAAAAAAATAAATAAATTTTGGATAAATCGCTTAATAGAAATTCTTCAAAACTGTAGAAAGCATTTGTGACAAGATATTTTTTAAGTCTGGACTTAAACTTAATTGTATTCCAAAGTCTTTTTGCTGGAGGCAGTGCATTATAAAATTGTATTCCATAATATCCAGTGCCATCCCTAGTTTTCTTTAAGCGTAAAAAGTTTTGATGTATATCATTTTTATTCCTAATATCATATGAGTGTATTTCATTCCGAGACATGTATTTATTTAAGTTGTTTTTTATGTACATGAGACACTGTAATATGTAAGTGCATGGCACAGTTAGTATATTTAATTTTTTAAATTGTTCTTTGCAATCGTCTCTATAGTTAAGTCCAGATATAATTCGTACAGCTTTTCTTTGTACAGAAAACACGCTACTAGATGTAGGAGCATGACCCCATACCAGTATTCCATATGATATTACTGAATGAATCACACCATGGTATGCGGCTACCAATGCATTTTGAGTAACTTTGCCTGTTATAGATCTGAGTAGGTATATATTTTTAGAAACTTTTTTACAAACATGTGACGTATGTTCATCCCATGATAGTTTTGGATCCAAGTGTAGACCAAGGAATTTAATATATATTGGGTTGCCTATTTCCTCCATGTTTCGTAGACTAAATATCATTGACTCTGTTTTTGAGGTATTTAAATTCAGGCGGTTAGCAAGGAACCAATTTTGTACATTCAACTGTATGTCTTTGACATTACTTAATAATTCCTCTAAGTTTCCGTTTATGTCTGTTAGATTAGTATCATCAGCAAATAGAATAGTCTCTATTTGGTTTACCGAGTTTGGAAGATCATTAATATATACAAGGAACAGAATTGGTCCTAGGATGGACCCTTGGGGAACACCATGTTTTACTGGTAGTAGTCTAGAACTAGTCCCATTATAACTGACATACTGCTGCTACAGGTATGATTTTAACAATAATATGCTTTCTGTAGTAAAGCCATAGTAGTTCAGCTTATTCAGTAGGATCATGAGACACACAGTCGAATGCCTTAGTGAGGTCTAGGAATTGAGATGATACGTATTTACCGTCCTCGAAACCAGCATTTATAAGAGAAGTTAATTTATCGATGGCTAATGTGGTTGATAACTTATTTCTGAAACCGTACTGGCTGGTGTTAAAAAGAGTATTACTTTCAAAGTAATTTACTAGCTGGATTTTTAAAATAATTTCATATACTTTAGCAAAATATGGGATAACAGAAATCGGTCTGTGATTAGAAGGATCATGGATATCGTCTTTTTTATATATTGGTACAACCTTGGAGATTTTTAAGCAGTTTGGAAATATTTTGTTTGATATACACATATTGATTAATTTTGTCAATGGAAATATTATTGTATGAATTATAGACTTTATGATATTGGTGTTTATATCATAAACATCCTTACATGACTTATTTTTTAACAAAATTGTTGCTTCAAGTACTTCTTGCAGTGTTATGTTGGAAAAGCTAAATTGATGTTCCGTTACGGTTTTTACAAAATCTGAATATGCTTTGTTTGTTGTAGGCATGGCTTTTAAAATGTCCTCTGGAATATTAACAAAATAGTTATTAAATTCATCGCAAGATATTTTACCTGTAATATTGTTATGTCTATTTTTATTGCTGTTTACAATTTTCCACATTGCTTGCTGAGGATTTCCATGGTTGTTTATAAAATTTTCATGGGATGTAGTTTTAGCGACATTTATCTCCCTTCTGTACACAGACCTATAATTGTTATATATGAGCTTATTACCTCTAGTGGGATTGCTAATAGGATATAGAACCACATATTTCAATTAGAAAAATTATTTTATTCCTCCACCAGTGGCGTCCCTGCGAGCATGTCCTCTGATATTTTTTACCAAAAAAGTGGTACGCCACTGACATTTTTCCATATGGATATTTTTCCTGATTAGCCAATTCTACATGAAAATGGTCTCTTGCATTTTTTTCGTCAGATGCACAGTTCTTGATTAAAACAATTAAATTCATATTGAAACTAATTACACAGGCACACACACACAAAAAAAATTGTTAGTATATTAGAAGTCAAGGCCTTAGATTTTTTTATAATATTTTCCATCCCCCCATCCCCCCATCACCCCCACTCCATTATTAGAAGGGTTCTTAAAATAATATTGAGATATCCGCTTGAAATGTGGTACACATGATATACATTATAACGAAATCTGGAACTAGATTATTTTGTGAAATTATTACTCCACCCCTTCAATGGAACTATCTCAATCAAACGTCATGCGTCATTACAATACATGTACGTGTACTTTTCAAGCGAATATCTCGCTTCTAGTTTATCAACTCTTTTATTAATGGAGTGGAGGTGGTGGGAGGATTGAAAAATAAAATAAAGAAATCTGATGCCTGGTTTCTAGTATATACACCAAATATCCAGTTTCTGTACTCTTACCAGCTTGCTTTACTCATTTTCCCCTATTTACCCCCAACCTCTTCAACGGAAAAATTTCAAAATAAAATCTAATTACAGATGTACAGATGTATAATACATAAATGTATCAAATTTGAAGTGGAAATCTCAATTTTATCCTATCTACCCTTTTAATAATCGAGTGGGGGTGGTGGTGGGGTTGAAAAGTTTTATTAAAAAATCTAAGGGCTTGGCAACTATAGTATAAACACCAAATCTTAAGTTTCTGTACTCCAGCTTGCTTTATTTATTTTCCCCTATTCGTACCTATTTAACCCCCAACTCTTCAACGGGATCATCTCAAAATATAATTTAATTACAGATGTCGTTACAATACATACATGTACCAAATTTCATGTGAAAATCTCAATTTTATTTATGAATCCTTTTAATAATGTAGTGGGGTGGTGGAGGGGTTGAAAAATGTTATAAAAAAATTTGAGGCCTTACTCTTACCAACTTGTTTTATTTATTTTCCCCTATTTAACCCCCAACCCTGCTTCAACGTAATCATCTCAAAATATAATCTAGTTTCAGTGGTCGTTATAATATATACGTGCATCAAATTTCAAGTGAATATCTCAATTTTATTTTATCAACCCCTTTAATAATGGAGTGGGGGTGGTGGCGAGGGGATGGAAAATATTATAAAGAAATCTGAGGCCTTGGCTTCTAGTATATACATCAAGTCCTAAATTTTTGTACTCTTACCAGCTTGCTTTACTTATTTTCCCCTATTTCGCCCTAACCCTTCACCGGAGAAGTTCGGAAATCAATCCAGTTACAGATCTCGTTATAAAAGACAGGTGTATAGAAAATTTCAAGTCAATATCTCAAACCGTTCCAGAGAAAACGTGGGCACAAAAGAAGTTACAGACAGACAAATCGACAGACAGACCGATAGACAGAATTTTTTTCTCTCAAATTTAAAATCTCGACGTTTCATGACATTCTAAACCTATTTCAACAAGAAAAATTTTTGATTTTTTTTTTACAATTATCCTACTATATTCCACTTCACTACGTGGATGTGGAAGTAATATATAAATACAATCCAGACGATATATAAGAACAATAGAGGAGACGTTTACCGTTGGGAAAAAAAGAATTATGCGTAGGTATAATTCTCTGTCCCTATATTTAACTTTTGAGGATATTGGGTGTGACTTTATTCTATTATTTTATTTTTCAAAACCACAAGTCGCACACCCACCAAACTAGTATTAGGTGGGTGTGAGATTATGATATAGGTATCATTATTATTGATAAGAAAGTGTCTATCTGAAAATATACAGGGACGTCCATTTAAAAAAACTGCCGATGACATCATATCTTGAAAAATAGGATGGCTGTTACAAATCAATGAATAGAATAAAAATACTGTGAAAACAAAAGTTAAGGCTATCTTCTAATTGAACTTATAGTTTAGCCAGAAATCAGGTTTTTCCACACATTTTATCAACCCTGAAAAACCTAGATCATGGTTATGGTCTGCAAGAAATACTCAACGTTAGTGATTCAATATTTACAATAAGGAATTTCTATCATTCAATGGGCCACTGATACATTGATTTTCCTAGAAGAAACATTCTTTTGCTTTATTCTATCAAGATTGTATTCATACTTGCTGAATGATTTAGCACAATTATTTTCCAAGCACCAAGCACTTTTTGATAGTGTCAGTAGCAGAAAATTAATATTCATACTTTAGAAATAATTTATAATAAAAGAAAGAAAACTAAATTTCGCTTTACGAATATATTTAATTAGTATAAAAATTATTTGCTTATTCTACCTAAATTTAAATATATATATTAACACATTAAATATATTACAAAATTAAACAAATAATTGCTGACTATTTAGAATATTTGGAACAGCTAAGAATTGCATTAGAATATCCTAATTGAGAGCAGGCAATTCAGTGTATGCATTTTGGTCATTCGATTTTGAGTCTTTGAAGAGGGTAGTAGTGTGCAGTGACATATATCTCCTCAACAATGGGTTCCAAAATGATAGTTAATGTAAGTACAATTTTGTTGCATTTCACCAACCACTTTTATTGTTTATTAGTTTTGAAATAAATGTTTAATTTTCTTAAAATCACTTTTTTTACCCTCTGATGTTACACCCCTAGTGCGTATGTCGCTTTGGCATGCAATGTTCGTAACAATAGTAATTTATAATCATGAGCACTATGCATCCCAGTAAACACAAGGTTGTTTCCCGGACATGCCAAAAATATCAAACGGAGACATTTAAAACGTCCCAAAACTGCATAGAGACGTTTCAGAACAGCCATTTGGGACTGGGTGGGTTATCCATGTCATGTCACAACAACGTCCTTTTAGGTCCCATTTGAGACAATGTTAGGTCCTAACAAAGACATATTTTAACCTTTACCTAAAAGATCTTTTTTCACTTGAGGTTACTATTTAATTTTTCGGTTTTTATTCATTTTACGTCGAGAATGGTTTCATATAGATATAGGTAAATAACACTGTAACAAAATTTTGAACACTTACTTTGAAATCCGGCTGTGGGATTTGAACTGTGAATCTTACGCATGGTAGTACAGTATGCCTACTCTGGGCTATTGTCCACCATACGAATTTTAATATTCCCTTTTAACTTTAACTGTACAATTTGTGCATTAATAAAATCAAGTGCAATAGCAAATTTCTATATTATACTTATGGTGCGAAAAGTGAATGTTGTTCAATTAAACAATGGATACTATGTTCAGTGTTCACATAGGTGTTAAAAATTGTTTAAAAATATTCTTTCATGAAAGGAAGTTGAATGTTTTAAAATTAAATTTGAAAAAATTGAGTTTTAATTTAATGTGTAGATGGCGGCACTCCTATTTGTACTATAATCAAAGATATACAGTTAAGCAACCTGCTAGTCGAGGTTTTAGCAAGGACAATATATGCATTACGTCAGTTGTCAAATAGAATATCTACATCTTAAGAACTGCTAAATGTCACTCTAAACTCTCATATAGTATTCTAACTTGAGGGTATTTGTCTATAGCAGACAGCTAGTCCATTCCAAATGCGCGAAAGAGTGCAAGAAAGTACACTGGTCGGTCTGAAAGTACTTTGACTATAAGTTTCTTTTCTCTGTTTATCCCTAATCATACAATTTGGCTATATTTGGTATAAATCAACCACCTTTGCAAATTAATATTAAAAAAGGGATTTTCTAGGATCCTTTTTGATTTTTATTGAACCTATCGCCAAAAATCCTCTAAATGGGGTGTTTTTGGCGGAACACCCCGTTCCCCAACTTTTACGATTGCGGGATCCCGATTTTCATAATAAGCATGTTGAATGGACTAGCCAATGGTGTATAGAATGCATTATTTGCTGGTAATTTTTTATCTTCTTAAAAACATGAACAGGTAAGTTTCTGAGGTTTACTGGAAGTATATTATACATAAAGAACTCTGCATAGAAGGGTGATTTCTCATAAGAAGTATGATGGTGTTGATATATGTACATGCTGTTATGCCTTGTGTTATAATTGTGAATGTCAGTATATGATGAGAATTTATTTTTGTTTTCATATATGTATATTAAGCATTTTAATATATAGATAGATACATGCAATTGTCAAAATTTCTTCTCTTTAAAAACCTCTCTATAGGAGGCACAACTATTAAGGTTGTATATTAGTATAATAACTCGTTTTTGTAAAATGTACATTCTTTCTACATGGAAGGATCTATTCCATATAGCTAATAGCTGAGTAAAACAGAGCATAATATACTGGCAATAGACAATCTGGATTAACAAAGTAGGCCTTATTCAATTTTTTTAAATTTGTTCTTCCCATGCGAACTGGTTGTCAACAATGGTTCCAAGAAATTTCAAGTGAGATTCAAATTTAATTGGTTTATCATCAAGATCGAAATTAAAATTATAGGGTTTTCTAAATTTGTTATGAAATTGGACCAATCATAGATTTGAGATAAGGCAGTTTCACCTTTGTTTACTGTTTCTTTTGGATCGTGGTGTAAGATCTACATCTACATACCTTCACTTATGTGGTCGGGCTTAACATGTAAGAGGAAGAGTAGTGGTCCAAGAACGCTCCCTTGTGGTGTACAAACTTTAACATTAAAGTGTTTTGATTTTGCGTCATCGTGCCTTACATAAAATTTCCGATTGTAAGGCATGATGTAGTATGATGAAAAACATTTATTAATGTTACCACGAATTCCTAGATTATTAAGTTTATCTGATACAGAGTTTACTTGAAGGGTGTCAAAAGCTCTAGATAAGTCAAAGAATATTCCAAAAACGATGTCATTAACATCCATTTTATCACTAATTTGTTGGGTAAATTCATTAGTGGCAATTTCAGTTGAATGAGACTTTCTAAAACCATGCTGACAATCAGTTATAGGTTTTTAAATACTCATTCATGTATTTTCTGAAAAATTCTATAATTTTAGATATCACACTAAGCAGTGCGATAGTATGAAAATATTCTATGTTTAATGAGCAACCATTCTTGGGTATTGAGATCAAAATGGCTAATTTTAGTGCTTCTGGCAGGTTCAGACAGGATCTCTCGACAGTTTTTTATTATTTTAATTGACTTCATTGTCTCCAGTACATTTTTATACATGAGTGAAAAACATATTTGAGGTAACATTCTTGGAAGTTGCACAGATAAGTTTCCATGGAAGTAATTGTCTAATCTATCTGTAACAGTAGTTGAAAAAAGGTTTCCAAAGAGCTCTGTTATTTTTGTTTTATCTGATACTATCTTGTTATCGTGTTCTAGTAAAATAAAATTATCAAATTTTTTGTTTTGTTTTCTTTTACTATACTCCATAGAGTTTATGATTTATTTCCCGATTGTTGTATATCTTCTTGGTGTAGTAGCTCCTTTTTTCATTTTTTATCTCAACCTCGACTTGTTTTTTCAAAAGTTTGTAAATTGCATTTAATTCATCACAATTTACTAATTTTCTAATGCAATTAAGATCTTTTAAGTTTGGAGTTTTTTTTAGCAAGGTGGCAGTAAATTGAGTTTTAATTCTTCTATTATTTGTGTCGAATTCTTTTGTACAATTGGAAAGGAAAAGTTTAGTGAATTCCGAAACAGAGAATTCATTGATTTTTCGAAATGTGCAATTTTTCACCCCATTGTAAGCATTAAAAAATGTACCTGTATTCCACCTGAGTCAAAGTTTTTTAGGATTAAATTTTCTGTATTAATATTTGTGATTACATAGTCAATACTATATATACTTATTGTCAGAATTTTTTCTTTGTGTGCAATTCTAGTTGGTTCATAAAACAATGTCAGTCCATTGAATACAAAAATGTCATGAAGAATAACAGAATTTGATGAGGAGGAGAGCTTGTCAACGCTGAAGTCCCACGGATATTTTTAAAGTTAATACCTAATAAGGTTAACATATGGGAAAATCTGAGTAAATGTGCCTATATTACTTCTAGGAGATCTGTATATACATATAATTACAGTATCTTTTTTATATGAAATTGCTGAACATTCAAATATAATTCCAATGATCAATTACAGATGTTTGGCAATTCCTTGCAAAAGGATGCCAAGTTGTTTTTTGAACAAATATTACCGTGCCTCTGTGTATTTGATTTTGTCGGCTGTAACCACTCTGACCTTTTGGTAACCTAAGAGGCTTACCTGTTCAAGATGGCGCTGCTTTACCCGGTGTTCAGTAAAGCACACAAATGTGGCGTTAATATTGTTTAGGAAAAGTTCAAGAGTATTATTTTTGTTTCCCAAAGATTGTAAGTTAAGATCGAGAAGTGTAAAGGATTACATTTTATTCTTTGACGAGTTTGTTAGAATTGCTGCTAGTCATAAGATTCCTGTGACACTATTCGTGTTGCCGGAAAAAACGAGGGACAAGCTTGGGGAGACCGAGGCACAGTTGAAATGATCATGGGAGCTTGGGAGCCCAATGGATTGCTTTTATCTATAATGGTTTCCTGTTCTGGAGCATTTTCTTGTTGGTTGTCTAGGAAACGTTTTCCCATTCGAAAATTAAATCTTGAGAAAAGAACATCATTTGGCCAAAGTTTACATCATACACTACGACGAGGAGACTTGGACCTACATCTATCATGAAACGTTGATTGTTAGGTGTTGGATTTGTCATTTTTAACAGTTTGATAGATATATTTGTAGATTTAGTTTTCTCTACATCTTTTACATGTGAAAGAAAAATCCAGATTTTCTTCCCTTTATTAGTGTTCCCTTTACCCATTCCAATTTACAGAGGTTGACACTCTTCCTACATTAGAGTTTTTATTATGGTATTTAGGGTAAGTGAAGCCTTCATTTTTCATTGAGACAGGTTCTGCACCTATTACATGGCCAGTGTTCCAATTTGTTTTTTGTGATGATATAAGTTTTTCTAAGTTTACCATATATCATCTGTCTTTGTAGAGTTCGTAAATTTGAGCTGGTATTTGTTGCTGCTTTGGAGTTTTTTACTGCTTTATAATTTTTTACTTCATTCTCTGTTTGTATATTCTTATCTTCATCATTGATAAGAGGAATTTTTTGTCAGTGATTTGCACCATTGCTTTTAGTAATGACATTCTTGGTATGTTTTGTAATTTGTTTACTGGAGTAATCTTCAAAACAAGTTTTTGTTTCATTAGTTAAAGATGTTTTCAGTTTAATCAAACTATCTCCTGAAATAAAAGTCTGCTGTGTTTGAGCATTACCTGAGTCCAATTTAAGTGATTCCTTTAAAGTATGTATTTTTTTCTTTTAAAAGTTTATTTATACCTTTTAGTTCTTCATTTAGATCTGTACTTACAGATGAAATGGAAATAAACTACTTAGTTTATTTTCATTTTTAAGAGATTCTATGATTAGTTCTGTACTGGGGTCTTCCTCATTGTTTACATCAGAATTTTCTGAATGTCTTACTGGAGCAAATTCCTGCTTATCGCAACAATTTTTCCTATGAGAACAGCTTTCATGAAATGTAGCATCACAGTTGATACATATCACGTTTTTAATCACTTTTCTACTACAATAATTGCAGAAAGATGTCACTTGTATGTGTTCACTGTCAGCCATATTGGCTTGTATATTTGACTTTTCGACCTACAACGAAGAGCAGTCAGGATTGTGAGAGGAATGGGCTATCGAGCAGACGCTAAACCATATTCATTAATCTAGATCACATATGCACAAACTTTACGCCATTTATATATGTGCACTATATCGAGTGTGAAAAAGCACATTAAAGAAATTGCTACACATAGTGAAAAGCACGATCATACTACCATATAGAAAGAAAGATGATATATACCTTTGTTTTAAAGGTTTAACTAAATCATGCACGGGTATCACCTATCATGGACCTATATCTTTTATATAAATTAACAAACAATATAAAACAACTCTACCTCTTGATCGATTCAGATCTGCAGTGCACAAATTCTTGCTATCAAATGCTTAATGATATAAAGTTTTGTCTAAAAATGAACCCCTCCGAGCTAGACCAACAAGGAAAGAGAGAGAAAAATGCGTCTCCTTTCCCTTGGGGGGTGATTTAGACTGACGAAGCACCTTTCACCTGCACTAGTATCTTTAATTCGCATTGCGTTCACATTTGGAAGCACGGAAATTCTCATGCCGTACGAGATAGCCATTTACACTATCAATGTTTGTGCAACGTCTTAATTCTTTGGAAAATGATTTTCAACAAATCTTAGATGACATGCCTTTAAATGTTAGAGTTGCTTACGCTCTACCAGCCATGGCGTTTATTATAAAACGGTGAAGTTTCGAAAATTTACAAAAACCACACGAAATGACTGCCACCATTTTCAATGCAAAGCTCACACCTACAGACGATAGACAGAGCAGCTGCATGGCGGCATTCTGATGGTGTGATCTCTCAGAGACTGCTTGAACAATCCTTTCCTGGAGGGCAGCTTCGTTGTTGATGGGCTTTGCATAACCTTGTCCTTCATCATACCCCTTACAAAAAAGTCCATAGTATTTATTTATTTATACTGCATATAAACAGGGTATTCCCTAATTACATACATACAGCGAAAAAGAAAAATGAAAATAGATGGAACATTAATGACAAAACAAATATTAATGTATAAGTATAAAAATATCACAAGAACACTTAATATTTATGTATTTCTTATCACAGATAGTTTTGATTTTAATTTGTTTTTATCACTATTGAACATATCTACATAATGGCTTAAACTGTTAACTTCTAAAGAACACATTTCAACCGGCGAGTTTATATGTGAGACGTTGCACATACAATTTCTCCGTCTTAGTCTGGCATCTGGTACATAAAAGTTTAAAGCACCTAAAATTTCAGGAACATCTATTTGATTATGTAATATGTCAAATATAAACAATATTTGTATGTCTTAATGAGAGAAGTTATGTTAAATTCTGTTAGTTGACATTGATAAGATATCAGAAAAGGCCATATTCTATGTTTTTTAAAATACATAGATCTTAAAAACATTTTTTGGACTTTTTCCAGCATGTCAGTGTATAGGTAGGTATGTTCTTGGAGACCATATAATGCAACAATATTCAAGCTTCGAGCGTACATACGAATTAAATACCAAAATGCAGGTATTATGAGTAAAGTCTTTACTTGACCTAAGAATAAATCCTAATTTCCTATAGCATTCAGAGGTAAGACCTATTATATGACTGTAATATGAGAAATTATTAGTGAATAAAATGCCAAGGTCTTTAATTTCGTTCAGTCTTTCAATCTGAATCTTGTTGATATTATATGCGACTATAATAGGGTCTTTCTTTTTCGTATAGGTTATAATCTTGCATTTTGATACATTCAAGGCCAGGTCATTGTCCTTACAAAAAGTAGAGATGGCCTCAAGGTCACTTTGTAACCTATCAGTGTGTTTCATGGTGTTGATTTGAAGGAACAGTTTTAGGTCATCTGCATACATTAAAAAATTTGAATGCTCAATATAATCGGAGATATCATTGACAAACATTACAAAGAGCAAGGGCCCTAATATCGAACCTTGTGGTACTCCAGATGTTGGTAAGAATATATGTGAGGAACAATAATTAAATTTGACATATTGTGGTTGATTAGTAAGATATGATAGTAAATATTGCTTCTTCTTCAATAGAAAAATGCTGTAGTTTCGTTATTAATACATTATGATTAACTCTATCGAATGCTTTTGATAGGTCATTGTATACAGTGTCTACCTGGGATTTCTCTATTTTATGACATAATCTGAAAATACACATAGGTTGCTCTTACTAACAAAACCATGCTGTTGTTCAGTAAGGACTGAGGAAACATGAGAGTACATTCTGTTATATATTACACGTTCAAGTATTTTTGATGGGGCAGGTAAAACTGTAATAGGTCGATAGTTTGTTATAACGCTTGTATTTCCTCTTTTATGTATGGGAGTGACTCGATCAACCTTGAATTTATCTGGGAATTTCCTTTCGTTTAAAGAAATGTTGAATATAATTTGCAGAGGGAGCACCAGTAAATCCATATAAGCTTTATAAAAATATGTTGGTACTTTGTCTGCACCTATTGCAGTCTTAGGTTTTAGTGATTTAGTAGTCATATATGGGGAGAGCACACAAGTCAAGGGCGGGAGCAGTCTCGACTGAGACTGATCCATCTTTCCGGAAAAAGTGGTGCAACCACATCGGTGGACTGGTAGAGTGTAATCTCTGGACATCCATCTAATTGGAACCATCTGCCAGTCCACCTATGGTTGCACCACTATTTTCTGGGAAAACTACTATGAACTTTTTTGTATGGGGTACGATGAAGGACAAGGTTAATGCGAAGCCCGTCAACAACGAAGCTGCCCTCCAGGAAAGGATTGTTCAAGCAGTCCAAGCTAGAGATCACACCATCAGAGTGCCATGCAGCTGCGCCGTCTGTCGTCTGTAGGTGTGAGCTTTGCATTGAACATGGTGGCAGTTATTTCGAGCAGTTTTTGTAAATTTTCAAAGCTTCACTGTTTTGTATAAATGCCATGAAACGAGACACATTTTTCCCCCTTTTCCCTTTTTGCATTTTTAGATAAAAAATTTTAACCTGAAAAATCAATCCTGAACGATTTGCGGTTTAACTCTGGGTCACCATGTATAGTCTTTTTCAGAGAAATTTAGTATCTGTAATAATTTTTAAACAAATAATCAGGTATTTTCTAATTTCAATAATGAAACGTTTGTTATTAAAGAATTACGTGCCAGATCTGGAGAATATAATAGTTTTCGCATAGACGCCAAGAAGAGCCTTGAGGATCAGCTGCTAAATCCAGACCTATGGCCAGAAGACCTAATCATCCAAAAATTTGTATTTTTTCGACGCAGGCCCTACTAACGCAAATAATGTTCGTCCTATCAATTTATCGAGTCGTAAAAATAAAAAAACTCAACATTACAAACAAGTGATAAACATCTTCCATTTAAATATACAGTGCCTACGCAATAAAACTTTAGAGCTTGAAGCCTATCTAAATGATTCAGTCTCCTATCACTTTCTCTGTTTAAATGAACACTGGCTGAATGAGGAAGAAATTAATTCTATAAATGTGGAGGGCTACACACCAGTATCTTCCTTCTGTAGATTGCATAGAACACACGGAGGTGTAAGTATTTTTGCCCAAAACCACCTTAAATGTTCACCGTTAACCTTTGATATTAATAGTTTGTCCTGTGAAATTCATTGTGAGATGGCTGGCTTACTGTTTGATGATTACCAAATTGTCACGGTATACAGATCACCCCTAGGAAACATTAACATTTTCGCAGAAAAGTTAACCCTACTTCTTGATAAACTTGCACTCACAGGAAAGAGAATCTTAGTAACAGGTGATTTTAACATTAAGTTCAACACTCGGGACCCACAGGCACAGCAAATTAGTATAATTTTTCACTCTTATGGATTGAGACAAACTGTCTTTACGAATACAAGACAAAATTCTTGCCTTGACAATGTTTTCACAAATTGTGAATTAAATACAATACTGGTTGAAACTTGTGATCCAAATCTTTCCGATCATCTCGGTATTTCTATACAGATTAGACAAAAAAAAAAAACAACATAGGTAGTAAAACTAGAATTAATTATAGGCCGATTACCGATCATGGACTTTTGCAGTTTTATAACTTAATTGAACACACAAACTTTGATTTTATAAATGAGGCTAATTTACAAACTGAAAATAAATGCGAACTGTTTTTGGATTGCATAAGAAACGCTAGTGAAATCTCCTTTCCATTAAAATCAAAACTTGTTGATCTCTCTTGTAACAAGTCTAAGCTGAACTGGTTTAATGATGACAGAGCTATGAGAGATTATCTGAACTTTCTTAGAAGATCGCACTTAAGCGATCCTAATTTTATTACAAAAGAATATCTTAACTCGTATAAAGCACACTATCGTACTGAACTCAGTAAAGCTAAAAAACATGCTCATGACAACTATATAAAAAACTCCTCCAATTCTCAAGCAGCCTTTTGGGACCTCATAAAAAGTAATAAAAAACATCATCATAGTGAGTCTCTGACAGCAAACGAGTTCAACATTTATTTTACTGATATTGCAGATAGCATTATTAGCGAACTCCCAGAAACAAATCAAAATCACCTGAAATATTTTAAAAAGACAAATAATGCTTCAAATTTCAAATTTAGGGAAATTACCTACAACGAAGTTCGTGACATAATCGATAACCTTAAAAACAGCAAAAGTTGGGACGCTTATGACATCAATGTAAAACTTATCAAAAGTATTAAAAACTTAATTATAATCCCCTTGACAAACTTGATAAACATGTGCATTAAAGATAAAGTATTTCCCAACGTTTTAAAACTTGCAAAGGTAATTCCCATTTATAAGATGGGTTCATATGACGATGTTAACAACTATAGGCCAATTTCATTAGTACCAATATTAGCAAAAATTTTTGAAACAGCATTAAAAAATCAAATTAATGAATATTTCGAACATAACAACCTATTTCACTGCTGTCAGTATGGTTTCAGGAATAAGCGATCCACAACTCTCGCAATTAATAATGTTGTTCAAGTTGTCCTTGATACATTTGAAAACAAGAAATATACAACTGCTAGTTTTTTTGACTTATCTAAGGCCTTTGATTGTGTCTCACATGAAATTCTTACAGACAAATTATTAGGTTATAATTTTCATCCTGACAGTGTGGCACTTATTAATTCTTACTTATCTAATAGATTTCAATATGTTAACTATAACCTATGCACTTCCGAAAAACGTAGGGTTACTCATGGTGTTCCTCAAGGTTCTGTGTTGGGTCCCATACTATTTACGATATTCATCAATGACCTTGCCAATTCTGATGATAATACGAACTTTATACTGTTTGCAGATGATACTACTGCACTAAACACTAACCTCACACCTGATGATCACAAACAGACGGTCACAAACACGGAAGAACATATTTGCGAATGGTTTTTAACCAATAGATTAAAACTGAACGATGACAAGACACAATCATTAACATTTACATTGCGAAACAGGGATCAAGAAGAACAAACTGATGCATCCGTGAAATTTCTAGGTGTGTACTTAGATTCACTATTAACCTGGGAAGAACATATTACAAAACTGTCTACCAAACTTTCCAAAAATATCTATTTCCTTCGCAACCTTGTCAACACAGTATCCCCGAACTACCTACTGACCGCTTATTATGGTTCTTTTCATGCCAATATGTTGTATGGAATTTTAAACTGGGGACACTCAGCGCATGCTTCCAATATTTTTGGCTTACAACGTAGATGCATTCGCATACTATCTCATCTTAGATACAGAGATGATTGCAAAGGCCAATTCATTAATCTCAAGATATTAACTATGCCTTGTGCTTATATCCTCGAGTGTTTACTTTATCTTAAACAAAATGAACATCAATATGTAACGCACAGCCAAATCCATGAATATACCACAAGGAATAGCGATAAAATTAATGTCAATTTTCTTCGTCTTACGAAATCTAGAAATGGAACAGGTTATTATTCTGCCAAATTTTATAATGCTCTTCCTCATTCAGTAAAAAACTTGAACTTCTTGCAATTTAAAAATAAAATGAAAGGTTATCTAAAAACTAAGGCCTTCTATAGGTTTGAAGAATTTATTGAGAATGATTTCTCAGATTTAATTTAACAGGCACTGTATATTCACGACCTCATATTATTACCCTTACTTAATTTCTTAATTGGTTTATATAATTTTATACGACTTTTAATCTTGTGTGTCACTCTTGTGTGTCTTATGTAATTTTGTGACTTATCCATTTTTAATATGTTTTACATCTACTATATTGTCCAATATTTTGACGTGTGTAAGCATTGTATTATGTATTTTGACACCAATAAATTATTATTATTATTATTATTATTATTATAAATAATTTTTACATTGTTAAATATTTGTCGTCAACGCCAACGAAAATCGTGTTAATGGCAAATGCAAAAGTAAAAGATGTTGCTCTCAGACAGTATTTTATTTATAAGATATAAACGTACTTATAGTAGTTTCCATAGATAATTCAGCGATACAAGAAAGCTCGAAAAAAAGCCTAAAGGAGACCGACCCCTGCTAATTAGTAGGTATAATGCCGGACAATGGTGTGAAAAATGTAATAAATTTATTCTTAAACTTTTATGACAAAGAAACAGTTACTCCACCCCTGGAAGTTCACATCGACTAGATCGCTTATTTCACGAATCATCTTTTTGGTAGGACAAATTTCAACCTATTATATTCAGTGGAATTGGTCCACACGTTCTTAACTCGTTATGAAATATTTATGACAATTTTTTGTGATGATAATAAAAGAAGCCGAACACCTTCTTTATGACCTTTTTTGTACATAAATTGAAAACTAATTGCGGCCGGTCTCTTTTAAAGTTTTTTTATATGGCTGAATTATCTATGGAAACTTATATCTACTTTGAAAAAAAAACAACTTTTTTTCTATGCTTTTAGTTAAAGATTTAATAGTGATAAAAATTCATATTCGCTCAAATTTTATTTTATTATAACAGTACAAATTGGAAAACCTCAAGAGTCTAAAGAACAACGGATAAACAAAGTAAAACCCTCGCAGGTTTTACTAATCCAAAGAGTACCTATAGTAACAATAACACACTAGTCTAATTTAATATACGATTCAAATGTATTGACCCCTCACTTTAAATGGGAATATCCCAGAAACGGAGGAGCGAAAAAATTTGAAAAAATTATGTGTTCATTATGTGTCTATTCTAAATCATTCACTAGCTGAAATTTGAATAATGTACATTGGACAGTTTTGATGTTCTGCTAAGTAATATTGAAAAAGTCCTATTTTTTAAGGAAATTTTAATCATACCAGTTTGAATCCATTATATCTTGGAAAACATGCCTCTTATATAAATAATATTTTAGATATCGATAAAGCACAGCATTTTTTGTACGAGAAAATTTTTTGAAAATTTTTTATTCTAAAAAACTTCATCAAAGATTAGAGTTACTTCTCAGTACCTCAGTATGCGTACCAAAACTAACGGGAAAAATTCAAATATGACAGATCTGTCAGTTTGGCATCAGTTTGGAAACAACATTGCGTCATCTTTTGAACAAGAAAGGAATTGAGAAAAATGGTGACGTGTCCCTACTACAGATGGCTCGAAGGCGACAGCGTATGTTCGGCTTTTCGCAAAGCGCTGACACAAGCGCGTAGACGGGACAAGCCCTTTCGAAACACCGGAGGGGACACCAGTAGCGAAGCACGCGCTGCCAGCCACGCCGGGAGAGATGACCTGCGAAGCAGGTCAATCTAAATAGAAGTAGGGAGGCCCAGGATCTCCTCTACCAGTCTAAGGAGGTCCATAAGGCCGACGTACTCCTTGTCTCAGAGCCCAACAAGAGACACGTTAACGACAGGGGTGAGTGACTTAAAGACCAGCGATCAGACGCCACCATTAGAAAATACAATAAAAATGTCAGTAACCACAGATGTGTCGATGGCGTCGCTTGGGGTATCCGACGGTATCGGCATATTATCCTGTTACATAACACCAAATTGCGACACTTTGGATTTCGAGAATTTTCTTGACGTCATCAGGTAATGGGGCACACCCGGGGCGTTGTAGTCACGGGTGACTTCAATGCAAAAAACCCACTGTGGGGCTCTGCGTGACGAGACGCCAGAGGATTGGTGCTCGCAGAATGGCTGGCCGGGCATGACATGATAGTAAATGTTCTGCAGGAGAGAACAGGAGAGCGTCATCGATGTGACATTCGCGAATGCCGATGACTCCCCGGAACACGGACCACCTCGGGATCTCCCTAATGGGACAAACAGATGGCCTTATAACCCCGGCAAGGAGCAAGAGGTCATTGTGAGAATAGAATAGAATAGAATAGAATAGAATAGAAATTTATTCACCAATAATAGATACACATTTGGTACATTTGGCAAGTCAACACATGTATAGATAAAAATGTATATCAACAAATCGAAACTTACACATGTATACACATATATACATACATACACACATACAAGTAATGGAAATATATATTATACAACATAATAAATAAATACATAACAAATAAATAACAAAATATGTCAGTGGCCCTATAGGGGCAAAGTCATTGGAAATATAACAAGTAGTAAAAAAAGATTTAGTTTTTTTAATCAGACAACCAGTTAATAGAAACAATCCTTAATTATCTTGTTTGTTCAGAAAATCAGTAATTGTATAATAGCCATTTCTTAGCAGATTTGTTTTTATTTCTTTTTTAAATGTGTTCGGTGGAAGATCTCTTATGTTATGTGGTAGACTATTAAATAATGTAACACAATTATAATAAGGTGAATCTTTAAAAGTTGTTGTTTTATGAGCAGGTATCAACAGTTTATCGCCTTGCCTGGAATTATGTAAATGTGTTGTTTAGGCTAGTGAAAATTTGTGGATTGTGTTTAACAAATAGCAAACACTTATATATATAAATGCAAGGGGTGGTGAGAATTTCCTTTTCAATGAAGATATTTCGACAGCTTTCATTATAATTCATGTTAAATATTAACCGGAGTATTCTTTTTTGTATTATAAAAATTCTTTGACAATGCTAATATATTGAAAGAGATATGCGAAAACACCATCGCATAGTATATATTTAACAGACCATATTCATTGAGAGTATCTTTCATTTGTAATATTGCATAATAAGATTTATTCAACTGCTTACATATATGTTCAACCTGGGAATTCCAGGTTAACTTATTATCGACATAGGTCCCTAGGAATTTAGTGATATCAGAGAGTGGATGAGTTTCTAATTTTATGGGTCTTCTCATATTAAAGTTTATAAACACTGTCTTCGTATCATTTAAGATAAGTTTATTACGATCACACCATGCCTTCATGTCATCAATCACAGAGTTTATTTTATATTCTAATTCTTTAAGTGATATGGCTGCTACGGTTACTGTTGTATCATCCGCATACATTATGGTGAGACCGTCTCTGATGTGTACTGGCAAATCATTTACGTATAGGGTGAATAGCAGTGGCCCCAGTATAGAGCCTTGAGGAACTCCTAAATTTACATTATATGTTTCCGACTCAGTCTTATTACACGCTACTGCAAGCTTCCGCCCCTCCATGTAGGAGTTTATCCATTGTAATAGATTTCCCCTTATACCAATATTGGTTAGCTTTATTAGGAGTATATCTTTGTTGACAGTGTCAAAGGCCTTCGACAAGTCAAAAAATATAGACACAACATATTTGCCCTCGTCTAATTTCTGATAAAGGTGATTTAAAAACTGGCATGATGCCGTTTCAATGGATCTGCCTGTCCTATATGAGGAATTTGGACCACTTCGGGGCCCAAACACAGATGAACTTACCAGAGCACTTACTAACGTCTGTAGTTCCACCTTGCCTGCGGCGGTCCACCGTCGCGGCAAAACCGCCTATTGGTGGAACCGCAACTGCCTCAGGCAGAGAAGGCTAATGTCCAGAGCTAAGGCTACACATCCCCACAATGACACTCTACTCGCCAACTGTCACAACGCCTAGCGCCAGAAAAAACATCCGAGATGGCATCAAAGCGTCCAAGCGCAGATGCTGGGAGGAGTTAATTAAGGACGTGGATAACGACATCTGGGGCGACGGATATCGGATTGTATGTAAAAGAACGGGAGTCCGCGAGTCACTCATATACTGAGTGGCGAGCGCAAACTCAAACTTGTTGAGATACTGTTTCCCCAACGGGAACCGATAATTTGGGATAGGTCTCATTGGGAGCTCCCACCGCCCCCAGTTACGACGGATGATGTCTCAGCCGCGGCGGCCAGAATTAAGTCTAAAAAGGCACCAGGAGGTCGTAAAACATGCGGCAAACCTGCATACGAGGCAATTCGTGGACGTGTACAACGAAATAGTCAATTCGGGCGAAATACCACATAAATGGAAGCAGGCCAGTTCTGGTTTCTAAGCCAGGAAAACCGCTGGCACAGCGCCAGACCTATCTGCCTGATAGACGCTTCAGCGAAATTATTAGAACGTATAATAGCCACTCGTATCACCAGAGAACTGGATACAAGAGGGGGCCTCTCGGAGAGTCAGTACGGGTTTAAGGAAGGTAGCTCCACAGTTGACGTGGTCCTCAGGGTCGCACGCATCGCGCGTTCGGCAAATGTGGGCAACTGGCGCCACAGAGAGATTTATCTAGCTGTGGCGTTGGACGTCAAAAACGCATTTAACATGGCTCCCTGGGGGGCAATTGTGGATGCATTAGAACGAAGAGGAATACCTGCATACCTGGTCCAACTCGTGAAAAGCTACCTTACTGACAGGTCGCTGCTGGTCGACGACAGTATCTGGGATGTCACGTGTGGTGTTCCTCAGGGGTCGGTCCTTAGACCACTCCTCTGGAACATCCTCTACGATGGGATCCTCGGAATGGAGACTCCCAGCATCGACAGAGATTGCCGCCTCGTTGCCGACGACTTGATCGTTGTTGTCATTGGCACAACCCAAGAAGCTGTTACCGCCAAGGCAGCAGCAGTCATCGCGGATGTAAATCGCTGGATGACCAACCACGAACTGGAGATTGCCCCGAGAAATCCAAGGCAATCTCGCTTACTGGGAGGAAACGGGTCAAGGACATATGCGTGAATATCCTTGGACAATAAAATACCTTAGGGTCTTTATTTACCAGGGACTTACATGGAATTAACACATAGAGTATGCCACGGGAAAAGCGGAGAACGCGATAATGGCCCTCCGTAAGCTCGTGCCGAGAGACCCAAGACTAGTGCCTGAAGACTGCTGGGCTCCGTGGCGATGTCCATTCTTCTATATGCCGCCCCGGCATGGGCTGAGGCCCTCAAGACAGCTAGGAACCGTAAACAGCTACTACGTACGCAACGTCAAGTACTTATACGAGTTAGCTGCGCCTATCGCACGGTATCCACCTCGGCTCGATAGGTAAATTCCGCGAAGTCGCCTGCAGACTTACTTGCAAAGGAACGTGGCTACAACCACGACGCCGGTAAAGCTGTTAAGAAGGTTAAAAGAAGCCTTATGCTAGACCGCTGGCAGGAGCGGGAGATGGACACGTCGGCTCATCCCCGATGTCAGAGCCTGAATCGCTTGGCGACCTCAATTACTATCTGACCCAGATGCTGACAGGCCATGGCAATTTTGGTAGTTACTTATGTCGAATTGGCAAGGAAGCGACCGATACATGTGTATACTGCCCACTACCGGATACCCCGGAACACACGCTGTTCCACTGTCCTAGATGGGACGAAACCAGAAACAGCACCAACAGGAACATAGGACAATCAATGTCCAAAATTTCGCAACAAATATACTGGCCTCCGCTGATCAATGGGCGACTATATCCATGTGCTGCGCCATATTGAAAATGAAGGATGAAGACGAAAGGGCAAACAACAATCGATAGGACAACATGCCTCCGAAGTAATGTTGCCTCACAGTTCCGAAGAGAAGAGGGGGTTTTTTAGTGCTGGACCAACAGTGGGGAGAACCTTCTGAAGGTTTTTCCCCTCGCAAAAAAAAAGATGGCTCTGAAAATCATGTTGTGATATATCGTATTTAAGTGCCCTCCCCCTGGTTCATACCAACACCGCTTGACCGCGCCAATATTCTTGACTGAAGATGACGGTCTCGGATGATTAGGGGTCGAGCTTGAGCTCTTTGCCCCAACCATCGCTGTAGACCTGGACCGGCCTCGTAAGGGGTGGTCCTGCTTTTTCGCCTATCCCCCACACATGCAAATGGTGTAGACTAAGTTAGCAGACCTCCCTGGTTCTGACTGTTGGATCCTGCCAGCTGGGTCGTTTCTTCTAGAGCTTCTTCTTTCTTCGCTGGCATGTCGTCTTCCCGGAGCGTGTATAGTCTGTCGTGAGAGAGAACGGCTGTTGCCGAGCTCTCTCAGAGTCTGGAGGGGTTTGGGGGTTGTCGGTTCGTCGGAAGGAAGTGTGAACTGTGTAGGCTCAAGAATTGTGTTCGGCCAAAGACGCTTATTTTTGCGTAAGAGGCCGACGCGGACTAGTTTAGGATACCGAGCTGGTTATTTGCTTCGTACCCCTGGGATCGGGTGATTTGGATGTTTTTGGCCATTGTCTCCTTACCGCGTGGTTTGAATAGATTCTTCGCTCTGTCCCGGATGACTTCAGTTACCGGGGTATATTTCAGGATTATTTCTTCATCCGGCATGCATCGCAGCCTTCTGACTGCACATTACGTCGTTCTCCCAGTCCTCGTCCTCGTCGTCGATCTGGTTTTCCCTACACTGCAGTTTCAAGCTGTCGGCAAAGGCCTCAGCTTTTTCCTGTCGAGTGTAGACAATACCATTCTCTCCGTGGATGGGCGAGACTGGTTTTTGCTTGGCACGCAGAGCCGGGGTAGTCGACATGCTTCTGTCCTCGGGGTCTAGCGACTCTAGGTGACGTTGCCATCTGTTCTGCCTGTGTTCCCTGCAGGGCTTCTTTAACTCTTCGAGTTAGTTGGTTGCCCTTCGGTGTTCAGGGAGCCTTGTCCTCTGCACCAGTAGGCATGTCGATGAGATGATATGGTCTATAGTCCTCTTCACGAGCAGAGCCACTCCTCCTGCGTTGGCTCTTCGTTGTTCTCTATGTATTGTAAACGATTGTTTTATTCCCTTGCCCCTTAACATTCCTTGCAGTTGCTCAAATTCACAGTCCAATATGTGGTCGGGTAGAACTCCATTTTACTAGACAATCCACTACTTGTAGCCTTGTAGGAATTAAGAACAATAAGAACAGTTGGTAAGTAGTTTTATTTTTGTCACAGTAGGTATATTTATATTTTTTAAATAAAAAAGGTCTAGGTCAATTTGTCAAAATATAAATGAACCAGGGGGCCATTTACTTCAAATCGTAAAAAATGAACTGCCGCATGATTTCCTGTAAATTAGTTACTTTTCTGATTCGTAACGGATGCAAACAAATTTCTGAATCGGCTTGAAACAACCCCTACTTAATTCGACTCTAGTACCTACCTACACATCTTTTTCCGAATCCATGGCCCCTTAAAATTAATTGTATTGCTGTAGTTTGGCGGTAAATAAGTGATAATTTTAGGAAAATAAATATGTATATACAGCTTAAGGTGGCCATTCCCTAGAAAGAGACCTCGAATAGGGAAATATTTATTATTTTTGGCTATAACTTTTCTTTTAATAGTACCTACGTATATTTATTAAAATTATAAGAGTACCTAAGTAGAACCATAACAAGACTGTTACTATGAATTTTCACTCAATAATTTCAGCGGTTTGCAAAATAGCTAGATTTAAATTTAAGAATTATGTCAATCTCCCTATTCCGTAGTTTTAAATCTAGCTATTTTGCAAACCACTGAAATTATTGAGTGAAAATTCATAGAATAGTCTTGTTATAGTTTTACTTAGGTACTCTTATAGTTTTTTAAATATATGTACTATATATAATATATGTATATATATAAAAGTTATGAGCAAAAATAATGGATATATCTCTATCGAATGTCTCTTTCTAGGGAATGGCCACCTTAAAATAGGTTGACGACTGACACATATTTAGTCTTTAAACTGTCGTCGAATTAGAGAAACAGCATGTAAACGTTATTTGACCCAATTGTAAGTCATATTTTGGTTCCTCCCCATATAGCATTTTTGCATTCAGAGCATGTGCTCGGAATGTACTTTATGTACTAAGGAACTAAGAATGAATATTCATTTTGCATGTAATGTATATAATCTGAATGTCAGAGAGACGTACAGATGACCGCCTCTCAACATCCGAATAAGATTCCCACAACATTCCCATGAACCAAAATGGTACTTGATATGAACCAAAAAGGTATATTGAAATATTGCTAGATACATGAGGTATATAGGAGGAAGGTCCATGCTGCATTCATAATGTACGCTGCACGTTCACGGTATATGCGTACTACCTTCGTAGGAATTAAACTGTAGGTACCATACTACCATAAATACTTCACTCATGCCATGTATCTTTTTCAGAGTTTAATTACTACAATAATTTATGACTTACTGTAATCATAGATGAGTCGCTGCTTCATTCTGAGTATGTTCATGATGAAGCAGCCACTCATCTATGATTTCAATAAATAATAAATTATTATATTAAACTCTGAAACATGGTATGAGTGAAATACTTGCATATAATAAATCCAGTATCTAATTTTAGTATTTAATTGTTATAGTCAATTATTACTTATTCCAATTTTCCACAATACACATTCCTCGTGAAGAACATTATGTAAGTAAATGTGGAATGTATGCACAGAAAATTTGTTTTTATCACTAGTTTTCAATTAAAGTCAATCATGGTTTATCGATCAAATTTTGTTTGAATAGAGCACACAAATGCTGAATTTGTTATAACAGTACTTTACAAAGGCTCAAAAATATCATATGTAAAAAAATTAGTTTTACGTTTATACAAGATCTGTTCAAAATCATTTTAAAATACATCAAACATTTAACACTGAAAATTTCAACTCTAAAAATCATAGTTAACACATTATTTCTGATCACCATATTATGTTAGCTTAAAGTTTTATCTAATTCAAATCGTGTTTTAGATTGTCCAGAGCAAAACATGATTCTATACTATTAACTACTAATTATTGTTGTAACAATTATGCATCTTGAATTATAAAATAGGAAGAGGTATAAATAAAACAGTTGGTGTTACTTTAAATATATTTTTATTTTTTGTTATAGTAGACGCAATCGTTACAGTGACTCTACGAGTGAGACACAAGACGAGGTTTAACTGGCAGGAATAACATCTTCCGTCTTTATTATACTTTCACGCATTGAGCCACTATAACGATTGCGTCTACTATACAAAAATGAATTGCAATAATAGAAAACAATTGTGTCAAGAATTTAAATTGATATTTTGTTAACAACAAACTGTTCTTTGCTACTTATGAACTGTCATATTTTGCTATAACCAACGTTTTGCCAGTAAATAAAAATTAGTAAAAATTGGAAGGCTTACATTTCCAAAACCAGTGTCTAGATGTTGTCGATACTGATATTTGTAATTGCGAAACTCCACTTGGCATTCTCAACACATGATCTGTGACTGCTCCTATTGGTTGAATACTTTCTTTTGGCTTTTCCAATTTTTCGGAGAAGGTATTTTCTTCCTGTCTAGAGGAGGTGGGGATACACATGCTAGTTCCAACTATAAAAGAAACAACGAGAGCATATTTGAATATTTGTTTCACTTTAAAAACTGACCATAACAAAGATGAAAAATATAACATCTTACAAACATCTTGCAGAAAAAAATAAAAATAATCAAAAATAAATTAAACAAATTGATATTATCATTAATTTACAAAACAGGTATTTTTTTGGAATTCGGAAATATTTGTACTGTGATTTTAATACCTACCAGAGTTATTAGAAGAACAACATATTTTCTTTCAACTTCTAGTAACAGCAAAATTGATTTCACTTTGGGAAGTCGACGCCTTCCAATATGTTCTTCGATATCACTATCTTCATCTGATAATAATCTTTTGGGAGGAATAATTTGCTTTGTACATAGGCCTTTGATTCGTTTTTGTTCACTCTGTATATCCGATGTGAGTTCTGCTCTTTTCAATTTAACTGCAGCTTATAATCTTCTATAAAAGGTATAAAGCAAATTAGTACAAATATGACAATTTATATGTTGCAATCAAGACCGATGGTTGTGATTTACATAAATAAAAGCTCCTTAATATTGAAATAGATCGAACCTACCTTCTTGAAAACAAGATTTATAGTGTCCACGCTTCACATGGGATCTCTCTTGTTTTTCAATGATTTATCAAATTGTTTCCGTTTAACCACCAAACTTCCTTTTCGTGGAACGAGTCACTTCGAATTAAACCACCTCTGTTTTTCCCCAAAAATCGATGCCTACAAACGTCATTATTCGTATTACCTACAATAAAAGCAAAGATTAGACATAATCTTTGATAAAAGTACAAAGGGATAGGTAAGTGTAAGTACATTCAACTTTAGCGTCTAAACATAAATTAAAATATCTGCAAATGACAATAAAGGAGACCTTAAACTATGTGGTAGTTGTATTATTGTAAAATACTTACTGCAATGCAATTAAGTAGTAATAATCATAGGCAAACAAAACACAAACCATAAACAAATTGAAATCGACATTTGACATTTTGACAGCTCCTGAGGCCTAGCGGAATGGAATGAGAATATTGAACATGCGCACTAACCTAGGGACCGTGGCGCGCGATCACAAGCCTAGTTTGAATTCAAAATTTAAATCATATTTCACATCTACAATTTTGCCAACGATTTAAAATTTATAAAATGGATGTTATTCACCACTGGACAGGGAATGATTATAAATGTATTTAAATCAAATCTGGATAGAGAAACATTTATTTATTTTTATTATAAGGTTAAAGTAGATACTATATAAAAGTAGCAATAGGTAGTCTCATCAGTTGTGATGCAGTTTTATTTTTATTAGTTCAAAAATCTAACCAATCACCGTTCGCATAAAAAATGCGATCCAAATATTTCTACAAAATGTACACCTCTATCATACAGATAAAATCATCGACGAACGTTTATACGATGTACATAAACTTTTGTGTATGTTCGATCCATATCGTATGTATATTCATATTGTATATGAAAATATTATTTATATGAGAATGTTGGGGGAACATACATGGCTAGTACAGTATGCAATTAGAACATTAGGAATGCAAAATGTACATTCGCGGAATAATAAATGCTATCTGGGTCAGCACTTGAAAATGGTTTATTTACAAATCAAAATGCTCACGTCAAAATGATGGTGGCTGCAACAAAGATGGGGCTGTGGTAATTTTGGTAATAAAGAAAGAGACACGATTATTAAATGCAATAGGGGTTTACGAAAATTAACTCGGAGTGCTCAGATCACTATCTCTGTCCTTGTTACTTGTAAGGATTTAGAAAAAGAGAATGATACTTATAAATCGCACAAAATGAATTTTCGTAAACCCCCAATGTCTGAACTATGTTGTCAACACACTTGTAAATATGTATTTGCTAATTTGCTTCTTTAGACCCTACATGGTCTAAGATTAGCTTCTATTTATATAAATTCTTTGGATGCCAAGCACTTGAACATGTTACAAGTTCCGCCCGCTAGCCCCTCTTAAATTGGCAACAGCGTAGGTTAACTCTGTTTCTTTTCAGTATATTATTTGTCCATTATTCTCTTCTCTTCTACCTTACATTGGCATCGACCCAAGTTTTCCAACTGCCAGCCTGAGAGAACTGCCAGCACCGTATAGAGTAGTCTGTGACCCAGCAGCGTTGCCACGTTTTTTCATGCGAATCTACTAATTTCTTTGCTTGAATCTACTAAAAATCTACCAAAGGAATTTTTAAAAATACCGGAAATCTACTGTTGCTGTATATGCCGTGTAAGAAGTTGTTATTGGTTTTTTAAATATAATTATATGGTCTAATTTAATTTTAAATAGATAAACAAAACCATAAGAAATTAAGGGAAAATAAAAGACGACACAAGAAATGAAAAGTACACTTCGGGATTTCGGGATAAAGTCAGAAAATCGGTTAATTCATGTCAGAACTTAACATATATTACAAAACATAATTCTAACCTATATGTGTATCTTAATAAGACTAGCTGAGAAAAAAAAGCAGTACTTCTAATATTAAAAACTTAATTATTAATAACATTTAAAAAAATATGTATTTTTTCAATACTAGAATAATAAATATTTAACCGGACGTACTGACCTAATATCTTTATCAACTTCCTCATTTTTATCATATTTAATGTTTTTATATAAGTATAAATGGAAAATACATTATCAAGCAATTAAAAATACACCCAAGAATCTATTATAGAAATCTACCAGCAAGTTTTACTTACCAAACTTTACAAGAAAATTCTCAAAATCTACTAAAAAAAGTAGAAATCTACCAAATGTGGCAACTCTGTGACCCAGTGTTGCCAATGGTTCATCATGATAAGATCCACCTACTCGCAAAAAACTATCCGACTTCGTCGGATATCCGTTTTGGCTTTTTTTTTGCTAATAATGCAAATGGCACAGCTTTTTTATATTGATTTTACTCGGTCAGAATTTTAAAAAGCGAGGGGGAGTATTCCTCAAGATTCAATATTTTTCTTAGTCAAAGTTTTGAAGTGCGGGGGGGGAGCACCCCTTGGGTTTGCATATTTACCTCGGTCGGCATTTTAAAGAGCGGGGTAGTCATATTCCTCAAAATTGAATATATGTCTCCATCAGCTAACCTCCAACTTCGGGCGAAACCCGGATATAACTAGATGGAAATTATCCGCTTTTTATCCGATTTTCAACAGGGTGAGAAAATTATCCTCCACCGTCCTAAATTATCCGCAAATCGGATAATTATCCGCCAATCGGCAACACTGCTGTGACCGCATATAGACACAACACTGGGGGTTTACGAAAATTCACTTTGTGCGATTTATCATTCTCTTTTTCTAAATCCTTACAAGGACAGAGATAGTGATCTGAGCACTCTCAAAGAACTTAGCACTCTTCTTGGCAGACATATAGTTGCAAACTTTTCCTAAATCTATATAGCAAGCACCTAAGGAAATGGAAAATTAGTTACATATTTAATAATATACACTGTATACCTACCAAAAATTATTATAAAGTTTGATTCAAAACGAAAGCTTTTATTTATTACCGAGTCCTTAAAAAAACTTTTCTGTTTTTTGTAACAATTAAAATTTCTTCTTGGCAGACATAGTTGCAAACTTTTCCTAAATCAATAGCAAGCACCTAAGGAAATGGAAAATTAGTTACATATTTTCTGAGAAAAAAATAATTCAAAATATTTCGCCTTATTCCTAACATTCTAATTCTGCGCTTTATTTGAATTTCCCGCTGTGGTTGCATAACATTTGTGTGTATGTGTGTGTGTAGTGGGTACACGCGCATTGTAAATCACTAGTGTTGTGATATAGACGCGAGTCGCCGATAGTCCTAATTAACTGTTCATAGCTTGTTTATAACTTTGTAAGTATATCGATATTTCCTCATATTAGTGTTACAGTTTGTTTGTTATGTAGTTTGTTGAACGTTACATAAGGATATGACGCCATTTGAAGAAGTCCGCCATTTTGTCTTAAAAAGCTAAAGAATGTTAGTAGTTGTTTTTCTCCCCCCCTCCGGCGTATTTAGTTTCAATTTTATCTTGTGACAGCAAACATATATCACCAAAACTTAGTGTTTTTCTGTATGAACAGTGTTAATAAGTAGGTATATATTAGATATTTGATTTGAGTTGTTTAAGCAAAGCATTGTTAAAATTTAAGGATAATTTTAACAGGGTCTTATTCGACATGTAAAGTAAATATTATTCGAGTAAATTGTACTTTCTAAACTGTTCCCGGCCTGCTTGATGATGTCACCGTTTCACTCTGGTCTTCATAGCTATGTAAACATTAACGACGCGTTAGTCTGATTAAAGACTAAGTATTTAACTGAAAAAAGTAAGTTTCTTTTTGAAAAAACAGTCATCACTCCTACTTCACGGCAACATAATATGTTAACTCAGTGGTCT